>OZ021723.1:31507379-32752379 GCA_963978545.1 Linyphia triangularis | reverse complement strand
TTTTATATTTTATGTATCAAATAAAGTTGGTAAAAAAATTAAATATTAGTTTGTGTACATAAAAAAACTGTCTTTGAATGTGGTTGGATTGGCGGAGTTACACCATTTTCATTTTCTTTTCAGTTTGTATAACTTCACTGTCCAAATCGTTCAATTTCATCATTTGCATTATTTGTAATTTTCTTTTGTTTATTTGTTTAAATTCAGCTGCATTCACTGTTTAAGTACAGTACCAAGAAAAATGTTTTTAACAAAAATTTCATAAGACAACTTTAAACAATTATATAAAGCAAATTTTGCTTTAACTTTTAAACTATAACTTATATCCATAATTAAAATGTAAAACTTATTTTTAAGCTAAAATAAACAATTTTACCTACAATAGCAGTTAAAATTACAATTTAAAATAAGGATATGCAGTAAAATTGGGCAATCGGGACACATTTCTGGCATAAAATTAAATTAAAATTCTAATCATTCTGCACCAATTCGAAACAAACGGTGAAACCGTTCATCACATACACACAAATCACGGACACAGTGGCTATCACAACAACGAAAACCTAGGCAAATGACACCAAAACGGCACTGCAAATTTTGGCAATAGCTGCTTCAAAACGACTTAAACCTAGGTGAAAATTAACACTACTCCAATGCAAATATTGGTGGTAGCGGCCACCGTACCGCAAATTTCGGCAATCATATTAAAGCAACAATTGGCAAACTGACAATCACACCAACATAAACATCAGCATTAGCACCCAATATCGGTGGAAATCTCTGCAATAGAGGCGATTATATCGACATAACACTCCACGAAATTTACAATCATAACCACGTAAATTTCAGCGACAGTTATAGAGGCATAAACCTTCGGAATAATGGCTATTATATAGTGCAGCGTGATATGCACCAAAAATGAACATACCAACGTAAATCTCGGCGATGGCATTGCAGTAGTAGCGCAAATCCACAATAGCAGCCCTTAAGTCATTATAAAGCTCAACGAAAATAATCACCAGGCACCAAAGTGCCGATAGAGGTTGGAAATTTGAAGTAAAAGTGATCATGACATCAGAGGTTTGGGGAAGTCTGAACGTAAATAGGTTCCACTGTTGCGAGACTTGCAAGCAACCCAAATAAAATTGTTATGCTGATTTATATCACTTTTAGGAAAGATCAAAATTTCAGTAAAAAAAAGAGCTAAAATCGGCGACGTTTTAGCTGAACTGTACCATATGTGACACTTGGTCTTGCGAATCATTTTTTTTTTATTACTTTTTCTAATTTTTTTACGAATTGTTTTTGTAATTTTGTTAGCAGTCTGTCTTCAACAATCCTCGGAAAATTCCTCGATTTCTTTAAACTTTTTAGCGAAATCCCTGATAATTTCCGAAATGCTTGAATTCCCAGATTATTCACGATCTGTGGACACCCTGATACAGCTCATTCTATAGTGTGCAAACCAAAATTATAAGCAGTTACTGGTATGTGCTTTTTACATATTATTAAACTAAAGTATATTTTAACATTAAAAAAATATTCAACTAGATATTACAAATTTGGAAAAATGAATACCCGGCATTCATGAAAATAAAGCAACAGAAAAGGTGTATGAAAATGAAGAGCGTGGTGTAAATATATATAATAATGTGTATGTATTAAACAATTTCAATTACTTTAAATCAGAATTGAATCAATATTTCTCAAATGCAAAATCAGATTCCTAATATTTATATTAATGATTAATTGTTTAATAATTAAGTGCTCTACTATACTACATCAACATAGAACCACTTTAAAAAAAATGTATATTATAGAAACCCTGTGTCATTCACAGTTAAGGATTAGTAAAAGCTTTATCTCAATAGTACAAACAGGCCTAAAAGTAAGCATAATATTGCTTAGCTTTTCTAAATAAATCCCTTATCTTAAGAACTTTCTTATTCCTAAAAGAGTTAAGGGGACTTACTACCCTAAAAATAAAAAATAAATCATTTAGAGTTTTTATTATTATTATTTCATGTTACTCTATCGATTTTTGCCTTTCCATTGATGTATTACTTTTGTTTGTACTCAAATTAGAAGATGATATATTTTGTTTTAAAAGCAAATTACCAATGTTAACTATATAAGCCTTTTACGTTTAACTTTGATTTTCTCTAAACGTGATGTTTTAAATTTCAATGTACTTTTTACTAACTAACTAGTAAAGGTTTAATAAGTAATTTTTTTTATAAAATTGTAATACATAACTTACAGATTAAATTGATGTTAAAAAAATTCTTAATATTTTTTTATTATTTTTAAATGCCAAATCTTTGCAAAAAAAAGTGTTTTTTCTCAAAGAAAATTATATATAGAGTGTAGTGATAAAAAAATCTCAAAATTGATTAATTTTAGGTTACTGAGTTCCCTTATACAGCTATTATTTTAACATAAATGAAAAAAGCATTCTTACGTAAGATTAAACTTAAAATTAAACTGCCAGGTCGTAAAGCCAGGAGGAGACTTTCCAGTTTCATCCAAGAATGTCAACCCTAACTGAATGATTTTCAACAAATCCACATTACACCTCAACAGTTGATATTGATAATCAGCTGTACTTCGAAACTCTCCAATAGGTCGAGCCACTACACCAGGAAATTCTGTATCCTAGAAGTATTTAATATATTCTAAATTTATTTGATATAGTAATATAAAAATTGATAAATGTAAATGTATAGTTACTAAAAATAATACATCTAGAGAAAAACATTTTATTTATACTTTCTTAATGCACTTTGTATAATTCCACTACGATTTAGATGATTAGGTGAAGTCAAATTCAGAGACAAATTCATGACATAAATAAGATTAATAAAAAAAATCAAGTGAAATACTTACATGCCGAATATTTCATAACAAAACACGTTGTAAGTGTAAGCATAAGTACAATTTGTACACATAAGTAACATTGCACAAAAATGAAAGGTAACTACATATAAAGCCAACGGTAAATTACAAACTATGAATTGGTTGTAGAGGATCCCGAGAAGTTAAGATAGTTATTGTATTCTTTAATTTTATTAAATGAAAATTTAATAAATAAATGTTCTAAAATTGTTCCTTAACACTTAATATATTACAAAAATACATACAAATCTTCTAAATAATCTAAGGTTGAAGCAAATGCAAGATAACTTTTATTTGAATGGAATGGAATTAAATAGATGTTTATAAGTCTATATTGCATGGTTTGTACACTTGAAGGAGAAAAAAATTCAAGGATGCGTTATTAACTCAAATACATTAAAAATTAAAAAAATTATCGGAAAATGGTGAATGTTCAAATCAAGCGTAAGTGCAAAAATATTTTACAGTTACGCATAATCTAAAAACTTAAATTTTTTTTACTTAAATCCCCCAACCTACAAAAATAAAAATTCAAAACTGTTTGAAGAAGCTAATAATAATATTTCAACCACACTGTTTTCCTGGTTCCTGATTGGCTTAGCTAAATTCAAAGGATTTCGTTCATTTTACTGCCCAAAATTTTTTTAAGGGACTATATTTTTAGAAAAAACAAACAAAATTCAAGCACTATAAACATATTTTCAAAAAATTCAAGGTTTTCAAGCACTTAAAAATGAAAGGCTTTTTTCCAATACTTTTCAAGGTTTTTTAAAAACATACGAGCTATGTATTAGTACTATCACATTTTAACAACTATTAACATCAGAACGTATGGCTTAATGGAAAGGTACTGATAATTTTAATTCTTAATTTTTATTTTGAGTTTAGTTACTTCCTTTCCTTCCAAAAACCTTTTTAAACCAACTTTTTTTTGTTGAGAAAAACAAGGAAATTTTTTATTTGTTGACACAAATTTTGAACCTTTTGGATAAAAAATGCTTAATTCTTACTATGGCTTTGGAACATTACTGAAATAAATTTATTTTCTATTTGGTTTTCCTTTTAGATATAAAATGCTTTTAATGTAAAAATGGTACTCTTCCATCAGACAGATGAGGTAGCAGATAAAAATCATCATATTGCTGTGATTGCTCATTCAAATTAATAAAGTTTCTAATAATTTGGAATTCATATAGCTAACAGTTATAGGGCTGCTGAAGCAACCCTATAACAAACCACAAATATTTAGGTTTGGTGATACATTTATGCATCATTTAAATATGTAAGCATTTCAGCTTGGCTACAACTGCACAACTGGAACCCGTCTAATAGAAAAGTACAGTTAAAATATATTGTTTATTAATATTTACACTTTCATACAGTCACAAAATGTTGAGAACTAAAACTTAATTAACACAGATGAAATTAAAAAACTTTACAAAACTAAAACCTTGTCTTTCTTACCATGGCAATATACCTGTACTTTTGAACAATTTGGCGAATAATCTTGAATTCGTCTTCCATGTTGTGGGCCCAAACATCCCGTATTCCACATGCCTCGTTGTTCACAAAGTGTGAGCCTACACCATTGCTACCTGGTCCAGGGCCTGATGCTGCAGGCATAACTGCTACTCATTCAAACGTTACTTTTCAAAAAAGGGAGGTTATGAAGTGCAGGATTAGTCGTATTCTTCTAAACAACTCATTTTTAATTTAACCATTCCTAAAAGATAATATAAAATATTTTAATGACTACCCTGCATACAAAATATATATATATACAATCGGATCCCCACGTGAAATTACTTAACATGCAATCCCATTTAACGCGGAGTAAAAGCAGTTCTCGGTTCTTAAAACTTAACGTCAATATATTCGTTTAACATGAAATTCAGTTAACGCGAACAATTTCAGCGGCACTATCGACTTTGCTTTAGCGGGTTTGACAGTACTACATTATGGGACATTGTAATGCTTTGAGAGAGATAGTGAGGCAGCACTAAAATATGCAATTTCCAATTACATGGCTTGATTCATAACATAGTTTTTTGAAACTCACTGTAAAAAGCTATTTATCAACCAAAATCTTAATTCAGGATTGGTATGTGATTTTCAGAGAAGTCTTTAATCAATAATGTAACGCTTTTCAGATCAAAGTAATTTTCAATTGCAAAAATCCTTGAATACATAGTTTATTTTTTAGTCAAAAATAAGAAATTTTACTTTATTTAAACCATAGTTATAAATTCATATTTAAAACTAAAAATAAAGTTATATATTTCTTGTAAAATATGGAAACACCTGGCACGAAAAATTTAAATTTTTTTAAATGTTTTGACGAAACTAAAATTAATAGAAGAGAATTAAAAAGAAAACTACCTGGCAAGCTTTTTTATTAACCAGATTATTTTCTTGCCATTTTTTTTAAATATTTGTACTACATTATCTAAATTCTACAAATAGAGTAAAGCATGTATTATTTTTCAAATATGCATATAGTAAAAATAAGCAACCATTGGCAGAGACTAAAGAGGGAGGCAGTTCCATATTTATTTTAGTTAAGTTTATTGACATTTATATAACAATGTTCGATTATACATTAAAGATGATTACATTAAGAATTATTCAATAAAAATTATTTCATGTTTTTACAAATCAAATAACATGTTACATGAGAAATTCTTCTCATTTGCATACATCCCTTTTTTTTCTCTAATTCGTTTAGTCATATGGGCTAAACAAATATAATAAAAGTGCCTAGGATTTGTAACAAAAAGTAGCACTGCACACTAAACTACCAGAATTACCACTGAACTTTTCATGAATCTAGTTGAGCTCCCAAGTTTATCAATTCTTTATAGGTGTTTTTTTTTTTTTTAATGTATATGATCTAGCATATAACAGGTATATATGGCATAGATGAGTTAACTACAGAGACCTAACAAATTTGGACAATTTACCTTAGCATTACTTTAAAGCTAAATAATTTCCAGATTGTAAAATCTTTTTTAACTGTTTTTATAACAACCATGAACTGATTTATAAGTTATCTTTTATACTTTACTGGTTATACTTTAAACTAGTTATCTAAAGTTGATTGTACAGTGCAATAGATCTTCAAGTCCTCTTAACATGAAGCTTTCATTTGCAATTAGATCGTATTGGATTTTTAACACCTTTAAACATTAGATTAAAAAAAAAAAAAAAAAACTTCACAATATGAAAATTGGTAGGAATTAAAAAAGGTTGCATACTTAATATTGTAATTAAATTTTTGGGGGTTAAATTCCTAGTTGGCGGACCGATTGGCGAGATTTCAGAAAATTTGTGACTAAAAATGAAAATCTATGAATCATGTGAGCTAAATGCAAATAAAATAATGTGAATCACGCTGAAATGAAATCATGTGAGCCAATTCCACTCTCTAGTGTAACCGATTTCTATTCTCAAGAACCAAGTTGAACTATTGTACTTGGACCCAGTTGGTTGTTAGTTGAAATTGGAGCAAAAATAAAATGACTTTAAAGTCTTTAAAAAAAAGTATCTAGATATTTGGTGGGTTGGTTGGTTGTTTTCAGATTATCTGGCGCCGTCAGCAACACGAGGGCTATAATGCGCCGAAACATTCGTCATTAGACAAGCCAACATACATTTACAAACACCCATGCCATCACGGGACTCGAACCCGCAACTTCCCGGTCTAGAGGCCAGCACGCTAACCACTATACCGTTTGGTCGGCAGAGATATTTGGTGGGAAAGGTAATAACACGGATACACAACAAAAATACAAATGCGTACCAATCAATCATACTAATAGATAACTAGATAATTAACAAAAGTTGAGAACAAAAATTGAAAAATAACGAATAGATAAAAACATCAGCTTCACAAACATCAAGTTGCTGCCCTATTAAACGATTTCAACTTTTAATTTATTTAAATGGCAAGTTCAATAATCTCCAAAAAAGTAAAGATTAAACTATTGCATCAACTTGTAAATTTTCAAAATTATCTTAGTTATTTTAACAAAAATAAACTTATGCATAAAGTCAAATGAACTTCCGAGTGTCATATTTGACATCTATCCAAAAAGCATAATTTAATCAAAAGTTTATACAAAAAACACTGAGGAAATCGAAGGATTAGGTGTGAGTCTAAAGACATGAAAAACCTGGCATCTTCCGAGTATTCATAGAAAAATAAACACTAAGTTTTTTAGTTGCATGTTAGGATTCGTCACTACATGTACAAGTACAATATCATTTACACACTATATATATTGCCAAACAAAACCCAAAGCAGCTGAAAATTTTAGAAAAACTAGTATATTTCAAACTTTATCTTATTCGAATTAAAAAAAGAACAAGAATTTTATTAAAAAGAGAAAGTATTACGTACAAATTTTAATCACGATTATGGATTGACTTCACACAAATATGGAGATGAAGTTTTTAAAATTATTATCTGTTGCCAAAACATGTCTGCGAAAAAAATAATACCTGAAAAGGATCACAAAATAGTTTTAGTTATGTGACGTCAGACTGCAGATTTTGGCTGAAACATTCGGTGGGCATTATAGATCACAATCGGTATTAATATTATTATTATTTTGTAAATGATATTCAACTTTTACGATTTCAATGTATTGAAATAAAGAAAGAGAGAGCAAAAAATTGTAGCTATGCATCTCTCAGGAATAAGAACTACGTTTCCTTTTTTTCTTTTTCATTGCAAACTTTATGTTACGATTGTATCTCTAAACTAGATTAATTCTGCGATTCTCTTTTTTTTTTAATCTCGTGCCTGTCAACCATTTTAAAGTTTTGAAAAAATTTAACTAGGGCAGCCACACTTATATACATGCTAAACTACATTTGATCGTTTAAAAAAGATGTATATTGAATCCCTAAATTCCTCGTGTACGATACGAACGGCGAGCGATATGCGACTGGCGGTAAACGCATGACCTCTATCGTTCTCTGGGTCTGCCAGCTGCCGACCAAACGGTATAGTGGTTAGCGTGCTAGCTTCTAGGCATGTTTGTTTTTAAATGTATGTTGGCTTGTCTAATGACGAATGTTTCGGTGCATTATAATCCTCGTGTTGCTGACGGCACTAGATAATCTGAAAACAACCAACCTGGGTCTGCGGCTAGTCGCACACCGCTCGCCACTCGTTTTGAGAATTGAAATAATTTTTGCTACATTTTAGGTGGTTAACAACTTTTTCGATAGTTATACTAAATGAATCACAGTATAGCCATTTTTTGTGAGTATTCAGGCTATGATGGCGCCAGGAATTGGCGGAAAAGGGTCTAGGTTGTTTTACCGATGGTTTTTTCGTGTTGATGATAGTTGTGGAAGGTTGGAACGCTCTTGCAAGTGTTCCTTGATTCAACTCCTTGATTCAACATTTCAAAACTCCTTTATTATCCTTCGATATACTTTGACTGCTCGACTTCATATTTAAATAAATTGTTAACCATTTATATTTTAAGTCCCAATGAGGATAAACCCAATTTGAAGCATTTGTATTTCAATATGTATTAGCATATGAAGTATGATGTCAACATTTCTAGAGTTTTTGTACAAAATCAGCATTTACCTCGGAAAAGATATTGTTTATGATGCAAGCGAAAATTCCTTGAAATTTAGCATATCGTCTTTTGAGAAAAATAGTTTTATGGTTTAAATGCGTTTGAAATTTTTAGGGGCCATCGACCGTTGGCTATTCCTATCAGGCCACACATCCACAATCAGCCTTTACATGCTTGTAACTTTGAAATCTACTTAAAAAATAGCATGCAAATAACGTTTCCGTTGATCAAAACATAAGTTAATTCCCGACCAAAACACAAAGTATTTTATCAATCCGCAACTCCATAAAACGACATTTAAGTATTAAATCCGAATATAAAACAAACTTTTGTTAAATGTAATCTACCCTGAGTCAAATATAATCAAATGAATCTTAGATACAATGGAAAAGGATCTTTTCTAAAATTAAAATTGATTCAGTCTTATTCAATACCCAAAGTTTCAGAGGAATGTTAATGCAAATTAACAACTATGGCAATTGAAAACGACATTCTAAACCTTATATATAACCCCAATAAAATTGTCTTCTTTGGGATGACGGACGAATTGCTTGAGGTTTACTATAATTGCTGGAAAATACTATTGCTTTTTCAACAACCCTTATTCCCAATAACTCCCCGTCATTCTGTATCCTGTGTTCGTATATACAGTGGTGGAAATTGATTTATGAACAGACAGGTTTTTTTTTTAATTATTTCTTTATTAAATTAATATTTATCGACTTAAATTTCATACAATATACAGGTTTTGTATAATAAACTATACACAAAGATAAATTTTTATATAAATTCATAAGCAATTTCTTTTGTTGATATTTTAGTTTCAGCATATGGAAATTGATTTATGAACTTTTACATTCAATCGCAATTAATAATTAGTAAAGCCTCCTTTTTTCATTAATACTTCCTTAATTCTGTTTTTCAAAGATAACACGAGACTTTGGATCAATTTTTGGTCAAGTAATTTCCAGTTTTTAATGATTGAGTCCTTCAATTCTGTAACTGATGTATGAGCGCTTTCCATTTGAGTAAATCATTCGAACCAATTGATCCCACACATTTTCCATGGGGTTTAAATCAGGGCTACTGGCAAGATGGTCTAAAAGAACAACACTCTGTTCATCAAACCAGTCTTTCATTTCGTTTAAGGTGTGGATACTTGCATTATCCTGCATAAAAATGTAATCAAAGGCATATTTTTGCCATGTAAACGGAAGCAAAGAATTTTCTAGAACTAATCTGTATTCAAGTGATGTTTGTCGACGCTCCAGAAACACAATCTCGCTTCTTCCATCATAAGATATCGCGGCCCAAGCCATCAAACTCCACCACCAAAATTTATGCTCAAGACAGATCTTGGTTCCTTACGAAGATCCTTCCAATAATAGTTTAAACCATCAGGTCCGTCCAAATTGAACTTTTTTTCATCAGAAAATATAATTTTTTCCCATTTCCATGTAGTTATCACAATATTTTAATCGCATGTTCTTGTCTTGTGGTGCAGAGTCAACTTTGGTCCAGCCTTCAATTTGGACCATTTCAAGATAGACGACGATTTCAATATTTGTCTTACTCTTCTGGGAGTAACAGGAAATGATAGTTCATTGCAAATTTGCCTTGAACTGTAACCTTTTTGGGATGCAAGTCGAACAATCCTGCTTTTGTCCCTCGTGCTTAAACGAGGGTTACTTTCCTCATTGAAGTTTTTGCCATAATCAGAAGGGTTCTTAAAATATTTATATATTACATTTATTGTTCTTTTAATTAATTTTCTGATTTCTCTTACAGATTTGTTACATAGTATACAAGTGTAAATTTTTACCTTTTCGGCTTCAGACAGTCCCGCACGCTTACCCATTTCGTAAAACTTGACTAAAACAGATAAATTTCAACGAAGTAGGCGTTGATCTTATTTATAAACATTGATAGTAAGCTCCCCCTGATGCAACACTGATGTAAAAAAATGTTGCATGTAACACTTCCATTACCCTATGTTAACCTACCCATTGATTACCAATATTTGAATTCAATTACAAATTCTTAAAAATTCAATTTTTCCAACATATGAAAAGGAATTTGCATCCAATAGCTTATGAATTTTCATAATTTTCTTTTGAATAATTGTTTGTAGAAAAGGCTTTGGGTAAAAATTCTATTTAAATATAACATTTAAATTTTTTTATTTTTTGACTAGGCAGGTTTGTATAGCAAGGAACAATTACTAAAACTTGCATTTCTCTATAGGTATCAACAATACAAGAATGTCACTTTCCAATAAAGAATTCATAAATGTTTTATACAAATTCCAACAAGTAAATAGAAGTCTTGGATTAAACAAATAATCAAACTTTTTCAAATATTTTATTACAAAATACAACCAATATTTAATACATCAATAATTTCTTTTACGAAAATATCACAGATAATTTTGAAACACTGTGAAATTAATAATTTTTTTATAGGAAAAGGAACCAATACAACAAAGGTAATTTCTTTGGAACATAAAGCAGCACATTCATTACTAAAAACCATAATTATAATAAATAAGTTCCATAATATAACATTTTTAGATGCAACAACATTAACAGTAATATTTCTCACTTGACAAATAATTTCAAATGAGAACACATTGCTCACTAGCGATAATAGAATTATTGCAATCAGAAACTTCTGGAAGAGTTGAATTGCCCAATATTAGGAGTTCAAATTGTCTTCGATAAACTGCCATCAGTCAGACAGCAAAAAGAAACTCGCAGGCATCTAAAAAATGAAATAATGTATTTTCTTTCAATTCAATCTAAGTATTTTGTCCCATTTTTCTTACTAAATTCTATGATTTGGAGAAGTTTGTTTTTGCGTGTGCTACAGTTATTTTTATTCTTAACTAGGCTGTATTATTTGTTTTTTATTCTTGTTTTGGTGAGTTTCTATTAAAGAGGTTGTATAAAAGATAACACTTTTTTTTCTCCCTTTCTTATGGGGAAGAGGGTGTGTTAACAAGGAAAAGATTATAAAAATTCTTAAAAGGGAAAGAGGTAGTAAGTATGTATGATAGTATTTTTTTTTTTTTTTCATTTTGGAATTTGAACTAACAAGTAAAAGGTTAAAAAAAATTATTTCTTTGGAAGGAGCTATGAGGGGGATTGTATTAATGGGATAAAGGCTAAAAAATTTATTCATGACAGAGAGGTATTGATGGGGATTTGCTTAGCAGTGAAACTTTTAGAGAGGCGTTGGCGCATTGATAAGTCTCTGTAACGCAAGGCCACGCAGCTGGTTACAAATAAAAGCAAATATGATTATGTGCTCTAATTTTTTATTTTGGTTGCTTGGACATATTTTACTAAACAGTAAAAACTCGTAAGCTTTTAGATTACAATATTTGCCAGAGAAAACATACATCCAATCTAATTCTAAAAGAAATGCATAATGCATTGAAAAGTTTAAGTATGGAATAAAATCTAAATTTTTCATGTTCAAAACCTTAAAAAAACCTGGCAAAAATAATTATATTTTTACTAAATTACACCACTAAATAACATAAAGCAAAAGGGTACAGTCAATTACAAATTTATTGTTTTCGATAGCTGTCTATACTGATTGGAGTGTAAGAGACATAAAAATTCAGAGAAAAAAAAGTAAGAATTTTCTATATTCGTAGTTGGGGGAAATGTTTAAGCAAACTAAAGATTATTCAGAAAACTTGCCAGTACTTATAAGCTGATACACTAATGCTTGTTTCAAACATAACCAAAACCATTAATGTAAATTGTTTCCATGAATACTTTTTTGGAAAAATCTGTCAATAATTGAAGAGGGAACAAGGCAGTTTTACGGAGATGAAACACCTTGTAAATGAAAAATGATGGAAAAATATCAGCAGATATTTACTCAGAAATAAGATGGAGGGAGTTATCTTGATATAAATAACATTTAACAAGAGCAATTAATTTGCAAAATCAAAAAGGTGATAGGTTAAGGTAAAACTAGAGGCAGCGAATATCCGTTTTCACTACTTAATGAGCAATTCCTAAAACCGTACTAAAACGGTCGAAATGAGCACATTATTCGACTAATCCATAAACGTTGGTACATACGAAAACGTTATTAAATTGGAACTTAACTTCTGTATGAAATTCCACTGCAGATTCTCTCAAGTGCAAATTCTTTGTAGCATAAACTGAATTTAGCTTTGTGTTTGTTGTTAACAGATAAAAAACATGTTTTGTAAGGGTATTTATTTAATCACAAGACGTTAAAACACTGCTGCCATGCATTTTCTTGGTCAGTTTTTCTCAAACGATCCATAATAGACTGAGAGGTGAATGCAAGTTATTATTTGTCATCATATTTTTTATAATGTAGAGACTTTGCAACATTGAGTAAATTAAAATCTTTCTCAAAAAGATTTAATTTTTTTTCTACAAATATAATTAGATAAACATATTTTATTACTTTTCGTTTTTACATATGTACTATATACTATGTACTATATAAAATTAACATTAAAAAGAAAGTCCCAAGATTAAGTACAATAATTTTGGAATGTCATCAAATATTATTCTAAATTTTATGGAGAAAACTAGCAGATCAGAATGTTTTATTTTGCAGTTTATATTTTGCAGAATATCCAGTTTTTTCTGAAAGTATTTGTTTACCAAATTGCTGCTCTTCTATTTTCAACATGAAACCTTTACTGGCCAAAATTATCTGATTCTAGAAACTCATACTAATTTGATAAGCTTATTTCGACACCAGTGAAGAAAGTTTTAATAGATAATACAACCACAATTTTTTTACATTTAATAAAAAAAATTCATTGATGTTCGATGACGCGTTTAGGTACCCAGAAACTGCACTTTTGGATTGCTCTGTCGGACAGTTCCAGCCAAATGCAGTTCAATAGACCAAGTGATTATTGTTTGGTAGGTAATTCTCTTCATTCCCTGTGAATTTCAGAATGATGTTTGATGAGGTATTTAGGTACCTAAAAACTGCACTTTTGGTCAAGCTTTTTGGACACTTCTGGCCAAATGCGCTTCGGTAGACCACATGATTGGTGGTCAGCTAGCATAACTCTACATTCCATACGAGTTGCAGAGTGATATTCGATGGGGTACCTAATCTTGTAGTTGCCTCTTGGACTATAAGTAACACAAGTTTAAATACAAGTGCAACATTGACAAACTAGAACTTAGCAGACACCATTACCAACACATCATCCTCCAACAGAAGTCCATGCTCACCTGAAGTAAAAAAAAGTATTCCTGGAAATCAATGATTTCAAGCAACTTAGAGGAAGCAAATAGAAAGAACTGTTCACCAATGAAAGATGGGTTCAGACTGATAGAATCTTGAAACAGGAAAATAAAATTTAATGTTAGCCAATAAGGACCTAAGTTGAAGTCTTTAAGGGCCCTTATATAAGGACCTATAAAAAAATAAGTAGATCTTAAAGACTCTGCGAACCCTGCATTCTGCTACTAATAAAAAAAAAAGACTAAATTTGTAAAAATACTCACCTTGCTGATAATAGTTGCTAATAGTTCTCCCTTTTTTGAGCCAATCCAATCGAACCATAGAATTGATTCAAACTAGTTAACTACAATAAAATATTATTAGAATATATTGATAACTTAATATACAATTTAAGTACATGAATGGTGAAGGGGGTAACATAACGAGTAAAAAAAAAATTGTTTAGTGAAAATGTGTTTGTGAAACTATGAAGGCCTCTTTCTTTCTAGCAAATCATAAAAGAAAATATAAAAGAGGTGTCCAAAAAGCATGGAATGCAGAAGTAGTTGTTAATTGTTGGAAATTGACAGTAGTTAAACCAAGCATATTTTACATATAATAATAATTTTAAATAAAATAAGTAAAATAATTTTGTTTTGATTTCTACTTCCGCAAAAATAATTTGTTTCGTCTTGGATCTGTTACACAACTAAATTCAACAACATTGATAAAATAAGAAATAGGAATTTAAAACAGAAATTTGTTTAGATTGTTCATTTAAGAAGTGTAATGTACCTTTTCCTTTAATACCTTCATGATAGCAAGTTACATTTCTGTTCCAACAACTTTATTGAATAGACTAAAACATATTGCAATTTAGCAATACGTTAGTTTGCAGTTACAAAAATTAATCTTTAAATTACTTAATAGGGGGTATATTTTATAAAAACACTACTCGATTTTCTGCCGAAGTGGTAACTCGCAGACTTTTTTACCCAATATAGCTTTCCTCATAGATCAAATGGTAGTTTCTCTGAACATGAACAAATATCAAAGAATCTTTATCTGCCAAATGTGAAGAATAATTAGGTATAAGTTATAAAACTTTTTTTAGGTATCAAACCAGCATGAATACATACAAGTGCGCAGAGTTCGATAAAATGGACGTACGTGCATTAAAGTCAAATGCCTTTTTTTTTTAATGGAGAAACTCCAGTAAGGCATGGCAGGAAAGGGGGAATTGTTGACTCCCGTAACGTCGGGAGGGGAAAGGTTGGGAGGGGGGGGGGGATTGCTATTCTCCATATAGTTCACCACCTGTTACTTCTAGATAGGAAGGAGAAATTCCAGTTAGGTTAGACAGGGAAGGGAGAAGTGTTAACATAAGGGGGTTTTATTTCCCGAATTTGGAATCTGAAACTATTGAAACATGTAATTACACTGAGAGTTTATTTCCTTCATTCTTCGTTTTAATTTGAAAGAATTCTTGGATATTCCATTGTAATTTAAAAGAAACCACATTTTTCTTTAAAATGATAAGGAGCTATCCAAGCAAGACAATGAAGATGAAATGCTGTATTTGCAAGAAATGTTGGAGCAAAACTATTCACAGCATTTAAATCGAAAGCACAAAAATGAAAATAGTTATGAAAGGAGGCATGCTGGACAAGCATCAGTGTTTGCTATTGTTTCATAAGCTTAACCTTTAACCAATGACCTACTATTGCAACTAGAAATGCGGCATTGGAAACCGATGTTTTTCCTGCAGAGTGGTGCTTCCAAAATCAATGCCAAGAAGATTTTGAATTAAACAACTTTTAATTCTCAATAGTACGTAACATTTCATTTTCTTCAGCAGTATAATTTAAAGCCCGTAGACTCGCAGGAAATTTTTGGATATGGCATTTGTGTACGCAGGAAGAAAATATTTTTCTGGAGCCCTGCAAGTGAGCTGGAATTAGAGTAATGAAAGAACCAAAATGTGATTTTGGAGCACTTTCGGAGCAGTAAAAACATGATTTTGGAGCAATTAAATGTGGTTTTGGAGCAGTAAATTACTACATTTAAATTAGTAATGCAAAAAATATGTGTGTATATTTCAACCTTAATATTTCAAATTAATTTAAAGTAAAAAAAAAAAAAAAAAAAAAAAAAAAAAAGGTGTAACTTATTCTTTATATAAATACTTTGCATTCTAAATTAACATTAATTAATTGAATACATTACTCAAAATATAAATTAAAAAGCATTACATTCATTTTCTAACAAGGCACTTGACTTTTTTTGTTATCATTGCTCAGGCAATAAAAAATCAATTGCTGACCTCTTTCCCAACAATTAAATCCTTATTAAGAGTTCAATGATTTTATAGCAACTGGTTCATCACTGTAAGTTTTTTTTTATAAATAATCTTAGTTTATCAACTTTTAACATCGGATGAAATAAGATTTTTCTTGAAAAACTCTAACCAGCCTAGTACCAATAACCTATGTAAATTCTTCCTGATAATCCTAAATAATTTAATATTTAATTATTATTATTATTAATATTAAATATTTTAGTACCTTGCCCCCGTCCAAAAATATAGTTAAACAAGACTGCTTAGCGGCAAGCAGTAGATTTCAAAACTTGTTCAGATTAACAGCTTTATTTAGCAGTTTTTTTTAAAGGCAGGGTAAATTTGATTTGCAAAAGTCTTAATTTTAAGTGCAAACCCTGTAACACATACAGATTACTGGCATCAGTCGATACATACAAACTCCAAAAAATTAAAACCTTTAACTGAAATTTGACAATTATACTAACATTTAATTTATATACAAAAAAATAACTTCCAAAGTAATTAAATAATAAAGAAAAAATTAAAATAAGATAAGTTGAAAAATATTAATTTTTGTAATGCTTTGTTTTCTAAGATTTTTCATTGTCTAAATAGTAGATTATAGGGGGTTGCTATATTGAATTTCAATTCCAATGGAAACAGAATGAAGGTCTCAAGTCTGTGCTTTGTGTAATCCATACAGAGAAAGACATTTGGTTACTTTTCTTAATATATGCTAAAAATAATCATGTACTTTTTAAGTACAAAGAAAAATATTTATTATCTTTAGGTACAACCAGGCAAGGAAAAAAATCCGAATCAGATGCATAAAGATTGATTTCATGCCTTCTACAGTTTGAACACAAGGTGGTAATCCCTGTTCTTTCCGACAGCAAATTTAAGGTATACATATACATTAGGAATTGCAAAATTTGGCTCAAGTCTGCATTTTTTTTTAATTTTTTTTTTAAATATTCCTGAATTCATTACCTTTAAAATAATGCCATTTTCTTTCTGAGACTCAAATTACTTTTACAGTGGCAGGGTTCCCACTCTTATTGAAGAAAAAAATTCAAGGACTTTCAAGGACCTTTTTAAGAAAATTCAAGGACCTTTTTAGAAAAATTTAAGGACCATAATTTTAAATACATCAGACGTAAAATTACAAAACGGAGTTTATCGGTGGTCAGGGGTATAGTGGAATGGGAATATGAGGCAACGGCGATCCTTTACCTTTTTAGAAGGCGGAACGACATTCCCTCATCTAAAATTTCTTTTTTCTCTTTACGTAATACTGAACTCAAAGCCAAGTAAGCAAACAAAAAAGTCATTTCGTGAGAACTTGTTTTCGTCTGGGATCCACAACTTCAGAGCTGAGCAGGCAAGTCCAAGTTTTTGTAAAACACTTGAAAAAGGCACGGCAACCCACACATGGCCATTTCTCTTTCATTAGAAATGAACTGATATATGTTTACATTTAGCTACGATTCATTCAATAGCAATTATCCTCTTCAACGAATTATCTGTATTTGTGGAAGAATTCCAGACGTCAAATTTGTATGGTTCGTCGTATATACAGTCTAAAACTTCCATACACAAATTCACGCCAAATATCTACATTTTTAAAGAACAAAACTGTGACCTAGCACATTCAGTTCTTTGCGCCCTTTCCTTGAAGAATATTTCGCCTCCTCTAATTTTAACGGGAACGCTAACCGATTTATCAACAAAAGTTATGTAACTTTTATTTTAAAAATTTTATATCACGGATTTAATAAATTATTTGTTAACCTCTCAAAGTACCTAAGAAATGAATTCGTTCAAGATTAAAAAACAAATGACAGTAAAAGATGGGGGTTTTTACAATCCAAAAAAGTTAAGCAAACCTGCGGTTCTGACGGAATAAACTGGTTAGTGCTAAAAATCCAGATAGGCAAGAGCAGAATGTTCATATTTTGTATTAGCTTTTAAGGTGTTTTGAGATCACGGAATTATGTATTTATATTTTGTCAGATGTTGGGAAATATTTATATTTTGTCAGATGTTGGGAAATATTTATTTTATTCCCAGATATTGGGAAAATCAAACTGATAACTTGTTTGAACATGGAAAAAATATATTCAAAATAGTATTGATTTTTAAATCCTTTATATTAACTTCGCCTATGAATGTTTGTGAATTTGAATATGTTTAGTTCAACACATAAAATGTTGCTTGAGTGTACAGTAAAGAGACTGGCTTCAAGCGCTCCGCTATGTTGTTGTGACAGAACTGAACAGTTGTTAACTTTGTTTCACTTTAACTTGGCAGTACTGATAATGCTACATTAGCCGAATTGCAGCCCTTCACAACCCAGGGTTGCAAAGGAGTTCCAAGGCTTGCGCTAAGAGTAGAGGACTACTAAAAAAAGTAATACGTAGCAAAAATCAGTATTTTAATAACATGTATTTTATTAAATTCCTATGAAAATAATTTTATTACAATTTTTTATTAAAAAAAAAAAAATTGAATCCGTGGGTTCATTAATAAAAGCTGACTTAAAATAATGTTGATTAGTGCAGAAAACGCTACGATTTTAATAATTTGCACCCATACCATATAGAGCACTCTTTACCATTTTTTAAGTGTTTTCTGTACCCATTTTCACTGTAAGGGACTCCAAAACTCATTTTTGCACACATAGCATTTTACTCCTAGGCTGGTCCTGTATATTTGATTTTCCTTAATATAAAAGTGCTAATGGTTTTGCAAATGGGTATAATACATTGAAATTGGGCTGCGAAGAAGTAGGAAAACAATTCAGATGTACTTTAAAATGCAAAATTAAATTTCTTTTCGGTTTGAGAATGGGAAAGTTTTACACTTACAGTTATTTCAAAATTTATTCCAAAAATGTAGTAGCAGTTCTTAAAAATAAATTATACAGTGGCGGCAATAAGGGGAGGAAATTTCCCAGATCTTTTTTAAAATCTAGTGATTTTGATGGCAATATCATATATATTTTAGAGTTTGTTTCCTCCTCCGATTTATACCCATTTTTGACTATTATTGTCACCCAACCGTCACCACTGTCAAGATGACAAAATCGAACTGGATAAGATAAAAAACAGGAATGTCCCAAACAAATCAGGCAAGTAATGAGTTTACATTGAAATATCCCGCTTAAAATTAGAGATGATTGAGATGGTACACAAATTAATATTTTATCAAGAAATTTTAAATCGACTGATGGATTTGAATTTTTCAATTATTTTATTAATGTAGCAAATTTGGAAAGGAAGGATCTATCAAGAAAGAGGAACTTCTCTACATTTTCTTTTTGAAAAGAGAAAAGCCATAAAACTTTTAATCAACTTCTGCAACAATCACAATCTTTTTCATTCATTTTGAAAACAGATTTCGAGGAGCTACAGAATCTGGGAATTTATCCGAACCCATTGCATGCAAGGCATCTCTGATATTTCGGATATTTTAAAAAATGTGTGTCAATAATATGTTTGAAAATATGTTATAATCCTTTATAAAGTGTTAAACAATCTTTTAAAATGGGTTGTGCAAAGCAAATTATTTAAAATCCATATAACTTAATAGTTTAAAAAAATTATTTGTATAAAAGAATAAGTCGAAACACACAATTATTATTTATTCACTTTTTTTAATTTTTGGAGGTGCTCGTGAGCTATTTTGAGATTATTAAAGTAATATAAGCAAAATTATTTAAAGTTGTCATTTTCACTCTCCCCCCCCACCCCCACACTCAGAAAAAAATATATATTTGTTTGTAACGACGCAGCATAGCATTCCCACACCTTTTTATTTTACACTACATCACTGTTGTTGGTCACTTAAAAATTCAAGGACTTTCAAGGACCTTATCCTTTTTTCAAGGACTTTCAAGGACCAAATTTCATAAAAAAAAATTCAAGGACTTTCAAGGACCGTGGGAACCCTGAGTGGGTTTTGTGAACCTGTTTTGTATCACATTCATTAGTGTAGTAAACTTTAAACACGTTTTCTGAAGAATGACATTTTGGTGTTATATGACTTTATGCCAACGACCATAACTTCATAATAAATTGTCCGATTTACAAAATTCTAATCTTATTCTGTAGACACAAGTTATGAATATTTTAATCTTAATTTTTTGTTAAAAACTATGAATTTTTTAAAAACTTTTTATTTAAAAATTTATAAGCAAATAAATATGGCAGCCAAATTAAAAAATTTCCATAGAAATAGTTAGATGAGTCAGTATAATATATTGTTGTGTGGATGGGTTAGAAAGATTTGAAGCCAAAGCAGAGTAACACTTGCAGAAATTTATTCCGATATATTCTTCACAGATTATTTTACAAAACCTGAACTTCTCGTTCTAGAAGACTCAATACAGCTCTTTACACAACAATAGAGCTCAAACAGCAGTTAAACAAAAAAATTCACAACTGCTACAAATCGCCGCAAAAGACAACTCACTTTAGAACTACTCTGGATGCTCACTGAGAGACAGCTAACTCAGTATCTCAACACAGAAATTCCAGTCAACTAACTGACTCAACTAACTCATGGCCGGCCTTATATAGGAAAGTCAATCCTTCGTGAATCTTCTGGAGATAGAAATTTGGAGAACTTTCCAGAACGTAGTCGAAAAGTCCTATACATGTACATGGGGACCGAAAATGTCACCAAGTTTGGCAACATTTGGCGATTTCTCACCAAATTTGGCTACAAAAATTAGTCGTAAAAACCGTCGCCAATTTGGCGAGATTGCCATTACCATAATGTTAAATGCCCTGCTCCTTGTAAAACTCGTTTCCCAGCGTTATTTCTGTAAAACTCGTTATCAAGCATTAATAGATACACTGCAGGGAAGCGAAGACAAACAAACTCATGCACTGCCTTATGCGAAATGTACATAAATTTTCCTATTTACAAAGACAATACTACGGAATATTTACAAATACACAGAAATTCATAACATTGCCCCCCCTCCCAAGGACTGCACGTCCCAGGCAGTACAGTTCCCGGAAAGGAAGGCTTACTTTCAAAGCAATAGCAAACACTCTGCGTTCATTATTAAACTATAAATCTTACTAAACTTACTAATTTGTATACAGAAAGACAGAAACATTACTGAATAAATAAATAAAAAAAAAACAATAAATTTACAAATTTATATATACATGTGACCATGGTCTTAATACATGGTCTTATATACACTTTATACATTAGGAGGATTACAAACTAAGGCCATAGTAGGGGGCTAACCAACACCTCCTATATAAGAAAGCCTTCGCACTGACTGCGTGACGTCATATAGAGTAGTCAATCGTCCTTCGCATTGGTAGCATAGGAATTATCCTTTTCTTAGTATTGCTAGTTAATTTGAATAGGAGAGCATTTAGAAAACATTTTTTTTTTTGACAGAGATAATTGAAATTTTTTTTGAATATTTATGTTCAATTATTATTTTGAATTTTATTCCGAAATAAAACACCAAATCTAAATAAACTATTTTTATTTTATTCACAAATCATAGTTATTATTAATCAATAAAACATTTTAAAGCAAAATAGTTTCGAGTTGCTATTCATTAACTTCAAAATTACTTTAATATTTGAAGTTTTCTTTTTTATTTTCAACATTCTTTTGCTTTAAAATTTTTTTTTTTCTACTAACAGGTTGTCATTTTGTTGTCTACAATAACTATTTCGTTATAGGTTTGCAGCATCCCTTAGAACACTTTCTACAATAAATTTATTATTATGTTCTTCACATTCATGAGGAATGTTATATATTTCTTTACCATTAATAATATCTAAAGTTTAACTTGTTGAAAGTAATCTCTGACTTTCAAAAATTCTAAAGTAACTTCTCATATATTACAGAAATGAACATTTGAATTACAACATATAAATACAAAATAACATTAAAAAATACAAGTTTTGGATAGCATAAGCTATCTTTATACAGATTCAAAATATAACTATTCTTATCATTGTCAAGAAAATCAAAAGTATCATCAATGTTTTCAAGTGACAAAATATTTTTAGAGCTAGAACATATGCTGAATTTCACAATGGAATGGTCACAATAACCGGCACTGTAAATTAGTAATGGCAATAAAATCTTCTTCGAAAAGTGTAATTTCTTTAAAACAAGATATGTCGACTTTTTAAATTGACCACATTCTTTTAAATCAGTGTATGGCACATTTCAATCCTTTAGAGTCCGTTGGACAGCTTTGCTGATATTTTGTTCATTCGCTATTACCATCTTCTCTGCAGGACTTGGGTCTCGATACTGTTACTTTAGACATGTAGCTAGGATAGCTTTCAAAAATAGAAGGAACCACTCCATCTCTCAACTTACTCTTGAACGAACTAGAAGTAACTACGAAAACTTTTCTCGAAACAGCAGTTATCCATCTTCTTTTAAGTTAATTATCCGTGGGAAATATAAATACCGGAACTCTTGACCCATTTTTAAAATTTCCTTTGCAGTTTACCACAGAGCATTGAAATGGCATTTAATATAATTTATAGCACTCTAAATGCAGTAGTCTTTACGTTTTCGGAACAGAAAATACAGCAAACTATAAGTGTTTGAAACAGAAAATGCAGCAAAAATGCATTCGGTACACAAAATGGCGATGTTGATTTTTGCTATCGTCCGTCGTACGCCAGAGTTATGCGCCAAAATAGATCTTAACAAATCACAAGCACGCAAGACGCCGCCAAACCATATCTCGACGAATCACAAGCACATAAAATGTCGCCAAACCATTTATTGCCAAATCAAAAAAATATCTTCTTCTAAATGGCACCCTGTATGGAAGAAGTTTGAAGTTTTCAAGTTTGACTATTTTAATGACGTCATATTTAAAAGTGGTAACCTGTAAAGAGGCTTTCTTATGTAGGAGGTGTTGGGATAACTTGTCGTAATGAACGACTCTAGGTTTAGAATTGGATGACTTACGGATTCGGACCACGACATCATTCAGCCGGTTGAGGACTGAGTAAGGACTATCCCAGTGAGATTGAAGTTTGGGAGAAAGTCCTTTTTGTCGTTTTGGGTTCCAGAGCCAAACCTTGTCACCTTCGTGGAATTGATGTCCTATAGCCTTCGTGTCATATCTGGTCTTTATCTTCTCCTTCGCCAAGTGGATTAGCTCTCGGGCAAAATTATGCACTGCTTCAAACCATGCCTGAAGATCCTTGACGTACTCTTCTGGCAATGAAGGTGCATCTGGAGGGCGGCCAAACAGATCGCAAGGCAGACGAAGGTTATGACCGAAGAGCATCTGGGATGGGGAATAGCCGGTAGTCTCGTGGACAGCGCTGCGATAGGCCAGAAGAAACAAAGGTAACTCTCATCCCAGTCCTGTTGATTACTGGAAACCATCAGTGAGAGGTTATTGAGGATGGTTCTGCTAAACCTCTCCACCATGCCATCCGACTGTGGGTGTAAAGGCGGCGTCTGTGTTTTGTCAATGCCA
This sequence comes from Linyphia triangularis, assembly GCA_963978545.1. Lineage (NCBI taxonomy): Eukaryota > Metazoa > Arthropoda > Arachnida > Araneae > Linyphiidae > Linyphia > Linyphia triangularis. The sequence continues at coordinate 32,728,834 of OZ021723.1, read as the reverse complement.
AGTAGATCACAAAGTCCTTTCATTACAACAGAGGTAAAATTCCTTCCTTGATCAGAATGTAACTGAAGAGGCACTCCAAATCTGGAAATCCAGCTCTGAACCATTACCTCTGCAACAGTGGTAGCCTCTTGATCAGGGATAGGATATGCTTCAGGCCACTTCGTAAAATAGTCCATGGCAACAGGAGGTATCTGTTGCAGTCAGCAGATCGTGGTAGTGGTCCCAAGATGTCAAACGCAATCCGTTCAAAAGGCGCTCCCCCGTTGTAACGTTGCAGTCTTCCTCGACTGCTTTTCTTCTGTCCTTTCCGGGCTGCACAGGCATCACATGATCAGCACCACTTCTCCACGTCAGCCCTCGCCCTACTCCAGTAGAACCGCTTTCGAACTCTTTGCAACATCTTCATTACTCCGAAGTGGCCTCCAGTTGGACTACTATGAAGTTCTTTAAGAACATCTGTGATTCGGGATCTTGGAAGCAACAGCTGCCATCGGGATGTCTTTCCATCATCAGATTCGAACCTCCAGTACAACACGCTGTTTCGAATATGGAGAGTCCCAGAGGGCCCAATATTGCTTTGTCGTAGGACTATAGATGGAAATGTCCTGCCAAGTAGGTGTCGCATTCGAAGACTCCTTTAAATCCTCCTGTCCAGCAGAGATCACAGCAATATTCTTCTGCATTTCCTCTTGGCCAGAGAAAATCTCTTTCATCTCATCTTGACCGGAGAAAATCTCTTTCTTCATCTTTTCTTGGCTTGCTTTCATTTCTTTGCGCCATTCAGATATTCCCTTCTTCATCTCTTCTTGACTCGCTTTCATTTGTTCTTGACTCGCTTTCATTTGTTCTTGGCTCGCTTTCATTTGTTCTTGGCTCGCTTTCATTTGTTCTTGGCTCGCTTTCTTTTCTTTCCGCCATTCAGATATTCCCTTCTTCATCTCTTCTTGGCTTTTCTTCATCTCTTGCATGAAAGCAAAAAGCTGTTGAAATTGTTTATCTTGTTCCGCCATTGCTCTGGTTATCAGCATTCAAATCCCACTTCTGAAACCAGTTGTTGCGTGGATGAGTTCGAAAGATTTGAAGCCAAAGCAGATTAACACTTGCAGAAATTTATTCCGATATGCTCTTCACAGATTCTTTTACAAAACCTGAACTTCTCGTTCTAGAAGACTCAATACAGCTCTTTACACAACAATAGAGTTCAAACAGCAGTTAAAAAAAACAACTTCACAACTGCTATAAATTGCCGCAAAAGATAATGCAATAGAGTTTGCTTTAGAACTACTCTGAATGCTCACTAAGAGACAGCTAACTCAGTATCTCAACTCAGTAATTCCAGTCAACTAACTGACTCAACTAACTCATGGCAGGGCCTATATAGGAAAGTCAATCCTTCGCGAATCTTCTAGAGATAGAGATTTGGAGGACTTTCCAGATCGTAATCGAAAAGTCCAATGGGGACCGAAAATGTCGCCAAGTTTGGCGACATTTGGCGACAAAAATTAGACGCCAAAACCATCACTGCTCCTTGTAAAACTCACTTCCTAGCGTTATCTCTGTAAAACTCGTTATCAAGCATTAATAGATACACTGCAGGGAAGCAAAGACAAACAAACTCATGCACTGCCTTATGCGAAATGTACATAAATTTTCCTATTTACATAATCAATACTACGGAATATTTACAAATATACAGAAATTCATAACAATATTTTATTTGCAATAAAAATCATACCTCTAAGTTAATTACAAATGTACTTATGTATGTTCAAATAATGACCTAATTAGTCCCTTTATGCAATTAGCTGATTCAAAAATTGATGGAAAAAAAAAGTTTATATATATATAAATGCATCATTATTAATTCTGATATACTGCCAAAAAATTTGAAATTATAATATAAAAATTAAAGAAAATCATCTCAATGAGGAACTTGCACAAGTGAGGAAAATGAATATTTTTTGTATTTTCTAGTGTTATCCAACGAATATATTTGACCAGTGCAACTATTTTTTATCTTTATGCTTTCAATTAATCAAAAATCGAGTTTGAAATCAAAGCAAAAGTCATGTGACCAAATCCGCATAAAAAACTGACGTTCTTAAGCATAGATTCTGTCAAAAATCATATGAGGAACCTGGTCTAAAACAGGTTTTAGACTGGTTCATCCGCTGCGCGTTGACATCACACTCAAAAGTAGCTTTTTCCCGCCAAATCGCAAAGTGAAAAATTAAATATTTTTTTCAACTATCTATCCCAGCTAAAATTTTTGAAAGAATGGTATTGTTTTTCATGATCTTTTATCTACTTTTATTTAAAAATAAAACAAAAAAAACCGTGAAAGTTCCTCATTGTATATGTATACCTTATTGGAACAAATATTAGTAAATAATATAGTTTATATCTCCCCAACCTCTCCCATTAAAGTTCTTCGTAAAATTCCCAATCTATGGTACGATTTGGCACTTTTCTGGGAATTGGCGATAAGATAAGAATGGCATGATTTGCGTTTCCCCGTTCGTGGCCAAGTCAAAACTATGACTCAATTAGAGTTTTGCAAAAAAATCATTTAATAATCGTAACCAATACTCAAATCTAGTTGAACGGACGACTTAGAAATTAAGCCAGGGATGGGAGGGGGACAATTGGATTAAGAAATTTTAATAAATATTCACGTTTCCTTTAAGCACAAAGAAAAATATATATTTTCTATTATTAAATCGCTGCAAGAGAGCAAACCTAAATCGGATACACAAAGATTGCATGTGTGAAAAATGCAAAACCTGTAATCTACTTTTAGGGCGTAGCCTCGGTAAATAAATAAAAATTCTAAAAAATAATCATGTATTCCATATGTTACACATGGAATACATGATTATAAAGGAAAATATTTATTTTCTATTATTAAAACCAGGCCAAGAAAAAGATTTAAACCAGATGCACACAGATTCATGAACTCTACAGTTTGAAAACTTGAAACATAAAGCTGAGAGATTGTATTTTTAAGTGCGTGAACCTTTCCCGCACATTAACTCGTTAACAGACAGTAGTATTTGAAACAAAAAAATTGTCTTTTGGAACAGTTCAGCACAATTGGAGCAGATCTAACATCCCTGGAATTAGCACAACTTACATTCATTGGCAATGATCTAAATTAATTGTTTTCATTAGACAGGGTTTTAAGAGCTAATCACAAACATATACCGATTGAAATAAAAACAATTCCAATATATATTGTAACAGCATTTGTATTAAAGTAAATTAAAGGTCCTCATAATCTAGCAGACTTTTCTCAAAATCCTCTTCTGCTAAAAAAAATTGTTCCTCAACGCTACGAATAAATCTAGAAATATGATCTTCGTCGAAACCATAGAATAACACATGGGTAATTTTTTCAATGATTGAGAATTCTTCTTCTAAAGGTTTAATGTGAGACAACCCAATATCTTTAGGATTCTTTAACATCTATGACAAACTAAAAAAACTATTCAGTTCTATTATTTAAAATTATGAATTTCAAAAAGAGCAAAAATAAATTCAATCTGCATATAACTTACATATGAATGCTTTAGAACTTCTTGCAATCCAACCTTCATATTCTTAGAACTTTTTATTATAGTTGGAAAGTAGACCTTTAACAAGTCCAAAAATTCTGATTCTTCAGTAGGTAAATTTTTGTCAGTCAGCAACTTTAATAGGTAACCAAAGTCATAACCACTAAAAACATTAAAAGTTTTTTTAATTTAAATCTAGAGAAATTTTCATACATGACTCTACTTTACACTTGATAAACTAAACTTTTCACAGATATGTTGTATAACTTTTTAAATTATTTTGAAAATTCTTGTTTTATCTAATCAAAAATCTTTCAAGAGTAAAAAATTGTTTAACTCATTGCCAAGGAATTTAGTAGTATCAATAACTCAATTTCAAAGTTTTATAACACTTCCCAATTAAAAAAAAAAATATATGAAAACTCTTTCAAAATGATTTTCAATAACTGATCCAATCCAAAAATTAATACAAAAACTGACAAATATCACAAGACAAGTTAACATTTCTTAATAAGTGAAAATCAAATGTCTAATTATATGCAATAGCAGTAAAATCAATTTCATATGAATAAATATGAGAATTTTTCTGGATTTTCACGACAATAAAATTTTTTATGACAATAAAATTTAAGAGAAAAAAAAATTATAATACATCACATTTTGAAAGAAAGTTTTCTCTAATGTGTTAAAAATAAAGATTGCTCAATTTGGTTAAGCAGGTCGGAAAAGTTGGATTACTAACCTTTTGATTACTTGAGGTATCAGATTACATTTAGCAGTCCTATATTTAAGTAGTAGTAGTAGTCTTATATTTAAGTAGTAGTAGTAATCAAAATAAAGATTCATGTATGAAAGCAAATAATCCAACCTGTGAAAGGAGATCCAGTTGACATTATCACACAGCACAACACCAGAAGTCATTAATAATTCTGCAAACTCGTAAGAATCAATACCATCCTTTTCATGTTTCAAGTAGTGAAAGCCTGAACTTGTCAATAATTCAATGCAATTCTGGTCGTACAAGTCCTCTCTATAGGAACATCAGTTAAAATTTAAATAACACAGATAAAAAAAATTATATAACCTTATATAATGTCTAATTTAAATGTATACAAATATTTTAAGATAAATAAGGAAAAAATAAATGAATACAATTTTACAAGAAAACTAGTGGGCTTGCAAATAATAGATTATATATCATAACTGACATTAAAAGTAATTTATCAAAAATAAATTTTTCTGAGCATCAATGCGACGGGTTTGAAAATTGGCTAATTTATTTTGAAAATAACATTACAATTCTGAATTAACTACTAAACAATATTTAATTTCTACTATTGAACAATATCTAAACATACAGCGTAGTTATTCTGAGCTATATCAAAATTATAATATGTACACCAAGTTTTTCCAGCACAGAAAATTATATGCAAGTTAGGCATGTCGCTGCAACATGCATATCAACTAACTTCATCAATAAATAAAAAATAAAATATTTCATTTATGAAAAAAATTGCTTTCTTCTGAAACAATAGTTGTTAATTAACAGGAGTACATTGCTTTAACACAAACAGTTAAGATTTGTTAGTAGTTGCATAATAGCAATTTTTTGTGGAGAACCTGAGATTTCTTTTTTGCATTATCATCTTTTAAGAATTTAAAATAACATTAGGATATCAATTCAATTTATTAATATAGTTAAATAGATACAGTATTAAGCCCTAAGCTCAGACTTTCTTTAACCCATCTCGTAAATACTGCAGTTTTTCAAAGTCTTATTAATTAAAGAAAAAGTGCTATTGTTTTTAAACAATTTGCATTCAGTTTTTAAAAGCAAAAACAATACTTTTTCTCTATGGATGAAAAAAATATCTAATTTTCAAAACCAGGAAGTCTCAGAGGAAAGCAATTTTTTTCAAAAAACTAAAGTGTTCATTTTCAGTTTAATTCTGAAGTTAATGCATAGATAAATAAGTAATGTTTTCCAGCAAATTATGTAGCATGTGTGTAAAAAATTAAAGACATGTGTGGTCACATCCTGTCATATATTAATAGTACAAAACACAGTCCATATTTGGAGGAAAAAAAAAACCTTTCATTTTGACAAATTTAAATAAAACATACATAGAGTACCTTTTTCTCTTCTTTAAATATAGCATTGATTTTTATATTTCACAAATTCCTTAATTTTAATGACTAAACATGCATTAAATTTCAAATGTTAATTTAAGAATGCAATTAAGATACTTAATGGTTTGAGAGATAGAAACACTACACTCGGTAAAATCAAGTTGACAAAGGCAAATACGAGCCACATATTTATTAATATAATTTTATAATTGTTAAATAATAAACTAAAAAATTTTATAAATAAAAAACACTCCCCAGCAAGTAAATTTTGAAATTTAAAAATGAGTAAAGAGGCAACTTTCTTACGTAAAATTGAGCTTAAAGTTAAACCGCCACTTAGTGAAGCCAGGAGGTGGAATACCATTTGCATCCAAGATTGTCAGATCCAATTGAATGATTTTTAAGAAATCTACTTTATACTTCAACAGTTGATATGGGTAATCTGTAGAATGTTGAAATTCTTCAATAGGTTGGTTAATTATTCCAGGAAACTTTGTATCCTAAAATAAAATATATGTTTTAGAAATATATTTCAATTTAAAAAAAAAAAATATTTTGCACATAATAAGTTACAGTGGATTGCATATAAAATAAAAAATTTCTCAAGTAAAATAAAATATTTAAAAGAAAAAACAGTCTTTAGTGTATAAATCAACAACAAAGTACATAAGATAGAATTTATCAGTCTCACTGGAAATTTCCCGACAAGTATATTATTTTAGCAACCTATTGATGAGTTTTTTAAAAAATTCTAGCAGATCTTTAAAGTACCAAGCATTGTGTCAAGTATTGGTAAATAATGACTTCCATAAGTGATAAGTTATTTTCTAATTGTAGTTACAATACAATCATGTTGTTAAACTAATTTTGTGATTGATATTGTATTATAGTTCACTGAAGGAACTGATTGTTTGCTACCAGATGTAGTGATGCTTCTTAGAACATGGTTTGTACATTTGAAGGGAAAAAAAAAATCATGGGCTTTCAAGAATGCGTTTATCAACACAAATACATAAAAAAAAAATTAATAGGAATCGGTGCATGTTTATATTGAGTAAATATAAAAAAATAGTTTTGAGGTTTCAATAAAAACATTTTAAGGTTACAATAGAAAAAAAAACTTCCAATACATCAGAAGCAGTACTATGTCCCATAAAAACAGAAGTCCAGTAGCTAGTACTCACTTGGTAATTATGTCAATATCGGAATAAAAAAAAATATTAAAATCTTAATAAAAAAGTCTAATTAATTAAACTGTTTTCCAATCTATTCTGAAGGTTTGATTCCAAACACTGCATAATATGCAGTTTTTTTCCTCCAATTGAAAATTTAGATGCAATCACGCTATCGGCAAACATGCAATTACATAATTTATCAATATTTTCATTTAATCCATAAGAGCCAGGATTTTGTCCACAGTATTTCAGAATCTTAAACTCTGTTTTCAACTACATGCGCCTCCATAGCGCTGATTGCTGCAAAAGTATATGCTTTTGGGGTATTTTTTATCATTAGAAATAGTTGGAACAATCCCCATACAATTTCTTATAGAAACTAAATCCTTGGGCTTTTTGTTCTTCGTATGGCTTTTTAAAGCACTTTCTCTCATAATGATAGTTTTGACACAAAAAGTACACTATGCAAAGTACGAATCCAACAAACAGTCTATGAACTATGATATTACAGTCAATTCGCGATAACTCAAAGTCTCATAAGTCGAATGTTTGTTCATCTCGAAATTTTCACTACATCCCAAAACAATTTAATGCTTTTTAACACTAAATTATCTCGATATCTCAAAGTGTACATTAGGGTGGTTCGAAAAAAAATAATTTTAAATTTTTGAAACGCATGAGGTGAAAAAAGTTGATACATCTTGATAAGAAAAACTGTAAAAAAAAATTTGAAAAAAAAAAATATATATATCTTCCAATTGCGCATTCACGTCAAAGTTTGAAGAAAATACAAAAAATAACCATTTTTTCTAAATTTTTAAAAATTTCTAAACGTTACATATTTGAAAGGCAATAGCTAGCAATGTATAGTGAAAGGGTGGTATAACACAGGAAAACACTATTTTATGCATTTTTAAAACATATATTAGTAATTAAAAATATTCAAAAGTAAAATTTTTTGTAAGAAATAGTGATTTTTCAGTAAAATGGATACTAATATTATTTCTTACACTTTAAAAAAACCCAAAAAAAACCATGCTATTATTCATTTGGTTCACTTTTTTATCGAGCTTCTATCCCGGTGATGCACTTTGAAGGAAACTTTAGCAGAAAAGTCGGGCATTACAGATCTTTTTTAAAAAAAGAAAGTGTTGTCCTAACGTCTTTTGCGTCAGCGCTACCAACTTTTTGTCTTCTCTCTTTACATAAGCGTTCTACAGCTTGTGAGTTGAAGTCTGATTGCAATGGTCCCTAGTAGAACAGATACGCTGGCCAATTTCGCCAGACATAGGCTAATCCCGATGTGGAAAGTTGTGAATCGGTCGTTGGAAATAATATTAGCCAATCTCGCCCAATTCTGTATAAAATATAGAAGAAGTTTCGATACGCCGATGTACAGTTTTAAACTTGGGATATTGCATTTATGAAAAACAAAACTATGTGGTGGTTTTGACTTGTTTGTTTGTTGAAAAATAGTGTATTTTGGAACTATGCTGTCAGACAAGCCAGTCTTCCTCTGTTTCCTCCAATACAGCTGTGCTACCTCGGATGCGCCAGTCTTTACTAACTAATGTTCGTTTGTTACTCTTTACAAAGGAGGGGTCCTATTACAAGCATTCCAATTAATTATGTCCACATAATCAGTGGCAATAAAGTTAAGTTTAGTTGTCTTGAAAATGCCTGATATTCTTTCTCGTGGAAAGTTCTCGAGATTTCAGAACCCGAAGCCTCAGTTCTCTTGCATCTCTGTTTGCGTACAAAATCATTGCCGAAGTCAAATTGTTTGGGTGAGGGAAGGAAGCATTTCGTCCAATAACTGAGTTTAAAAACTTCCAGTAAATATTCAGGGAGGTATAGAGACAATCGAATTGGCACATATATGTTCTTAGGTCCTTCAGAAAATTAACTTTTTTTTTTTTGTAATAATATCAAGAAGATATAGCTGATCTGTGTTCAATTCTTTCATCTCAACTTGAGGAATTAAACATTCAACACTTAAAAAGTCAGTCAGGGAACATTTTTCAAGGTTCTTCAAGTTTTTTTATCTCACTGAAAGATGCTGTCCTGTTGTAGTACTATCTACGTGTTTAAATAGGCGTCTGAATGGTAGTTCATTGGAATACAGGAGGCATATGTCCCAATGTAGTGTTCTCCCAACGTGCAATTTGATCTGCCAAATTATTTACAGCCAGTATTCATGGCAGTCCCAATCACAGCCACGTGCGTCATGATCCAATGAATAAGTTACGACGCGTTTTGATCCAAGTAAGTTTATGAGCTTCAAAGGAAAAGAAGACACCACGAGAAAAGCCACTCAGATTGAAACACGCCAAAACACAGTTTTTATCAATGTTTCAATGGTTCTGCGCGAACGATTATTATTGAATAATTACTAATTTGATTTTTTTCCCCAAGTTATATCTACTTTATTCCACACAATACAAACTAATGTACCTCGATAATTTAGTAATTGGTGTATTCTACAAATTGATTGAAAAAGGGTATTTTTTATATTTATTCTAAACTTTGAAGTGAATGCTTAAAGTAAATAAAACAATTTTAGCAAAAATATGTAAAAAATAACGTTAGTATCCATTTTATAGAAAAATCACTTTTTTGACAAAAAAATTTCTTTTTGAATATTTTTAATTATTGATATATGTTTTAAAAATGTATAGAAGAATGTTTTCCAGTTATATACTACCCTTTCATCACACATTGCAAACAATTGCCTTTCAAATATATAACGTTTAGAAATTTAAAAAAATGTAGGAGAAAAAGTTATATTTTTGTGTTTTCTCCAAACTTCGAGGTGAATGCGCGATCGGAAGATATTTTTTTTCAAATTTTTTTGTACGGTTTTTCTTATCCAGATGTGTATCAACTTTTTTCACCTCGTGCGTTTCAAAAATAATTTTTTTTTTTCGAACCACCCTAGTGTACATCTTTAAAGTCGAATTTTTTCATCATAACATAAAAAAAGAATGCAAAATACTAATAAAAAAAAGTTTTTCTGTTTTTTCCTCTTTACATTGTGTTTTACAATTTAACTTGTTATCTGGAAAAACCTGTTTGCATTGACGTGTATAGAAAGTAAACAGGCTTTTGCTTTTACATTCCGTTCTATATTTAAAGTGTGAATCAATGGTTTTGGTTTACATTTGAATAATGTTAAAATGTAAATTAAATACGCTTAGTCCAACTTAAAAAGTTAAATTGATCAATGAAACTGAACAAAACCTGCAATGTAAGAAGAAAGAAGTTGCTTTAAGAAGATAATTCCTCCGAATACTCTTTCAACTATTTTAAAAAACAGACATTTTTGGAGAAGACATGCATTAAAACTCGATCCATCGTGTAAATGAATAAAGGCCTTTTTTGGTGTCGAAGCTACTGTATTAAAATGGTTTGAGACATATCGAAACCAAAATTCCAAAATCCTTCTTAGTGGGTTGATGTTAAAAGAAAAGGTGAAGGACTTTACCCGTTTACTTAAAGTTGAAGGATTTATAGCAAGTGCAGGAAGGTTAGAAAAGTTTAAAGCAAGACACAATATTGTCTTCCGAACGCCACATGAACAAGTAAAAGATGTCTAATAAAATATGCTTTGAATGGAAAATAACTCCAGAGCGACATCCGATAACTCAAAAAATTTGGCCTGTCCTTTGAACTCTTCGAGTTATTGCGAGTTGGCTGTATATGCTTACTTTTCTAATCAGTTTGAATTGAAAATGCATTTCCTTGCCAATTTTAAAGAGTGAGCAAAAAATTAGCACAAGCAATACAAAAATTAAACAAGAGACCACGTGACTTGATCGGATATTCCAGATACGTTGCGCATGTGCAGCGCTGCACTCATCAAAGAAGGGAATGATAAAATCTTAGTAAATGCAACTGCACCGTTTTCCTAGTTGCTGATTGGCTTAGCTAAATTCAAAAGATTTTGCTCACTTTATTTTTTAAGATGCTGTATTTTTAGGAAATAAAATAAAATTCAAGCATTCTAAACATATTTTTACAGAATGCAAGGTTTTCAAGCACTTAAAAATAACAGATTTTTTTTTCAAGCATTTTTCAAGGTTTTTTAAAAACATACAAACCAGGTAGAAGATACTTACAAAGAATTACTTTACAAGATGCTGATAGTTTATGCGTAAATTTGAAAATCAGATAGAGATAGAGAAAAAAAAAAGGGGGGAAAAAAACAGAACTTTCAAAGCAAAAATTCTTTAATCTGACTTTACTGGGGTATAATTTCCACAGGAACTACTTAATAATATACATCTAAATAACTTTGAATTCCTCAATTCTGACATATCATAATAAGCAAACACATAATTCTTAATGCTTTAAATTGAACCTAAAATCTTTTTGGGGACATTTTCTATATGAAAACAAATTATATTATAAATCAGGGTAGGAACAGTTTAAACCAAATGGTTTTTTTTAAAGAATAACTTAAAATTGAATTTTTATTTATTTACAATTAGATTTTTCAAATTATTTGATGTCCATTTCAAAAAAAATTTATTAAAAATGTAAGTTATAGAATGATGGCAAGTGCAAGAAAATGATGTAAAAAAGTTTAATGCTGATGTATTGAAGGAAGTTAATGTATTTCTTACTGCAAAAACAACAACAGTGAATGTTGAGATTTTTTTTTTTTTTTTTTTTTTTTTTTTTTTTTTTAAAGTTGAACAATTGTTGGGTAGCTGACAGGTTTTAGAAAAAGCAGCAAAACTTTTTTCTCTCTTTTTTTTTTTTTTTTGGTTTAAATTCTTAAATCCAAAATTTCTTTTAAATGGAATACAGAAATAAGAATTTAGTTTTATTTTTTAAGAAAATAATTCACTAAATAAAATGTCTACATTCTTGGTACTATAACAGGATTGTGTGATGTTTTTATAAATACAAAATTATACAGATAGGTACTATTGGACAATAATTTTTAATATTAATCTAATAGATATATTAATGTTTTATAATTATTAAACTAAAATTATAGTTTAAAATTATTATTTTTTTTTAAAGTTTTATAGTTTAATTTTGCATTTTAATTTTTTTTTCTAAAATTAAGGTTTTGAGCTTTAACAACTTATTTCTAAATCTTAAAAATATCATTTTGAACAATTTATCACCATTGCTGAAAAATCTAAGAGCAATATTCCATGTATTATGTAGTAAACAAATATCATTGTATTATACTGAATATATTGAATTTAAAAAATATTATCTATAAATAAAGTATTAAAATTATGATTTGAATGTCCACATAAGTAACCAAAATTGTTTATTTACTTAGTTTAAATTATTTTCAAAAGGAATGCTAATTGTTATTTGAATATTAATTATTCTAGTCAATGTAAAATTTATTTATAAATATGTACCCAAGTAATTAGAAAGGATTTTTTGAAAAAAAAAACCTGGTTTAAACCAAAAAAAAAGTTTATTTTGGGTTTTTTCCAACACTGTTATAAATGACAGCAAAACAAACAGGAAATTTTGCAGCAAAATAAAAATACTTGTTTCACAAATTCAATGGTATTTAGTAAACTCTTAATAAGCTGTTTCAAGTCTAATTTTTACAGATTCAAGTAGTAGTTTAGGAAGAGTATTTAATAATTGCTTTATTAGTAGCTGAATACCCGTGCTTTACTTTGAAATTTTACCATGTGCAATTCAGCAATCAAAAGATATTTATGCATTCCACATTTCAGACGTTTGATCCAATTTTGATCCCGACAAATTGGTTTATCAAAATAGGAATACCTTACTTTATCTATGCCTGCCTTTGTTGATATTTTTTCCATAATTTATAATTGTGAATATATTGGAAATGAGACATTTGAATATCCTTTATTTAGAGCGTTTAACCTCCTTTTGACAATTTTTAATTACTTAATTGAGATTGCAATAGTTTGTGTTTATGTTTGCTCTTAGTTCTAAATTTCAAAGTTGTAACTGTATTGGAAGGGAGACATTAAGATATTCCGTGTGTAGTTTCAATGTTGCATCGACTTTTCATCTCTTAAAAATTCATTAATCGATATTGGAATAATTTATTTTCTCTTCTTAACATTTGCACCAAATATCAGAATTGTGACTCAATTGGAAGTGGAACATTCGGATATTGCTCGTTTGGAATGTTTAACCCCTTTAAGTTGGTTAATTGAGATCAGAATAGCTTACTTTTCTATGTCTGTCTTTGTTGACATTTGTACCAAATACCAGAGCTGTGACCATATGGGAAGTGGAAAATTTGAATATCCATCGTTTGGAACATTTAACCCCTTTCCGACCCCCTAAAGTGGGTTAATCGAGATCAGAATAGCTTACTTTTTCCATGTTTGTCTTTGTTGTTATTTGTACTTATTTTCAGAGTTGTGACCATATGGGAAGTGGGACTTTTGAATTTCCTTCCTTTGGAAGGTATAACCCTTTAAAGTGGGTTAATCGAGATTGGAATAGCTTACTTTTTCTATTTTACTATTGTTGTTATTTATATCAATTTTTAGAGTTGTGGCCATATGGGAAGTGGGACATTTGAATATCCATCGTTTGAAACATTTAACCCCTTTTCCACCCCTTAAAGTGGATTAATCGAGATCGGAATAGCTTACTTTTTCTTTGTTCGTCTTTGTTGACATTCGTACAAATTTTCAAAGTTGTGAACATATGGAAGTGGGGCATCAGAATATTCCTCGTTTGGAATGTTTAACCCCTTTTCGACCCCTTAAAGTGGGTTAATCAAGATCAGAATAGCTTACGTTTTCTATATTTACCATTGTTGATATTTGTACCAATTTTCAGAGTTGTGACCATGTGGGAAGTGGGAGAATTAGGGATGAGTGAATAAGGGCTTTGCCTTATGGGTCATTCCGTGTCAAATCAACACACTTTTTGCAAAAATTTTACCTCGCCATCTCAGATTTTGATGAAATTTGGTAGAAAGGTTACATATATGTAGACTTAGAAAAATGCTGAATTTTATTGAAATATAGCGACTCGTTTTGAAAATACTGCTATTTAAAAATTGAAAATTTAGCCAAAAATCACAAATTGACATATTTTCAAATTGCAATAGCTGGTTTTCTATTTAAGATAGAGAGATGGTTTAGGTGTCAATGTTTAGCATTTTGTATGACTTTTAATATAATATGTAACATAGGTGTGATTTAAATATTTTTTTTTTTTAAATTTAAATTTTAAAATTTCAATTTTGAATTTAAAAAAAAGTGCATCTTTAAAAAATTTCAAAAAATTCTAAAATTTAGTTTATATTAATGTTTAACGATCAACAAAGTTTCAGAGTGGGATGCTAATGGGTTCACAGATTAAAAAATATTAATGTGCACTTCGTTAAATTTCTGGCTTATAAATTAGAGGGACAAATGTCCATAACTAGTTTTCTAATAAATCTAGAGAGATGGTTTAGGTGCCAATTTTTAGCATTTTTTGTGGTCTTTAAAATGATATGCAACACAATTGTGGTTTCAATTTAAAAAAAAAAAAAAAATTCATTTAAATTTTTTTAAAAACATTCTAAAAAATAGTTTATACTTAAGATTATGATCTACAAAATGCCAGAGTGGGAAGGTGATCATGGATCATTAAATGCATCCTTTGAAGGTATCCCACCTTACATGAAAACTCAAAGTTGGAAAACAGAATACTGCAGTTCATTCAGTAATTATATTCATCTACTTACTTCTTCACTTTCAATATTTCTATTTAGTAAAAAAACATGGAATTTTAATTCTGATTTTAACTTTTATTTATGAGACCACATGGTTGAGAATGAGGGAGCAGTGTTGTTGTTTTTAGCAAAATTCTTTTTCTACAGATCTTTAAAATTTTGTGTGGGGGGGGGGGGGGATAATGCTCTTTCAGGGATTCTTTCATTCTCTATGGGAGTGCAATGCTGTAAACACATTTTCAGATGAGTGAGCAGTTAAGTCTTATTCCCAACTTAGATTACTACTGAATATCCAATACTGTTTCTATTGTTTGTAAAGTTAAAAACCTGTTTGAAAAGGATGAACAAGTAATAGTAAAACATGGCGCAAAGTAAAGAATTCACGAGATTGCAGTGTTTCAATCCTTTTAAGAAAATTAATCATACTATCAGAGCAAAAAAAAAAGGTAAGAAATGTTACTGATTGGATGTGTATTTTGTTTTCTAAAATGTCAAAGACAGCAAAAATTTGTGATATTTGTAGAAAAGAAATTAGTGAATTAAGAAATCAAAATGCTGCTTCTAGCTCTACTCATCAACACCAGGAATCAAGTTCAGAATCGGATCAAGATCCCAACTTTACTGCATCACCAGAAGTGATAAATACACTAAACACTTCACTGCAAGAGCTAGGTGAATCTCCAGTAGATAGGGAAAAAATCAAATCAAAACTTTATGCCAGCAAGAAAGCAAAAAAAAAATTGATTTGGCAGTAAAAAGAAAACTTTTAGTGTCGGATGAAGATTCTTCTGAAAATGGTGAAGATCTGGAGGATTCAGTTTTAAAGAAATCTTAAAATCAATTTTTTAAAAGCTACAAGCAGAAACAAGAAGATAATGATTTTATCTTGCCTACCTGAAAACTGGAGAATAAGAAAAATAATGCAAGAGTTTAAAGCTCCAAACTACATGGTACGACAATAAAAAAACTACTTAAAGAAAAAGCAATTTTGGAAAGTTCTAACCCTAAACCAGGTAAAAGCCTTTCTAAAGAAATGGTTGAAAATATTCACAAGTTTTACAAAAGTGATGAAGCCAGTAGAGCTATGCCAGGTGTTAAAGACTGTATAACAGTTATTGAACCAAATGGAAACAAATTAAAAATTTCTAAAAGACTAATCTTTTGCAACTTTTAAGAGGCATATTTATTATTGAAGGACAAATTTCCAAATATGAAAATAGGATTTTCAAAATTTGCTGAGCTTTGACCAAAGTACTGTATTTTAGCAGGTTCAAGTGGAACACACACAGTATGTGTTTGCACAACGCATCAAAATGTTAAACTGATGATTGAAAATGCCAGATTAGGGATTCTAACAAATGAACTAAAAATCTACCAAGATTGCATATCCAAAATGATGTGTAATCCATCATCAATTGAGTGCAATGTAGGTAGTTGCATATCTTGTCCTGGTGATGCTGAAATACGAAGAATTCTTGAAACATCTTTTGAAGAAAATCTGATTGAAAAAATTACATTTAGGGAATGGATTTCCGTAGATAGATGTAATTTAGAGACTTTGCAAAAATCATCAACTGATTTTATTGATTTATTTTGTAACAAATTGACACTCCTAATTAGACATGACTTTATTGCAAAACAACAGGCATCTTACAGGAATCATGTTAAAGAAAATTTAAGAGAATTTGAATTTGCAGTGACTCTTGACTTCTCAGAAAATTATACTATGGTTGTGCAAGATGAGGCTCAAAGTTATCACTGGGCTAGTAGACAAGCCACAATACACCCCTTTGTAATTTATTATAAAGAAGGAAAAAATGTGCAGCACTTAAGCTACGTTGTGATTCCCGATTGCCTTCAACACAACACTGTTGCTGTTTACACATTTCAAAGAAAACTTATTTTTTTCCCGACGGAAAAATTTTGAAAAATTCCTGGAAAGATATTATACTTCTCTGATGGGTGTGCTGCCCAGTAGAAAAACAAAAAAAATTTCACTAACTTGTGCTGTCACAAGCAAGACTTTGGCATTGATGCAGAATGGCATTTTTTGGCAACAGCACATGGAAAAGGGCCATGTGATGGAGTTGGTGGGTCTATAAAGAGATTGGCAGCAAGAGCTAGTTTACAACGTCCCTATGAAAAGCAAATATTGACCCCTCGCTAACTTTATGAATGGGCTGAAAAAAATATTTCTGCCATTCACTTCACTTTTTCATCACAAGAAGATTATGTTAAGTCAGAATTATTCTTAAGCAATCGTTTTGCTCAGGCAATTACCATCCAAGGGACTCAACAATATCATGCTTTTATACCTATTGATGGCAGCACATCCAAAATTACTGTCAAAACATTTTCTGATGCTATAAAGTCATCAGAAGTAACTGTTTCACGATTAGCAGATCAATTAAAATTAGAAGACGTGAATGGTTATGTCACTGCAGTGTATGACGGAAAATGGTGGATAGCATATGTGCTTGAAAAAAACGAAGAACTTGATGAAGTGAAACTAACTTTCCTTCACCCAGCAGGACCATCCAATTCATTTTTTTTATCCAAAGGAGCTAGATGTGTTATGGCTGCCTCTCACACAAGTATTGCGTAAAGTATATCCAGTGACATCAACTGGAAGATTATATATTTTATCTGAAAGTGGCACTTCAAAAATTAATGAGGCTTTCATTAATTATTGAACAATATGATATCAAGTATGTAAAAGCTATTGTATTTTTATTACTATATTAATGTTAATACCTACAAAACCATTCCACTCTGAAACTTTCTTAATCATTAAATATTAGTATAAACTAATTATTAGAATGTTAAAAAAAAAAAAGCACTTTTTTTAAATTTAAATTTGGAATTAATTTTTTTAAAATAAATAAATCACAATTGTGCTACACATCATTTTAAAGGCCATAAATTTTTTTAGAAATTGACACCTGAACCATCTCTATAGCTTTGTTAGAAAACCAGTTACGACAATGTGTCCTTCCTATTTGTTAACCTAAATTTTAACGAAGTGCCTATTAATTTTTTTTTATCTATGAACCCATGAACATCCCACTCTGAAACTTTGTTGATCATTAAACATTAATATAAACTAAATTTTAGAATTTTTTGAAGACGCACTTTTTTTTAAATTTAAAATTGAAATTTTGAATTTTAATTTTTTTTTAAAAAAGATGTTTAATCACAACTGTGTTGCATATCATATTAAAGGCCTAACAAATTTCTAAATATTGGCACCTGAACCACCTCTCTAGCTTAAATAGAAAACCAGTTATGACAATTTGAAAACATGTCAATTTGTAATTTTTGCCTAAATTTAAAATTTTTAAATAGCCGTATTTTAAAAACGAGTCGATATATTTAAAAAAAAAATTGCATTTTTCTTAGTCTATATGTATGTAACCAAATTTCATCAAAATCTGAGATGGCGAGGTAAAATAGGTGTGTTGATTTGACGTGGAATGACCCTTATATATAGAGAGATAGTCATGCTAAACCAATAAAGCATGATGCTAAATTCCTCTCATGTAATGTCAAATTTCTTGCCTTGTCATGCCAAAATTGAATTTAAAAATTAGATGCTGTCATCCTCTATATCTTATGAACCATCATGTTTCGAATCATTTTTACTAAAATATAAATGTTAATTCACGTAAATTTTGTTTAAAAATAAACTATGGTTAGATAATCAATGCATTGTTGAGAGCATTATGGTATGTGGATGGCAAGTGTGTTCCAAAACAAACTTTCAAGACTCTTGTGATAAAATATTCACATTAAAAATTATTTATTTATACATACTTTAGAAAACAATAACCTTATACTAAGGAATATACAAAATCAGCTAAAATTATCTTACCATAACTATATATTTGTACCTTTGTACAATTTGACGAATGTTTTTAAACTCGTCCTCCAAGTTGTGTGCCCAAACATCACGGATACCGGATGCTTCATCTACAAAGTCAGTGCTATTTTTCACAGACTTTGGTTCAGATGCTGCAGGCATATTGATAGCTTGTCTAGCAAAAAAATTCACTTTGGAATTAAAGCAATTTTTTTAGATACACACATTTACAGGATCCATTTTTCCCAAGATATTAACCATTCCTGCAAATAAAATTTTTTTAATGATAAGACTTTTGTAATTTATTTTAAGAGTTCAAAACAAAATTAGTTCTTCAGAAAATAATAGGACAAATCTCTGGTGTGACGTACAGGACATTTTGGCTTTTTTCTACTCATAAGCAGATTAGAATTGCAACCTTATGATGAATCTAGAAGCATTGTTTTATATAATATTAGTTGGAGGCAAAGTTGCATTCAAAAATGTAATTATTTTAGCTAGGACAAATTTACATTTATAAGAGTAGGTTATAAATGTACATTTACTCTACCTACTTAAAAAATTATTTTTCCAAATAACTTTGCCACCAACTATTATATAAAACAAAAAACATAAATAGTACTAGGTTGGTTGTTTTCAAATTATCTGGCGCCGTCAGCAACACGAGGGCTATAATGCGCCGAAACATCCGCAATTAGACAAGCCAACATACATTTACAAACACACATGCCTTACACGGGACTTGAACCCGCAACCTCGCGGTCTAGAAGCTAGCACGCTAACCACTATACCGTTTGATCGGCATAAATAGTACTAGATACATCACTTTTAAATTCTAATTGGTTTACGAGTAAAATAAACGAGCGTGAAACGTCTTGTGTGTCAGCCAAAGAATTGCTAAATAACTCAATATTAACATACATAAAGAAGAGAAGAAATTCAAACAAAGTTGGTTTGTGACAGTAGCTAAAGTGCTTATTCCACATCCAGTAAAGCAATGTGTACATTTGTAAGTAGCAAAGATCATCACCCTTTAAGGATCGGCAACATTTAGTAAAAAAATTTCCGAGCGTAAAAATGTCACAAAGTTTGCAACAAGATTTGTCTCTAAGCATCCCAATTCAAACTCAATAGTTAAATTTGCCTCCTTAACTTTTGCCTGCCATATTTATCCATCTTGCTTCAAATTTATATTAAGATGTACATATAGGTATATCATTTGTACTTTAAGCTGAACCAAGTAACAAAAAATATTCTTAGTTGAGATGAAAACTTAATATTAGTGACACTGCAAGGTTCTCACTTTAATTTAAAAAAAATCTCTAAGCCTGAACTTATGATGAATCTAGTTGGTTGGTTGTTTTCAGATTATCTGGCGCCGTCAGCAACACGAGGGCTATAATGCGCCGAAATATTCGTCATTAGACAAGCCAACATACATTTACAAACACCCATGCCAACACGGGACTCGAACCCGCAACCTCGCGGTCTAGAAGCTAGCACGCTAACCACTATACCGTTTGGTCGGCTATGATGAATCTAGAAGCATCAATCTAGAAGAATCTAAAGCATCACAATTGGTTAGTTAGTTAAGACATTTATATAATACAAGAACTGTGCTTAGGGTTTTCATTGTTATTGAAGAAAAAAATTCAAGGACCTTTTTTAAGAAAATTCAAGGACCATAAAATTACATACTCTAGATATAAAATAAAAAAGGGAGGGAGAAAAAAAAAATTGAGATTATCAGTGATTGCTTAAAAATTCAAGGACTTTCAAAGACCTCTTCCTTTGTTCAAGGACCACATTTCGTTAAAAAATTTCAAGGACTTTCCAGAGTCGTGGGAATCCTCTATGCTGCACTAAACATAGGTAAAACTGTGAAATATCATAGAGGAACATTTTTCAGAAGGTCTTTCAAGAGGAAGTGCCCTTCATTTGTTTTTCGAATTTATAATTTATTATTAATCAAGTTTAGAGCCTACATCTTGAAATTGCCTTTACCTTCAAAAAGAAAAAAAAATGCTGGGCCTTGGAATGCCCTAACAATTTTCTAATTATTTTACCAAAAAATTCTTAAAAAATCAACTAAATTATATTCTTAAAAATCACACTTTTGCTTTCATTCTAAAATTATTATTCTGTTACATCTTCTATATCAATTTAACTGTGGTACAGTTGCACTATAGGGCAAGTTTCTTGTACTTTCAATTATCCCTAATTTAATAAAGTGTAATAAAAAGATGGCATTCGGTCGAAAAAACAATTTTTTTTTTTTTTGTATATAATACGTTTGGGGATGTCTTGAATAGAAAAAGGTAGTCTAGAACAAATGTCTGTGTGTGGTCAGCATAATTCCTAAATGAAACCAACTATGTTCCAATTTTGTATATAGGTCACTGGTGCCCACAAAACCAGTTATTAAGGTTTTGGGTCATTTCATAGTAACTTACGTTACATTTGGACACTTTCAGTTAACTGTTTGTATAAATATAATAACAAAAAGTAATTCAAAACCAAATACTGATTTGATTTCTTAAATCAACTAATAAAAACCTAAATTTTAATGCAAATGATAGTATTTTAAAATTTATAAAATTAATTTAAGTATAGTAACTAACATTACGCTAAAAGGGAATAGAGTAAAAAGTTCATTTAGTTTTTGATAAAATTCTGTTCTATTTAACATTCTGGTGTTTTAAAGATACATACATTTCCTTCCCTAATATTTAAGAATCGCAATCATGCAATTTAAAATTATCTGCATGAAATTTTTTTTTTTATGGCAATTTAATTGAGAGTAACTTACGTTACCCATTTGCACGTTTTAGAAATGATATACCAATTGCTTTATTTTTGTTAAACTAACTTATGCTTTAAGTTATTAAGAGGTTTAAAAAAATACTATAATATTGTGTGTATAATTTACATTATTTTATAATTATCAAAATTTAAAAATATTTCAATTAAAAAAGATAAATAAAAAAAAGGGAATATTCATTCTTCAAGAAGCAGGTTTTATTCTGCTAATTTATAATCCCCCCTACTACATATTGCTTGATTTTATTAATCAAATCTTTCTTTTTATAAAAAAATTCATCTGCATGATTGGGTTATTTCCAGTTTGAATTAAATCTTTCATTTCAATTTTGAGATTTGTAATAAAATGTTGAAATCACCACACTTACCATCTTTCGTTACAGTTTTTATACTTGGATACAGTGAATCGTCATAATGACCCATAATACCAATCATTCACTTTCAAGTTTCTATGTTTTATTCTTACAGAGCTTTAGAAGAAATTCCATGGCTTTTCCGTCATAAAATTTTTAAACAGATATTTTAATATTCTGCCATGGGGAAGCTTTTCAGTAACAAAACTTTTAAATGCTGATTCTAATATTCTGCATAGTGTTAGCTATGAAAAATATGTTTGGTTTTGACTCAGAATTTTTTCCACCAGCAGTGATCTACATTTTTTTAGTTGTGAATCTTAATGTCTGATTTTGAGCTGACAGCACAAAATGCTGAACTTTATTAATTTGTTTTCTTATAAGCACTCTTGCACTTCTTTTAAGATCTACACTCCAATAACATATTAATATCAAAATGTAGAAATTAATATTGGTAATTAATTTAGTATTACAAATTTCTCAATCGATATATATGCTTAGGCTTGATTAGAAAGAATGTTTTGTCATTATAAAATTGCAATTAAAACTGAACCCGAGAGAGTTCCTAGAAACAAAACAAAAAAAAATATTCATTCAAAATTATTTATTTTTACTTTGGACAGTTTTGAAACCATGAGTAAATAAATATTTTATTTTTTATCGAAAGTTTATTATTATTCTAAGTTCTATGGAAAACTCTCCATCGATACCTCAAGTTCTATCCTTTTGGTAACTTAAGTTACAAATTTATTCAATAATTAATCATAAAAAATTTGTATGAAATAAAAGTATAGACTTCTGTTAAGTACATATCTAAAAGTAAGAAAAATTTATATTAACAAATATCTTTTTTTTTTTTTTTTTAAAAAAAAACATCGTATGAAAATAAACACATTTCTAGTAACTTACGTTGTCATGGAACAATCAATTTTAAAATCAATGAAATACAAGAATTTAATCATTGAAAAAGTTGTTTAAACCATTTTTACTATTATTTATTGTAATATAATTATTTAAAAACCCTTAGTATAACTACAGAAAAAAAAATCAATTATTTTACCCACTTTTAAAATCACACTACCCACTTCCATCAAAACAGAACAAACTCGACTATAATTTGAGAATGTTTTCAACTTTTAGAAATTAATGTATTTAAAAAACAAACTACTAAGAATGAACTTTGAATCTTTTTGTACACAAAAATGAGTAAAAAAAAAATATCTTATTAAAATGATAATTTTTACAAGTTTTACCCTCTTTGCATGGAATGACCTTTTTCATCAGAGTAGTGCATGCACATAAAGTTGCTACCATTGAGAAACTTATGTATTTCTGCAATTGCCAAAAAATAGCTCTAACAATTTTCATCAAAATCACTGTAGTAATGCATTTTAAGGTTTTCTAAATATCCCCATTCGCAAAATTCGATAAAGATGTAAAAAGTTGAAAAACTACTGTCTAGTCTTTTGTTGAACAAAGCTTAAGGTAAGAAAACTACTGATAGAATTTTCTGAACTTAAGCTTTGTCCAACAGCAACAGTTTCTTTTCCATTTCACTTATCCCAAAGGGAAAATGCAACACTAATTGTCAAAAACAAAGCCATTCATGCAATTATTTTTTTCTAGCTAGTGTAATAATTATCACCAATTTGTACTTTTTTTAATGAACATATGTAAACAAGAATGATGTATAACACCAATTGAGGTCTAAAAATGGAAAACGACCCAAGTACCAAAAAAAATCAAAAATCTTTTTCTTTTTTATGGAAAAATGTCCTAAAGACCAAGCTAAACAAAGTGGAGAAAGCCCAAAGTGAGAACTCCAGTAGCAATAGTTCAAATTCAATCTGAAGTATTTACTTAACCATTGTCTTAAGTACCAGATGCGATCATTTTTCAGCTCTCCTGAAATAGTATTTACTTTTTTGGACTTCGGTCGTTTTCCTTTTCGTGTTTAACGAGCGAGATTAAAGGATTACAATTTGAAAACATTTATCTTTTAAATAACGGCAATAAAAATAGCCAGGTCCCTTGCCTGTTAACTAATTCAATACATACGTTAAAAAAAAAATCGAAATTTTACAAAACTGAACGTTTAAAGACATGTCACAGCATTGTATAATCATTCAAAAGCTGACAATTAGAAAATATATTTTAAACAAATGAAAATTGAGATGTTTCGAGGTGTGTTTACCGAAGGGTTTAGTCAAAAAATTCTTTCACCTTCAAGTTAATTTTGAAAGCGTAAAAAAATACGTAACAAAAACGAATTTCCGAAGGTAAACAGCCAAAAGAAAAATTCAATTTCTTCCACCAATAATTAGAAATTAAATATTAATTACAAATCCACTCACCAATACATCTCGAAGTTTTACAAAATATTTTCAATGCAAATAGAGTAAGCTGAAGTATTACAATCACAAATTTGTTCAATTGCTCAAATTAAATTTCATTTTTTCAATTTCGCACTTTCACTTTCAAATTCGATTGTTGCCAAATCAAGAGAACAAATTTATAAATTATTTCAACAATGCAAAATCGATCAATCTGGCAATGGTATATTTAATTTTACAAACAAGAAAGTATCTTAGTACTACATTTTTGTTTGAAAATTACATATATATGTTTACTGGTTTTCTTTGGCAAAAATCCAACGCAAGCCTTGCGTTTTAATCTTGACTCAAGATAGACGCATTTTCCAGAATGTTCTAAAAATGTTATTGAAAAAATGTAGTATTTTCGCCTTTTTTGGAGCGCATTTTAGATATTTAAAAAGCTTTTTACACGAAAATGGAACAAACCTATACCATTCAAAAAGTACCTATAAAAATAAAAGGACAGCATTATCTAATAAAGCTTTTATGGAAGATACGATCGAAGTGAATGAAAATAAAAGTTCAAGTGCTCGTAATAAGCAGAATGGCTACTTATATCTCAATGATCCGGCTAGTGCAGGTTAGATTAAAATTGATGCGATGATTAAATATATTTGTTATTTATTGAGTTATTTACTATTTTCTGTTCAATTTTATTCCACAATATTTAATAAAAAAATGCTGCTGAATACAGACACATCACAAGTAGATTTGCTTGGCTGTGTTTAAAAGACAACTAATTTTATATCTCAACCCTTCGATTGTTTCACACTAAAAAGAGTTTTATAACAAGAATTTCGTTTTCTTAGCTCTATTTTCTGTTCCTAAGTTTTCCAGTTACCTAAAGTGTGACAATACCTAATATGGTATCAATGGCAGATCCAGCCAGGGGGCGCGGGCCCCTCCCTCAGCTTGAGTCTATATATATATATTTTAAATAAGTTCACACAACATATTTCGACCTTCATCTAATTTGCGGGAAAAAAAGAAAAGAAAAAAAAAGCATCTTATTTTTGGATCAAGGTTCTTTTTATAGCATTCTCCCTTCTCATTCAAACGGACGTTGAAAGACTACAAGCATTCAAACATCCACCCCCTTGATCTTGAAGACATTTTCACGACACTTCAAAACACATCCCTTTCTGTTAAAAGTATCCTGGGATCGAATTATCAATAAATATTCTTCCCGTTCTTCAGGACCAAAGATACCTTTTTCTGTCGGCTGGGAGGAAGAGATTTTGACTCTCACATGCGTAATGTTCAACGCCAACCGGGGGGGGGGGGGGATAATGAGAGGTTGACTATTTGGGTTACCCTCCCTCCTCAGAAATTGCCACCTTCATTCTGCTGGACATGGTAATTGGCTAAACTTTAAAGTTTTGATAGAAAGGAAGAGGAAGGTTGTTTATAAACTGCATAAAAACTCGTCCAGTTCTAGCTCTTGCTTGTGTTTCGGCTTGCAAATAAGCGCCATGTTTGAGTTCAGATTAAAAATCCTCCTTTGCAACACCACAGTGGAAAGGTATGCCAATTTTGTACAATAAATAGACCTACAAACAGTTTTGTAAAAAGTATTATTTGTGTAAAGTATCAGTACTCAGTGGGTGCCCGCAGGAAGATCTACGTTTTTTAGTGATTATTTCAGGGGGGGGGGTCTTGTTTTACGATACTATATAATGTCAAATTTTATCACTGGACTTTTTCATTTAATTTTATCATTATACTTTTTTATGTGCAAGTATAACTATTGGCAATAGAGACTTCGAAACTGGAATTTATTTTGTAATAACTTATCAATAATTAAATTGTATTTGTTTCTATTGCTTTATTAAAAATATTACTTATAATTATTAGTAAAACATTCTCTTTGAAAAACAATTTTTTGCTACATACTTTAGATTACTCGAGTAGCTATGGATTATCCAGTAAAACTACGTATTTTTACTTATTAAGCTCACTACATTAATATTTTATGAATATGTTAAATTTTGATGTACAATTACTGATTTCCCAGTTTGATGTAAGTATAATGTAAGGTTTATACTTAGTCAGTTAGTCACAAATAAAAGTAGCAAGTTCCTGCTTTCATTAGAATTGCTTCAGTATAATCGATACCTCCGGAAATGTAGCTTGCTAAAAACGTTTCAATATGTACGGTACATTTTGAATACAATTAGGACAGTGTTCACCACTCTACGCTAAGATATCAAGTCGGAGATGTGACGAATGAGGAGGGGGGAAGGGGGTCAATCAATGGATATCGATGATCTTGAAGTATATTTTTTTAACACTGCTTAGATTTTTTTTTTTTTTTTTTAAACTTATTTCAAATATTTAATTTTGTCCTGACTAGGGCACGGCAAATTATTGCGCCCCCCCCCCCCTCAGGAAAATCCTGTATCCACCACTGTATGGTATCCTCAATTAAATTATGTTGTTCCACCTCTCTTGGAAGAGAAAAACTAAAGGAATGGTTCTTTTTTTTATTGTGTTATTGACATAGTTTTAGAGTTAACCCACACTTTTGGTACTTCTATAGTACAGAATCACTGGTATTTCAAAATTCAAATAAATATTGCCAAGTGCTGAAAAGTGTTAACTGGGAATGGACAATTCCCTCATTTTTAATTTTTTTTTTTTTTTCAATTCTAAATGTTTTGAAAAGGCCACAAACACAAAAATTTCTGCTCAATGCTCTTTTTTTTTTTTTTTTTTTTTTTAAATTTGCATTCGAAGTTCCCTTGTTAGACTTTGGTTGGAAAACGATTCTTTCTGCTTGAATTGAATGTTACGTCACTACATCTCACACAACTTGGCTTGAAACGCAGCTGCGGAAGCCAACTTTGCAAGTTTCTTGAAAATCGTGCTAACAGGTATGGGATATTTCAATTGTCTACTAAACACCGATGCCAAACACACACCAACTATTTGGCAGAAACCTCACTATAACCATAGAAACAAAAGGAACTTTTGATGTCCCATCTATAGTTGAGTGTTTTGATTGGGCTGGTTTTAGGGCATTTTCTTTTCTTAATATTTAAAAAACTATTTTTTTTAAAGAACTCTTGTTTGAATATTTGAAATCAAAAAGAATATATAAACTGTTTTCACTCGTTTTTAAAAAATGCAGGAATTGTCCATTGGTGAATATGGCATATTAAATACTACATACGTTCTAGCTCAAACTGTACAAAAACCAATATTTTTCTAGATGTTCTATCTTGATATCGCTTGGTTAATAAATGTTTATGTGATCTTAATTTTTACAAATTTTATTCTCGAATGCTAAAAATTTCTTTTTGCTATCATGTCTAGTTTAATCTGTGTTGTTTGACTGAGTGGTTACAACCATAAGTTATTGTAATGATATCTGTATTAATCAATTTCTTTTCTTTTGAATCAAAAGCTTGATTTAAATTTTCGACTTTCTGTAACTATATCGCCGACTAATTAATATATCCGTGTCATTTAGTATTGCTTTGTTGCAAGTGGCCCTACAATTTTTCTAATTATCTACTTACAGTATGGCAGCAAATATTTTCTCACTCTTCAGTGATAAAATTTAAAAATAAAATCATAATTTCTGACATTTCTCTAAAAGTGAATTTTAAGTACCATTGAAGTTATTACTGAAATTTTAAATTATTAATTTCATTTTAAACTAAATTTGATATCTAATATTAAAAACATTGAAGTTTAAGGAATTTTGTGGAAAATGAAAAATTGTATGCACTGACATAACAAGATCTGAATATCTAATGTATTTGAAATAAATTCCTGCATAAAATTGTTTTTGTCTTAAACTCTGTGTTTTCATTAGATTTTGTGGCATTTCATTTGAGTGAAAATTGGGAAGATGGTTACATATTTGAACTTAATCCTGGTAAGCTGTTATTTTTCCATTGTATAAAAAATATGTAATTTTCTTGCATTACATGCAATAAAATATTATTTTAAGGTTTTATAATGCAGAATTTTTATATAAGTGTTTTAATATTTAAATAGTTTTAATAAATTCAAACATACAACTCTAAAACTTGAGATAATATAATGTTATATTTGCATAGTGGATTCAAAACAAACACTAGCTGAAAAAAATCTTTTACTTTGAGAAACTATCTTTTTCTAAGTATTAATAGTGGTTTTAAAAAAAAGTTTAAGTACACACTTACAAATACTTGCATCAAGTACTCCATAAACAAACACTGTGCATGTGGACACTTTCACGTTCCTGTTCTTTGGCATGTGTGGAGAACCCAGTTATGTCCACTTTCATAAATTTTATCATTTTTCTGAGCTTGAATGGGGGTTAGCCACTAAAATTTCATATTTCATCAAGCTATAGACTAGACACTTCATATAGGTTGTAAGATGGCTGATAATAACATGTGGCAAGAAAATGGAGAATTTTTTTGTGGTGCTCAGTATTGTGAGATGGATTTCTTAACAATTTCATTAAGCATCATCAACTTCCATAATCATCAATCCATCAAATCTATTTGTAATTGGAAGGTTTTACAGCATTTAAAAGTGAGATAGAACCTTGTTGTTTCATTATTTTCAGTTATAATAAGTGTAAATAAATTTTATAAGAAAATATTCGAGTGGCCATAACTGGTGTCCATTTCAACAGTTTTTCCAGTTATGGCCACTTCTATGGCCATAAGTGGGTTATATGATTTACTAATTATTGCCAGTACGTGTTTAAGTGATTTATAATCAAATTTCTTTCCCACAAATACTCTTTTTATGAGTGGTTGGCAATTTACATTTTAAAGTTAATATTAGGGTTAAATTACTTGATATTTATTTTGTTAGGAAAGTTTCATTTGATACAGGTAGGCCTAAGGAATCAAAATTTAATCTTTGCAAAAAATTGGACATCCAGCTAAAAAACTATATTTATATATACCTGACATTAAATTAAATTAATGGCCATAGATTGTGAAAGTTTTTCAATTACCAATTATACTCATAGCTATATAGGCCTATAAATGGTTTTTAAGTGGAAGAGAGTGGTAAAGAAATTGGACATTTGTAGAGAAAGTGAGAAAAGTATGCTTTTTTTTCTGTTAATGTTAACTTATATACAAATGTAAGAAAATGATATTATACAACCATAAACATGAAACTGTCAGTTACGTAAACCACATTAATTAAAAAAGAAAGGATGTTGTTCTGCGGAACAAGTTTTCTGGAACTGTTGATGTCTTCAAAAAAAAATCATACCTAACTTTTGGTATTAGCTAGGCCTATGTAGTTTGTTTCAAGAAAATACGAACAAAGAAAGCTAATAATTTGCTAACAATGTCTAAAATTGTATTTGTTTATTTGTTTCCCATTAAAATGATTCCCCATTAAATGATAAGTATACTTTTTATAAATTATTTGAAGTGATCATAACTGGGGAACACAGGTGGCCATAAATAGGAAAAAGTGGCCATAAGTAGGGAAAGTGTTAGAAAAATATCAAATAAATTTTATAAAATAATGTATGGTTTTGAAAATATTATTGATTATACAGGATTATTCTGCACACTTTGAAATATATTGGATATTATTTTCAAAATATTGTGACACTTTTATAGTATTGAAAAAATATCGTCAATCTTTAAAAATGTTTAGGTGGCCATATCTGGGGTCATGACCGTATCATTATTTTGAAAAAAAAAAAAATAAGCAAGCTGTTTTCAGCGTTACCTGTTTGGTCCTGAAGCCATTTGAATATGTATGAATTTTTTCAGTGTTTAAGATATCCAGGGGCGGCATTTGCTCTAATATTCCTTAAATTTTTGTTTCTCTAAAATTATACTTACAGTTTTGATAATTCCTAATAAAAATGTTGAAAATTTCCCTATTTTCCACCAAAACCCGGGTAAAAACTCAATTTAATGAATAAAATTGTAATCATTAACAAACGATTTTAAATTGTAGCCAAACTCATATTAATTTAAGTTTTAAAGTTGAAGCCATATTCTTTTGAAGTCCTTTGAATGTTGTTTAAAAATTAAATGAGTGGATTTAATTATATAATTATTTTATTATATAGTTGTTGTTTTGCTAAAAAATTGTTTGACTTTTAATTTTTTGAAAATTAGCAGTCTTTTGCCGGCATTGATATATGCTTTGAAAAGAATATTGTCTATGTTAGGAGTCTATGTCAGCTTTAAAAAAAATATCCCTAAATTTTTGGAATTATGCCTAATTTTTTGGAGCTACCCCTAATTTTTTAGAATTATCCCTCAAATTTTGGAATGACCCCTAAATTTTTAGGAATTGTCCCTAAAATGTTTCTGACATTTTTGGAATTATTCTTTAAATTCCTCCTACCTATTTTTTTAGAAAACTCACTGCCCCCCTTGGATATAATAAAACAAAGCCTTTAGTTATGCAAATGTACACTTACTTGAATTTTAAAAGTTTTCAAATTATATTTGTAGTTTTAATTAACTTGGTTCGAAGAAATTAATGATAATTTGGCACTAGCAGATGAAGCAGGATTCAAACCTGGTGCTTACCAAGTAGGCTCCCATGAAGAGTAGGTATAAATATCTGATTTTTTGTAATTTTTTCTGCCTATTCAATATGGAAATAAAATGGGCAGACCATCATTTTCTGACAGTTTGTTCAAACAAGCCACACATGCTATATTGTTTTGAAATCCTTTCATTGGTGGTTAATTTTCATTTGATACCAAACATAAAAAGGTTATTATTGAAGACTCATTAAAGTTCTTTTCTGTCCAATTCCTCAGTCTGGGAAAGCAATCTTAGGTTTATTATGTCCAAATAGTAGCCCACTCTCCTTGTAAAATAACCCCTTGCAAATAATATATGTTAAAATTATAGTTTTTTTTGCATTTGGTGAATTCTCCTTTGTAGATTTTATTTCATAAAATTATTTACAAAATAAAGCTTTTTCTTAATTTATTAAAGATACCAACAATTATTTTATAATTTTAATTGATAATTTAAATTCTACTTGGTTCCACTGATGTGACATGCTTGTCTCAAACTTATCACTGTCAAGTCCAATTACTTGATAAAATTATTTATAAATAACTTAGTCGGTAGCTTGTTTTTGCATCTGAACGAAACATTTAAATTCTTTATCAAAAACATATATATTACTGACAACTGCAAGGATTTGATGAGGCTTTATTGGGTATGACCTGTTGTCCTGGTTACAGGCAAAAAGTTGAAATAAAACTAACATGGAACTTAAACTTTTCTTACAAGTGTTAGAAATATGTATAATGATGGATAACAAGATATATTTAGTCATTAGACAGCCAAAATAAAAAATATAAACACCTATGTGAGAATTGTAGGTTAACAATTCAGTTTTAGTTAAAACAGGAAGCAGACTTTTAATTAAAATTGATAATATCTCTTTACAGGACCAGGTGTTCTTTCTAAAGCCATATTAAGAAAAGGAGTTCCCAAGTTAAGAGTGTTCGAAAAAAATGAAAAATATTTAGATACTTTAAAAGTAATATATAACTGTTAAAGAAATTATTTTAGCTTTTTTCTTTAGAATTTTTGTTGTATGAGTAATGCAACTTTAAATTGGAAATGTATACTAACTTTTAATGGTAACATTCATTTGATTGAAGCTAAAAAGTTTGCTTGTATGTATTGAAAATAGTTTTAAATGTAAAGTAATATACTTCTGATGAACTTAAGGAAGTTATGTTGCTCAGTTGTTTCAGTAATAATGCATCTGAAGGTGATTCGTGCAATTTTAACATAATCACGCGCTTTTAGCATTCTGTTCTTTTTATGTTTTAATATGAAATCTGTTGCAAATATTAACTTCAAATGCCTGAATATTACTGTTAGTGCTTTCTTTTTAGATTGCAATTTATCTATTATTATAATTGATCAACCATCTATTATTATAATTGATATTACCAACAGCTCCAACTTTAACCTTATTAAACTGTTTATCAAACCTGCAAATTTTTATAGTATTTATGAAGGTAAATATTTATATGCATTTCATTGTTAAATTTTTATTTTATGAAATTATTAGTATCTCGATAAGCTATTGGATACCCTACTTGATCCCACTTATTTTAAACCAAGCAGTGATAGAGCCAACTAATATGTGATAAATGTGATAGCTTACAAAAAATTCATTGTATAATGGCCATTGCTACTTAATAATGGTATAATGGCTTAAGCTACTTTATTAATCGTTAATATAGTTTTTAACTACTAGACCATTCAATATTTTTTAAATACAAATTTGAAGACCAACAACAGGTTCAAAGCCCAACAGTGTTGTTCAGGTACATACATAACATAAAATACAGAATACAAAACACCAAAATTGTAGAATAATATAACAGAAAATACCGAATTTACTTAATACAAAGTAAAAAACATCAAAATTGCAAATTACATAATAGACAAAGAAAATTAATTTTATGAACTTAGCATATTTACATCACTACAATTTAGAATACAAAAAGTAACATGATCATACATACAATAGTTACAGGATCGTACATAATAATTCAATTCAATGTACAAAGTTAATTTATTGTTTGACAATCATACTAGAAAAATACAATACATAAGCTGACAAAGTTTATAGAATACAATCGATATATATCATTCTCTTGTGTGCAGCCTAAATTCGGCTGTATTTCTGTGAGCAGAATGGCAACAATTTGGGTTAGTGAGCAAGGTGCAAAGCCCTCTAGTACACAAAAATAAATGCCCTTTTCTTCACTAAATGAACAAATATAGTATACTAAATAACACAAGTTAAATACATGCAAATTTTGCAGCACAAACTGTAAGTTACTTACCTAGCCAATGTAATCTAATCATTGCCCACTTAAACAATTTCCACTTAACAATCATAATCCACGATCCAACCATTGCCCAAAAAAACAATTCAATATCCTCCAGTGCGCATGACTAATTGTTTTTTAGAACTCTTTACACTCATGGAATTCCCAACATTTGCAGGAAAATCATTCCAATCATTGATTATCTTATTGTAAAAATAGTGTTTTTAAATTGAGATTTTAACAATTTGCACCCATTTCTTTGTGTCTTATTATCAGTGATAAATTCAAAACCCGTAAGTTCATCCTGTGTAATAATTTTAAACAACTGAATTTAATCCCCCTTGCCCTTCTTTCCTGCAGTGTACACATGTTTAATTGTTTTAATCTATTCTCATATGCCGAAGTACCCTGAATTATTTATTTTTTTGCTCTATGTTAAACAATTTCCAGTAAATCAACGTCCTTTTCTAAAAAAGGTGACCAAAACTGCACTGCATACTCAAGATGTGGCTTAACCAAACTTCTATACAATGGTAATATTATATCACTAGATCTAAATAAAACACTTTTCTTAATATAACCTAACATCCTATTTGCCTTGTTACTACTGCCCTGCATTGTTGCCCCACCTTAAAATCTCTAACAAACACCCCAAGATCACTGACAATGCTAGTATCACATATTCTAACTCCTTGTAACTTGTAAGATACATATTAATTTTTATTCCCCACGTGTAGTACCTGAGATTTATTAATATTAGATGACATACCTCATTTAATAGCTCAGTCTAATATCTTATCTAAATTTATTTGAAATTGTAGTATATGTTCCACTTAATTAATAAGTGTCATAATTATTAAATCATCTGCATAGAAACTGACCTTACCCGAGAGATCCTCGCTAATATCATCAATAAAAATTATAAATGAAAGTGGCCCCAAAACGGACGCCTTGGGCATCCCATTTTTAACTTCTCCCACATGAGCATATCTACCCTTGATTTGCACTTTTTGCTTTCTTCCAATTTCCAGTCCAACTTAACGCAGTGTCATGAATTCCAATTCTTTTTAACTTATGTAATAATGCTTCATGCAGGACTTTATTGAATGCCTTCTGGAAATCCATATAGACTATGTTGAGCGAATTCCTACCATTCAATTCCCTAGTAATCTCGTCCTAAAAATGTGAAAAGATTAGTCGCACAAGATTTTCCCTTTCTTAACCCATACTGTTTATTTGACAGCAAGTCTCTAGTCTCCAGAAATTTCATGATGTAATTTTTTAGTATTGTCACAAATATTTTACAGATAACAGATGTCAAGCTGACTGGTCAATAATTCCCTGCATTTACTGATGTTGTAATGCTAACTTCCAATTTAAAGCTTAGGATTCAAATTATACCTTAGTTATTGTGAGAGTATAGCAACAAAGTTGTAACATTGTCTTGATAAATTTATGTTAATAATTAAATTTTTTTGTTCATATGGATTTTAAAGTTATATTGTACTTAACAAAGTTAGATTTTAAAAACATAATTTTAGGGAACTAAATAACGTATCATTAAATATAACATCAAATTAGAGTTGTGACTTCTGCTGTGTAAGTGTACTTGATTTGTAAACAGTAATATTCTTTGAAGTTTTCTTAAAATAAATATTTTCTGTATAAAAAAATTAATTTAAGCAATTTTATTTCAGAATTTATCGTATTCACATCCTAATCTTGAAATAGTGGAAGAAGATTTTCTATTTTTACCATCCTTTGAATCTAGACCTTTTAATAATTATCTTCAAGTATTAGATAGTTTTTTCAGTGGAATTCCAGTGTATTCCTGGGATGATAGTAAGTCATATTTTTATCTAACACCTACCCATAAAATAGAAACTTTTATTGCAATGATACTTTTAATAAAATCCACTTTATCTAGGTGATAAAGAAAGAATTGTGGTTAAAATTTATCAAGATATATTGTTATTAATTTTTCCACTGAGGCAATGATGGCACAGTTTTCACGGTTTAAAAGTATTTATTCTCTCTTCAGAAAACTCACAAAATCTATTCACAGGCAACAGTTTAACTACTCTCAAGCTTCAACACAAGCTTCAACAAAAATAACTTCGAATTCAGCGATTATACAAGCGCACTCCAATAGGTCAACAAAGCGATCAGCTTTCAACGAAATCCGAAGTACATCTCAAAACTTTCCCGTTCTCCAGTCCTTTATATACAAGCGCGTGAGACATTCTCGAAATTTCCAGCCAATTCATCGGAAAGAAATTTCTCGAAACGTCTCGATTACTTCAGGTGTTGCCACCTTTTCCTAACTTGTATAATCGCTATTAATTACTAAATAAAATTGGATAAAAATAAATTACAATAGAATTTTGAAATAATACGTCACTATTTACAATATATACAGACAATTTGTGCAACATTTCCCCCTTCTTAAAGACTGCACGTCCCGGGCAGTGAAGTCCTTAAGAGGAAAGACAATTCAATCACTTCTACTATAATATGGGGCTAGTCTATTGTTATGTACAACTCTAGGTTTACAGGAGGGTGTCCGTTGAATCCTTACCACGACGTCGTTGATCTTCTTAAGGACCACATACGGCCCTTCCCAGTTCGTCTGGAGCTTAGGGGAGAGTCCTTTCCGACGTTTAGGATTCCATAACCACACCTTGTCACCTTCCTGGAATGAACGTTCCGTGGCCTTGGCATCGTAGCGGACCTTCATGCGCTCTGTCATGATGTTGATTCTATCTCTGGCGAACCGATGTACGGCTTCCAAACGTGCCTGGAGATCATCTAGATACTGGACAGGCGAGGAAGGGGTGTCCGGTGGTCGTCCAAAGAGGAGGTCGCAGGGTAGTCTAAGGTCTCTTCCGAAAATCATTTGAGATGGTGTATATCCGGTGGTCTCGTGAGTAGCACTTCTGTAGGCCAAAAGGAACAATGGAAGTTTCTGATCCCAATCTTGCTGGTTCTTGGAAACAAACAAGGAGAGATGATTCAGAATCGTTCTATTAAATCGTTCAACCATTCCATCGGATTGTGGGTGCAGGGGAGTTGTACGAGTCTTTTCCATGTCGAGCAAGTCACACAGCCCAGTGAAGACGGCAGAGTTGAAGTTCGTCCCCTGATCGGAATGTATCAGCAGGGGTACGCCAAATCGGGAGATCCAATTCCGCACGAGGACTTCTGCTACGGTTGTGGCTTCCTGGTCCGGAATCGCGTATGCTTCTGGCCACTTGCTAAAGTAGTCCATGACAACTAGGATGTATTTGTTGCCATTAGTTGTGTGAGGTAGGGGGCCTAAGACGTCCAAAGCAATTCTTTCGAATGGTGCTCCTACGTTGTAACGTTGCAACTTTCCACGAGTTCGGGTCTTCGGTCCCTTCCGCGAATTGCATGCATCACAGGACTTGCACCACTTCTCCACGTCGGATTTTGCTTTGTCCCAGAAGAATCTCTCCCTGACTTTCTGAAGAGTTTTCGTGACACCAAAATGTCCTCCAGTAGAACTGCTGTGAAGTTCTTCTAGAACGTTCGTAACTCTAGAACTTGGAAGGATTAATTGCCACCGGAAGCTTTTGCCGTCATCGGACTCCCATCGACGGTAGAGTACTCCATTCTTCAAGTGCAAAGAGTCCCACATAGCCCAATATCTCTTCATTGTTGGGCTATAGCATGCAATTTCCTGCCAACTGGGTTTTCCGGTAGCCGCTTCCATGAATTTAATTAGAGGTTTCAAGTCCTGATCTTCGACTTGACTTTTCCGGACATTCTGGTCACTCCAAGGGTCCACGTTTGAAGTAGTTGACTTGGTAGTTATTTTCCGAACGGCCAATGTGTTAACCCCAAACTTAGACTCGGCATTGGAACAAAATCGACAGTTCTCCGGACATGGTCTTCTAGAAAGAGCGTCTGCATTCCCATGGAACGTTCCTTTTCTGTGATGGATATCCATGTCGTATTCCTGCAGGCGCTGAATCCACCTTGCTATTTGTCCCTCTGTATTCTTGAAATTCAGCAACCAAGTCAGAGACGCATGATCAGTTCTTAAAAGGAATTTTCGGCCGTACAAGTAATGATGAAAGTGCTCAACGGCTTTTACTATTGCCAGTAACTCCTTTCTTGTGACGCAGTAGTGCCGCTCGGATCTTGACAGGCTCTTACTAAAATAAGCGATGACTTTCTCCTGTCCTTCAATTTCCTGGGAAAGAACGGCGCCCACTCCCTCATTGCTGGCATCTGTATCCAAAATGAAGTCCTTGTTAACATCGGGAAAAGCCAAAACAGGCGCGGATGTTAAAGCGTTCTTCAGTTGATTGAAGGAGTCGTCACAGTCGGCAGTCCATAGGAACTTCTGCTTGCTCTCTGTTAGTCGATGCAAGGGTCTGGCGATCTTGGAGAAACCTTTAACGAATTTACGGTAATACGTGCACAGGCCTAGGAAGCTTCGCAATTGATGAACGTCTTGCGGTCGAGACCAAATTTGCACAGCATGGATCTTGGCTGGATCTGTGCTTACTCCATCGGATGAGATGATGTGTCCGAGATAACTGACTTTCCGCCTAAAGAGCTTACATTTTGATGGGCTAAGCTTCAAGTGGGCTTCCCTAAGCTTCAAGAACACGTTCATCACATTTTGCAAGTGTTGATCAAAACTCCGCCCGGTGATAATGATATCGTCCAAATATACCAGACAGGTCTCGTAGGAAAGTCCTCTAAGCACAGTCTCCATTAGTCGCTCGAACGTAGCCGGTGCATTACACAAGCCAAACGGCATAACTTGAAACTGCCATAATCCTTGGCTGGTAGTGAAGGCAGTCTTCTCACGATCGTCGGGATGTATCTCCACTTGCCAGTATCCACTCTTCAAATCCAAAGTCGAAAACCACTGGTTCCCCGATAGAGTGTCCAAAGTGTCATCGATTCTTGGCAGAGGGTAGCTGTCCTTTTTCGTAATTTCGTTCAGCTTCCGGTAATCCACACAAAACCTGGTGGAACCATCCTTCTTTCGAACGAGTACGATTGGAGAGGCCCATGGACTTGAGGAGGGTTCGATAACTCTATTATCTTCCATTTCCTGTAACAGTTTCCCGACCTCCTCTTGTTTTGCGAAAGGAAGTCTTCGAGGATGTTGTTTAATAGGTAAATGGGTCCCAGTATCGATTCGATGTTGAGTAAGCTCTGTTCTTCCTACATCTTTCGATGACATGGAGAAAATGTCTTGAAATTCTTTTATAAGGTTTCCGACAATCTTCTCTTGCCTTCTTTCCAACCGAGAGTCTTCGAGAAGCTGGTCCACTAAATCCGCAGGTGGTGCGGTCGGAAGCTCCTTCGATCCTCGTTCGATGCTTGTAACAGGTGTGCAGGTGGCAATTTCTTCTCCTTTCTTGATAACTCTCTTAGAATCACCGATGTTGGCCATCCTCACATGCACCACCTCTTGAGAGAGATCCACAAGCGTCGCTCCTACAAGCACTCCTTTCGGGACGCTATTCGATGATGGGAAGTCCGTTACTCCAAATCGGAAGGCCTTCGGGAGCTCTGTTGAACCTTTTACAACCAAATCTGTCATGGAGGGGATGGTGATGTCTTCAAGAGCTACTATTCGATATGCACACGGCTCTTCCGAGTCCAAACCGAACAATGGAACTTCTTCTTTCCCCGTTTGAAGCTCGCCTTTCTCGAAATTCAAAGTAATTCCATTTCTCTTTAAAAAGTCCAATCCAAGAATACATGGGTCAATAATTTCAGCGACGTAAACGGTGTGAGTGTAGGTGTGAAATCCAAAAGATATGTTGACATTTAATTTCCCATGCACAGAAATTTTGTCACCAGTCACAGTCTGTAGTGAAACTGAAGGCGCCGTGTAAAGAGGTTGGCTGTCCAGGCGCCGGGCTACATCCGTCCGTAAGATGGTTACATTTGCCCCTGAGTCAACTATTAGATGACAGGGAGTTCCATTGATCTTGCCCTCCACGAATAAACCATGGTTTCCTCCTTGAAGGGATGAGATGTGATAGAGGCTGAGTGGGGCACCACCTGCTCTACACGGCGACCTCCGCCTCGCGAGATAGCCGCTCTTTAGTTTAACTGCTGAGGCTCGGACGAGGGTCTGTCCCCTCTCCTGTCCAATTCAGGGCAATCACGTCTGAAATGTCCTTCCCGGTTGCAGAGCCAACAAACCACTCTAGTTTTTCGATCCTTCGAGCCAGGAATATTTCTCATAATTCGCTCCATCTTGTTTTCCAGTTCTTGAAACTTCTTCGTGAAAAGTTCAGAGGAATCGTCTGCCAATGCTCCACGTACGAAACGCCGATCTTTTCTAGAAGCTTGTTGTGCCGCCTCTACTCTCATGGCATAGACGAGGGTGGATTTCAGATCTTTGCTGTCGGACATCCTGGTAGCTTGCTGTATGTCGGGATCTTTGATGGCATCCACGAAATACTGAAGAGACAGGTTATCTCGTACGTCCGAGGGACAGTCTGGGAATGCGAGGAGCGACAGTCTTTCTATATCCGACGCCAATTCTTGAAGAGTTTCATTGGCCTTCTGCTGTCTCACTTTCAGTTGCAGTCTGTTGTAATCCTTAAGATGCTGCTCACCAAACCTTATTTCCAACGCACTCGCCAGCGCCACGAATTCTCCCCGCTTCTCTTCAGGTAGTGTTTGTAAAATGTCAGCAGCTTCACCTCGAAGAGATGCCGCGAGATGGAATGCTTTCGAAGTATCGTCCCAACCATTCGCAGAAGCAATCATTTCAAACTGCGTTTGATAAACGCGCCAAGACGACCTCCCATCAAAAGTGGCCACTTTGATGTTAGAGCGCGGCGCCATAAAGGGGATGGAAGCGTTATCCCAATTAGGTGACGCTATGGCCACAGCTTCACGCGTTTCCATTTTTCGCAACCTTTCTTCTACAACGTCAATGAATTTGTCTTGCTCTTCCTTTAAGGTGGAAACTTTTTCTTCAACTTCATTTCTCACTGTCTTAAGATCTTCTCTGACATCCAAAATATCCGCCTTCATTGATTGAAGAACACTCTCTGTGCGCTCTATAAATCTATCAACGGACGCAGAAGATGATTCTTGCTTGGACGCTAAAGCTTTAATATCTAATGATGTCGCTTCTTGTAAAGCTTTAATGTCTGATGATGTTGCTTCTTGACTGGCGGCAATGGCGGCGGCGAGTTCGGCATTCGTCGTTTCTTGGCGGGCTTGACCGGCGGCAATCGTAGCGGAAAGTTCGGCTGCGGTGGTCTCTTGGCCGGCTTTCATTTCGGCTGCGGCAGTTTCTTGGCAGGCTTTCATTTCGGCCGCGGCAGTTTCTTGCTGGGCCTTCATTCCAGCAATCATTTCCATCAACTGCTTCATTTGATCTTCCATCATTCCTCTAGTTGTCGGCATTCAAGATGACTTGACCCCACTTCTGACACCACTGTTATTAATTTTTCCACTGAGGCAATGATGGCACAGTTTTCACGGTTTAAAAGTATTTATTCTCTCTTCAGAAAACTCACAAAATCTATTCACAGGCAACAGTTTAACTACTCTCAAGCTTCAACACAAGCTTCAACAAAAATAACTTCGAATTCAGCGATTATACAAGCGCACTCCAATAGGTCAACAAAGCGATCAGCTTTCAACGAAATCCGAAGTACATCTCAAAACTTTCCCGTTCTCCAGTCCTTTATATACAAGCGCGTGAGACATTCTCGAAATTTCCAGCCAATTCATCGGAAAGAAATTTCTCGAAACGTCTCGATTACTTCAGGTGTTGCCACCTTTTCCTAACTTGTATAATCGCTATTAATTACTAAATAAAATTGGATAAAAATAAATTACAATAGAATTTTGAAATAATACGTCACTATTTACAATATATACAGACAATTTGTGCAACAATATTATCAATTTTCAGCCACATTTAATTATATCCAGTTTTGGCGTTCTTTATTTAATTAACTTCAATAAAGTATAGTATTATAACAAATCTTCATTGTGCAGTATGCTCAAAATTTTGTCCTTGTGTTTTTTAATTTTCTTTAAAAATGAGTAATAAATTTAATAAAATCAGGATTTCAATTCAAATTTCTACTGTTTAATAAACGTTTTACAGAAATTATAAATTAATATCTATTCTAAAAAGATTTGAGTAATTTTTTTTTTTTTTTTTTTTTCTATGATGCTCCTTCAAAATAGCATTATTCAACATTTTAAAGAATTTTTTTATTGTAGTTTTTTAATCTGCAATATTATTTTCTATTTCAGGAATATCTTTCAGATTTTTTTCTATCATATCTTGCAGAAAAAGTATATCATTTATTAGATTCCTATTAGCTGTTTTACCTAACAGAACTTCACTTTTCTCACACGGACGCTGTGAGCTTTTTTTATTGCTATCAGATTCAGAATATATGGTGAGATTTGTATTATTTTCTAACTGTTGTTATCTGTAATAGCTACATTTTTTAATACAATTTATAATTACCTAATTCTCAAGGATTTTTTTTTATGTTATTTAAATAGATTGATTTATTTATTCCAATAATGTTTGCAGATTTATTATTATAGTAAAGTAAAGCAAAATACTACATTTGTTTGACAGCAAAGTTACATTGAGTGTAACTGTCTTATTGAGTGGTTACTGTTAATTTTATTATGGAATTATTATTGCTATTGATTGTAAAATTCCTATATTGTTTAATTTATGAAAATTTTGAAAAAAATTAAAACATATATTATTTTCTTTTTTCCATTTTCTCTTTAAGATGCATAAATATTTTCTTTGACCAATTATTAAAACAAGTAAACAACTATGGATCTTACAATATTAATCAATCTTATGATTATTACAATACAAAAATAGTAGTAAGGTAACTATTGATCATATTTAATCTTTTGTATTTAGTACATGAAGGCTGAACCTAAAGAAAATTTATCTACTTATCGTTGGTGCACCATATTGTACAACCTGTTTTTTGAGATCAAGTTTTTAAAAGAGGTTTGATTATATCTATTTTTATTTTAATGTTAGTTAATTATGCATTCATTTTATATTTATGACAATGTAATACCTTTTTTTTTTTTAAGTTCCCTCGTGACATATGTGTGCCCTTGCCACCTCAACATAGTAAAAGAAAGGTATTCTTTTGTTTGTTTTTTTAATTTATTTTTAATTTTTTTGTGTTACTTTTTAAGTTCTAACAATTTATTTGCACGTGAAAATATAAATCAAAGTGAACTTTTATTGAAATTTAATTCTATTAAAATGTGTGGAAAGCATTGATTTTGAAAATTCATTAATAAAATTTGGATGGTTTGAAATCAAAATCAAAATATGGTTTTGAAAGCCAATAAGGTTGTATGATAAAACACATTGCATTAACTACTAAGGATAATAACCTAAATGTATGGAGTGATTTAATCACTCTTGCCCATATATTCCATTCAATTACTTGAACAATAACTTCTAAATATATGCATTTTATCATCAGTTTGCAAGTAAACCACACTAAGTCACTTTTCCGTTTTGGAGTTAATTGCTTATACAGAATAAAACGTTCTATCAACTGGATAAACCCACTAAGTGTAGCATCATGAATGCTTTCTTACAAATACACTAAGTAATTTTTTGAACTTTTCTCTTAATTTTTGTTGTTTTGTTAGTTTTTTTCACTTGGTGTGTTCACTTATAAGCTGGCAGTATGTTGTTTAATAAACAATAATCATTGAGCCAGTACTAGAAAATTAGAGTATTCACATTAATATTCTCCTTTATTGATCTGAAAATATACCAAATAACTTTTTACTGTATTTTATTTTGAAAATAAAAGTTTATTTTTCTTAACCACCATTGCTTGGAAAACATCCAACCTGTACTTAAATTCCTTACATACTTTAAAACAATTGCTTCATCACAGTAACATTTGTTTGATTATTCACTAAACATTTTATCAGACAGCATTTTATTAATTTTTCAGATGGCATAGCTTTATGAAATTCATATCCAAGCAGTTTCATTACTCTATGGAAGTTTAATTTCATGCAACCAAAATGTTCAGTGAACATATTTTTTTTCTGTACAAAATGAATGCTTTTTCTATGATGACATACAAAAGAGTGACAGTTCTTTCAGTTAAGAGATGTTTGCAGTTTATGTTTTAATTGTAATGTTTTATAAAGTTAAAAATATATCTGAATATTTATTAATTTCAAAAATAATCTTTTAGGTGGAAGGACATAACTTTTATTTTGTAAAACTCACTCCAAAAGCTGATTTATTTACATCAGTTGTTAATGGTAACAAGATACCAGATTTCTACTTTTTCATTCGGCATCATTTCTCTAAACGCACTGGTCTTGTCATTCCTGCAATGGAGTAAGTATAACATCAAATCATTAGTGATTCATTAGTGATTCACCAATCTATAAAAAAAAGAAAATTTAATGCTGCAGAAAATTAACAATCTTAATTATTCTTATAATTAATAAATAAATCCTAATTATTTTCAAGTAAAAATCCAAATTAGTTCTAAGTTATGGTTCATCATTCTATAGTTAAAAAAATTAAATTTAAAGAGATGAATTCCAACCAGTAAAGGTACTAATTATATCCCTCTAACCTGCAATTCATTCCCACTGTAAAAAAATTTAAAGTATTTGTATGTATATGGTATTTACAACCTTATAACTCTATATTATATATTCAAACAATTATTGTGTTGGTGATATATGAAAATAAAAAAGATTTGTCAAAGTAATTT
Source organism: Linyphia triangularis (assembly GCA_963978545.1). Taxonomy (NCBI): domain Eukaryota; kingdom Metazoa; phylum Arthropoda; class Arachnida; order Araneae; family Linyphiidae; genus Linyphia; species Linyphia triangularis. The sequence continues at coordinate 32,685,291 of OZ021723.1, read as the reverse complement.
TGTAGGTATGACCATTTGTATGAGAACTGCACACTAAAAAACAATGTATTCGAGAAGTGGTTTATAGGTGGATTTTGTTTCTGAAATTTAACTCAATAAATATCAAGTATTTCCTTTTATTTTAAAGAAATGAATTTAATGGTTAATGCAAAACGAAACATTCATTGAGCAACCAAAAATAAGCATGTATTATCTGAATTAATCACAGAGATTGTATATTTATTCACTGTAGAACCACTCAAACAGGAACAGATGTGTTAGTTTAACTATTAAATCTTAGTAAGTGAAACTTGCATGTCCTTAAGAATTTGTTCCTTTATTTCTTATACAACTTCAATAAATCTGAGAAAATTGACTTCATAACTGAAAAGTGTCAATTTATACCTATTTTCAAACAAAGTGTTTGTATATGTTTGTTATTCTGTAATTTAATAAGTTTTATTTTTAAGAGGTTGGATTCCTTCATGTGGTCCGAGGCTGATTAAAGAAGGCATGAATGTATTTACTAAATTTGGAGATCTCAGTCCCACGCAGCTCCTTCTTCTTTTTAATCGATTTTCTTCTTGGCCAGAATATGAAGAATCAGTATTTCATGCTGCTTTACAGAGATTTTATGGAAAAGGACCATTGTTAGATGAAGAAGATGAGACAGTTTAGATTTTTTTTCTATTTTATTGAATTTGAATTCTGGAAGTATTGATTCAAAAACCTGGAGTGTGTTATTTTGTATGTACAAAAGATCTAAATACATTTTTGTTTAAAAATTTCATTATATTTAAGATTATACCATCAACTTAGTGCAACATCTAGGTAACTATATAGCTTTAACATGGTTGTAATGCTCAGCTCATACAAGGTAAATTATAAAATATTTTTGTACTTTTAGTTTTCTTATTTACACAAACAATAATTATAATTATTTTACATTTGTACTTCACTAATTTCAATTAAATGTAATATCAAATTTATAGCATTTATACTTAAACTTATTTAGTTTGAGATATGTATATATTATGCCAAGTTATGTTTCAAAGAAATTTCCCTTTTGGCATCAATTAAAATTTTCTTTTTAGAAAGTTTTATTCACGATGTAATTAAATAAAAAATCTGTGATATATTTGAAACCCAAAAATTGTATTTTAAAATAAAGTTTATATTGCAAATATAAATTGATCTTCCATTGAGTGGCAATGTTATTTCAGAGGACTGTAGGACAATGCTGGTTTTGAAAGAGCCATCTTTTTTTTTTTTTTTTGCTTTGTTAAAAAAAATCAAATTTTATTTTGAACATATTAAATGAAAACTACATCTTCTTTCTTCCAAATACTTATGAATTATTTTTTCTCCTTATATATTAGCACTAGTATGTAAAAGGAGTCTGTGCTCTAGACGGAGTTGAAAATGACTCGGAAAGAAATCATTAACATTCAGCATTTAAAGAATTGCAACACTAGTTTTGAAAACAAGCCATGTGGATAATAGGAGAGAAAAAAGTACTATTTTAATGTTGTGTATTGTGAAAAAGATAAGGCTTTAACTTTTTTTTTTTTTTAATTAACTTGGCTGAGCATCTCAAGTGTATATAAATTCCATGCTTTCAATAACTCAAATTAAAAGTAGTTATGAATAGACAAAAACATCCCAAATTTTAATATCCTAACAATTACATCCAAAAAGAAATTTGTAAAATTAAAGTTTATTGCAAAATCGATAAAAATTTTTACCAATTTAATTTTGTTCTTAAAATGGTACTAGTTATTTAATTCATTGGTACAAGGAGAAAATGTAAACAAAAAAAGGCAATAAGTTATATTTTCTTTGTTTATTGATCACCTAAAAATCATTAATAATGAAAAAAAAACGGCATTCAAAGTACACGTATAAATTATAATTGTTTTTTGTAATAAGTGTATTTTTTTTTATTTTGCTTAAAAACTGTTTAGTTTTTCTTAATAATTTTCTATTTTCATCATAATTGTCATCATTGATTATTTGTATCTCATATGAAAGGAGCCAGAAATTATAATTTGTGAAGTATCATACTAAAAAACTGCATATAATACATTAAGATATTTTACATGACATCTTGAATTCCATTGCTCTTTTTTTTTCTTTTTCTTTCTTTTTTTTTTTTTTTTTTTTTTCCAAATCAGGATTAGAAATGGAATTTCTCATTGCCCTTCCTTTTCCTTCAATGAGAAATTTCATTTCTTCGTCCCTCCAAATTGTTTCAGTTTGACCTTATACCCCATCTGAAATAAAAGGGACGAATTAGCAACCTGTATACTCAAACAGTAATCCATATAACATATAAAGATACTTACTCTCCATGGCATCTTGAATTCAATAGCTCTTTCTTTTTCCAAGTGAGGATTAGTAATGGAATTTCTTATTGCCCTTCCTTTTCTTCAATGAGAAATTTTATTTATTTCTCATTCCATAATCCTTTCGGTTTGTCAGTGTTTCCCATTTGAAATAAAAAGGATGAATTGGTAACCTGTATATTGAAAGAGTAATCCATATAACATACATATTAAGGTTAATTCAGTGGTAACTAATCTGTTTCGTTTGGAACATTTTCGATAATTTTCTATTTCTTATTTAAAAAATGTATAATTAAGTCCTTGTGATAAGATAAGCTAGTAAAAAAAAAAAAAAAAATGCATAAATTATCTATTATAGAATCAAAACAAAACTGTTACGGAGGGGACAGTAAAATGTAACTTTTTACTAAGTTCACTTATCAGCTGGAATCTGCTCTATCAGTAAAAAAAAAAAATTGAATTATTGATTATTTAGTTACTGAGAAAAAAGTATGAAAAGAATCTGAAATCTATTTCACGTTTCCACGTTGCGAAGGGGACATAGAGGCCATTTTGTATAGAGCATGCAAAATTACAATTTGCATGTTAAAATGTTAGTTTTCCTTCAAAGTGTTCATTTGTAGATATTGGCTACACATTCTGAACATTTTAATTGAATTTTTTTTCCCTCAAATCTTGGTTCAACCAAGTTTTGCATGACTTTTGAATGGCAAGTCCAATGCAGGTCTCTTTTTCTGGGAAAGCAAACACTGTTCCTGATTCATTGCATTTTTTGAAAATTATAACTTAATGTTTTTTTTTTTTTTTTTTTTTTTTTTTTTTTCAGTTACAGTAACTTGTGTTGCAAACAGGGTCGTCGCTTAGAATTTCGATTGGGGGGGGGGGGGGGGCGTTAGACATACTTTTTCCGACTAAAATCAAGGCAAGTACGAAGTAAATGTAAAAAATATCCTTTAAGGTTTTAATCTACTATTAATTAGTTTTTATTAATGTAAAATTAATGCGTAATTAATTGTTAATGAGTTTATAACTATTTTTTTTATTATTTAATTATGAATGATTTTATTTAATGTGTAAGTAATTAGTGTTTTTAATATGTTATGGCATTTTATTAATACGCAATTAATGTCATATTTTAATTAAAATTCCCATCATATTTTAGTTAAAGTTTCATCAAAATCCTTTAAGTTTTCATTTTTGTTTAATAAATAACCCCCCTGTTTCGCGGACGAAGGGGATAATTTTTCGAATTGCTCTTTGGGGGGGGGGGGAGGCATTTATGACTTGCAGATAGAATGCATTCTCACTATCTTGAACCAATTCAGTAACATGAGTAGTACAAAGACTCCATTTCAATATAATTTTTTTTAATTTTCAAATTGCAGTTTCGAAGAAATTAATTAAACTTGTAATAGTGGATGGAAATCGCACTACACAACGGAATAAGATAAATGAAAAATATTGATCAAATAGGTGACTCTAATTTAGAATTGTAAAAAGTTAATTAAACAAATTCTGGAAAAATTCTTCTTTGTAAAATCCTGGCAGATTACTGCTATCAAACAAAATTACCTACGCGAAGCACTGCGATTTTTATAATAAAGACAATGTCGGGGACATATAAGAAACATGCTCTTACACTCCTTCCTGCCTTTCGAAAAATAAAGTAATGTGGAAGAAGTAATTCACAAGAACAAAATATATAGGTAGTAAATTATCAATTCGAGCAGAAAATTATGTACAGCTATTAACTAACATCAAATTAGGAAGTCCAATTCCCATTTTCGAAAAATCTAGGATTAAACAAAGACTTTTGTCGCCTTATACCTCCCTGTTAACGATCTGAACCTCCCTGCAAATAATCCTGTCGGCGCTCATAGACAATATAATTGCAATTCAAAATACAATAATTATTAAAAACGTTTTGTTCATTAATTTTTAAATACTTTTTAACATATTTTCCTAACCAAAAAAAGAAAAGAGAATTTTACTTTCTCTTGAAAAGTATATTAATAGTAAAATTTAATTTTTTTAGCAATTTAACATAGAAATTTACTTCTTAAAAATAGTTACTCCGTGTACATATTTTTTACCAAAACTGCTGGATTGAATTTAATTATTTTTTTGAGGTTTTTCAGCTATAATTTCTGCAAATATTACTCGTTTTATTAATAACTAGCTGAATACCCATGCTTCGCTAAGAAGTTTTAACATGTGCAATATTTTAGCTAGCTGTGAGGCCTCGCGTTGTTAAAATATATCATTGGTGTGTAGGTCCCAGTTTTTGGTGCTTTGTTTGCAGGAAGGTTCATCGCTACGCGAAATCGATCTCGCTTCTTTCGCTGAAAAGTTCATTGACACATAAGTACAGGCTTACTTCACTCGTTGAAAGGATTATTAGTATGCAAGAATAGGCTTCCTTCTCGGCTGAAATTTGCATTGTTGCGTAAGCATGAGCGTGCTTCACGCACTAAAATCTAATTGCTACGTAAAGCCTTAGTATTAGAAGCATCTCCCCTGTCGAGACACACAAAAAAAAAATCCCTGCTAATACAATAATACAACACCCCTTTAAGATTATTTTAATACGTGTTTGAGGAAAGCAAAATTAGAAGGCCAAAACTACTTATGTTGAAACTTTCAGAGCTCTAGGCCTATTAGAAGTCACTTTTTGTGAAAATATTAATTAAAAAAATTAATCAAAAAACAAACTAAAATTTTAATATTCTTTTTGTCAATAGTTCAAATAGAATGCCAAAACTACTTGTGTTGAAAATTTCAGAACTCTAATCCAATTTTAAGTAGGTTTCTATAGAGCCACAGACAGATAGACACACAGCTTGTTTTATTATTATAGATGATCATTTGTACCAAAAAGAGAGTATAATGCTAATTTTCTCTAAGCAGGACTAAAAATGTAATGGATTACTTTAGCATTAAACCAAACTATAATATTATTTGTATGTAAAAAAAAAAAATGTATATGAACCTCTATCCTAATGAAGCAGAAATCAAGTCTTACAAAGTAAATTATTCTGAACTAACTCACTACCCTTACGAACTTCGAATTTAGCAACAAAGTATTCAGATCTATAAAAAAGCAAACTATAATTTTTGGCTCAATAATGCAAACTAAGTAAGAAATAGTACCTGCGGAGTTTTTTTTCGGGGGGGAAGTATTCAAATCACCAATGTTATTATCTTGAGGAAGGAGAAGTTGCGCATATGATTTTCTAAAGAAGAGAAACGTCACAGTCAACATGAGATTTCCAAAAAACCTCCCCCATTTCCCTTTCCCATCTTTAAATTTTATGATCCTAATGTGAGATCTACTGATCCAATTTGAAATGTTTTTAAAGGTATTTTGACTAATCTAATTTATCTGAAGCACGATGTCTTTCCGATGTTTCGTCTATAAAGTGGTGAAATCTAGGATAGGCGTGAAAGAGTAATTCTAATAGACTGAAACCTGGTTGTACGTCAGACAACGTCAGGCCGCAGCTATTTTTGACTACAGGAAAAGTCAAGAAATTTAGAGAGTATTATAACAAACCTTTCAATACTTTTCTAATGATTATTTTGTTGCAATAAATACGACATTGCCTTCCAATTTAGATGGCATGCATTATTTCGGTAATACATTTATGGTGGTCTCGTGTGCAAATGACAGATATAACACCTAGGCACTAGTGGTAACTTTTGCCTAGTAGTTAGCGCGTTAGCGCGCCTGTCTTCTGATCTAGGAGTCCCGGGTTCGACTCCCCGTTAGCTCACACCGCGACATTGGTGACCCGAATATTTGAACACATCAGTGGCACCATCGACTGCATGACCTCCACACTACCACCTCAGAGTCTCTTGCGACTCACTGCCACACGCAAAGCACTGAACTCACCCGCAAGCAACTCAATCGTTCACCCCTTTGCGACTCATTGGGAAGGCGCTATGTGGTGGTCTCGTGTACAAATGGCCGACCAAACGGTATAGTGGTTAGCGTGCTGGCTTCTAGACCGGGAGGTTGCGGGTTCGAGTCCCGTGTATGGCATGGGTGTTTGTAAATGTATGTTGGCTTGTCTAATGACAAATGTTTCGGCGCATTATAGCCCTCGTGTTGCTGACGGCGCCAGATAATCTGAAAACAACCAACCGTGTACAAATGACAGATACAACACCTAGGCACTAGTGATCACTTTTGCTTAGTGGTTAGCGCGCCTGTCTTCTGATCTAGAGTCTCGGGATCGACTGTCCGTCACCGCACACCGTTACACATTTTTAATGTACGAATAAGTAATATATAACATCATTTATAGAGTTCTACTTAATTAATTGCAATAATTTGGCAAAATGTAATAAAAATATTTTTCAACAGAATTGTACGTTACTTCCATTTTACTCAACTTCACTTTCGTAATAAGTAAAAATAAACCTAATTGAATAACAATAAAATGTATTTTTTTATTTTCGTCTTTACCAAAAAATAAGCAAGTTTTATTTGAAATTGAAACTTCTCGCCAGACCACCCTACTAACCATCTTTGTCACAGTTACGTCACTGCAACGAAGTTTTTCGTCGCAAAGATCACGGTCACAATGTGACTTGCATGGGATATCGCAGCGATGTCGCAAAAGTTCACGTCACTTTCGACTTCCATGTGATATCGCTGCGACATCACAATGTGACGAAGTTGCGATGTTACTTTGTGATATCGCAGCGACATCCAGTGATATCCCAAAATAATTTTAGAATGAAATGCGATTTTCGCAACGAAAGTCTTGTCGCGGCGATATCACATTGTGATCAGTATGTGATCTTAATGATTTTGGCAATTTTCGCAACGCTTCTAAGTTAGTGTATATATTATATACCCTTTTTTCATTCATATAGCCTATTTTAAAGGCAGGTAATGAGCACCACTTTTATTTTTCATAAAATATTTCTTCTCAACATATTATTCTTGCAGTAAATCCCGATCATCGGGAAATGCTGGGAAATTAGAATAACTGAATTTTTTGGTTAATTTAAAGTCGACGTTTTTTTTTTTTTTTTTTTGCCAATTTTCATTATAGCGACATTTTAAACTATAAAGAAACGTAAAATTAAAATCTTCGCAAACCGAACCTTTAAAAAAATTCAGCATGGAATTTTTAGTTGCAATACGTATGTTATATTTTATCCTTCCAGTCGGTAATAATGTGAAATTTATAAAAAAATTTAAATCATTTTCATAACTTAAAATCCTTTCAGAAAAAAAAAAGCATTGTGCATTTTAAAATATAAAAAACAAAAAAGTCCGATAAACCGATTTCTAAATCGACCCGTTTTCGGCATGATTTAAAATGCCTATGTGTTCTATAAAACAACGGTTCCCAACCTATAGGCCGGCGACCCTCCTGTGGGCCGCGAGTAGTGTGGTACTGGCCCGTGGAAGCTAATCAAGAGTCTAATAATCCAAGATAAATATTACAGGAGCTTCAAGGGTAGAGATAGGAATAATCGAGTCACTCGATGATTAGTAACAATCCAATTATTCGATTCTATTCTTCGACGGTTTAACGAGTGAATTCTGTTTCAAGAAGATTAACTAAAATATAGAAAATATCTTCAAGTGAAGACTCGTTAATTGAATTATCGACACCATTGATCTCGTTTTGGATAAATGTTTGGCAAAAATATCCAGTTATTACCAAAACTGCATTAATTGCATTACAATTTATAAAAAGAACTATTTTTTAATCCTTTAATTCTAAAATTTTACTAATTACTGATGTACGCACGTATTGTATTATTTAGTGAGTCGCAAAGTTTTTCTTACAAAATAGGTGGTCCGCACAACCTAAGAGATTGCGAACCGTTGCTATAGAATGTCGGATTTTATAAATTACTGGTAACAACGTATAGAACATGGAAATGAAATGCATATCGCTACGGAATTCTAGACATTTAGCAAAACATTCACTTTTGAAATTGATTGCACTATCATTGACCAATCTAAACAATAAAATTATTAAACTGAAACAAAAAATTATAGATGCAACAAATTTATTTTGTGATTCCGTCTACACCAGCAGGCGACGCAACACGAGATCAATTCAAATGGTGTCCGATCCGAGCGAAGAAGTTCTGGGATGAGACGATCATTAATCAGGTAGTTGGGGAGGAGCCTTCGATACGCTCCATTTAACCTCATTAGAACCCTGGTCATATAGAGACGCGTTTTGTATACATCCCCTCTTCCCCCGATCGCTCCAGAAATGTGTTCCAATACCAAAGAAAAGGCGCGGGGCGATTCTCTGCTTGACGCACAGAACAAAGGAATAATGATAGCAATGTTAAAAGTTTAAAGTTAGTCTTTGCTTTCTGAAATTATTCGTTCAGGACTCGGACAAAGTTTTAGATTATATATTCTTCTACTTCATATCTAATCAGCGAATGGAGATTTTTGTTGTATTGTCTTATAGTGCTATAAGAGTTTTTGTCTCAATTGGGTTCTTGTAAGAATAGCGGCATTATAAGTGGCAAATTGAAGAAGACGTAAGTTTTCAAAATGATTGTAATGGTACCAGTTGTAAATTAATGAAAACCCATATATTATATATATTTTGATTAAAACATTTTGGCACCAGGAAATAGTTTCAACAAATGATCGGTTAAAATGGGATTTTATTAGTATTCCGAACCGATTATAGAAGCATGTGTAATTGTAAAAGCGATCTTTTAGTAAGAATAACAGTCCCAAAATTTGTTAGTGACAAATGTCATCGGCATCAAATCCTATTTGCCAAGTTTCAGATCGATTGGATTATTGCAAGTGAGTTAAATTGGCTTCCGCAGAACATTTCTATAAGCAAAATATGCGGCAAACTACTTTTCAAAATTTAATCCTTAACTAGGGGTATGGAACATCGCACAATTTTTCAAATTCACTAAATAATACTGATCATTGCATTAAAATATGATACGGGATGTTATTTACCATTTTCATATTTTCACTTATTTAAAGACCCACCTAATTGACGAAGATATTCGATAGACATTACATTGTCCTTTCTTGTGCGGGAAACCGATACAAATCAATCGTTGGTGGGTGATGCTCAAGGGCAGAAAACTCTGTGTTAAAGTAATTCGTGATTATTTTTATTTTTTCCCCCTTTTAAAAAAACTTTTTACGCTTTTATCGCATTTGTACGGGAATTTAGGTGGTGGGGAAGTTTAGAACACGTAAGAGGCATTAGCAGAGAGATTTTAATCAAAATAGTTAGGGCTGTTTTTTAGAAATTATTGAAGAACGAGATTTTTTCATGATTTTTCATTATTTCAATCTTATGAGCATGCGCGATTTTGACGAAAACCTAAATGACAGGACCCATGGCCACCGCCAACCCATGTACCAAATTTGAAGAGTGTAGGTCAATTTGTTCGGGAGTTATTCTGACCACGTGCACACAGACAGGCATTTTTTTTTCTATAATAATCTTTTTGTTTTAAATCTGGGTGATCCAAAAAAAAAAAAAAAAAAAAAAAAAAAAAAATTATTTAATTGAATGCTGTACTTTTATTACCCTATGTAAAGATATGATACGCAGATTTGCCCGCCATCGACATACACAGCCAACCATCCACACACAAATTCGAAGTTATTATAAGGGATTTAAAAATGGATCTATTTTAACTTAATGTCAAAGCCAGAAACATATTTTGCCGTATTTCGAATAATTTCACGAGATTGAGTAGTTCTGATAGTTTCAAACTTAAATTCTATGAATACAGTTTAGATATAAGGTGAGTTAATAATAGCCAGGTAAGTTCAGATGGCTGCTTTCAAATGATGCTGATGGTGTTGGATTCCGATTCTTTTGGAAGTGAGCATAATTTATCAACACATCATTTAAATGTCTTTGATAAATCAATCTTAAAAGTAATTTACTAGCTAATTTCAAATATTACAAAAGTGTTATTTCTAATACGGAAAAATCTTTTTAAAAAACGGTTAATTCTTTTAAAGGGGTGCAGTTACTTTTGAATTTTGAGTTTAACATACAACGCACCTTTGAAACAATTACATCCATACATTTCTAAACATGTATTTGTTAAAATTGCATTCCAAACCTCTCATCACACGTACATTCCTTTAGTTTGCAGTTTTAATTTATTAAATTTCTTGTATTAACTTCCGACTTTGTGTGTATATTTATGTGTTTTGTTTGTCGATGGCAGGCAAATATTCGGAGGCCTAATTATGTGAGACTCTTTGACATCGTCAAATCGGGCTGAAACTTAGCAGATAGATTCGATGTTGCGGACAATGCATTCTGTCCCATTTTGAAGGTTGTCACTGTCACTAAAAGATCATTTTTATGGAATGCTAATAAACCAACTTACCGTCATCCAATCGCATTGAAATAGCATTAAACCAATCATTGAAGAAATTCTTTACTGTTGACAAAATAATTTTAATATAAATAACAAAATTGTTTTGATCAGAAGAAATAAAAGATACTTGGATCTGAGTGCATAAATTCACATTCATTTTGAATGAATAAATTTTGAAAAATAGTTTGCCACATATTTTGCTGATAGAGATGGTGTAGCATCTAAATTTAAATTTTTAAAACAAGCACACGCTGGCAGCAGAAACGGTGCTATGTTAATGAATATAAAAATTGACTTATGTATACAAAGGATTTATATTAAAAACTTTGTTTTTATGGGTTATATTATTTTTACAGTCAAAAACGATTTTTTGTGAAGTGTTAGTTGCAAAATCGCTTTTTACTTAAAGAGCGCAAAAGGCTTTTTTTCCTAGAAAAATTTATTTTTTAATAATATCTTTTGCGGAATAGGAAGGTTTATGTTCTTTAACTGGTAATTTCCAAATCTCCCTTCTTGCTTATACCAGCAAAGAAATTGTTTTTTGATGGATATGCATTTACAACATGATTCACCCTAATGTCACTAATTGTAGCTGGTTGTCTATAAATTCTTATTTGATCTAGCTAAAACAACAATTGCCTTTGAATATAATTTCAGAGTTTTGAAGAATGATTTCAGCTAGCCTTCGTCAAGTCTAACAAGCAAATCTATCACAACGTTCTTACGCAGCTCGGTAAACCTTCTACTCGAGGTGATGTGTCAAAATTGGAAATGGACTGTTCCACAGGTTTTCTCGGGAGACAATTTTATAAATGATCCAAAGTGGACAACTTACAATAGTATTTACCTTTCATAATTCAATGTCAAGCGCAAGTCATTACTCCAGTCAACACACCTAAAAATCTAAAATCCTTTTGTTGTGGAAATTCACGCTTCAAATAACCGCTGGTGAGAAAACGGAATCGTTAATCTTAAAATAAATATCCATACCCCCTGGTCCCGAATTGTGTTAAAGGGTAAACACCATATAGGACAATGGAATTTTCTTTGGTTTACTTTTTCTTTTGAATCCGATAGGGAGAAGAAAGGGTTAAAGAGAGAGCAAGCTGTTTGCGTAAATTAAAGAACTTTAGGCTGAAAATGTTACTGGATTTGATATTATCAGGGCTCACACTCAAATCACAGAATGAAAATCACTGGCTTTTCAATGACTTTTATGGATCTAAATAATGTTTTTAATGACCTTTGAAAATTTGTTTTCGTGCATCATGTCGATATATAAATTTTTAATAGAATATATTATACCAGAAAGTTTACAAGTTGGCGCATGCGTAATAAAATATGTCACAGAATTCTGATAACAGTGCGGACAAGTGGTGGTCACTCGGGGATAGCAAGTCTGAGTAGTACTATTATAAAATTTGCGGTTGGCACAACAGCCGCAAAAATTAAGGACTTATAAGGACTTTTAAGCACCTCTAAGCATTTTCAAGTACTTTCAAGGCCTTGAAAACAAGTTCAAAAATATTAAGCTCTTTTAATAACTTTCAATGACCGTGGAAACCCTGATTACGTTAAAATGGAAGATTACATTAGAAAAAGATTCTAACTTTCGTAGTCAGCAGTTAAGAGCTTCAAAAGAATCATTCCTGCGATTATTAACATCCTAATCAATTATGGATTCAAAATTAAACCTTATCAATTATGGATTACTAAAAATGAAAATCAAATATTGAATTGTGTAGCTGAACTTATGGAAAATATAAACTTTCTTTATTTTTATTTTTCACCCTTCTTATATATTATATTTATAAGATCAAATTGCTTTTTCCAGAGAAAAGCAAAATACATTTATTCATTTTGATAAATATTTTGGTAATCGTTGCGGAAAAAAAACCTCCCTTTTAGAGGGCCTCATGAGTTGATTTCTTTTAATATTATTTTAGAGTATTCTTTACTATATAATGTTTATGTAAGTGTTTACTGATAGAATTAAAGCGTTAACAAAATTAAAATTGGAAAAAATACAAATTCAAAGTTGTGTCGGCTAAGAATATTTAATCCCTTTTAAGGCATCTATGTAGAATCCAATAATAAATTTAGACGTTATCAAGCGCAAAAACTACACTAGGACATTGATGCGCCAAAACAACGTGAACCGTACACAGTCTGGAAATGGTGTGTCTTTCAGGGGTTTCCACTTTTTTTTACTCTGAAAAGTTCTGCTTGTTCTACATTTTTTTTTTTTTTTTAATTAGACTTTATAGGCCTTTATCAAACTAAACTTAACTGAAGCCCCTAAAAAAAAAATCTAACTCCACCATTGTTCTGTGCACACATTAGTACACCATTATATTTTTATTCAACTATTTTTGTAGTTGAAAACAAAGCTATGAATGTTTTCCTCTTTTTGACATTTTGACTGTTTTCACCCCTGGTCTTTGAAGAGGAAAATGTCGCGCATTTACGCATCAAGAAGGAGAAAATCGGAAAAACTCTCTGACAATCAACGCAATACTATCTGTCTACTAATTAATTTTTGTAAGACAATTTTGGTAAAAATCATTTGAGAGAAAGCATACACTTTTTACAAAATGATACTTGTTCTGAACAGATATTGTAAGAAATTCTTTCAATTGGTCTGTCAAATAAATCGAATTTTAAAACTCAACAAAACTGCACATTATGAAACATTAAAATACAGTTGTCTTAAAAACACGAAGCGTCATCGTCCGTATCCGTAGTTGGGTTGTCCATCAATAAACACAATATTTGAAGTTTAAAAATACTGTTTAATATGTACATTGTACATACTTAAAGGAAGAGCCTTTTTTTTTACAAAGACAACTTATCAGTTAAGAATTTAACTTATTAAATTGTGCTATTAAAGAAAAAGTGACCTTCTATTGTTGGTGAAATTAAACTTCCTTTACCGTCTTAATTATCATTTAAAACAAATTAATCGAAAATATATAACTTCAATTTTTAAAGCAAATTATTAATTGTTTAAAATATAAATTTCTGTTCGAGTTTGAAATCCCTCGTTGAGATCTTACGATGAATCAAAGTAGGTACGTAATGATGTGTAGTATAACTGAGTATTGTGTCTTTTAATTGACTAATTATAACTATATATTAGGATGGTCTATGTAGGGCATCAAAAACGAAATTTCATCCGATTTTAACTCTCACCCCTTCATTCCTTTCGTTTTGGTCTATCTTGACAGTGTGCCAAATTTCATTTCAATAATATATTAACCCGTGTCGCAAATAGCCTGAAGTTGTTAAAAGATTACTAAAATTGAAATTGTTTGAAAAAAAAAATTATTAAATTTCTTCGGCTTCAATTTCATACCCCCGAATATTTTTTCTTTTGACCTATTTTTGTAGAGAACCAAGTTTTATTATGATAAATTAGTATTAACCCTGCTAAATTGATATTGAAGTTTGTAAAAATAAAAACAGAATTGACAAAAATGAACGAACATATTCTAAAAGTTTTATTTCCTAAATTTAAAAAAGTTGCAAAATATTGATACAATTTAACTAACAAAATCTAACATTTAAACAACAAAAATGTCAGATTTTTAGCGGTATTTTTTTTTTTAGTAATGCCTCATATTTTAAAATATGTGTAGTATTGCTTGCAGTGATCGTCCACACGTTGATCGTTGCTGCACACGTTAATCACTTTTCATTTACAAAAATGACCACAATAATATTTTTTATAGTCAAAGGTAAAAAATGAGGGTAAGAATACAAAATTTGTAAGTTGGAAAATAAGGAACACCCTGCGCTGTACAGTAAAATGCAGTTATGTGATGCGAAACTTCCATTTTCCTTACGGCACAGCTTAATCTCTTTAAATTTTCAAAAAATTGCTTACAATAATATTTTTATTGCCAAAGGGAAAAGAATTGGAGGGTGAGGAAAAAAGAAATCTGAAAGTTAAAAAAATAAGGACCACATATATGCCGTAGTCCCTTATTACAAATTTTTCTGTTACACTTTCTAGGCCATTTTGTTACGATTTAATTGCAAAATCTGAAATATGATAAGAATAGCTATTTGATATGCATACTACTGATACCATTACAATCACTTTGAAAACTTACGTCTTCTTCAATTTTCCACTTATTTTGACGCTATCCTTACAAGAACCAAATTGAGACACAAACTCTTATAGCACTATAAGACAATAAAAAAAAACACCTCCATTCGCTAGTTAGATATAAAGTCACAGAAATTTACGGATTGAGATAGAGCATGTAAAATATGTTATGTTTCAATTCTTCGTCTTTCTGAAAAAGGTAAAGAAGTCCAACAAAGAGGCAAATGAGTTGAACTGCCGACCGCTGAACTTTTTTAATTGGAAGGTCCTTGTAAAGAAACTTATTTTTAAAATCTAAAACTTTGTCCGATCCCTGAACAAATAAGTACAGAAAGCTAAGACGAACTTTTAAGATTGCTACTTTTTGTCATATGTTATGTGCGGTCAAGCAGAGAATCGAGTAGCTCCTTTCTTTTTGTATTGAAAAGTAAGCACAGTCCTGGAGCGATCGCAGAAAAGGGACCGTACACAAAGTGCATTTCAACGTGACCAGGGTTCTAATGAGGTTAAATGGAGCGTATCGAAAAATCCCCCCCAACTACATGATTAACGATCGTCTCAACCCAGAACTTCTTCCCTCGGATACAGAACCAATTCAAATTACCCCCTACTAAGCAGTATTCGTTTACAGCCCGCGGTTTCTTACCATCTTTATTTACCCTCGGGGTGATGAATGGTTATAAGGGGTCACTTTAGCTCATATCCCTTTAGGTCAGTTTGGTATCTGGTCTCCAGCCCACTCGCTCCCTACTTTCTTTGTCTCGCTTGCAAAATTCGAGGAACGGAACAAAGAACTAAGGGAGAGTAATGTTGTACACCTGTTCAGTTTGTTAAAATACTGGTCGCGTCTTCGAAGGGGAAGAGGGGAGAGGGGGGGGGGGGGGAGTGAAAAGCGCAGTTGCCTTTCTCTTGCTTCGATCTCGACTGAATCTGATTTTCTATTTTCTTACATGATTTATTAGATTCGACTTTTTTCCTTTCCATTTTTATCTATTAATTGGACTGACTTTCCAAATAATATTGAAAATTCTTCTTTGATATTCTGTGGTTATTGGCTAACGCTTGTCATTTAAAATTTAACGAAATGAATAATAAATAACTGCAAATAATGATTTATTTTCAATTTAAATTTGTTCTATAAAGGAAACGGGGGGGGGGGGTACAAATAGAATAAATGCAACCCAACTGGTTAGTTGGCTTATATGCTCAACGACCTATTTTTAAGCACAATGATGGCTAATTAGGCCGGGACCTACAGCTTAACGTGGATTACGAACCACAACGAACATCCATGCTTAACCCAGGATTCGAACACGGCACCTTTTGGCATGCGTGACCAGAGAGCAAACCACACAGCCATCAGATAGGCACCAACCAATTTGGAAATGATGTTGAAAATGGTAGATAAATATAAAAATAATACAACTTTAACCGTACGATTATTATTTCTAAAAAGAGTTAATTAACTTAGGAGAACAATGAAAAATACATATTGACATATAAAATACTTTAACTGGATTTTTAAGCGAACATTATTTCCTTTTATAATTTCAGTAACGAGTTAAGTTTAACTCGATGACTTACGACTCAGAAAAACGACTCTACATTTCTCCACGTTTTGGAACATCCTGATTTCAAAAATGTGATATAAAAAAAATTCGGTCTGTTTGTTTATGGTCAGCATAACTCCCGAACAAATTGACCGACGATGTTCAAATTTGATGTGAGGATTGGTAGGGGCCAAGGGACCTACCATTAAGGTTTTCGTCAAACCCGGCATGCGCATAAGGTAGTTTTCAGGTTTGTCAATGATTTCTAAAAAACGGCTCTTACGATTTTAATCAAAATCACTGTGGTGATGCCTCTTAAGGTGTTCTAAACATCCCCACCTCCGAAATTCACGTAAAAATGCTTAAATGGCATAAAAAGTTGAAGGAAGGGAAAAAAAAGGGGGGGAAATTCAACACAGAGTTCTCCATCAACGATCGTTTTTCTCCTCTCCTCAGTTTCTCTTAAAAGAAAGAATAATATAAGAATTATCGAAAAGTATATCACCGAAAACACTATTTTGGCAAAGGTTTTTTTTTTTTTTTTAACGACTCATATAATATTTATCGCCAATCTGGCCATTTTTTCTAAGCGAATGAAGAAAATATAAAACACAAATACATGTTAGTATTATAGTGTAATTAAAAGTTGTGCGATGCTCCACGCCCCTGTTTCCCGGTTGCTGTGGAAGATGTAATTTCGATTACAAAGTTACGTTTCTTTATTTTAGACTATAATTATAATAAGAATAAGTAATAGATTTACATGGATTCCAGACAAACAAATTACATTGTATTTCGAAAACTAATATATATTTAATGCAATAAACGATACAATATGTGTACATTTCTTCTGGATTTTAGAATTCTGTATTACTGACTGCCTGAATTATTACTTGAATTACTGACTTTTTAAAAAATATTCTGGATGTAACGGATACTGGAATTTCTATTATAAACCCCTTCCCCACTTCGTATGCAATTAAACAAGCCAGATTTATTTAAATAACATATTTAGATTTGAGCGTTTTCCGGACATATGATGCTAATGAAAACTGAACGCAAAATTTACTTGAATATGAGAAACATTATTTGCAAACATGTATATTCATTTGGATATAGAATATTTGCTACTTGAGGAAATTTAAATCAACTAAAATCCATCATAAGTCAGCTTAAATTTTAACAAATACTTCCATGATTTGTTTTCAGCAAATGAATTTAGTTTAAGAAATGAAATGTATTAATGTACCATTTTTTTAATGTATAACTCGAGAAATGCATTTTTCAAAATGAGTGGCAGATTTCTTTTTTTTTAATTTGGCTTATTTCAATTTTGATCACTCGATAATCTCACTAAAGAACCATCTCTGCTTTCTCAATCTTTGAACTTTAATTTCAGATTTCGAGAAATGAACTTTATTTTACCTAATATTAATTTTTCCAAAATGGTATGTGTTAACTATTAAGAACAGTGTTCTTCACTACGCTGCCCGTAGTAGCAAGTCTGACAAATAGTATTTTTTTTTTCTCTTGAGAGCCTGAGAGAAATTGATATTGACTTACAATTGATATCTCACAACTGATGATATCGACAAAATCAGCAGAATATAAGAAGGTATAATTTTAATATATTTATTCAATGTTATGCCAAGTCACATGAAGACACACAAGCAAGGTTTTAATAAAAGATTCACTTATATTTTAGATTTTAATTTAAGGTAGTATAACGAAAATATTTTTTTAATTATTAAAAAAAAAATCAAATATCAATTACTTTTATAACAACGTGCAAAAAATAAAACTTTTTATAATAATTTTGAATAAAAAATCGTGGCGAAAGTAGCACTTTTTCGCACTAATGTGAAAAAATACTCTCTCGCAAGCCTAGTGCTCAAATATTATATAGGTTTGGGTATTGAAAAATATATTTTCAGAAGAAATTCATTGACTGGAGTTGCCAGCATTAACAAATATATGTATTAAAAATATTTTTTGCTCGTAATTACAAAAAATAGTGTATGCAACACGTGGGAAAATACTTTTTCAAACTCTTTAAATTATTTGATTTGCGCTAACAAGCATTTTACCTCGATTGAAAAAGTATTATATTCCCAAGTATAGTTGCATAAATAACTATTTTTCGAGATAGTAAAAAGTTCATTATTTTTTCCATTTTTCAAAAATATTTTTATTGTTGGATCTATTCTATACCAATAATTACATTTGTGATCTTGAACATACACAGTAAAAGTAATATGTATTGGCATATTCGGTAAAAATCTGCGGTCCACAAAAAACTTCAACATAACTCATACCGCTCGTCTCTAAAAGTTAGAGGTTATGCTGCTCTACAGTATTTAAAAGAATATCGTGCTGTATTCAGAAAATAAATTCATTGTGTGAGCTTATGTTCTACTTGCAAATTTCCGAAATTATATATTTACGTTTAATAATGAACGTGAATGCATTCCATTGAAACGAGTTTTACAATTTGTTATATAACTCAGCATTTCAATAAAGAAAATATACAACACATAATTGAAAAAAAGAAAGAAAAAAAGAAATGGAATGCGCGTAAAATCATATATTTGTAAATTAATTAAGAAGTAAAATTTTTCATTTCATGATAAAAGAAAATCTTTAGAAGCATCTGGTAATTCCAATGTATTCAAAACAACTAATGAAAAATACAGCTTTAAAACATATTCGAATTTTAAACCAATCAAAAACGTTTATTTTATTAATCTGTCTTCCAAGCAACTATATATGACGTCAGAATATAAATTATCTTACTTTTAAATAAATGTAATGGCAATATTCTGGTTCACTACCCAAACACATTGGGTTGAATGTTATATGTTATGCATTTTCGAATTGGGTAAGGTAATTTATTCATATTTTTTATTATTTAACTTCAAATTGCTATTATAATAACTTTTTATAAATTGTTTTTAGAAAATTAAATTTTTGTTGAAAGCAATACATGAGACCAGTGAAAAAAAAGTATTTTCTTGCACGCCTCGTGCTCAAATATTATATTAGTCTTGACATTGCATTGAAATGACACATTTTTAGAAGAAATTCATTGACTGGAGTTGCCAACATTAATAAATATACGGATTGAAAATATTTCTTGCGCGTAATTATAAAATATATTGTATGCAACACGTGGGAAAATACTTTTTCTAACTCGGTAAATTATTTGACGTGAGCAATCACACTCGTCAATAAGCGTCAATTAAACTTATTTATTCAAGTTGTAATTAAAATAATATAACAAGCATCATTATCCTGGTTTGCTGTTATTGTATTCTTTATTTGCCATGACAATATTGAAACTTGCTTAACTAGAAGCTGAAACATTCTGTTTATGTATATAATAATCTTCTACTGGCCTAAGTATTTTCTGTAGGTATCTGGAAAATGAATATTAATTAAACATAACTCTGAGGACAAAAGAACTTCACAATTTTACAACAAGGTCATTAAAAGTGCTTAATATTTTTGAACTTTTTCTCAAGGCCTTAAAAATGCTTATATGTCCTTAAAAGTCCTTAATTTTTGCAGTTGTTGTATGTCCAATGGACGATTCCCGCATTTTAAATTTTTTTATTCAATTCTAAATGTTTCGAAAAGGCCATAAACACAAAAAGTTCTGCTCAATGCTCTTTTTCTTTTTTTTATTTTGCAATCAAAATTACCTTGTTCGACGTTGGCGAGAAAACAACTTGTTACGCTGGAGAAACTCTTCTATGTAATTGGATAAATGCCAATGCAAGAAAATGATTTCCATTTGAAAAACGGATGATTTTGAAATTATTCAAGAAATAATATCCTCTACATTTGATTCTTTTCATCTAAATTTATTCAGAATTGAAAGTATAGGATTGGATAGTCTTTTCTATATTATTTTTATTTTCTTTTAATTTTTTGAATAAAATATGCATAATTATCTACCAGTATAACTAACTTTGAAAACCCTCATACTATATTTTACACTGATGTTCCCTTATTTTCGTGGATTAAAATTGATTATATTTCTTTTTACTTTCTTTTTTTAATTCATTTAATAGTTAATTTATGAATATTAGAGCATTTTATAACAGAATTTAACAATTAACTTTTGGTTTTTTTCTGGAAAAGGAAGTGGTCAATTACTAGCATGGCTGTGGTCAATTACTAATGTCTACTTGGTCAATTACTGGCAAAATTGCTTTTGGTAAGAAATTCTGATGATATTTTAAATTGTAAAAAGGACTGGAACACCATGTTAATTTATTATTGAGCTTCATTAATCAATTTATATTTTGGGAAGTTTTCATAACATTCCGTTAATAATTTTTTTAAGAAAAAAAATTAAATGTGTAGAAACTTGCACTAAATGGTCAATTACTGGTAGGTTCACCTTATAATATTGTTAGAATATATTACCCCTCGAAAAAATGTCTTAATATTTTATATGCAAACCCAATATATGTACTAATTTTATGTAAGTTATGTGTAAAAACTGAAATAAAATTATTCAAGGTCAAATAAAGTAATTATATATACAAATTTATGATTAAGATTTTTGACAGGAAACTCTAGTAACATGAATATTAATATTATTGTAAAGTACATTCCTGAGAATTGTTTTAACAATGATGTTTAATGGTTTTGCCTTTAAGTTGTCTTTTGAACACATAACTTCTATTCGAAGCCATCGTCAAATGTTATTAACACAATTTTAAAAATAAATTTAGTTGAAAGAAGGTTATAGTTGCTGAATCATAATTCAAATTAAAGCAGTGTTTATCGTCGAAAAGGTAAACATTGACGAAGGAAATATTCACGGGCCAATTGTGATTTACCAAGTAAGTGACGCCATATATATATAGGGCAATTCCATGATAACGGACTAACATTCTAGTGTTATTTTAACACAAATACAAACCCACTAAGGAAAGATTTTTAATTTTGACAGAAAATGGCACTTATATAAATATTTGAAGGGTACATGATTCTTATTCTGGGTATTAGAATTTGTTGCCATTTAATTAGAGTGCACAATTTGGTTATAAAGTCAAGGTAACGGACTAACTGAAAAAGAACATAGTTCTTTTGTTCATTCAAAAATTTTAAAAGTCCGTGAATTATATAATGTAAAATAAATAAATGATGTATAGAATGAAAGAGTAAGTGGTAATGGACAAACAAAATCATAGTAATGGACTAACATACAGTAGGTATAAAAAAAAAGTCTCCATACGGAAGTCAAAGTTGCAAATAAATTAGCATAATTTCTAATCTTTTGCTTCATATCACCAGTAACTACTGAAATATGTTTCATTTGATTCTTTAAAATAATTTTATAGTAAATGCCTGTTTTTACAAAATGCAGCAAGTATTTAAATTGAAATATTTAGGAAATGTTGCTAACTGCCATACAAAAAATGTTTCAGTATGCAATATGAAAATTAATTCTGAAGTCTTCCACAACAGATTTGCAGTAAATTTTTAAAATATGAAGTGTACGCAAGTGCCTTGAAGACATGATAGCAGCAATTGTTTAATTTTACCTCGTAGCTGATCGTCTTAAAATGGAGTTTCGAAAACTAGTTGTCAGTTGGCGATTCAGTTATGAAATTATGGATTATCTATAAAAAAAATTGGGGAAATCTTTTATATATTGAAGCCTATAGTACAATATATTATTAAAAGACACCATGAGCTTCAAACTTTTGAGGATAGAGATCGATCCGGAAGATCTTCAAAGCTAAAAAGCTTGCTTAAAAGAAATATCCTATAATAAGGTTCAAGATAATCCGCAAATAAGTGCACCTCAAGTCGCACATGGCTTAAAAATTGACAAAAAAAACATTGAAAAGAATTCTCAAGAGACAATTTTTGTGCATTTGTTACAAGATTTTGTGTTTAAATTTCAAGATACACTTACCAATCCCTACTTCCTTCTACAAAATATACATTGCTGACACCAGCAGCCCATATACACCACCACACCATAATGCCTCCTCCACTGTGTTTGACAGTTCCACATAAATTCTAAATTAACATTTGTTGATTTGGTTTTATCCAGACCATAACTCGATTATCTGACCCTTGGATATTAAATTTTAATTCATCATTAAAAAGAACTGATTCACAAAAAGATAACTGATAACTTGCATGCTTTTTTTGCAAACTCAAGGCGCTTTTTTCTGTTACAGGTACTTATTTAAGGATTCTTACGGGCTGAAAGTTCATTCAGACCCGCTATTTTTATAATATTTCTCACCGTTTGAGATGTCCCTTCAATATTTTTATAAATTTTTAACCCATGTGCGACTTAAGCAATATCTCCAAAGTATTTCAATTTAAATACTTGCTGCGTTTTGTAAAAACCGACATTTATTTTAAACTTATTTTAAAGAACCAAATTAAACATAATTTCAATAGTTATTGAAGATATGAAGCAAAGGAGTAGAAATTATGTTAATTTATTTGTAACTTTGGCTTCCGTACTGAGACTGTAGACACATACCCACGGTATGTGTCTACAATCAAATAAATCTGGTGACCAAGCACAGAACATAAACTTAAGCATTTAAATATAATTGAATATATAAACATATTGAAATAGCTTGTTTTTGTTTTTTTACATTGTGATGCCATAAAAAATATGGTAATTGTTTTTTGAGGTTGTACATTATTATGTCTTGTGTGCTATTAAACAAGGCATAATTTTACCTCTTCTTCTGTTATCCGATAAGCGTACTGCAGCTTAGTCAAGACATCATCTCTAGTTTAATTCAAACATATATCTTATTTCCTTTTTGAATTTATCTTAGCAATCATCATATTTTGGTAAGAGTGCCTTGCTGGTTATCCGAGCTACATGTGAAGCTGTAATGACCGAAGATGAAAATTCACTATTCAAAATGTTTCATCTTGTGTTAATGATCATCAATTCAAAGTGTATGACTTTTTCTAAGCTTTAGGATCAGACCTACTTAAGTGTAATATTACTCTTAAGTAAGGTTATTTGTAAAACCTGAGATATAAAATATCTATAGTTTTGTGTTTAATAGCATTCTTTCCTGGTTTCATACGGCTGTTATGACGCTGGTACAACATTTTATCATATAAATGATCTGTTATCCAAAAAGTCAGTCAACTAATTTTTACTATTTTGTAGTCAATAGGTCCTTGCCATATTTGAAAGAAAGTTTCTCAAAAGCACCTTTGGGGAGAATTTAGTTGATGGTTCATGGAGAAGACAAACCAACACTGATCTGACATGGAACAAGAGCCTGCTAAACCAGATGGGTGAAGCAAGACTTTCCTGGTCAATGACGTAGAGCTGAAGACGATTATGATAGTCAACAGGTAAATTACTCTTTTGATAGCAAAACTAGTTTTCTGGCTAAAATTTTTTAAATGAAAAATGCCATTATTGTTCATGTAGTTTTACTCATTTTATAATTTTTGCGCAGGAAAAGTGTGCATAAAAATTACTTATGGTTCAAATATATTTGAGTCATAAGCTTCAATTCCATTGACTATCCATGCACAATATTAATTTTTAACTAAAAATATGTCAATTTAAATTCTTTATAGTTTTGAAATTACTATATATGTATATATATATGTGTATATGTATATATTATATATGTGTGTATGTATATATATAGGTATGTATATATATGCATATAGATATATGTATGTATATATATACATAACAAAAGGAAAAAAATGAAATTACAAATGTAAAATCAAAAACATCAAAGCTATAGAAATACAACAAATTACCAGTACATATGCTAATAGGTTAAAAAGTTGCCCCATGGTACAATTCCAAATTTCTGCCGTTTTTCATTTTACTTTGTTTGTATATATATATATATATATATATATATATATATACCTCAAAATATTTACGTAATCCATGAAGCAAGAATCCATGGTGAAGTATGGCTGCTGTCAACATTTTGCAATACTAATTGAACATAACAGCATTAATTTCTTTCAAATTTCAAGAAATTGTAGTCTTCAGATATATCTTCTATGAAATGTAATTGATTTAGAAGAAATACAATAATGCCACTAAGGAAAAAGTTAAGCCTGAGGATGTTTTTTTTTTTTTTTTTTTTTTTTTTTAGCTTCTGAATTCTCTAATTGACCATATATGTTATGCGTGTGTTATTGTCTATGTATGAAAGTGAAATTAGTTTTTCTATATAAAGACTGGAGTACTTACTTTAAAGTTTATCGCCTTACTTACTTGCAAAGTTTGAAACAACATATCATAGAGGTTAAATTGTGAAATAATTAGTTATAACAGTTGTCTAGTTATTCTGTGATATAACTAGTTTTTGTATAAAATTCCTAATGATAGACAATTAGATAGTAAAATAAAAGCACGCTATAATTTTTTATTTTATCTTTTGTTGCAAAACTCTAAAAGTAACAAAAGGTATAGCAAGCATCTTCTTCGAACAGTCGTTTGAAGCCCCTCAAATTACCTTATTATTTTAAAATCACTTACTGTTGCCAAATTTATTGCTTTTAATAATAGTGTTCTCAAATATCAATTTTGGGGAATTAGAGGTCCCAAATGGTTGTTGGACGTAACAACTTTCAGTAACAAGTCAATTTTTTTAGCAATAATTAAAAATGGACAAATATTTTTTGTCACTAATTAGGAAGTACTAGTCTGATAAAACCTCTGTTATCAGAGTGAGTCATAGATAGACATAAATATCAGCATTAGGTATTGTATTCTTTTACTAAGAGATGTATTGAACCTTGATTCGAAAGGCAGAACTTGGCATGGCTCGGATATCTGGTCGTGTAGTGATAAGTTGTATCTTGTGAATCCATTATTCAGTTCAATGGAACTTTTTTAATATATAAGTTATATTTTTTAAGAAATAATGGAGGGAAATGTTTAAAATTAAAAACTGTTTTAAAACCATATTTTTTTATTTTTTTTTGTACTTTTAAGTCTCACAGGTGAAAAGAGGATCATTTCCAGCTCGAGTTAACATATTTCCTACTGCATATTCATTAAAAACCAAAAAAAATAAAAATTGTCAAACAGATAGCAATATGTGCAATTGTAAATAAACTATTTGTTGGACGCAGAGGTGTGTTAGCTTTTTAATTGGTATACCATTATCAGTTTTAGTTTTGCAAAGGTAAGGTAAAAATTATTTAAAAGAAAAAAAAAATCAGAAAGTAGTAAGTCATACTATTCCAAATAAATTTGTTAGTAATTAATGGATTACAGTGATGAAAGCTGTAAATAATCACTTGTAACAATATCAGAATTGAGTATAATTATCAATTATTTATGTTGGCATTACACATTTTAATTACTATTATAACCTTGTTACGAATATTTAAAGTTGGCACAGAATTTCTGTTTTTATTTTTATGAACTAGCATTCTGTGCTATAATTGCATTAGATTTTTAAAATTGCATTGTGAGTGGCAATTTTAAAAATGGTGTATTTTAAACTGAAATTTAAGAATAACCTATTTTTAATTTTCTAGGTCCAAAGCCTACACCTAATGCTCTGAAACATGGAGAAAGAATACTACATTGAAGGAAGTGGCATAATTCCTGACAGTCAGATTGACAGATACCTTGCCGAAAAGAAAAAACATTCTGCAATATTTAGTGTAACAAAGAATATGTTTGCTTTGTGTTCAATAAAATAAACTTATTACCTTCTTATGTTTTTCTTATGTTTTTACTCTTATTTTAATTGCATATTTCCATTTTAATTGCATATTTCCATTTATATTTTTCTTTTATGCTAAACTTATAAAGGGGAAGATTTGCACAAAATGGCAAAACAACATTGTAGTCAGTTTAAAAGAAAAATTGAGATGCATGAGATACATTACATTGTGCTTTAATAGATTTAGTCATGTTTTGTCTTATTTTTAAGGTATATATTTAGCTGAGAAATCTATTGGAATGGATAAATTCTCTTGGTTAAAGGCTAATTAGGTAGTTAACTGTTTCATTGGTTTTTAATATAGGAGACTAGTTTTTACTTCCCAAAGTCTTGTTGAAGACGAACAAATATTTTCTAATGCTATGATTCTTTAATTTATTATACCATTAAGTTCATGTATATTAAGTTTAGAAAAGTTCATACTTATAGAAAATATTCAAATATTTTCTAACACTATGATTATACCATTAAGGCCAGTCATTAAAGTAATGACTGGCCTTGATAGTATAAATTATATTACCATAGTATTGGAAAATATTTGACGTAAAGAAAAGATACTGAGCCTCTTCATAGTGAGAGTAGGTACTTGAAACAGATATAGGTAGTTGATAAAAAAAATTAATTGTGAATTTTTTGTATAATTATGTTGCAGGAACAAGGCTTTTGTTGTGAAAATCACATAGATGTCGCCAAAATCACTAAGATCACAATGTGACATCGCAGCGACAAAGCTTTCTTTGCGAAAATCGCATAAATCACACGGATGTCGCCAAAATCACTAAGATCACATTTAGGTCACAAAGCGATATCGCAGCGACAAAGCTTTCGTTGCGAAGATCGCATAAATCACACGGATGTCGCCAAAATCACTAAGATCACATTTAGGTCACAAAGCGATATCGCAGCGACAAAGCTTTCGTTGCGAAGATCGCATAAATCACACGGATGTCGCCAAAATCACTAAGATCACATTTAGGTCACAAAGCGATATCGCAGTGACAAAGCTTTCGTTGCAAAGATCGTATAAATCGCACGGATGTCGCCAAAATTACTAAGATCACATACAGATCACAATGTGACATCGCAGTGACAAAGCTTTCGTTGCGAAAATCGCATAAATCACACGGATGTCGCCAAAATCACTAAGATCACATTTAGGTCACAAAGCGATATCGCAGCGACAAATCTTTCGTTGCGAAAATCGCATAAATCACATGGATGTCGCCAAAATCACTAAGATCACATTTAGGTCACAAAGCGATATCGCAGTGACAAAGCTTTCGTTGCGAAGATCGCATAAATCACACGGATGTCGCCAAAATCACTAAGATCACATTTAGGTCACAAAGCGATATCGCAGTGACAAAGCTTTCGTTGCGAAAATCGCATAAATCACATGGATGTCGCCAAAATCACTAAGATCACATACAGATCACAATGTGACATCGCAGTGACAAAGCTTTCGTTGCGGAAATCGCATAAATCACACGGATGTCGCCAAAATCACTGAGATCACATACAGATCACAATGTGACATCGCGGTGACAAAACTTTCGTTGCGAAAATCGCATAAATCACACGGATGTCGCCAAAATCACTAAGATCACATTTAGGTCACAAAGCGATATCGCAGCGACAAAGCTTTCGTTGCGAAGATCGCATAAATCACACGGATGTCGCCAAAATCACTAAGATCACATACAGATCACAATGCGATATCGCAGCGACAAAGCTTTCGTTGCGAAGATCGCATAAATCACACGGATGTCGCCAAAATCACTAAGATCACATTTAGGTCACAAAGCGATATCGCAGTGACAAAGTTTTCGTTGCGAAGATCGCATAAATCACACGGATGTTGCCAAAATCACTAAGATCACATTTAGGTCACAAAGCGATATCGCAGCGACAAAGCTTTCGTTGCGAAGATCGCATAAATCACACGGATGTCGCCAAAATCACTAAGATCACATACAGATCACAATGCGATATCGCAAAAATCGCAAATTCGTCCCCAATGTCACAATGTGACGAAAAGCGATATCGCAGCGATATCACAAAGTTACGTCGCAAAACCCCCTCTAAAACGGACATTGGACGACTATGTGACCCCTGTGTGATATCGCCGTGACATCGCGTGATCTCTATGCGATATCGCTTTTCGTCACATACTCGTCACATGGTTATTAGGGCAGTGGTAATGTATGTATTTGATAAGAGAGGGCTCATTTTTCGTATGTTAAAATTTAAATGTTCTGAAATTTTCTGTAAGACTTTCAATTCATATGACGTACAATACATACTTTATGTAAATGACGTTTAATGGGCATATCATGGTTTTTGAGGCGTTACCTGATGTACTAAAAATATCTCACCTACTGTAACACATCAGAGTTATCTATTAATTGGAAGAATAAGTAATTATTGTCAGTTTCTATCTGAGAATATAGAGTGTACTTATTAGGTGACTGAATTTAAAAACTTGCGATAGTAGACTTGACGATTTATACAATTAAATGTACTGTTTTGAAATTGAAGGAAAATTATTCATTCTGTAGAGAATTTGTGGAAATTGATACTTGTGCAACAGTACGGGGTACGGGAGATATGTTCATATTTAATTTCATTTAGAAACTGTCGGTGACGATATCAAATTAAATGTTCCTGCAAAAAAGGATATACTTACTCCAATTTAAAATTGCCGACCGCTAACTTGGGCTGAACTGTGATCAGGATTTTTTAATACAATTGACGATTTTAATTATTTATATATTTTTTCTCTTCATGTTTTAAAATATGCATCACTTGGCACTTTTAAAGGAATTAATGAAATTTTGGAAATTTGCCGAGTGCCGTCTTTCTTTTCTAAAAACTTTGGCGGGGTGAGATAATGAAGATATCAATGATTTGTATTCGCAAGATACCTATTATATTTGTGTACGCAGTCCATCAATGTAGGCGGGACACCGACTCCCTTATAATCTTCTAGTGTAAAAATGCCGATTCGTGAAACTCGGGTCAGTATTTTTAATATTTTTGTTCCACATTTTTTTTTTTTTTTTTATTCAATTCAATTTTATTTTGGATCAACTTAAAAAAAAAGCGCTCATTAAAATTTCGAAAATTTGCCGACTATTCAACTTTCTAAAACTGGGGGGGGGGGGGCAAGCCACCCCCTTCGCCCCCCGTTCGCGTCGTCCCTGGCTGCAAATAATCTATCCCTATTTTTAAAACTTTTAAGTTTAATTACAACAAAACTTCCTAATGAGATTGTCCTTTTGTAGGTGTCATTTTGATGTAAATCCTAAAATGTATTATCTTTTTTTCTTTTTTTTTTTCCTTCACTTAAACATGGGGAATTGGACATCTTCTGGAAGTGTAAGTGGTGAATTACTCAAAATTATGAATTTAAATTTATCCATAGGTTTATGTAATAAAGAGTGCGAGGCATTGATTTCTGCCCTCGACTTTTGAGATGTGCTCGATGCACAATTAAGTATTAATTCACCTTTTGTAATAAACAATAATATGTTTTTGCATACTTGTTTCGGTTTGAATAATCACAATATCTTTTTGTCCAGAACACAGTCTACTAATAGTCATCTCTCAAAAAATAATTGTACTTTCTTTCAAGTTTTTGGCAAAGTAGCTGATCTTGTCTTTCGGATCTGGCAAAGACTTTCCAAAGCTTGTCTGGACTTTTTTAAGTTGGTTAGTGCAGTAAATGATTTTCTTTGGTGATGACAAATCTGCAATTACTTTAGCTATTGCTGCTAACTTCTTTTTAGGTTATCTTGGTAATTTTAGTTTTACTTAAGCAACAGCTTTTCCCAAGTGCTGATGGAGAAGAATAGACTGGAGAATTTTCTTGCCGAATTAAGCATTTCCCCTATCTCCAGTTTGCATTTCTTAATCTTTCTTTTCTAATAGATATTTCTACAGATGTCTTAATTTTAGCTTTTCCTGTAGCTGATTTTTCCCCCCATTTTAAGCGCTTCTTGGCTTTCATTTCTATTTGAAATTGTGGACTGAAGTCTTTCTAAACTCCCAAGAGCTTTTTGTTGGTGTTTTCTCTATATTTAAAAGACTGTTTCTTATTTAATACTTTATTAATTGAGTATTAAGAATTTAAAAAAAAAAAAAAAAAAAAAAAAAAAAACCCTTGGGTTTTCAAATGTAAAAAAAAAAAAAAAAAAAAAGATTTCCCTTGCTAGCTATTATCTATTGTACACAATTAAAATTAAACATTCCACTTTGCTAGTAGGTTTATGAATGCATATATCAGAAATAATAGGTTCCCGCAACATAAAATGTCCCCTCCTCAATAATTTTGGAAAATTAATATTTAATTAATTGGAAATTTTTTCAAGCAGAAATTTGCATTGCCAAACTTTGCCAACAAACTTTTTTAAAAGTAGAAATAAATTTGTTTGATAAATCTTTTTATTTCTGTGTTTTTATAGTAAAAATAAAAAAGGATTAAAAAATGTTGTGTAGGGGACACCACACTTTTAACAAATGTATTTTTTTTTTTTTTTTAAATATTTTTTAAAGTCCAGTTAGAATATTTTATTTTCCAAATTTTTAGTCCAAAATTTGCTTATGATTAATCTTTAAATCACAAGTAAAATATCCCTTAAAGTAGGAACACAGCAGTGTCCCCTCCGCAACAGTAAAATATCTAAATTTTACATTAAAAGTAAAAAAATCATATAACGAAGTTACTTTTGAAGAAAACACCTATTATATATGAAAATATCATTTATATTGAGTAAGATGACACCTGATTTTTTCATCATGCCAAAATTAATTTTTGAGATGATCGGGATCAATTACTACTGAATGACCCTTAAGATACTTACTCTCCATGACAGTTACATTCCATTGGCCTTTTTTTTTTTTTTTTTTTTTCTCATAATGAAGGGATTAGAAATATAATTTTTAATTGGCCTTCCTTTTTTTTCAATGACAATTTTCATTGCTTCCGCACTCCAAAATTCTTTCGGTTCGGCAGTGGCGGCCCATGATAAAAAAAAATACTAGTGCTGCCTGAAACATGATTCTCATGCTGAGCCAATCAGCTCATCGAATTCTCAAGAGCAGCCGAAGTTAAAATTAATTCCTGATCGGCAGCACCATTATCACATTGCTTGGGGAATGCTTCTATTGCTTTACATTGGTTAAAGTGGCTGCCTGAAACCCGTTTCAGGAACACACGGCTGCTGTGTTTGGAGGAAGATCACTTAGATTGGAAGTGGATTTTTTTCTCGTGAATTATTCAAGAGAGATATGAGTTTATCGGATTTTTTTCACTTACTGTAGAAATTGGATCTTCATTTTAAAAAATTGTAAAATAAATAATTTTAGTTTTGAACTAATAAATTTTGATGCAGCCCCGCTGTAGTGTACGAGCCGCCACTGCGGTTTGGCCTTGTACTCCATTTGAAAGAAAAATAATGAAATGCCTTTACTTTTGTAATACTGAAAGAGTAATCCATACAACAAAGATACTCTCCATGGCATCTTGATTTCCATGACTCTTTCTTTTTCCAAATGAAGATTAAAAATAGAATATGTCTCATTGGCCCACTGAGCTTAAGAATACGTCTGCGGAGTGTGACGTCACAACATGGCGGATGGGATTTTAAGAAATGGACGTCAATGTGAATTAACATAGTGTGCTCTTTTTATTTCATGAAATACCAATTTATTTATAATTATTTTTAATTTCTAACTCTTAAATATTGTAGCCTAAACTTTCCGATAAGTGGTCCAAGAGGTGAGTAAGCATTCTATGCACTAGTTTATGTTTTCTGTTGAATCAAATAAAGTATATTTTGGTCTTGTCAGTCGTAATTAGCATTTTTTTCTCTTTTTTTCTTCTTCTTCTTTTTTTTTTTTTTTTTCTTTTTTTTTTTTCCCCACTATGAATTGTTGATAAATAAATTGTTATTTTTAATTTCTAACTAGTTAAAGTTGATGTCTAGAATTTTCGTTAAGTGGTTCAATAGGTGGATAAGCATAATATGCAATAATATTTATTTTCTGTTGAATCAAAGTACGTCTTTTACTTGTAAGTTTGGAATAGCATTGTTTTTTTTTATTTCAGGAATTGTAAATAAATAAAAGGTTATTTCGTAATTTTTAACTAGTAAATTTTGTTGTGTAGATTTCCAATAAATGGTCCAGTAGTTGGGTAAACATTATACCGAGTACTT
Source organism: Linyphia triangularis (assembly GCA_963978545.1). NCBI lineage: Eukaryota > Metazoa > Arthropoda > Arachnida > Araneae > Linyphiidae > Linyphia > Linyphia triangularis. Next base: position 32,652,993 of record OZ021723.1, on the reverse strand, counting down.
TATTTTTTCTGTTGAATCAAAGTTAGTTTGTTTTTGGCTTGTCAGTTTGAAATTGGCATTGTTCTCTTTTTATTTCATGAATTACCAATTAATTGTTATTTTTAATTATCAAGTATTGTTTCCTAAACTTTCCGATAAGTGGTCCAATCGGTAAATAAGCATTTTATGCACTAGTTTATGTTTTCTGCTGAATTAAAAAAGTGCGTTTTGGTTTTGTCAGTCTTATTTAGCATTGTGGTTTTTTCTGTATGTTTTTTTTGTTTTTGTGGTTATTTTTAATTTTTACCTAAAGTTGTTGTCTAAACTTTCCGTTAAATGGTCCAATAAGTGGATAAGCATAATATGCATTAATTTCTATCTTCTGTTGAATCAAAGTACGTGAGACATTGTCTTTATCTTGTCAGTTTGGACTAGCATTTGGCGTTTTTTATTTCATGAATTGTAGATTAATTAATTGTCAATTTTTAACTAGTGAAAGTTGTTTCTCTAGACATTCTGATAAGGGTCCAATTTGCAGGTATGGGTAAATATTGTATTGAGTTTTTTCTTTTTTTCTTCTTTTGTATTAAAGTAAGCATGTTAATGGTTTCAGCCTATAAATGTTGTAAGATCGTGATTACGAGTTATTTAAATTTAAAAAATGTAGTAAAATTGAAGAAATGTCTCTAGTGTTGTTGTAAAAGCTGAAAGTCCATAAATTTAAAGCAAATATTATGAAAATATTTACATTGAATGTTTTATCTTTTAAGCTTGTATATTTTACGTTTCGAAGTTGTGTTTTAATAAAAAAATTTTAAACTTTTGTGATTTTTGTATCTATGATTATTTGCATTCCACTGATACAGACAGTTAAAAGGATAGGTTTCTTTATTTAATTGATATAAAAAATAAATTATAAAAGTTCTGTTTCTAGTATTGAAATTGTGTGTGTGTGTGTGTGTGTGTGTTCGTTCATGAAAATAAAAAGAGCATAATGTTATCACATTGACGTCCATTTCTTAAAAACCCATCCGCCATGTTTTGACGTCATCACTCCGCAGTCGTATACGGAGCTGGATTGATGACTGAGCTTGCCGAAATCGAATTGCACCCTTTAGAGCGTGTTAATACATTAAGGCAAAAGCGAAGAACGGGAAGGAGAAAAGTAGTTCTTCCCCATAGCTTTATGCATTGATAATTATGGGTGAAGTTTTGGTTCTCCACTTGCAATCAGCAAATTTTATGCAAAAACAAATTATTTTTCATTGAAGTAGAATTCTTCCTTCCAAAGTCAGGATATTAAGGTATTATTTTTATTGGAAATGATACTGTTTATATGAGATTGGAAATGTGCCAAATCAAGCAAAATAGAAATTTAGGTTACGGGATCTAACTTACTTGCCATGTTTACAAGATTAGATAGAAATTATTTTATGGATATTCGGGAAATCGGGCCAAGTATGTGAATTTGATTGCAAATGCATATTTTAGCTCTTTGGAAGTACGGCGGGATTAAAAATATCCCACCTTTTTAAAGTATACGGTACTGCATTTTGAGGCTCTTTTAGAACCACACCAAAACAAGTGCAATAGCTACATACACAATAAAATTTCTGTGCAACATGGTGTTTGGTTTTGGTTTGAACAAGCCTTGTTGACGTCATTCGGTTCAGCCTATTTCTTCTCCGTTTTGAATTTTTACTCTAGCTCATCTGGCAACGAACGGGATCCTCAGTTCGCTTTTCGAACAAGCCATTTTGCGCTTGAAAAGTTACTCAGCAGAATATTTATCTGAAAAAGCTAGACAGTTCTTCTTGGTTGAACTTCTCTACAATTATGATTTGGTTTCAGAATAAATTTCTGGCAAAGAACACATGGTCCGTCGTCAAGTTTCTTAACTGACTCAACACACACATTCATCATTTTTGGTCCGTTCGATCCGGACTTTTGAAACCCAGCGAACGTGGATATCGATGGATTGCAGCTTCGGCTCAACAAGTTTATTCTTCCCTGTAATTCAAGTTTGAAAGTACTCGTCATGGATGGCGGCGAGTAATTGATTCTTGTTATTTACAAATAAAAGGATTCGTTCCTAAGTGCTCGTCATGGTTGGCGGCGAGCAAGTTCTAGTTCGTGTTCTACAATTAGGCTCTTACTCTGGATACGAGTAATTGATTTCATGTTTTTTACAACTAGAAGGATTCGTTCCTAATTGCTCGTCATGGATGGCGGCGAGCAAATTCTAGTTCGTGTTGCATAATTAGGCCCTTAGTTTCGATTCGGGAGTGTAGGTTGCTCATCACCATTGTAGTAGTTAAGATTGATCATTATATTCTTTTTGTAATTAGATTTGGTTACCCCTATTATTGATTGCCTTGTTTATTTTTGTGTTTTAATATGAATAAATTAAAAACTGCCAAAAGGGTGCTCAATGCATCCCTCTCAAAAATTACTGAGAAAGTGGAATGTGAAATCTTTGGTGCGGATAAAGTAGAAGTCTCCTTATACTTAGCAAAGGTAGACAATTTAGAAATTAAGATTAATGAACTTTTTGAGAAAATCTTTGAAACTTGTAAAGAAAATGAAATTGATTCTTTTGTGGAGGAATCTTGTGTCATGCAAGAGTCCATTGATAAACTTAAGATAACTCTCATGCATTTGGAATCTAAAATTTCTGATTCTACCAAATTGATTGCTTCACAAGATGTGGTTAATGTAAAGCTACCAGAATTTCACATTCCTAAATTTTCTGGGGTTTCCAATATAGAGTGGATTTCCTTCAGCGATTTGTTTTGGGCAAGTGTTGGCCAAAACAATAAGATTTCTCAAGCGCAAAAGCTTCAATATCTTAGGGGCTCCTTGACTGGTGATGCTCTACGAGTCATTCAGTCCTTACCCATTTCTGACACAAATTTTGAAATTGCTTGGAATCTTCTGAAGGAAAGATACTCTAACAAACGTGAACTAGTGTTTGCATTGCTGGAAAGGTTCATGTCCATGCAACAACTCAAAACTGAGAGTGCTCAAGGATTGCTGAGCATCGTCGATACATCTAAAGAGATAATTCGGTCTTTACAAAGCATGGATATGAGAATTGAAGGCTTTGCAGATACAATATTTGTATTTAATATTATGCAAAAGTTGGATGCATCCACCAAAACATGGTGGGAAAGAAATTTAAGTGATGACAATTTGCCTACTGTTGAAAGGTTACTTACATTCTTGACCTCACACTCCCGAACACTCCAACAAGACAGAGTGCAAATACCAAGACAAAAAACAAAGTTCAACTCCTTCACTTCACAAATAAGGAAGGAAAAAGCGCATTGTGTACTTTGTTCAGCAATGCACCATGTGCAGTCTTGTGCAGATTTCTTAAACCTTTCAGTACAGCAACGGTTTAGCATTGCAAGGGCTCAGGGCCTTTGCTTTAATTGTTTATCCAAGCATCATGTGTCTGATTGCAAGAGCAAATTCAAATGTTGAGAGTGTAACAAGAGGCATCATACATTGCTACACTATACTAAAGAGCAAGCTTCTAGTGCTTCCCCCTTGTCAGTGAATGCTGCTGAATTTTCACCCCAAGTTTCAGCAATTCCCAAGAGTAGCGAGACTGAGCTTACTACATTTTCTTCTTGTGTGCAACACTCGCCCAAACAAGTACTTCTGTGCACTGCAAAAATCAAGGTGCTTGATGCTTCAAACCAGGTCCAGAGTTTTCGAGCATTACTTGATCCAGGTTCAGAGGCTTCTTTCATTTCAGAAGCAGGATTTCAGCGTCTAGGAATTTCTAAGAAAAATGCTCGTCTTCAAATAAACTGCCTTGGATCTTCAGATGCCCGCACAAATGGCATCACTAACATTACATTCTCTCCACATTTCTCTCCAGAACCAGTCTATAGGACATCAGTCTATATTGTTAAGAAAATCATTGGTGACTTGCCACATTCACCACTTGATGCAAGGTTTACTGATCAATTCTCGGATCTAATTTTGGCAGATCCTAACTTTAACAGACCAGGTCCTGTAGACATTTTGTTAGGGGTTGACTTGGCCTTACCTCTACTTAAAGGAGAAATCATTAGAAGATGTCCAGGGTCTCCATTTGCAGTTAGATCCCAACTGGGTTGGATTGTCGCAGGTAGTGCTGACTTGGCAGCTGAAAATACTGCAATTCATGTAAACAACATTCAAGTAACGACTGATACCTTAGTATCGAACTTTTGGAAACTAGACTCTGTACCCGCTGCAAATCTGCTAACAGAAAAGGAGCAGGCTTGCGAGACTCACTTTTTAGAAACACATTCAAGAGGTGAAGGTGGAAAATATGTTGTAAAGCTTCCATTCCACACAATGCCACTCCATCTAGGAGATTCCAAGGAAATGGCTATTCGTCGGTTCTATTCCTTAGAAAGGTCGCTGTCTTGTAGACCTGAAGTCTACGACCAATATAAAAGCTTTATGAAGGAGTATTTGCAGCTGGGCCATATGGAAAAGGTGCCCGAGTCAGAGCTCACCAAGAGGCCTAACTTTTACTTGCCCCACCATGCAGTGCTTAAGGACACTAGCACTACCACTCGTCTGCGCGTGGTTTTTGATGCTTCAGCAAGGTCTTCTACTGGGCTGTCCTTAAATGACATCTTAATGACTGGACCAAGAGTGCAACAGGAGCTCTTTTCGATTCTTCTGCGGTTCAGGACCTTTAGGGTCGCAGTTTGTGCTGACATCGAAAAGATGTTCAGACAAATCTGGATACACCCTGAAAATGCAGATTGCCAAAGAATAATTTGGAGGGATACACCAATGGATCCAATAAGTGTCTATCGCTTAACAACAGTCACATATGGCACTGCATGTGCACCCTATTTGTCTACCCGAGTTTTGAACCAACTTGCCTTAGATGAAAAGCAATCCTTTCCTCTTGCATCCAAGATTTGCTTGCGAGACTTTTATGTTGATGACCTGCTTTCAGGAGCCTCATCTGAAGAGGAAGCTACTGAATTAATTAACCAGATGCATCAAATGATGTCTCGAGGAGGCTTTCCCTTACGTAAGTGGGTCTCTAATTGTCCCTCTGTTTTGGAGAACATTCCAATGGAATTGAAGGCAAGTGATGTTGCACATACAATCGACAATGACAGCTCAGTCAAGGTTCTAGGAATAGCTTGGCTTCCTAGTACTGACATGTTCACATTTACCATTTCAGTTAGTGATCATAAAGAACTTACTAAACGTAAGGTGCTTTCTGACGTAGCACGAATATTTGATCCTTTGGGCTGGTTAGCACCGACTGTAATTATTGCTAAAATCTTCATACAAGAACTTTGGAATTACAACTTGGGTTGGGATGAAGTGTTGAGTGAACCTCTTGCTACCAGATGGAAGAATTTTCAAGAAAAACTCCCTCTACTTACTAAATTTAAGATCCCACGCTTTATTCTTGCACCACAACCCATAGACATTCAAGTTCATGCTTTCTGCGACTCGTCTGAAAGAGCTTATTGTGCAGCTATTTATCTTCGCTCTGTTAATTGTGATCAAACTGTCAATGTTGCACTTCTAACCTCCAAAACCCGTGTTGCACCTGTTAAAACGCAATCATTACCCCGTTTGGAACTGTGCTCAGCACTGTTGTTGACGAATCTTTTGGAAGTTGTCCTACCAACATTGGAGTTATCAATAAGCAGAACTTTTGCTTGGTCAGACTCGACTGTTGCACTTGCTTGGATTGCTTCAGAGCCGCGCCGTTGGTTGCCATTTGTTGCAAACAGAGTTTCCAAAATACAGGAGGCTACTCCAGGAATTGTATGGAATCATGTATCTTCACAAGATAATCCTGCAGACTGTGCCACAAGAGGTCTTCCGCCAGAACAGTTGTTGAATTGTACCCTCTGGACATGTGGTCCTCAGTTTCTTTATAAGCCATTTGATCATCTCATCAAAGGGCAACCACCACAGTTTAATTTTGAAGAATCACATTTGCAGGAGATGAAAAAGAGTAGTGTTGTTACAGCCACTCGTGTGCACACTGACTCCCTTACTTCTAAGTTTTCTTCGTTTATGAAGTTGTGCCGAGTTGTTGCTTGGTGCCTAAGATTTTGGAAGAACTGTTCCCTAGCTCATGCTGAACGAGTTTCAGGTCATCTTTCTTGCGATGAAATATCAAGGGCAACACTGGTCATTGTCAAATGTGTACAGGAAGCTGAATTTCACGAGGACTTGAGCAATTTAAAGGCAGGAAGGCCTGTGAAACCTTCTAGCAAGTTGGTATCTTTGTCACCATTCCTAGACAGTGATGGGATTTTGCGTGTGGGTGGGAGACTGAGACATTCAAGATTATCTGAAGATTCCAAACATCCCATGATAATTCCTAAGTCTCACCATCTTACAAATTTAATAGTTCAATATTTTCATCTCAAGCATCTTCATGCTGCGCCTCAGCTTTTGTTGTCTGTCATCCGACAAAAATTTTGGATTCCCTGTGGAAGAGATGTAGTGCGCAGGTTTGTCAATTCTTGCGTTACCTGCTTTAGACTTGCTGCTTCTTCCATGACTCAGATTATGGGTGATCTTCCTGCATCAAGAGTGGTTCCATCTAGACCCTTTTCTAAATCGGGTGTAGATTTTGCAGGTCCCTTTCTGGCTAAGGAGAGGAATGGAAGAGGAAAAAGGTCCTTTAAGGTTTACGTGGCAATTTTTGTTTGCTTTGCCACACGAGCTATTCATTTGGAAGTGGTGAGTGACCTTACCTCTCAAGCCTTAATTGCTGCTTTAAAGAGGTTTTTTGCAAGGCGAGGAAGATCTGAAGAAATAGTTAGTGATTGCGGTTCCAATTTTATAGGAGCTAATAGAGAGCTCAAGGCATCACTGAAGTCTTTGCTCACCTCGAAGTCTGACAACAGTGTTTCCAACTTTGTTTCATCTGAAGGCATTAAATGGAAGTTTAATCCCCCTGGTGCTCCACATTTTGGAGGATTGTGGGAGTCTGGTGTTAAATCAATGAAGTACCATTTGAGGCGCACAATGGGAGAATCTCTACTCAGTCTTGAGGAGCTGAATACACTCACTGCACAAATTGAAGCCTGCCTCAACTCCAGGCCATTGTGTCCTCTTTCATCTGATCCAAATGATCTTGCTCCATTAACACCAGGTCATTTTCTCATTGGTACTGCATTAACAGCTATTCCAGAGCCAGATCTTTCAACCATTCCACAATCACGTTTGGGACGCTGGCAACTGGTGCAGCGTTTACTTCAACAATTTTGGAAGAGATGGAACATGGAGTTCCTTTCTAGGCTTCAACAACGTCCAAAGTGGTGTAGAGCTAAAGCCAATATCGCTGTGAATGATTTAGTGCTTGTCAAAAATGAACTGTTGCCACCTCTCAAGTGGAAACTTGCACGAGTTATTCATATTCATCCAGGAATTGACGAAAAGGTTCGTGTTGTAACTGTGCAAACAGATTCTGGACAGTTAAAGCGACCTATTTCTAAAATTTGTAAATTGCCTTTAGACTAACTACTTTGTACATTTTAATGTTATCTTATTTTTTGTATGTTTACCCTTTTTTCTTATGTTGATTGACAAGTTATGTTTATTTTTGTCAATTGCTTAAAATTTTGCTAATTTGTAGTTTAATTTTAACATTTCTGATTTGCTATTTTGTAAAGGGTCTCGTTGGTTGCTAGCATGAATTTCTTCTCTTTTGAAACCCTCTGAGGGTTTCAAGGGTGGGAGAATGTTTGGTTTTGGTTTGAACAAGCCTTGTTGACGTCATTCGGTTCAGCCTATTTCTTCTCCGTTTTGAATTTTTACTCTAGCTCATCTGGCAACGAACGGGATCCTCAGTTCGCTTTTCGAACAAGCCATTTTGCGCTTGAAAAGTTACTCAGCAGAATATTTATCTGAAAAAGCTAGACAGTTCTTCTTGGTTGAACTTCTCTACAATTATGATTTGGTTTCAGAATAAATTTCTGGCAAAGAACACATGGTCCGTCGTCAAGTTTCTTAACTGACTCAACACACACATTCATCACATGGATCTATTTTATTTTCTGAAATCCTATATCCAAAAGTTCGTGTTGCCCTTGCATGTGATGGCAAAGTGGAAAGATTACACTGTCATATTTGGCAATGGTTAAAACTGAATTTATGTGAATAAAATGCATTTAAGTAGTTTGAAAAAGAGTATTTTGATTTAATATGTGAGTAACTAAAAACCTTGGCAAATTTTTAAGGGATGATCATTTTATTAAAAAGATTAATGGTAAGCAGGGCTCGACTGCAGTTAAGTTGGCAAACCCTACAAAAAGAATTGATATCTTCGCCCCCCCCCCCCCAAAAAAAAAACTAACTAGACGTTGTAAACAACCCGCCAAATCAGACAGAAAAAGTTATGAAATCTAATGTTTGCCGCCAAACGGCCGCGTTTAATTTCTTTGGGGTATTTGTACACAATGTACGAATGGTATACTTGTACATAGGCAATCAGTACTTGACAAGCTAGAGTTTTTATAAATTTAATCGTAATTCAGTACAATGAGTGCAAAGTAGCTGAAGCAAATGAAATGAGATTGATTTGAAATAACTTTAGCCTGCCAAGTACAGATTGCCTATATACAAGTACCCCATTCGTACATTGTGTACAAGTACCCCAAAGAAACTAAACGCGGCCGCTTGGCGGCAAGCATAGATTACATAACTTTTTATGGCTGACTTGGTGGTTTTTTTTACAATGTCTAGGTTTTTTTTGGGAAGATATAGATATCCACAATAAATATATTATTTCTGAAGGGTAATTTTTTTGTGACTATATCCCCTTTTCTCCCTTCTCTGTACAAAACCCAAACTGATAAATGATATACCAATTTAAAGGCTGAGCTTATATTGCGTTATTTTTTAACACTACATTTTTTAAAAGAAATGTTTTTATTTGTAATAATTTCTAAAAATTTGTGGTTAAATGAAGTCAGATGAACAAAAACATTAAAATGTGATTAAAAAAATTTTATTATTTTTTACCAAGCAACAAAGCGAATGAATAAAAACATTTATTGATCATAATATTGTTACGAATTTTTGTATATTTGTAAATATTTCGTAGTGTTAATTTTGTAAATAGGAAAATTTATGTACATTTCGCATAAGGCAGTGCAATAGTTCGTCTTAACTTGCCTTCCCTGCAATATGGGTCTTGATGCTTGATAACAAGTTTTACAGAGACAACGCTGGGAAGCGAGTTTTACAAGGAGCAGGACATTTAACATTATGGTAATGGCAATCTCGCCAAATTGGCGAGATAGAGCCAAGTTGGCGACGGTTTGGGCGACTAATTTTTGTCGCCAAATTTTTCGAGAAATCACCAAATGGTCGCCAAGTTCGGTCTCCATGTACATGCATAGGACTTTTCAACTACGATCTGGAAAGTTCTCCAAATATCTATCTCTAGAAGATTCACGAAGTATTGACTCCTGTATAAGACCGGCCGTGAGTGGAATTGGTTGGTTAGTCAGTTAGTTGACTGAAATTACTGAGTTAGTTATTCAATGGAGTTACTGACTGAGTGGAGCTGTCTCTCAGCGAGCATTCGGTGAGTTCCGAAAGTGAATTGTATAGGGACCGCCTCGAAATTAAGTAACTAATGGTCATTTCGGGCCTGGTACAACCAGATGGCGCTCTGGCCTCAAGCGTCGCTAAGTGATAGATGAAAATGTAAACAAACTATTCTACCAACTGGATTGTATACACGGAATTCAAATTTGTCAATAGCTAAAATGTTTTCCTTTTTATCCTTTTTTTATTTAATTAACAAGCTGAAATGTGGAAAGGATAATTCTATAAAGGAGTGACTTTCAAATTTGTAAACTTTACAGGTAAGTTGTATCATGTTATAAATATATTGCTTTCAAATTTTTATAGTGTTCTAAGTTAGGCTTAATTCTGTCTCAAACAATCTCTCGTAGAAATTAAAACAGTTTTATTTCATAATTCTATTTTAAATATTCTTTTGAAAATGTAATTTTGTAAAATTGAAAAAGTGACATTTTAAGATGTTTTTTTCCTACTGATACAGCTATCATATAAACATTTGCTGATTTTTTAATATCATTAAGAATAATTAGAAAGTAATCTTTTTATTTATCAAGTTGAAATTATCTTTTTTATGGCTATACTCGTAAACAAAACCTGATAACGTTTCATTTCTTAGAACCAAGGAAAGCTACAAGAATATATGATACCGATGGAAGAATAGACCAGTTAAAAGAATATATGATAAAATCTAAAAGAAATGTAAACAAAAACACACACACACAAAAAAAAAGACTGGCTGCTGTGTGTTCAAGAATACAGCTATATTTTTTATTACCAGAACATTAAAAAGTGTCAATAAGTGTTCGACAGAGTATTTCCATAGAGGGAAACCTGTCTCTAAATGTTTTTTTGGTGAAGGAAAAAAAATTCCCGAATTAAAATGGCTCTTTAAATTCAATGCTAATAAAGATGGTTCATAGTTCAAAAAGAAAATATAATGTTCTCAAGTCGAGCTCATCTGAAAAATAAAAGATGCAGTTCACTACTTTTTATTTCAGTAGTTGAATTTATTAATGCTGTTTTTTTTTGTTGGTTTTTTTAATCAATTTTATGAATACTAAAAAGTTATTTATATAATTTTTTTACGGACATTTATTTGTAAATATGTATAAAATATATCTGATGACTGTGTGGTTAGTTCTCTGGCCACGCATGCCAAAGGTGCCTGTTTCGAATCACGGATAAGGCATGAATGTTCATTATGGTTCGGAATCCGCTTTAAGCTGAAGGTCCCTGTCTGATTAGCCGTCATTGTACTTAAAAAGAGGTCGTTAAGCACATAAACCAACCAACTTATTTGTTTAAAAATGAAAATATGTATTTGAAATAATTTGTCATCTTGAGGAAATACATTTGCTTAAAAATGAAATTTTAGTCAGAATATTAGGTACCAGCGCTTTAAATTTTTTAAATTCCTATTATTCAAAGTCGAAATAAAGTTTTTGTGTTATAATTTAGTGTTTGTATTTTTTTAATGTTTATTTTTAAATACATACTGTTTTAATGTATTGCTTGTTATGGCATTGAAGTTATTTCAGATATGTTAGCATATGAATATATTTCAGAGAATTTTCAACCTGAATAATCTATTATAAAAGGTTTGAATATTATTAGTATTAAAAAAATCTAGTTATAATTTCAAGAATATGCCGCAATTTTAATTTAAATCCTACTCTTTGTGCTTATACTTTATGAAATTAAATGTTGCACCTGAATATTCTACAAATAAACAGTTTAACATATAGAAACATTTAATAACTAACTACATAATATTTTATTGAAATTACCAGAGATGTTTCATTACATCTGAGGATTACGGACTATGGTAGACCTAGACAGCCATCGTGTTTTCATCCATCACTTAGAGTGACGTCATCAAACTTAGGACCGGGCCCACAGAGTAGAGTCTGTTGGATTCGCGGCGGTCCCGACTGTATTGCATTGTCTTTTTCAGTGATTTTAGCAGTTGTGTTGTCAAGTTTTTAACTGCTGTTTTGTGCTCTATTGTTGTGAAAAGAGCTGTATTGACTATTGAGTCTACTAGAACGAGAAGTTCTGGAGTTGTAAGAGAATCTGTGAAGAGTTATAACGGAATAAATTTCTGTAAGTTTTGATCTGCTTTGGCTTCAAATCTTTCGAATCCGTCCACGCAACAACTGGTGTCAGAAGCAATGGCGGATCCAGCCAGGGGGCTCGGGAGGCGCGCGCCCCCTTCTCAGGTGGAGTCTTTTTTTACAATTTACAGAAATAAATAATAATAATAATAAATATATTTTTTTTCCCAAGTTTTTTTCAACGTTCACGCAACAATTATATTTTAACCTTCATCTAATTTCCAAAAAAAGCAACAAAAAAAAAAGCTTATTTTTGTACCAAGGTTCTATTTATAGTCTTCTCTCTTCCCATTCAAACGTATGTTGGAAGACTGTACAAGTATTCAAACCTCCACTGTCTTGACCTTGAAGATATCTTGGATCCCTGATACCCGATCCCTTTTCTGTCGAGTGGGAGGAAGAGATTTTGACTCACATGCGTAATGTCCAACGCCAACCAGGGGGGAAAAAATAATGAGAGGTTGACTATTTGGGTTACCCTCGAAAATGGCCACCCCCATTCAACTGGACATGGTAATAGGCTAAACTTAAAACTTTTGAAAGAAAGGAAGAGGAAGGTTATTTATGAACTGCATAAGAACTCGTCCAGCTCTAATTTCTGCTTCGGCTTGTAAATAAGCATCATATTTGAATTTCGATTAACAATCCTCTCTTGCACCACACTGGAAAGGTATGCCAATTGTTTTTGTTTTTTTTTACATAGAATAGACTTATAAACAATTTTGTAAGAAGAATTATCTGTGTAAAGTAGCACTACAGTAGCAGAAATAATTATTTAAAAAAATATCGCTTTCAAACCCTGTACGAAATTAAACGAATGAATTAACAAAATAAATGTGCATGTTTTTTACGATAATTTGAAAAGTTTTGTACAAATATTCACCTGGACATACTTTCAAATTCTTTTTTTCTTTCTTTCTTTTTTTTTTTTTTTTTTTTTTCTTTTTCTTTCGTTATTGCAGAAGTAATGCAAAAAATATTGCACTTTATAAGTAATTATAACGCTTACGGCATAATATATATACATTAGGGCGTATTGAAAAAAAATCGAAATTTTTCAAATCTTTTAGCGGTAGTGCGGAAAATTTGCGGACACCCATCACTAATACGTGTGTGAAATTTTAAAACTCTTGGTTAAAATCTTCTGTCGCCTCAATAGCTCGGAAGTTCCGAAATTTGGGCTAAAAGTGATGAAAATTCAAAAATTCATAAAAAAATTCCAGATTTCACTGTAACTTTAAGAATGGTGCTTACTAGTTACTATTTTTGACAACAACAACTGTATTTTTTTTATAATTATAGGTTAATATCTTCTGCTACCTCAGCAACACGAAATTTTGGAAAATAAAAGGCTAAATTTCAAAAAAAAAAAAAAAAAAAAAAAAAAAAAAAAAAATACACGTCACACTTGCCTCATTTTAAAGGGATCAGAAATTTTATTGCCTTTCAAATATACAATTGACGATAGCATTACTACTTGTAATCCTTTTTTGTCTCGAATTTTGACATGTGTTTTCTGGATTCTAGAGTAGCTCTTATGAATTTATCCCTGTTTTCAGGCCCAAATGTTTTCTCGGAGGCTGCCGTAACAAGTTTCACAATTCGCTCGACTGCTTGTGAATGTGAAGGAAATTATATGAAGTGCTAGCAGGCCTTCGGCATACCGTCCTCTGTCATTTTCAAAAGATCTTGAGAACTTATCTCTCGGAGAACTGGCAGCGATGTCACAAAACAATTTTTACAGTCAATGAGATCAATGTAGTCTTCAGCTTCAAAATTGATATCAGGAACAATGAATCTGCGCACACCTAGGCTAATTTCTCTTGCCTTTCTTTATTCTTCGAGCTGCAATGATTCTGATATGATATCTTTCATCAGTTAATATGTCCAAAAGCATGTTTTCTGGAGCAGTAAAATAAGCGTTTCGAGAAATAACTGGATCGATTACGTCACAATACTTCTTAGGCAAGTACCGAGATGAGCTTATGAAATGCTACAGATGTCTAGGACCATCTTTTATGGAGTGATTAATCTTAATTCGGAACGATGAGGGAGCGTAGACTCTTAGAATGAATTCAATTAAAGTTAGTAGCTCATTTGATGGGTCTGATGTAGATATATATAACCTCAGTATTCGATTTGCAGTTGTTAGCCAGCGAGCCAAATTCAACGTTTCTGGTTCTCGGTTAGCTAGATCTAAACTACAAATGCCAGAACTAATGGCAGTGCAAATGTCGAATAAGTATTTCTGATCTGAACTGAGTAATCTACTACCAATGTGTGGCAACTCGCATTTAATATTATTAAAAGCAACGACTGAAAGTTTTTCACATCCTTTGAGTTTTCTTCCAATGTCTCCAGTGTAAGATGAAGAGCCAGAAGACTTGCCGTCTATTGACTGGAATAAGTGTCGTAATGGCAACTCATTAAAATGAAGTAAGCAGACAATCCATTGGAGTTGTCTCAGAAGTTTCATTTCAAGCCTGCGAATTACACCAGTAATTATTCCTGTGTTCATCACAGTGTCACACCCGACAACTGTGAGCTTGCTAAAATCCTCCAAAAAAGTACTTGTTACGTATTCGTAAATGCTGTTCGATACATGAAGACTACATCCACTTTCAGGTGTAACATGCCCCAAGTACGAAGAATCAGGCTCCGATACAATACAGTAATGCGATTCTACAATTGTTCTTTGGAACTGCTATCCCTCAAGTGTTTCTGATGTTAAAATTTTGTCATGCCGGCCATCAAAATAAACGCCAGATAGATTGGAACGATTTTCATTTAATTTTGATACCATTTGCTTGTAAACTCTCGATTTTTCCCTCCATACTTTGTTTTTGTCTGTGACAAGACTGGAATTCGATTCCGATATTAAACCCAAATCTTTCATAACACTCGATGCAATAGAAGCCGTGGCTCTGTTAGAAACACCATATCTTTGACTAACAATAATTGTGTTGTCCAATTTTACACGCATCTGAAGACTCCTTGAATCCTGCTGAAGAAACGGTGTGTAGAGCGCGTCTTTGGTATCCACCTCCATCATATCTTCATTTTACAGAGTAAAGCTTGAAACAGAAGCAAGAGACGCCTTTTTTTTTATTTTGCACAGAATTTTGTTGTACTACTCGCATTTGACGTTTCTGAAGTTGTTTTGTTTCGGGTACATCAACACTTAAAATGAACATTTTTCTTTCCGTTCTTTGGTCTTTCAGGAACGCCTGCTCATTTGGCGGAACTTTGCTCTCTTTTGGACAGATACACTCCTTAAAAATAGCGCATTTACAGGAAGATATGTCGAATAGTTTCTTTGCTGCCATTTTAATGTTCTCAACATTTTCAAGAGCAGTCTTGCTTCTTCCCACACGTTTTATATTTTTCATGATTGAACGATAATTTTTATGGTAAGCGTGTGTAACACGCTTATGTGAAACAGAAGGAATGGATGAATCGACGTATAAACTTTCAATTTTCAAAGCAACAGTTTCTGCAATAACAGAGAAGCAGGGTTCTTTATTTCCATCAGTTTCATTACCAATGCGCCATCTCTCATGAGCGCAACATCTTATGACGTCTTCATGTGTTGGCAGCATGCGTGAAAAATCCTTCGGTATTCCAAAAATAAGGCATTGCAGCATTTGTCGACTTGAAAACTTTTAATGCGATGATTCTTGCATTTCTAATATTTACCAATATCTTTTACTAACAAATGACTACGACACTAAGCTACGAGTAAAAAAAATTCCTTAAAAAGAAACGACTACATTGCTGCAAATATGTTTGATATGAAGATCGAAACTAATTGAAAGAAAATATTCTAGAGTTAGACTAAATACTAAACAAATGAAAATGATCCCGTGATTTATTGGTCTCTCCGATTTGTTTCTCGGGGTGAAAATAGGGGTGTTCCACTTTACTTTTCTGGTAGTACGACCAACCCAGTGTGATAGAAGATATTAACCAATAATTCTTGCATACTTTTTGTTGTAGAAAAATGTAATTTTTATCACGCGCTACCTCAAAACGATCAACGAAATCTACGACTGCTGATTAAATATTGAATTGTATTCCTTTTTATTCACATTTTCATTCTTTTTATTCACATTCACATTTCGGGGGGTCAGGGGGTTTGGTGGCTGAAAAATTAATTTTGGAGCAATCTAGGCATGTGACACATGTTTTTATAGTACTTTTTTTAATGCTGAATCGAATGAAAAAAAGCAAAACGATAATCTAAAAAAAGTTACAGTTCTTTTTTATAAACGAAAACACATGTAAAATCCAAGGAAAGGTAAAATACGACTTTAAAAAATAAAAAATTGGTCCATTCATGAAACTTTGCAAAAACATTTTATTTGTCATGAGTATAAAGAAACAAAGGAGTTCGTAAAAATATCTAGCATAGAAGGGTGTTTTTTGAGGAGTGGGAGGGGGGAATTTTTTTGTTTTTTTTTAAATTGAAAAGTAATTTTGGTATAACCTGGGTATTTCACCTTACGCTAAGATAGCGAGTCAGAAATGTGACGAAAAAGGGGGAGGGGTGTGGGGTCAATCAATGGATACAGATTATCTTGAAGTATATTTCTAGAACACTGCATAGATTTTTTTTTTTTTTTTTTTAAAGTTTTTTTAAATATTCGATTTCATCCTGGCTAAGCCACAGGTGTTGCACCCCCCCCCCCCCAGGAAAATCCTAGATCCACCACTGGTCAGAAGTGGGGTTTGAATGCCTATAACCAGAGCGATGGTAGAACAAGATGAAAAATTTCAACAGCTTTTTGCTTTCATGCAAGAATGGCGGGAAGAAATGAAGAAAAGTCATGAAGAGATGAAGAAAAGCCAAGAAGAGATGAAGAAGGGAATATCCGAATGGCGGGAAGAAATCAGTGGCGGCTCGTGAGTAACAAAAGTGAGGGGGCCCAAATTAACAATGACATGTTTTTATTTATGGAAGGGGAGGGGGGAGGGAAAGTGCAGATTTCAAAATAAATGAATTCCATGTAATTAAATAAATGTTATTCAAATGTACATACACATAAAACTATAACATAAATTAAACAATTTATCCAAATAAATTTAAATAAAATATATACTTTAATAAAACGAATGATTATAACAATTTACAGCATTTCGTTTGAACCAATGACTTTCGAAAATTAAAAATGGAGCAAAGAAAAGTGGGGAAATTTTCAGAAAAAGTATAGTGTGGGTTTTAAATTATTACTTTTTTAAAAATAAAATTAAATTTTTACTTCTTAAAAATTTTGGTTGTTTAGTTTAAAGCCCTTTTGTCACTTGTGAAGTGTACCAAAAAAATTCGTTTATTGTTATCCTTATAAATGGATATTTCAAACAACTGAATGAGTTAAAGATAGTTAATGTTGCAGTACACCAAGGCTAAGATTTTTAAAAAATTGAATTCAACAAAATTCTTCGTTAGATGCAAAATTGAATTTAAAATGAAACAAATCAATCTTATTCACAATTTTATCAATGCTTTAATCAAAATTTAAAATTAAATTGGGACCTAGAGCTTAATGTTACTCATTGGAATAAAATGGGGATCCAGCGTTTGTTTTTTGGAGGCGACTGTAAAGCTTTAAAAATTGAGATTGCTAATATATTTTATTTGTAAGTATTAGGTCACGAAGAAGCCTTTTTTTCACCTTCATATTTTTTACCTCAAATAATTTGAAATCAAATGGAAACAAGTTCATCAAGAATCAAATCCTATAAAGTAATTTAAAACTATTTTTCTATTCTATGTTTAAATAATTGAATATTTCGATCATAAATATAAATGACTAACATAAAATGTTAATTGAATAATGAATTTTAGTTTTGGTAGAAAATAAATTCGCCAAAACCTTCAAGAGAACTAAAGCGAAGCTTCATTATTTAAATAATAACATACTTGGAATATTCTTCATTGGGGATGGCAAACATATTTATATGGATTAAAATATTTTAAATAATTTTTCAATTGTAAAAAAAAAAATCTTTTTTTTTTGCTACCCATAAAATGAAGTTTCATTGCTATGCTAAAGTATAAAAAGATGCTGATGGTATAGTGGATCATATGTCTGCATACTCAGATGCGGATTTAGACGTCAGTCAAGGGAGAGGAAAGGTTGCTACAATCACCAATATAGTTTTAAAGGTGGTGAAATAGGATGAGAAGGAGGGGAGGAACAGCCTAATTTTGTTTTCTGTATAACTCATACACCTAATTATCTCTAAAATCGAATGAATTAAAAAGAAAAATTATATCTTTATGATAATTAAGATAAAAAAAATATATAACCAATTGAACTTTTCCATTCGAAGATACCTGGTATCATCCGAATAAAAATTCGTCTTCAAATATTTTTTGAAAAATCACGATTCTGTTTAAAAATTTATTTATTGAGAAAAGCTTGCTTTTATATTTGAAAAATAAAGAGTAAAATTAAATGATCTTACCGAGACTTTTTGTTAAAAAATTAGTGCCCTTTCGCCACTTATAATTGTAGTTTTCTGCACATTTTCTCTGGCTCAAAATTCAATTGCCTGTCATTACCTTGTACGCTTACACTGCAGCAAATTCCAACACTACTTGGGATAGTTCAAGCTCGACTACTGACTGTAGAGTATTACTTTTTCACAACACACAAAGTGGAACATTCCTTATAGAATTTGATACCCATGAACAAGGAGGAAGAGACCCCTCCCCCCCCCCCTTAAAAACACAGGAAGTGAAGGACCTGGCTGCAAACTTTTCTATGTTCTTTTCAAGGTCTCCGAGAAAGGGGTCGTTTATCACCCAATATTTTTCAAGGTCATTATGTTGGAGTCTTATTAAAGAGATGGGCGGTGTGCGCTTTTATTGACATTTTCGCGAGTTCGTGGCAAGAAAGATGTTGCACCACTTACAATAGTTAATATTGTGAAGTTAATAACTGCTTTTATTTGACTAGAATTTTTTTAATATAATTTTACAGAAATTACACAACAACATAATATTATCAAGCCTATATATAAGTGAGACCACTGTCCAAAAAAGTCTGGCCCCCTGCACCAGCCGCCACTGGAAGAAATGTAAGCGAGCCAAGAAGAGAGGAAGAAGGGAATATCCGAATGGCGAAAAGAAGTGAAAGCGAACCAAGAAGAAGAGATGAAGAAGGGGATATCCGAATGGCGGGAAGAAATGGCCCCCTGCACCAGCCGCCACTGGAAGAAATGTAAGCGAGCCAACGAAGAAAGAGATTTTCTCTGGCAAAGATGAGATTAAGAAAGAGATTATCTCTGGTCAAGAGGAAATGAAGAAGAATATTGCTGCGATCTCTACCGGACAGGAGGATTTAAAGGAGTCTTCGAATGCGACACCAACTTGGCAAGACATTTCCATCTATAGTCCTACGACAAAGCAATATTGGGCCCTCTGGGACTCCCTCCATATTCGAAACGGCGTGCTGTACCGGAAGTTCGAATCTGAGGATGGAAAGACATCCCGATGGCAACTATTACTTCCAAGATCCCGAGTCCCAGACGTTCTTAAAGAACGTCATAGTAGTCCAACTGGAGGCCACTTCGGAGTAATGAAGATGTTGCAAAGAGTTCGAGAGTGGTTCTACTGAAGTAAGGCGAGGGCTGACGTGGAGAAGTGGTGCCGATCATGTGATGCCTGTGCAACCTTTAAAGGACCGAAGAAATTCAATCGAGGAAAACTGCAACGTTACAACGTAGGAGCGCCTTTTGAAAGGATTGCGTGTGACATCTTGGGACCACTACCACGTACCTCCTTGATGTCATGGGTTATTTTACGAAATGGCCCGAAGCGTATCCTATCCTTAGTCAAAAGGCTACCACCGTTGCAGAGGTAATGGTTCAGAGCTGGATTTCCAGATTTGGAGTGCCTCTTCAGTTACATTCTGATCAAGGAAGGGATTTTACCTCTGCTGTAATGAAAGGACTCTGTGATCTACTTGGCATTGACAAAACACAGACGACGCCTTTACACCCACTGTCGGGTGGCATGGTGGAGAGGTTTAACAGAACCATCCTCAATAACCTCTCACTGATGGTTTTCAGAAACCAATAGGACTGAGATCAGAAGTTACCTTTGTTTCTTCTGGCCTATCACAGCGCTGTCCACGAGACCGCGAGACCTCCTACCACCGCGGAATACAAGGCATTTTTCCGAGACATTTTTTTACTAGCACTTACTTTGTAAGTGCACGAGGCATGAACAGTCTTGTTTCAAGCTTCATTCAACACACACAAAATAAAATCTCAGTCCAAAAGTTCTCCAAGCGTAATCATTCACCTTTACCCCCACAGTGACGCAGGTAAGGAACATTTATGTGGATATTGAAATATTCAAAAATAGATTCTTCATTAAGAAGCCTAAATACTGAGAGAGTTATTAAGTTTCAACTTATTTTTACAGCGATCGTCAGGTCCTGAAAATGGTAAACTGTAAGCAATTAAACGTTTTGTTATTTGGCAATGTCTATTAATATTGTTCTACAATAATTATTGTTCAACTTTTTTTGTCATTTTTTAAGAATGAATAAAGACTGAAAGCCTCAATTAAGCATTTTTTCTTATACACCAGTCATTCTGCCTGGTTTTGGTAGAAATATGTATATTTAAATAGCTGGTAAATCTAGTGTTAAAAACATTCGCTTTTCAACCTTTTTCGCTTTTATGGCATTTCCAGAGAAATTTTTGTCTTGGGTTTGCTTAGAACACCTTAAAAGGCATTATCGCAGTGATTTTGATCAAAACCGTTAGAGTCGTTTTTTTTGGCAATTGCTGAAAAACGTTAATTTTTCAATGGCTACCTTATGCACATGCTCTATTTTGACCAAACTTTTATGAAAGGTCTTATGGCCACCACAAATTTGTACACAAAATTTGAAAATTATAGTGACAATCAAGTAGACAATACATTCGTGTGCTTTGCTGACCACACATATACCAAAAAACAGAAATTTGTTCTAGACCACTTTTACGAAGTCGGGATATGTTCCAAAATGACATTTTTTTTTTTTTTTTTTTCATTGAATCCAATACATTCTATAACATATGAGTAATTGAAAGTAAAAAAAAAGTGATACATTATTTTCAAGTGTAGTCGGTAGAGAGTTTGCGTAGAAATAAAACACAAATCACAAAAACATAATTGGAAATTTATTGCAAAAAATTTTCCGTGCAACTTATTCTGCTGGCTCAGGTTCTGGCTCGGGTTCTGGTTCTGGTTCCGGTTCTGGTTCGGGTTCTGGTTCAGTTTCTGGTTTGGGTTCTGGTTCAGTTACTTCACTACTATCTTTTTGGCATGTTCCTACTAGCTTCTACACAAAAGAAAAAAGGAAAAATATTATGAGAAAAAAGAAAGATAGTATGTTTTGGAGATCCATTCTATAACTGAGGAGTTAGTAATTTCACAGTAGCAACATATTTTCTCCCAATAATTGTTGAAATAAAAAGTGTTTCTTTAACTGCAGAGTTATAAATAATTGATATTCACAATTTTTGAAACAAGCTATTTTTTTAATCTCACAAGTGAAGAAAAAAGGAGTACCTAAGTTGGATATTATATAGAGCAGACTTTTGTTAAAATTATGTAAATGTGTTTTCTATCAAAGAAATGTATAGAATGAGCCTAATGTTCATAGTTACTTTAAAAAAATAGCATAAAATTATTGAATAGCCGTATAAAAGATCAGTATGCAAAATAGTGCGAAATTTCCTTTTTACTTATAGATGAAATTACAACTTAAAAAAAAACATGAAAAAATTTATAAAAATATTACCGTATATTTGTTAGAGTGCCCCATATTAAAAATAATATCTATGGGTGAAGTTTTGGACTAGTTTTCTTTTCAAGAAATAAAAAAAAGTCACTCATATTAATAATTTCGCGTTAATTTGTTGATTCTATTGTATATACATATTTGAAATGTGCAATGGACTTTGGGTCCACCCTTTAGGAGTACGATATGACTTACCCCAACGATTCCTTCTTTTGCAACGCACGAAAGTCCTTCTTGGCATGGGCAAAATGCTCTATAAACATGCTTTTTGATCAGATTCTTTAAAGGCTTCATTTCACATCTTTTTTCTAAAAAAATAATTATTTTTAAACATACTTGTCAATCATAAAATATGAGTTCTATTTATTTTTTAATGTCGTATGTTAAGACATTGTTTGAAAAACATGATAATTTAGAGCATAACTTTACATTTTATGAGTTGATGTATGTCTGGGATTTACCACTTGAATTGGGATGTTTTGTTTTCAATGTCAAACAAAATGTTATGTAATATCATGAAAGTTTAACTAGGCCTCAACCCAACGAGATCAGTGCGTTAATCAACAATCCGCATAAAGTGACAATTAATATAAATTAAATTTATAATTTCGATAAGATGTAATAAGCATACATTTGAGTTTCTTTCATTTTAATGTTAGCTCAATTAATGATTATTATAAATCTAATCAGCATAAATTATTTGCAGAACATTTTTTTAAAGAAAAAAACAATTGAACTAATTGTGAACATATGTACAAAAATTTAACTCAAAGGGAAAGGGGAGGTTTTTTTGAAATATAACAGTTTCATTTTTACTTGGAGACGACATTTTGAAATCATACTCAGAGTTTACAGGAGATCACATAGGAGTTATTACGAGATCATATAGGAGTTCATAGGATAGAGATCGTATAGGAGTTTATAGGAAATGTAGGAGTTTACTACACTAATTTACAAATTGATTGACGAGTGAATTCCAGAAAAAATAATGCCACCAGAGAGCATGAGGTTAAGTGATGTAAGTATTATGGAAATATTTAAATGAATCCTGTAAATTATCGGAGCCCGAACTGTATTAAAAAAAAATCATGCAAATTATAATACAAATAACTGAATTTATATTCAACAACAAACATGTGCTTTGAAACATATATTTTTAAGCAAAACCATTAGCCAGAAACATGATGTATCCATATCTCCGTAATGCTATGTATTACAGAGCCTAATTTTCTATAAGGTACAAAAGGCCCGTACCTAGGGACCCCGAAATTGGGGAGGGGGGGGGGAATGCTTGAAACATTATGAATTATTGTGTAGCTATAACTATTCTCTTCAGTGCAGTTGTCCAATGCCATAAAATATGACAATATATTTTTATGACTCATTACCCTTAGTTAGTAAAAATATTAATATCTTAACATTAATTTAATCAAGACGGTAATTAAAATTGTCAATATTTAAATAACACCAAGTATAGTCAGTGAGGAGCCCCTGATATGCTACGTTGTGTCTGTAGTAATCAGTTATCTAAATCGGGCCCTGAATGTATGTAATTTATTTATGCATTCAATTCCATTTTGTTTAATCTTTCTACGTTTTTCCTCTTACCTTCTTCACGTCGTTTTTTGCACGTTCCGAAAAGGGTATTTCCAATCTGGATGCAGCATTCATCTTCTTTGCATTTTGATTCATCACCGAAGCATGTTAAGGAAGCTGATACAGCCTGCAAAAATAAGGGAGAGCATACTGTACAAATTGTAGTAGGTAGTCGTGGAATCCTTGGTTGAGGAGGAATTCTATGTACCATATTGATCATTAAAATAAGATGAGTGGTATACATTTTATTTGTTTTTAAATTGTTATCCTGCATATTATGTGCTTTAGCAGCTTGATTATGTATCAAATGAATTTTAACAATTATTTTAAACAGATACAAAGTTATTTTACCCTGCAAATAGTAGGGGGTCTTTTATATTTTTTCGCATTTTTCAATAAATATTACTGAATTGTAAAATTACCAGATTATATTAAAAAGTAAAAACAAAACCACCAAGAATGATGTTGGATCATTTTTTTTGACAAATATCTCAGTTCTTTTCTAACTTATTAAGATGTTTATTCAAGTTAAATATGACATAGCAAAGGAACAAATAAAAACCCCTTATGATTAAGTGGTTTGGTCTATCAAAGTTGGTTGCTAGTAAATGGAGGGATTTGTATGCAAAGGCTTCCATATCAACTGCACAAGTTATATGTGCGATACGATCAATCAACAAGTAGATCAGTTATAAAAATCTTAAAAGAAATACCACAGAAAAGGAAAGTTAGTAGTTGAGTGTATAATATATCTGATTTAGCCTTTATTGGAGTGGTAAAGGCTGTATTATTGGAAAAAGCATTTGCAATATTTTGATGATACGACAACCATTCCAAGTAAAGTAAGAGTACTAAAATGTTTTATTCAAATGTATAAGTGGAAGTAAGATTTTAAATTGGCTTCCAATTCATGATAACTAATTAACACATATAGATAATTATATAGTTTTTAAAAACTGATTATTTTGTGAGAAACTGATTAGAAAATTACATTTGGCAAGGCAGACTGTTTCTGATATAGTAATTATCCTCAAATGAATGGTTCCCTCTCTTTACCCAAAGCCTAGAGAAACAGTGCCTCATATCTCTGTCTGAAAATAAATTTGATGGTCGTTGAGCATTTTCATTTTGTTAAGCAAAATAATTCGAACATATTTTTGAAAGTATAGTTATTGTGAGAATGTTGTCTATTAAAAAAAATTGTTTAACAAAAAAGTTAAAAAGTTATTTTCAAGCGTTTTTTAGTGCAGTAAACAAATGTTGAATTAAATGTAAACTTTGTAGTTTCTTCAGTTCTATAGTGAAGACTGAAAAATGTGGCTCCTAAAATTAATTGTTACTTAAATTCTCATTCAGTTTAAAAATTCCATTTCCATCACATTTTAAAATTTTAAGGATATATGCGATACGGTTAGGCCACATCTCGAGTATGCAGTGCAATTTCCGTCACATCATATTAGTAAGGATATTGATTTGTTTGAAAAGGTTCAGAGCAGAGCAGAGCAAAAATTGACACAGGGAAACTCGAGTCAGTACTATGGTGCTATATTGAGGAACCTAAATATGTATACATAGGAAGAAAGCAAGTCTAGAGAAGATTTATTTCAGTTATTTAAATTTATCAAAAAGGTTGATTTTCGAGAGTTTAAAGACAATACGGGTGACAGGACAAGAGATCATGCTTATAGGTTATTTCAAGCGCCCCCATTTCAATTTGGAGGATAGAAAACATTACTTTTACAATCTGCAGGACCACATCGTAAATTTTATTGGAGGTAACAGTTGTAAAAGATAAAAAATAGTATTAAAGTATTTCTAAATGTTGACATGCCTTTTTTGTCTCCTTCGGAAATATATAATGACAAATTTATTTTTAAATCTCATTCTGTCGCTGCCTTATAGACATATATCATATTTTGGATCACAGTGTCTGATTATCAGGTATATCTACAATTGGAAAGTTATTTTTACCCTTTAAAGATTTTTATGAGCTAGGGTATGAAAACTTTAAAAAAAAAAAAAAATGGTTGCTAATTTACCAAATGTGTTAATTAGCTTTTGTTATTGTTATTATACCTGGTAAAAATTTCTCAGATTTTAATGCAATATTTTGTTAGATATTGTGATCCAAACAAAAATGAATCATTAGGTTTATGGGAGAGACGCATGCTGATAATCTTTTTAACGTCTTAGTTTGAATTCTAGTAAGAAAATAATAATGAGCAGTTTTTAAAATTCTACATACCATAACAGTCATCGAAATGACTATAGAAGCTAATAAAAGACGCATGTTTGCGATTGAGGGACCACGTTGAACAAATCAAAGAAAACCCAATTCAATATGTGGTCAAGTGAAAATCCCTTTATATATGTTCAATAATTCAGCTGTCGATAAAGTGCGCTATCTTTCATATTATGAAGTATGAGGGGAAAGCTGGCAATGTTCTCACGAATAAGGATTTTTTCACCTGCCATTGCTTTCTAAATCTTAATATGTATTTAAATTCTTGATAAAATATGAAGATAAGCAATGTTGACTTAAAAGATAGTTATTTGTTGTCCCGCGAAATCAAAGGATGAAAGTAGAATATTTTTTATCAATTCTGTTTTCCGCAACTAATTTATCCACATATAAATAATCTGAACATTGATGTTGGCAGAATTATTTTCAAGGAGGATAACTTTTTGTTACAATCTTGATTTTTCTTTTGGCTATACCTTTATAAAATTTTAATTTATAGTATGTATTAAATTTCTTATTGGTTGAATATTTAAAAACCTATATCATACTTATCATGCTTATAATCCACTTTTCTCAAAATTTATTTTAATTTTCCAAATCGAGGGAGGTACAAGTGCATCCTTTTGCATCTGAATCCGCGGCACCCATAAATCTGAATAAAATTCGGATAGTGTATAGTGTCGGATTGTATGAACATTCGAAGAATTTTCGAACTTTCGAAGTTTTACCGGGACACGCCGTCTCCGCTCCCTCTTTAGAAGTTTCTACTCAATAAAATATTGTGCTGTGTAAAATTTTATTAAAATGCATAAACATTTAAAAGCGGTGACCAGCCGTCATTTAAATCGAATTTTAAAAATAAACACCTTTATACTGAAACACTTATTATGTTATCAAAAATCGGCTATTTATACCCGTTACAATAAGGTAAAATGGTATATTTTGGAAGGAAGATGTTATAATTATCAGTCGATTCTTTTTTGGTATTGATCCAGATTGATTTAATCCATTTGCTTTCCTTTAATCGAACTGAAACTTGGCAGATAGTTTCGTTGTCGATGACAATGCATTTTAACAAGTTTTGGGAACTGTCACTAAAAGTAGCTTTTTCACACATTTTTATTGGTGTTTGGGAGGACTAATTAACTCACTTGCGGTTACCCCAGTAGCACAAATTCGCTGGCAAATATCGCTCAACACTGTTTACCGTTGTAGACTAGCCGTTGCTAGGGATCTTGGCTAATCTCGCCTTGTGCTTGGTAAAATATGCTGGAAGTTTTGAAATGTTGATGCAGACTTTAAAAATTGAAATATATTTTTATAAGAGTGGGCGCCGGGGTAAAGAGTGTGGTGGTTTTAACATTTTTATTTATTTTTGAAAAAAAAAAATCGTATATTTTGAAACGATGCTCGAGTTTCGGCATGGAATCATCAATCTTCCCAGAACCTTTGTTTCCGACATTGCCAATACCGCTGTGCTACATGGGTATCAATCGAAATGAAATTTGCCAGATACACTCGTTGTCAATGACAATGTTTTCTGTTAAGCTTTGGGGCTGTCAATAAAAGATCAATTTTACACACGATTCTATTACCATTTCGGAGGACTAATTAACTCACTTGCTGTCATCTAAGAGACCTGAAACTTGGAAGGTAGACGTGTTGTAGATGGCAATGCATTCTATCAAGTTTTGGGGCAAAAAAGAGTTAATCTATGGCACGGAATCAATGGTCTTTTTCGAAGTGGTCAAACACTGTGAAAAGTCGATCCGAGTTCAAAATCCTTTAAATAGGTTGTAATTGCATATAAAAGTTGGGAATCATATAATTGATTTAAATTAAAAACTTTGTTTTTATGGGTTAAATTTTACATTTAAAGATATTAGAGTAAAAAAATTCCCATGAAAATGGGATAACGTATCTATTCCTCATTTGAAATTTTTTCGAACCCTTTTGAAAAATGTCCTCCAAATTTTATGATAAGGCGATAAATGTTTTAAGTTACAAGAAAAATATATAATTTTCTTTAGTGAATTTTGAAAAGCAACGGGAACATGTATTTTTTTTTTTTTTTTTTGTTCAATTCAATTTGCTAAAGCATCCAATTTTGCAGCTTGATGTTGAAATGTTATAGTATTCTATTCATCTAGTTGAAATGTTAGTATTCTATTCATCTAGTTGAAATGTTAATATTTAATTACCCATTTAATTTATATTGTTAAGTTTTTTGAAATGTCGCCCTCTGAGAGGTAACTTTTTTAACCTTTTCCCCGTTAATACAAACAAAAAATAAGTTTGGCAAGGCATTTGCATTACTAGAAATATGGTAGTGCCGCTATCTGGTTTGAGTTTTGGGGACTAATGGCAAAAATGGTTGTTTTTCCTTAATTAAGGTTAAAAAGAATGGAAAAATAACTAATTAAAATTTTGACATTAGAGATATACTCAGACAGACTCATTATTATTATTTTTTTTTTTTTTTTTAGCATAGATTGAGAAATATTGAAAGATTTCGATAATAGGTTTGGATCTGATATTGTACACAATTATGAAATTTTAAGTTAAATTGTTGCAGTATTTTACATTGCAATAGTTTGAAATACTGATCAAATGTGTTGGAGTATAACATAAATTTCTTATTGCAAATGTTTTGTAAAATAATTCAAACAACTTTAGGTAATCTCAATATTTTTTACGGTTTAAAAAGCAGCTGACTGAATCTGAAACTTGCATAAATATGTCTTTCATTAATGTTAATGAGCATTAAGAGTAATACGTGAGGTGTAGTTAATACTTATAAGTTACTTTAGGGATATCATGGTAAGATACAATGGAACTTAATCGTATTTGGTGAGGGTTAATAAACTAATTTCATGACAGTATAAATATGCAAATTTCATTTAAATTTCATGAATTGAGTAGTTTAGCAAAATATAAACGTTTTAGAGCTTGTTCTAGTTATATTACTACTGCCAACCGAATTCGTAAATTGAATTGAAAAAAAAAAAAAGAAAAAAAATAATAATAATAATAATAATAATAATGAAGAACTGTTTTGAAGTATGATTGGTAAAGAGTTTGCACAGAAATGACAAAATAATCGTTAGAATGTAACTAGGATTTGATAGCAAAAAATTTTCGGGTGCAACTTATTCTTCTGGTTCTGGTTCTGGGTTAGATTCTGGATCAATTACTTCACTATTGCCTTTTTCGCATATTCCATCAACAATCTTCTACATAAAAGAAAAAATAAATTTTTAAATAGAGAAAAATTATGTGATTTGGAGATTTATTCAATGCTGTCGAGTAAGTTATTTCCCTACTATAAAATGTTTTTTCAGATTAATTGTTCAGTTTTAATTTTTTTTTTTTTTTTTTAGCTTTAAGTATATAAATAAGGGAAATTCGCAATTTTCGAAACGAGCTTATGTTATAATCTTACGAGTGACAGTTTAAGGAGTATTAAGTTAGAAATAGAGAGCAGACTGTTGTTTAAGCAATGTGAATGTGTTTTCTGGCAATGGAGTATATGAGTACAAAGGGTCTAGGACGAAATCCCGAAAGCCGAAATCCCGACAAGCCACAATCCCGAATGGGACGAAATCCCGACAAGCCAAAATCCCGAATGGGACGAAATCCCGACAAGCCATAATCCCGAAAGGCCAAAATCCCTATCAACCAAGAGAAATCCCTACCAACGGGAAAATCCCATCAGACCAAAAAATGTGTTAACAGATATTTCAAAACAATATTTTTTTTTATAAACTTTAAAAATTAATGAGGTCGATTGCCATTCATAAAAAATAGATTTTGATTCGTTATGAAGTGGAACATGTTGAAGTTGTCAATTAATCATTTCATTGCATTTTTCAGTGTACCTTCGATTTTATTTTTATATTGTATTAATTTTCTTCCTTTAGTTTTGAAGAAAAATCAACTTAAATTTTACATATTTATATTACATTTTGCCTATCAAAATGTAATTTATTTCCAATGTTTATATATATTTCTATTTGCTGCCTATTTTTCAGCCACTTAAATATTCGGTTTAAAATAATATTGGTTCATTTGGAGAAATCTGCCTATATTTTAAAAGAAAGTTCTTGCATCTAATTGAAAAAAAAATAATTATGGCGTGATTGTTCTTCAAAGCACTTTATAAGGTCTCTTCATTAGGTGACAAAACGGTCCCCCGGTTACAAATTAAACTCGGAAAAGTCACCTGGTTTTTACTTACCCAACTAAATAAGATTATGTTGTCTAAACTTGTGTATACGGTTTCCGTGTGCAACATATTTACATGGAGAATCAAATTAACATGTCTGATAGTATACTTAGAAATGGATAGATGTATTGCGTTTTCATTTGTCATAAGCCTAATACTTTAGTAGGGCAAAAGAATGTTTATAGAATGGACACTTTTTCTTATGAGCGATGTATATGTAATAGAAACATATGCAGGGAAATGTAATATAATACAAGGAGTGTATAGTTAGAATCTTTTTGGATGTATTGATTTACTAGTAGGAGTTGTATTGCGTCACAGATTTTATTACTATTGAGACATTTTATTTAATAAGAGTTGTTATGCTAAATTGTCCGCGTGTTTCTATTTTACTGCAATTTGAATAACAAATATAATATGCTCCTAAGGATTGGCGTTACTTTTTTTTTTTAATTTTGGTGCACTTATTTGGAATTTAAAATTGGAAATGAGTAATACGTATACATAAAACTAGGATGTAATATAACAAATTAAAAGTAAAATTTAAGTATCGAAAAGTATTATATTTTAGAATATTATCGAAAAAAATTACTGCTAAGAAGTATTTCTGTTAAAAAAATGTAATACTTTAGATATGAAGCTTATCCGATCAATACTATAAAATGCTTTCTAAATATTACCAGTAGGATATAACTTTTTACCAAGACATTGCGTGTTCTATCAGTGAGGTTTTTTAAATTTTGGAGTAGTATTTACAGTTTTATATTTATTGAATTTTATTAACTCTTATATTGTGAATGATGCTTGCAAAAATTGCATCTGAAGAGTAACAAAATTTGTGTATAACATTTTTCAATATGAAAAATAAAAGAAAAACAATCATTATTTACAAACATTTAACTTTTTGGGGGTTAACAAAAACTCGCTTCAAGAATGAATTGGCCTTCCAACAGTTCCTACTTGAAAAGTGTCAAGGTATATTTCCTCTCCCCTTTACCAGCTTCAAGTGTGGTGGTTCACTTCTTTTGTAGTCTCAAAGGGGCGTATTGAAGGTGGGGTGGTCAACAAAGCATGAAGACCCCTCACTGATGCTTCACCCTAAAGGTATACAGGTGTTTTTTTATCTAGTCAAGAAACTAGAAAGGACCTTCTTCCCTTTACACTAAAGTGATACTTTTTTGCTCTTGCTTACGTTACGCAATTATTATACGTATTTTTAATTTCTTTTTTTCATTATTTGTTGATTTTAATAATATTGGTTTTATTTTCTCTCCTATGTTTTTATCAGGCTATGTGTTAGTGCGTAAGGTTGAACAAAGTAAACTTTTTTTCATTCCTTTAACATTATTGCTTTCTGAGATGTTTGAAGTTTAAACATATTGGTCGTTCAAACTTCAATGGTGTGTTGAAGGCCTAATTACACACCTTAAAATAAGAACATTTGCCAATTGTTATTTGCGGTAAGGATTCACCGTTTCCTTAGCTTTGTAGATACTTAGTAATCCCTGAGCTCTATTTTAATCGTACTCATTTTTATTATTAATTGATAATATTTTCTGGTGATAAGCAATCTAATAAAATTCTAATCATTTATATATATCTCATCACTTAAAACTGCACTACTTTGATTAGAGAAAGATAGCGATTGTATTGAATGTTTCCATATGTTAACGTTATGACGATATGTTCTGTAATTTTGTGGGTCTTATGAAATGAAAATGGTTCCTCTTATGTTTATGAAAATGGTTCCTCTTATGTTTATGAAAATGGTCCTCGTCAATTTTTTTTCACACTCTTCAGGAAATAACTTTCCTTTCAACTTTGTAGTGTTCCTTACCCAAAACGTAAAGAAAGACAATCATATAAAATCACTTTTATGCCTATTTTTTTATCCGAAAAATTTGGTCATTTTGTGATTGTTAGAACGATCGAAATGAAATTCATCACCGCAGCCCTGTGTAAAAATACCCCAAAATGATACAAATAAAACGATTTTTAACTGCTTTTTTTTTTGGCATATCTCCCTGTTTTGGAACATCCTAATTTCAAAAAAGTGATCAAGAAAAAATGCATGTGTGTGTGTACGTGGTCAGCATAACTCCAGAACAAATTGACCTACAATGTTCAAATTTGGTGTGCGGGTTGGTGATGGCACAGGGACCTACCATCAAGGTTTTCGTCAAAACCCCGAATGCGCATAAGGTAGCTGCCATTGAAAAAAATCATTAAAATCGCTGTGGCAATGCCCTTTAAGGTGTTCAAAACATTCCCCCATCAAAAATTCCTATAAAAATGCTTTAATTGCGTAAAAAGTTGAAAACGAATGTCTGTAACACAGTTCTCTTTCCTTGAGCATACCTCGTCAAAGACCGTTTTCTCTTTTCTCCTCAGTTTTACTTACAAGAAAGAATAATTATTGAAAAGTATATCGCCAAAATCATTTTTTTTTAAAGACCCATACAAGAATTATCGCAAAAAATGTCGCCAAAACTGGCCATTTTTTCTAAATGAATGATTAAAATATGAAAATGGTAAATGACACAAAAATACGTCCTTATTATGGTATAATTGAAAGTTTTGCGATGTTCCACATCCCAAGTTTTATATGTTTTACAAACGTAAAGGTAAAAATGTGGTATTTCATAAATCTTTTTTTTTTTTTTAATTCATGTAAATTTTCTAATGCAATGTAGCATAGCAATGAATGTAACATTTTTTAAAGGGGACAAATTCATACTTTTAAAACATAATATTTTGATATTTCTTAAACGTTTTTTCTAAAAACAATCCCATCGTTGCAGACATTCGATATAATTTCTAAAGGTTGTAATTTATTCAATAATTGTCGATTATGTGTGTTTTTTGCGTTTTCCTGAAATATTCATAAATTTTAAAGTTACCAAGAAGCTAAATTTATTGCAATCTTATTAGGTTTCGAATTCAAATCGATTGGTTCTTTATTTATTTTTTCATGGGGCAAAACGATCAAAATGAAGGCTACTTCGTAACACCTAAATAATTACAAAGGCCTAAATTTCAAGGGAGAATACATTCAAGAATGGTTTTTTGAATCGAAGGGGAAAAACCGTGAATTGAGAAATTCTATTTGAAATGCCTACTGATTTTTAAGTAGAAATGTCAGAAGTATTATAGTAGAAATTTTATATCTCCGTCCTGGGAATACAGGTTACTTTGGAATACGTGTTAGTGGTGGCCATAGGACCTGTCATTAAAGTTTTCGTCAAAATTGCGTATGCCCATAAGGTAGCTTCCACTGATTAAATTATGTCTTTCAACAATTGCCAAAAAACGGCTCTAACGCTTTTGATCAAAATCGGCAAAAATTGCCTTTAAGATATTTTAACATTCCCAGCTCTAAAATTTCCTTAGAAATACGATAAAGGCATAAAAAGTTGAAAAAAGAACGTTTTTAACACAGAGTTCTCTACCCTTGAGCGTCGTCCATCAACGACAGTTCCTCTCTGTTTCACT
The DNA here is from genome assembly GCA_963978545.1 of Linyphia triangularis. NCBI lineage: Eukaryota > Metazoa > Arthropoda > Arachnida > Araneae > Linyphiidae > Linyphia > Linyphia triangularis. The sequence continues at coordinate 32,619,951 of OZ021723.1, read as the reverse complement.
TACAAGTATGTTTGGTTTGTATTGGAATGAAAAAAAAAAAATAGTTCTTAGAAGTCAAGGACCTGAAATATTGTACAAAAGTCAAATAGATTTCCTTCTTTTTCTAATCGATATTGTTAAGGATGAAGTTTTTGAATTTGGTTGTAATGCATAAATTCAATGGCTCTATCCTACAATTTTTCATATTTTATAATGCTAAATGAATGTTGTTATTAGCGATTACGCTGTGGGTGCTTTTTTAGCAAAATGCTTAAGAACTTTCTTAAATGCTAAAAAGTGAAAGTATTGTTTAGCTCTTTTGCTAAAACATTTTGACACTAAATGTACAAAATCGCCGTTTTTGTTTTCTCAAGGTTAGTCAGCCTAAAAGCTCAAGTAAACAAAAATGAAAAGTATTTTTTCAGTTGAGATTTTGGTATAAAATAACATATTTAAAGTTAATAATGATTTTATAGTAAAAAAAGTGTTTTAATTGTGTTAAATTAAACATCCCAAGTGATGGAACTCGTAATCATTTTAACAAATTGCTAAAATAAAATTGTGATTTTAGTTTTTTTTGCTAAAGAAATTTTGTACTCCAGCTTAAACAATGGTTGTTATACTAGTTATTGATGTTTTTGCAATTAATATGTGATATTATTTAATCTGTCGCGTATATTTTTACTACTCGCTAAATGTAATTTAAAATTAATGGGATAATTAATTTTTTCTAAAATACTGTTTAATGCTATATTTAATGATTATCTTTAAAATAAGTACAAAATTGTCCTTGTTTGAGCTTGGTATATATATATATATATATATATATATATATATATATATTAATTTCTTGTAAATCAAATATCTATTCTAACTACAAAAAAGTTCTGTAATTGTTTTAAAATTATCCTTTCTATAAGTCCATTTAGCTATACGGAACGAAAAATGAAACAGTTTTTTTACTTTTACTTTTTTTTTACTTTAGTTTAATTTACATTAAAATACTGTAGTTGACAAAAATTCATTCTCGCTTCACAAGACTTCTTTCATTGTAATGGAAGGAATTAACTCAGTAAAATAATGATGTCCAGTGTCCAGTCCAATAAATAGTAAAATCCTCCGTAAAAGTCCAATGTTCCGAGAAAGGAAACTAAGAAAACGCTTTGCTTTATAGTTTTGGCCTTATAATTTTGTCTCAATCTAATATTTATTCCCTACCGGTGTACGGGAATTTCATTTTGATTTCATAGAATCTTTTTCCCAAATTAAAGGACCACATTTAAAATTTGTCTTTTCATTCACCCAAGGATTGGTATTTCATAAAAAAAAGTAGACGCGATAGCTATTGGAAAGAAATTAGCGTAATTGCTCAGTGACCTCTTAAATTTCCAACTTATAATACTCATTTAGATGTCTTTGTAGTGCTGATATTCTGCGATTTGTTTACAAATGTGGAGATTTGTTTATATTTTAATATTGAAAAATATGTGGAGGTATTGAGAATAATTAAATTGGTAACTCTGTTGAATTTTAAAATTAATTATTTCAAAACAGGTGAGGTCAGGATTTCATGTTCGGGTTATTTAAATCTCTTATCTGGATTTCACACCTAAGCTAATGCCTCATTCCTTATACTCAAGAAAACTATCAATATTTATTACCATCTTTAAACCATTCTCCCTTTCCAAACGTGCAAACTATTGCCAGTGTTAAAAAATAGAAAGAAAAGAAAACACCCCATACCTAGTACCCCATAGTTAGTACTCTTCCCACTGAAGTTGAAGCACCCCCTCTCCCCCCCCCCCCCCGGAGGTAAGTGAATGGCCTGCTGACTATTATCTAGAGCATAGACGTTCTGCAACACCTTACGTTTCTTGTTAATTATTGTTTCCTACCAAATGATTTTAACTGTAAGTGAAAACTCTTAAAAGTATTTACTAGGCGCTTTCTTTCTTCTTTTTGTTGAGAAAAATAAAGTTAATAAATACTCATTTAATTCAATGCGATATAATACTTTCGATCATACATTCAGGTTCAGTAATTTTGAATAGTTATGTCAAAAATTAGTATAGAAAGCCATACCAAAAGATATTGTAGACATACGTTTTCAACATTTTGAAACCATTGAGAAATGTTCTTATTAAAATGAGACATTTTATAAAATGAAAACATGCCAGGCTAATAAAATTACGCGTTTCCATTCAAGAGAGCCGTCTCTTATAAATCTAGTGAACAATTGGATGATCAATTGGAAATTCAAATTTCAGATAAATTACTTTTTTTTCTTTATTTTTTTTATTTTTTTTAAAGGTAAAATTTTATGGTTCTAAATTCAGCTGATTTTGATTTACAGAAAAATTATTCTTTTATTGATTGCCATTTTGTTGGTTAAAAACACAGAAAAAGTATTTTTTTACATCAAAACCCCCCATCTCTCTAAGGGGATCTTCATTTATTCATTTAAAATTAAGTATTTCTAAATTTATAATTGATTTTATTATTTTATTTTAAATCAAAATTTAAGTCTTTAATTTTGAGCCAACGGTGTAGTGGTTAGCGTGCTAGCTTCTAGACCGCGAAGTTGCGGGTTCGAGTACCGGGTTAGGCATGGGTGTTTGTAAATGTATGTTGGCTTGTCTAATGACGAATGTTTCGGCGCATTATAGCCCTCTTGTTGCTGACTGTGCCAGATAATCTGAAAACAACCAAACAACCTTCGTTTTAATTTGTATCTCAAGCTGGCACTGAATTGGTTCAATAACATCATTTAAAAGTTTGGAAACCTCTATTGCAGTGCATGTAATCGTTTTACAATGTTTGCATACATTTTAAGATCTATATTTTTTTGTACATGAATCTACATAACTTTGTAATCAATTCTTCAAACACGTTGTTTTAATTTAATTTTTTAAAAATATGATTGAATATGAATTAATTTCTTCAAAGTTATGATATAATGGATATTCTGTTTTAATAATTGCACTGTAATTATTGTATGACTAAAATTATGGATTTTTCTTGAAGCATTTTTTTTTTTTTTTTTTTTTTTTTTTATAGCATCCAAATCAAAATTAAAAGAAGAAAATAAAACTATACAATATAAAATATTGCTAGTCAGAAAAACATAATGAAAAACATAATGAATTGGAACGTTTTCAATAGAAAATTTACCAAAAGTCAATTTTTTAACAAACAGTTCATGTAGGGATTTTTTTAAGGTAGGGATTTTACGTTTTTCGGGATTATGGCTTGTCGGGATTTCGTCCCTTTCGGGATTATAGCTTGTCGGGATTTCGTCCTATTCGGGATTGTGGTCGTTCGGGATTTCGACCCATTCGGGATTTTGGCTTGTCGGGATTTCGGCTGTCGGGATTCTGGCTTGTCGGGATTTCGGCTTTCGGGATTTTGTCCGGAACCCGAGTACAAAAATAGTACATAATTTTCATTTTACTAATTTATAAATGGAACTTTACCGTGAAAAACATATAATAAGAAAAATTAACGTAAATATTACCTAATATTTATTAGATTCTCCTTTATTAAAAATAGTAACATCAACAGGTGAATTTTTAAACTAATTCAATTTCAAGAAATAAAAAAAAAAAAAACTCACTCATATCAATCATTTCATTCCATTTTCTTGATTTTATTATTATTCAGAAAGTATACTACGGACTTTTGGTTCATCCTTAAGGAGTAAAGATGTATGAAGAGTACAAAATCACTATATCACTTACCTCAACTATGTGTTCTTTTGCAACGTATGATAGTCCTTCTTGGCATGGGTAAATTACTCGATAAACATGATTTTTTTTTATCACGTTCATTAGTAGTTTCACTTCACATTTTGGATCTAAAAAAACGTAATTATTTTTAAACCACGTTTGTCAGTCATGAAATATGAGTTCTTATTTTTTAAAGGTGTACTGGGTGATCAGTTCGCCAAAACGCGGGAAATCTGCGTGAACACGCCTTGAAAATTAATTTCACACCATAGATTTAACCTCATGCATGAATTCACGCATCGGCACATCATGGTTAAAAATTTAAAAATAATTCTCCATTTTATAAAATCAGAGATCATTCTAATCGTTTTTCGAAGGACGACGCTACCTACCTGCCCTTTTCCTTTGAAAATAGCGTCCTTTTCTGAAAAAAAGCAAAATTTTCGTTTATTTTCAATTAGAATGCAATATGCTGATCATCCTCTCCGAAATCGCATTTCACGCATGCGCATTCATGTTCAAACGTGCCTCGCACAAACCAGTGACTAACCGAAGTCATTAAATTGATGCTAATACCATGTGCGACATTAATAGGTGGAATGTAGGGGCCGTCCCACAATTTGCCAGTGCAAATTACCACGAATGGCCATTTCATACGTTCCTTGATAAAGAGTATTTCGATGGCTTTTTACCAGGTCTTCTAGCACAAAATAGAAAGAAGGTAATGGAAAACGTAGATTAACACTATGCCGTCCTCATGTCTAATTGGGATTCTTTTTTCTATCTTTTTTTTGGCCTCCAGAAATTGGTTCAGAAGCTCAGATCATTTCGCATATCACCGGCGATTTTTCGAGGTTTTCGGAATATCATAAATTGTCAAGATTTACTTCAACGGCATTTGCCCGATAGTTTTCGTGGTGTCACCGGCATTTGACCGATCGTTTTTGCCGTACACCTACGTTTTGTCACCGGACGACATATAGTGTTAATTGTTAGTTTAAGGTTCATAACCATCAAGGAATTTTAGTAAGCATTTAAAAAGCATATATACAGCTTTGATAGTGCACCACTGTTATTGTTGGAATTATTAATTTTGTCAAAAAAAAAAAAAAAAAAAAAAAAAAACTCATTTTGTTTTAGTTTAAAAAATTTTAGTTCAAAAAACACCCTTTGGATTTTAAAAATACCCCTTAAAATTTAGAAAGGGGGTGAAAATACCTTTTGGAAATATTTAACTGGCGAACACTGAGGGTGATTAAAAAGTAACTGTACAATCTAGTGATAATCAAATTTTATTTTATGAATTAAATTTTTGTTCAAATCTATTATATACCATACCAGAGCACACACCTTTAGTACATTTCAAAGTGACCCTCTTCCACATTCCGACACAGCATCCCTCTGTGGTCCGAAAAACATGGCCTAACATAGTTGGTGTAATTTCCTCAATTTTTGCCTGTAAAAGAAGTGATGAAAACATGAATACCTCCCCATATAGCACACATTCTCCCAGGGATGTCCCTATAGGCAGTCCCCAATCACCCCCGGGACTATACGAATGATTTCTTTCGAGACCTTCCTGGGTGGATGTGTGGGGCTGTGTTGCAACAGGATGGGGCACCATCCCATTTCGCCCCTATTGTTCGGGACTACCTCAATCACGCTTTCCCAGGTAGATGAATTGGCTCGCCAAGAATGTGCGCTCCATATACAAATACAAATTTTAAGACCAACAACAGGCTCAAGGCCCAACAGGGTTGGTCGAGTAAATATATATATATACACGTATATAGAAATAGAAAATAATTTGCATATTATAGTTACACTATCATACATACAATATAGCTTAGTTACAGTATCATGCACATTCTATTTGTTTTCAATTCAGTATTTGTATTGTAGTCGTCAGATTTGACTCCGCCCCCATAAAAATATCTTTAAGTAAGGATTTGTAAAATCTAATGTGTACCACGTGCAGATACCCAACATTGAGCAGCTTAAACAATGGATTACAGCTTACAGCCGCAATTGAGGAAATTACACCATGTTGCTCCATTTTCCGGACTACGGTGGAACGCTGAGTACTGTGCCGAGATGTGCGAGGTGAGCACATTAAAATGTACTAAACGTGCTATCTGGTATGCTATATAATTAATTAGTAATGTAATTTTGCAATAAAATGTAGTTTTATCATAAGAATGTATATAGATATTTTATAACCTGCCTGCACATTACTATATTGTTCAAAAGACAAGCTATCAGTGTTTTGTTTACTATTTAAAATCAGATAGTTGTTTTGTTTTAAACTTTAGCCATAAGTGCTGAAAATGTTCTTTTGATTGTAAACCATTAACTGAACCCAATTTTTATTATTTATCCACAAAATTAAAGTTACAAATGCAGCTGGTATCTCAATTACTGTAGACAGTCCTATATACATAAATTTTAACGGACGGAAGACGGAAGGGAGAGTGGTTCAAATATATAAGAGTTTGAGATTTGCTTATAAACGACAGCATTTTAAAATCATGATAAAGCCACACTGGATCGTATACAAGAGTTGTAGGAGATAGTACAGGAAATTGCTGCACTCTGCAATTTAGAAATTGATTGTCGGGTGGTATTTCCAGGAAAAGTAATTCGGAATTGCTTGAATGAATCCAGTAAATTATCGGCACTTGAATTGTATTCACAACGATAATTAACTTATATTTACCGTAAAATAATACAAATAACTCGATTTATTTCCAACAATAAACAGGTGCATCCAAACATATGATATTTTTGGAGAAAAACTATTGGCATGAAAAAGACTATGGTTTCTTCACAAAGCAAAGTAAATAATTTATTTCTGTATTCAATTCAATTTTTTCCTATGTTTCAATCTCTCTTCTTCACGTCGGCGTTGTTTCCTGCTCCTTCCGAAAAGGGTACCTCCCATTTGGATACAGCATTCATCTTCTTTGCATTTTGATTCATTATCGAAGCATGTTATAGAGGAAGAAACAACCTGTAAAAATAAAGAAAAACATGTTGCTCAACTGTTTGTAGGCAGTCACGCTTTGAGGGTTCCTTGTCATTCTTAGAACGCCACTGTCATTTAAATAAGATTAATAGTATTAATTGCGTTTGTTTTTGTATTGTCTTTCCGCATATTATGAGCTTTTGCGGCTTGATTGTTAGAATTAGTAAGAATTTAAATATATTTAAATTCTTACTTTGAACCGATACAAAACTATTTTACCCAACAAATTCGTTGTGGGGTAGGTGATGATTTTCCATTGTTTCTATTTCTTTTATTACTATAAAAGGCATTACATTATAATGATATCTCGCAGCTTCACACCCGAATTTTCAAATGTGGCCTAAATACTGAAGAGAGAGAGAGAAAGCATGTTATCACGATTTTGTGTGTGTGTGTGTTTGGGGTGGAGATTGCAGTCGTTTCTCAAGAAAGTATAAGAATTGATATTTTTGTGGTATAAATAATCAGTATTTATGACATGCAGCTAGTTAGCCATCGGTCATCATGGGACATGGAGGGTAGGTTGGTTCGAAAAAATTTGGTTTTTTTATTTTTGAAACGCATGAGGTGAAAAAAGTTGTTACACATCGTTAAAAGAAAAACTGTAAAAATATATATATATATATATCTTCCGATCACTCATTCACCTTAAAGTTTGGAAAAAATAGAAAAAATAACTATTTTTCCTAAATTTTTTAAAATTTCTAAACGTTATATATTTGAAAGGCAATAATTTGCAATGTGTAATGAAAGGGTGGTATGACACAGAAAAATACTATTCTATGCATTTTTAAAACATATATTAATAATTAAAATTACTCAAAAGTGACATTTTTTGTACAAAGTAATGATTTTTCAGTAAAATGATTGCTAACGTTATTTCTTACATTAAAAAAAAATATAAAAAAATAAAAAATAAATAAATACGCATTGGAATCGTCAATGTAGCTATTAGATTGCTCTAGTAAATTCTCCAGTTAGCGAGAACCACTTAGAACATAGTAGAACGTCACTCAAACTCATATAAGCTACGTAATCCGTTTTGTCTCCGCTTCTTAGAATATCAAATCTTGACTAGTGATTGCATCACCGACTTCGCTCCGAGCCTTTATGACAATAAATTTTTACATTTGTTTAATCTCGGCTGCTTTCTTTATATCCTAAGAGTGTCATCACTATTTTATCGTTACACATACACACACACACACACACACACACATATATATATATATATATATATATATATATATATATATATATATATATATATATATATGCTTTTATTCATTTGGTCCTCTCTTTTCTCGAACTTTCTATCCCAGTGATTTACTTTGAAGGAAACTTTTGTAGAAAAATCGGACATTATGGATCTTTTTAAAAAAGGTGTCTTAACGACTTTGGCGTCAGCGCCACCCACTTTTTGTTTTGTCTACACAAGCTTTCTACAACTTGTGAGAGACGAGGAAACGAGTTGAAGTCTGATTTCAGTGGTCCTCATTAGCACACAAACGCTGGCAATTTCGTCAGACATAGGCCAATCCCGATGTGCAATCCCGATCGTTGAAAACACTATTAGCCAATCTCGCTCAATTCTGGATAAAATATGGAAGAGGTTTTGAAATGTCGATGCACAGTTTAAAAATTGGGGTATTGTATTTATGAAAAACAAAACTATGTGGCTGTTTTGACATGTTTCTTTGTTGAAAAATCGTGTATTTTGGAACTATGCTTGGCAAGAATTAGTCAATCTTCCAGTCTTCCCCTGTTTCCTCCAATACAGCTGTGCTATTTCGGATGCGCCAGTCTTTACTAACAAATGTTCGTTTGTTACTTTCCTTAACAAAGGAAGAGTCCTATTACAAGCATTCCAAATAATTATGTCCACGTAATCAGTGGCAATAAAGTTAAGTTTGGTTTCCTTGAAATGCCTGATTGTCTTTCCCTAGGAAAGTTCTCGATATTTCAAAACCCAACGCCCCACTTCTCGTACATCTCTACTTTCGTACAAAATCAATGCCGAAATCAAATTTTTTGGGTAAGGGAAGGAATCGTTTTGTTCAATAACCGAGTTTAAAATATATTAATATGTTTAAATATATATATATATATATATATATATATATATATATATATATATATATATTAAACAAAGGTTCAGAATATTTATTCTTCTACTGTAATAAATATTGTCGCTTTCTGACTTAAATATACGAAGTTAATCCTTAACACTTAAGAAACTAGGTTGCAAAAATAGTTAATGCAAAGTTTTACAAAAAAGATTTCCGTCTCTTTAAATGGTGCACTGCATTTATTTATTTTAAATTAGTGTAATGTATTTAAAAATTTAATTTTTATTTTATTATTTTTTAAGTACATCTTTCAAAATTTGATTTAAATTTTGGGACGTTTTCCATCTTTTTTAATCTTTTTCGCAGGCTGACGCTGAATGGGACTCTATGATATTGTTGTGTGGATGGGTTCGAAAGATTTAAAGCCAAAGCAGATCAAATCTTGCAGAAATTTATTCCGATATAACTCTTTGCAGATTCTCTTACAACTCCAGAACTTCTCGTTCTAGTAGACTCAATACAGCTCTTTTCACAACAATAGAGCACAAAACAGCAGTTAAAAACTTGACAACACAACTGTTAAAATCGCTGCAAAAGACAATGCAATACAGTTCACTTTCGGAACTCTCTGAATGCTAGCTGAGAGACAGCTAATTCAGTATCTCAACTCAGTAATTTCAGTCAATTAACGGACTCAACTAACTCCCCCGCTCTCTTGGCCGGCTTATATAGGAAAGTTAAATCTTCGTGAAACTACCAGAGATAGAAATTTGGAGGACTTTCCAGATCGTAGTTGAAAAGTCCTATACATGTACATGGGGATCGAAAATGTAGCCAAATGGTCGCCAAGTTTGGCGACGTTTGGTGATTTCTCGCCAAATTTGGTGACAAAAATTTGTCGCCAAAACCGTCGCCAACTTGGCTCTATCTCGCCAATTTGGCTAGATTGCCATTACCTTAACGTTAAATGCCCTGCTCCTTGTAAAACTCGCTTCCCAGCGTTATCTCTGTAAAACTCGTTATCAAGCATTAAGACAGATATTGCAAGGAAGCCAAGTAAAGAACTCTTGCACTGCCTTATGCGAAGTGTACATAAATTTATCCTTTTAAATAATTAATGATACGAAATATCTACAAATATACAGAAATTCGTGACAATATTATTTAAAAGTTTGGAAACACCATATTGAATCACACTGTAAGTGATCCTGAATATGAGGAGGAAAAAATAATTCTTTTTGTTCTAATAATATATAACATTTTATCATTTTGTTTCTGATCATCTAGTAATTTATTTGGGTTTTTTTTTGCATAAAAAAGTCACTTATTACCTTAATACAATTTGTGTTAATTATCAAGAATGTGGAAGATGTAACACAAGCAACCAAAGTAATTCTTTTCTTAGGCTCAAAAAGGGAAATTGAAGAAGCAGAGCACGTGAACCAAAACAATCTTTATTAGAAAGGTTGGTTAAAGAAGAAGTTAATTTTATAGCTAGTAATCTTACTAATGATTTTTTATTATTAATGTCAGTCAATTAGAAAATTGGTTATCAGAAGCTACTGACAAAACAGACAACAACCCTAAAATCGGCCCTACTCACATCTCTTGTAGCAGAATTTGATTAAGTTCTCTTCGAAAAACTATTCGATGGGAACTTATTTCTGCAGTTGACCAGCATAAATTGCAAAATAATTTGTAAGGGAAAAAACAACAACAAAATTGTATTAAAAATTCAATTTATAAATAAAAATGAAGTATTTTCTGGCATATATTGAGTGACATTGGTTCCAAATCAATAATGCTTTACTCTTATTGATTCATTAATACTCACGTGTTTGTTATGTTTGTATATTATATAATGAGTATTGTGTTAACTCATAAAGATAAAATTACTTTTTGAATTTTATGTTTAAATATGAGTAAGAGAAACTAGTAGAAATTTTGTCATTTATTGTTATAACCACTTTAGTTACAGTGAATTATTCTTCTGGGACTTCATCGCTGTTCTCCTGGCATTTGCCTGCAACTTTCTATAAGATACAAAAGAGAAAAAAATTAGTTACAAATCAAAAGCATTATAATTTTTTGAATTTCAGCACATGAATTTTTTATGTTATAACTTATTTTATTTAATGGTAAGGTCCGCCGTTTATTGATGAATAATGATTGAATAAATTATTATGTGACGTTATCCTTCACTTGGAAGATCCAGTTTCTTATTTCTTTTGAACAAATAACACTACAATAGCGAGAATTTTACCAATAACGCATTTTAAATATCATTTATTGGAAAAGAGGAGATAAAGGATAAGGCTACTCGAAAATGTACAATTTTATGCTTATTTGTAAGGAAAATATTGGCGTTTAGCGAGAACCTAAACTTTTTTCTTAGAATTAATAAAAAATTAGATACAACAAAATCTCTTCCATTTAGCATTTTTGTCAATATTTTAGCAATTATAAGTTTACAAAAAAAAAAATCTCTGAAATAACGAGTTTAGCGATAAAAAAAAAATTGCCAATTTTTAATTTTAGCTATAAATTTTCTTCTTGGAAGATGGTCTAGTCTATACACGAATGGTCATAGTTTAATGGACATAATCTATACACAAGCTTATATCTGCTTAATATAACAATTTCAATAAACTTAAGTTCCATTAAAAAATTTCCAAAAACTTATTTTGTAAATTAAAATTTGTATTTAGTTTAATACAAAATTTTTAATTTACAAAATAATTTTATTGGAAATTAAAAAATCAACATAAAATGGAAATTGAAATGACTTAGTACACTGACCCTTAACTAACTGTAATTTCTGGATAACTCATCAACGGACTCTATAAGCAGATGATGTCAATTGAATTTCTGCTATAGTGTCTCTCATTTAATGTTATGTAATCGGTTTCCCTTGGTTACCAACAGACGCTAAATAGTTTGTGATAAAGATGCTAATATAGATCTGTATGGTGATTATTAAGCTTTCTCCGGTTTCAAGTCAAAAACTAAGCATGCACAATCAGGGGCGGATTTAGAGGTCAATCAAGGAGGGTGCGATTATGACCATGAGTGTTTACAGTGGCGGTGATAGTTTGTCAACTTGGGGGACAGGGGGGAGGGGTATCATCAAGGGTTCAATGAAAGATAAAAATTAGAGGATTTAACTACCCTCTTTTGTGCTTTATATAAAAAATTACCCCGAAAATGTAATACAAAATAAAATTATAAATATTTAGTATTTTTTATTAGAGGAAAGTATTTAAGAGCGCAAAAAAAAAATATCTTATGCAGATCAGGTGAAGTGTAAAAAGTTCAACAACCCTGAAAATTCAACTTTTTATACAAGTTAATTTACCAATATATTCAACATCATAAATCATTTAATGCAGAAAAAGACGGCAGATCTTTTAACAACTTTAGACAACAATGCAGGTACGCAAAACTCTTTATTTATAAGGATTTAATAATTTCCGAAGTTAAATAAGGCTTTTCAACTCAGTTTGGCATCACATTAGTAAATTAAAATATAAGTTACATAAACTTGAGACTATACACTATAACTGTACACTATAATATTTATCATTGTATTCAAATTTGATTTGGTATGATTTACTGTTTCCATATTTTTCTTCATTTAAATGAAAATGGAGAATTTGGCGATATTTTTGGCAATAATTTTTACATGGGATAAGAAAAAACTCCGAAAAGGCGAAATTGGTGATGATATTCAATAGACATTACTCTGTCCTTTCTTGTGCGAAAAACAGAAAAATATCAATCGTTGATGTACGATGCTCAAGGAAAAAGAGCTCTGTGTTAAAGACACTCGTTTTTCAAATTTTTACGCTTTTATCAGATTTCTACAGGAATTCCGGATGTTGGGACTATTAAAACTCCTTAAGAGGCATTAGATTCTTGATTTCACCCTTATGCGAATGAGCAACCTTAATCGTAGGTCCCATGGCTACCACTAACCCGTACACCAAATTTGAATACTGTACGTCAATTCATCTAGGAGTTATGCTTACCACATAGACATTTTAACTAGACTACTTTTTTGGAATCAGGATGTTTTGAAACCTAAGAAAATGGTAAGGGAGGGAGGGGGATCGATTTTTTTTTTTACTGACTGCTGTACACTTTCATTGCCCTATGTAAACATATGGGTAATTGAAAGTAAAAGCGTGTTTGACTATGATTCTCAATATTTTGAAAAGAAGTACATAACAACATGGAATTTTGTAATTTAAGAAAGTAATTTTGTTTGACATTGTTAAAGGGTTTTTATGATTTTACATATGAAAGGGTGCAGATACAATGCTTATTCCAGCAAAATCAGTTAATTTTTATAAGAATGAAATACTTCGAATCATTCGGACAAAAATGAAATATTTAAACATTTTTCGGAAAAAAAGCAAACATATAAACAAATATTGTTAATGAAATATCACATTTTGTGAAATAAGAAATAAAATTAAAAAAAAAAAAAAAAAAAAAATCTTATCAATGTTTAGTTACCTTAACACTACACATATTGATTCACTAAGACTGCTTTAACTAAATTAATATATATTTGAACTTTAGAGTAAAAAAAAAGAGTGAGTGAGTGGACCTCAATGTATGTGTACAGTTTTTTAATAAAAAAATTATTTTTGAATACAAGATAGTTTTTATTATGGCTCTCACAAGATTTTTTTTCTTCTTATTTATCATGTAAACTTTCTTTTCTTTTTATTGATTAAATACGCATCAACAATATTAGTATCAAAATCTACAAAGATTTTCTATATTAATCCAGAATAAATTTCTTTTAAAATTTTAATATAATTCTGATTTGGTTAGAAGATTGCTAATACCAAACGGTATGTGTGCTTTATTTATGACAGCATAGAAAGTTTTTTATGTGAAGGCGGGCCATAGTTAAACTGGTGTTGTTTAGATCAGTCCGCAGTCTGTAGAAATTAGTAAATCTTTTTGAAATTTTGTGTTAGTACTGCAGGGAAAATCTGGAAACATTTTATAAACATTATCATGAAAATTTTGAAATGAAAACTTAAAGAAATAACTGTTCGGATTTTTGATAATTACGCTTTAAGAACAACAATATATTTAAAACTTCATTGGATTGATTTCATTTTGTTTTAATATTTCATTTATAAGGAATAGCATGTAAAGCTAACATCCATATAAGCCCTTTTTACCTTAAAGTTTTATATTTTCCTTTAGTTGCAAAAATTCTCTAAATAGATGAATTTCAATTATACCCAACCTGTACTTTAATATAAGTTTTGAGACTGGTTTGACATAACTGTATGTTTTCTCTTACAAATATGATTTACAGAGAACTTAAATTAAGAAAATGTACTCAAAGCCCATCTTAAACCGTCAACACACAAATCCTCATATTAAAAATAAAGGGGGGGGGGGAAAAAAGAAGGAAAAAAAGACTAATACAGAATCAAGAATAATACAGAATATAACTGCAAGATAATGCACCGGGACAACTTTAGATTCTGATTAATTTGTTTACCAAGCAGTGAACATATGCCAGATGGTCTTTTAAGAGAAAAATGGACTTCATTTGCATCTTAAATAAGAGAAACCTCGGAAAACTATCAGGAAATAGCTCAACAATCGAAGTCAGATTACTAATCAAAATTTCTAAAGTGTTTACTCAATCTGAAAACAGACTACAGAGCACCAAATATTGCTCGATCCGGTGACATTTCGCATGGTAGGCGAGTATGAATCTTGAGAGAGAGATTGGAGCATAGCAATATTTAAAAACGTGTTTGGCTATGATCCTCAATATTTGGTTTTTTGAAGAAAAAATTTTTTTAAAACTCTATGGAGCTCACTTTAAACTGTTAAGGATAAATTACATTTTTATAATTTAAGAAAGTAATTTTGTTTGACATTATCAAAAGATTTTTATGATTTTGAATATGAGAGGGTGCATATACAATGGGTTAATCCAGTAAAATCAGTTTATTTTTATAAGAATTGAATATTTTATTATAATCTATTCATATACTGATGGTATTGAATTGAGAGTTACGTTGATGATTGTATAAAATACCAAATATGAGTAAGTGGGATAAATCACTACTTCTAATCATTCGGTCAAAAATGAAATATTCAAACATATTTAGAAAAAAAAAAAAGCAAATGTCTAAACTAAAACAAAATGTTAATGATATTAAATTTTGTAAAATAAATAGTAACACTAAAAATATCTTATCATGGTTATATATTACTGTCAATTATCTTGCACTGCGATACCAATCGAAGAAACAAACAATCTAGGTGTAGACATCGCACGTACACTCCAACTCAAACAAGAAAGACCATTCCATCACTTCCATCCCAGAGTCTAGGCATTTTAGTAATTTTCAACGCACATGTGAATGGTGCAATGTCACGTGCAAGGGAGGGGATAGTATGACCCCTCAAGTTTTATTGCTTTGTCTGTGTCCTTAGTTTCAAGGTCACCCAAAGAAGGGGTCATTTTTTTCCCCTTCCCTAGGCTGTTTTAAGATCTTAAGGAAAGAATGAAGAGAAACTTCTTGGTCCTAATTTAGTGATAGTGTCTTTATCGGAACTATAAGTTCTTACAATATTCTGTAGAATTGCAATAATGCTATATACCGATTTGATCAAAGAAATCTTCTTAATTATGAATTAGGCATTTTATTTTCCAATTATAATCACAGGTTTTTTCAAAAGTTATTTTAGTGCATAATTTTTTGTACATAGAATGAAGTTTAGGGGGTGCGATGGCACCCCGATATTAAACCTTTATAATTAATTGACCTCTGATCAAGAAGTAAACCTACAGAATGCTAATTGCAATCAAAAACTTATCAGTCTTTGGTCCCATCTCATACTCTAGACTCCCAAATGAGAAAATCGTGCTGAAATTGAGAAATTTTTTAATAGTATTGAGAGAAATTTTTTAATTTGAGAATCACACCAGGAGTAAAGATTCATTGACCGGTACATTGTAGGTCATTACAATCCCGATCTACTCGTCAAGTCTCAAGCCCATTCCTTCTACGGGTAATGAAATAAGGAGCTCGGTTAGGTGGCTTAAAAATCTGTATTAATGAGACATGAAAAATATCAGGAAAAACTTAGTTTTGTTTGCTGATTTCCGTCGACATTGATATTAAGTAAAAAATGTATCTTCCAAATATTAATGAAATTTAATTTTTTTTTTTACTTTGAACTCGGTGGAAACTGCCATTTAAAATGAATTTAGACGAGATACTTCATGGGGGGTGCGGTCGCACCCCCCGCACCCACCCTAAATCCGCGCCTGTGCACAATCCAGAAGTTACAGTAAGATATCAGGGATTTTAAAGCTATTATTCTAAATTGTTTTTGACAACCATTGTCTTGAAAACCATTCTTCATTGTTATAAATATTCATGTTAAAAATAACGAAACCTTGATTTCTGAGCTTCCACATTTTTGTCCATACCAACATTTTCTTAAGAGCTCAGTTACCCACTAATTGCATTCATCTTTTGAGTTTCATTAGAATCAATTAATTATTTTCAGATATCTAGAAGGTAAAAATTCTATCCGGATGAGTCGACGAACATACACCACTGAGATGTTTGCAATTGAAAGTTATGTTAGACCGATATACGTAAACAAATGTAGGTCGATTCTTTGGCTGACTGCAATACTTCCTATATTTGATGAATGGTATAAGTGAGTAATCGTAAGTGGGTAGTAAAGAATGGAGGACTAAATTGTGACTACATAATTTTTGGTAAGCTGTTTTCATTTCAGGTATTTTTAATTTTGAGAACAATGGAATAGTGGGTTTGTTTTAAGAGGAGTTTTAAAACGTGTTACTTACTCCTAGGAGACCTCCCTTTGAGGAAACGCACTTGAGTTCATCCCTGCATGGGCATCTTATTTTATAAACGTGTTTCTTGATGAGGTTTTTGATTGGTTTCATCTCACAAACTTCATCTGAAATACACAATACAAGAATGTCATAAAAAGAGTAGGCAGCTTGCTCTTTGTATAAATATAATTCTGAATTTAATTTTGGGTTTAATTGAAATATTAGCTCAAAGTTTACTTAAAGTTTATTAAACACTTAAATAGAGGAGAAGTTCACCGAATGAAACACACTTAGAGTGACTTGGATTTTGCTCTACAAATAAAAAGGAAAAGCATTTAAGAAGGGAATACCATTGAAGAGAAATCAATGCAGGGAGATTCGTAAGTTTTGTAACTGTATAAGAAAAATTAATACCTCTAATTAAATAAATATTTGAAGTTTGGAATGAAATTTGAATGGTTAAAATTTGATAGGGTTTTCATTAGATTCGTAAAAGTTTTCAGAAAACACAATACATCAGTATTGTGTTTCCTGAAAACTACTACACAATACATATTAGCACAATGCATCAGTAGTACAAGAAAACTTAAATTTTGAAGTCTTTTGATGGAAGCATTTTATTTTCTTATATTGTTTCGCGTTCATTACGTTAACATCTTTGTTTTCAAATCATTGAATGGTTTTACATAACAAAATAATTTTTTGTGTGAAAAATTTAGACTTTTGCTTATAAAATACTTTTATGTTTCCAACTACGACTTAATGAACTCACTTTAGCATGGTCTGGTCATCAATTAAGTTAAACCTAATCTTTATACAAATATCGTTACAAAAAATATTCCTCAATAATGTTTGAAAGTTTAAGTTTAGTTTTCCTTTTGTTGTCCACTTATATAATTTCTCATTCACAAATGACAAATGCTAACTATATTCACATTCTGTCATTTTGAAAGAAAATTTATGACAAGAAAATCATGTTTGAAGTTCTGAAGATTTTACTATGAAATACTAAAGTAAAACTAAAAAGGGACACTCAAGTATTTTTACATAATTCTTGATGGAATTTTTTTCGGTATCCGTGTAATATGCATACATGAATAACAGTATAAAAGAGTAGCATTCTAGTTTTGGACAGTTTAAATTATAAAAAATTTAACTTTATATATTTTTTGTGAGATGTGTGGAGAACATATTCACTTATATAAATGAGGGGTCAAAGGTAAAAACAACTTTAGTTCGTGGGAATCAATTGTAAGAAAAACGGAAATGTGACCTTAGCATATCATAGAAAAGTATACGTGCATAGAAAAAGTTACTTTTCTAGTGGTTAATTTTAAATAATCATTAACAGATTATGCTAACATGACGATAGTTAACTTCATGGGTTTACTAGGACATAAAAATGGCCTAGGGATTTTAGATGAATGCCGTCCTAAATTTTCAATAAAATCATTGATCAAATTTTAATAATTATTGTAAATAATAACTAATTCCAAAAATTGGTTTTAATAATTACTATTTTTATTTAAATAATTATATATATTATATTTTCAATAATTAAATAGTTTTTTATTATAAATTAAATTTAATAATCGAATTGTTATATAGTTCAGGTGTGAGTGATTGAGATTTAAATACACTGGACTTTAAAAAAAAATTTAAGCAAGGCGACTATTTGTATTGAAATAAAATAGAAAACCTAAAAAAAAAAAAAAAAAAAAAATTATACCGGACCGCCCGATGTTTACACCAGACAACCCTATGGTCAGTACTCCCAAGATGACACTAACATTTCAATTTCATGAAGAAGTTGAATAAATTTGTTTTTCCATTGTTGTATGTATTTTACATGAATGAAGTAAAGTGTTTATAGTTTCATCTAGAATTTTCCTTAAATCTATGTAAAATTGTCAATGGATTGCCAGTCCTTAAGGGGGTCCGGCACCTCCATAGGAGCCCATGTTAAATTCAACAACTTTGGGGGCATCTAATTTAATAACCGATTCTTCAATCATTATGAAACTTTCACAGTATAATATTTAGATACTTTAACACGAGATTTTTGTTATTTTTTAAAAATTAAAATAATTATGATTTTCTAAAAATATGTTTAAGAATTTTTTTTAAATTTTAGACTAATTATTTTTTAAAAAAGAAAGTATGCTACTTATCAATAATTCCTCGAGTTAAAGTACTTAAATACATAAGAGAAATATATATAAAAAATTTCAAGAATTTATGTCATATAGATTTTAAGCTATGTGCCCCCAAACACGAATAAATGGCATTTTGAGATATTCGACTTTGAAGTTAAAAAACATGCATTAAATACCTACATTTTGTTTACTTCAAAAAATTATTAAAAATACTTTAAAATAAGATATAAATACAAATGTGACATCATTTTAAAGAGAAAAATGCATATTTTGATAAACAATAATAAACTCAAAATTAATAACCTGAAAATTTTTCATGTGCCGGACCCCCTTAAGAATGCTTCCTCTAGAGTTTATTTTCATTATTCGCAGGAATATTAAGCTACACTTAAAAGTTGGTGGATGATAATAAAGGTGTCAGAAGAAAATGCTGGCTTACCCACTTCGTGTTTCTTTCTGCAGATACCAGTAATGGTGTTTCCCAGCTGAATGCAGCATTCATCTTCCGCACACTTGGATTCATCTCCGAAGCATGTCAAGGCAGCAGAAGCAGCCTATGGGCAAAGAGTCATATAGAAAATCTTATGTCTTATTTCAAAATAATTTAAGTTTTTCAGAAACACATTATAAGCAATGATGCTGATTGCTGTCGGTTCGAATTCGATTGAGAAGTGTTAGACGTTTGGGGAAGTGAGCCTGAGAATGTATATTTTGCTGAATAAAAGTTAAGTTGTACTTTTTTGAGTGAGTGTTCTTCCTTTGACTTAATTCATTATTTTCCATTAGACATTGAGTACTGAAATATTCTTTCAAAACTTTTCACCTAAAACATCAGCTACGCAGTTCGTTTCAATACCCATACAATACGCAAAGGAAGTTGAAATTTTAAATTCGAAAGGAAATGAAATATTTTGTAGATTTTTCCACCAGATGATGCTACGATTTTGAATAAGAAATTCAATCTATCGGTAAGAGATATTTCTATCATCTTCCCAAACATAAAATTGTACTTATTTTTTACAAAAAGACGTTGTAACTTAGAGCTTCACAGTTAAATAGTAAATCCAATCAACAATTCAACTTTCGAGAATCAAGAAAAGTTATTTCATGAAACGGCAAACATAATTTAAAGAATTTAGAACTCTTGCTGTCTACTAAGCGTCCTAAAATTAAGTAAATATTAAGTAATGATTAAAATGCATATTTATACAACATTAAATATTGTCTGAATGTTGATTTTTCATACTTTTAAACTACCAATAAAATTCTAAGGCTAAAAATACTGTCTGAAAGCAGCTTATTTTTTTTGTCGCCAACTGATTTAGGGCTTTAAATATATTCATACGTAAAATCACAATTCAGGTAATATTCCTACTTCTAACATCAAATACCAATATTCAGTGGAACTAGCATATTGGGTATACAAATTTTTTAATTTGAACTTAGTTACTTTCCCTGTTTCTTACTTTACGAAACAACAATTACGAATAAATTAATGTCTACGTAAGCATTTTTTATTAAAAATTTATATATTTCTTAAAAACGCTTTAACACATTATAGTATAGCGAAAATTTGAAGGTTAGATAGCAACACGTGCTTAAAAACCAAGAATGATTATAAGAATATTCATTATTCACATCATTTTTAAGAAAGTGGTATTAGCAACAATATTTTTCCAGAATTATTCGTTAGAAATATTTTTTATGAAGGAACTAAATTCATTTTTTTCTATAATTTTTTTTCTGAAAATTTTCATGAATCAAATTCACATCTGCTTAATTATAATATTCAGACTTACCATAACAATGAGGGAGAAAACCATGCATGCCAAAATAACTCTCATGATGATAACTAGTTTCTAACTTTCGCACTCAAAACAGGGGACAACGGAAGAAGTGTGGTGTTCAAAAAGAAAAAGCAGACCTTTTATATGAAGAAAATATGCGATGGAAATATTAATTGAAATTTCTTACTTCATCAGAACAGTTGTCGAATTCTCACGGATATCTATTCAAAACATCTGTTTCTACAACTTGCCATCCTCTTTTGTTTCCCATGAAGTGACTCTGGAGTTATTTTTCAAGGAATCGGTTCTAAAACAAGCGTGATAATAGAAGGGATTATCAAAAAAAAATTTTGTTTGGTTTTAAATCCTTTTTGCACCATTCTAAGTTAACCGTACGATATATTTTCCTAAGTTATATCACTTATAGTACAGTAAGTTATGTCATAAAATATTGAATAACTGATATTGAAGAAATTATTTCAATTAAATTTGACTGGTGTGTGATAAATTTGACAGGTGCGACACCCTAATTCAATCTCAAAAGAAAACTTGAAAATATTAAATTTTAAAAAATATTCCTCAAGCCACACAATATTCATTTTCTAAAGATCTGCCAAAGAACATAGTAGCTTTTTATGAATTTAGGGATATTTATTTATTTACTTACTTACATACTTACTAACCTACTTACCTACCTATTTACCTACTTATTTATTTATTTATTAATTGATTTATTTTTTTATTTTTTTTTGGGCTCTCCTGAAACGCTGACCAATTGGAGTAAGCTCCCTTGTATTCTAAACATACGATATTTATATTTTTATATTTGTGATTTAATGCTGTAAATATTTAATGGAATTGAACATTTAAATTTATGGTTTAAAAGTACAAATTATTCAATATAAATCGAAATGTGGATTAGCAGTTTTTCTAGTTTAAGGAATGATATCTATTGAGCTTTATAAAGTCAGTACTTATATATTAACTTCCTGAATTTTTTTTATCATATAGAAGAACATGCAATGGTAAAGTATGAATTATCCCATTTTCCTCAAGCAAATGTAAAATATACAATATCGAAATTACAACAAAAATATTCAAACTTATTTTACGATTAACATTGTTACTTCCTTAATTGTATATTTAAAATCGAATGCTGTCTCTTACACTAAATGTCTGAATTCATACTTATATTTGTTTAATGAAATGCACACTTTCTAATTTTGTAAGAAATAAGCATAGATAAAACGTAATTTTTAAAGTTTTATCCATGCTTATATAGAATTTTATTATTACTATACTCTATCTCAATACTAATTTATGAATACTTTCTATGCTTAATAATAAAATGTTATCTATGAATGGATAATTTAATAATTATCTATGCATAGATATAATTTTATTAAAACTTTTAATTTTATTAAACTAAAATGCATAGAAAAACTTTTAATTACATACATTGTTAAAATTTTACTATGCGTAAAATATATAGGTTGATATAGAACATTATTGATATTCATAGATACATGGAACGTTATTAATACACGTAGATAGAATTGCATTAATATACATAAATAGAAATTTATTAATAAGCATAGGCAGAGTTGTATTAAAAGATACATGTAATTTAAGCAATATATCAATGCGTATGTAAAACATATGGCGTTAAAATTTCACCTCAGCAATGTGATAAGACGGTATATTTACCCGCTATCGCAAATGTTGGAGTTTGAAAATTAACACTTTTATCAATGATTCCGTTGTGAGAATTAGAAAGGAAGAAAAACATATGTGCTCTTGAAGGCGTAGCTTAAATGCAGCTTTTGAATAAAATAAAGGACCTTTTCAAGGATTCGGAAGAGTACTTACTAAAATAAGTGACTAAAATTGTAATAAAATAGACAATTTTGATTTATAGGTATCAGTAAACATATTTGTATTAAAGTTTATTTTAATTTGAGCAATTATGACTTATAAATTATCATGCAATTTATTACATTGTAACAACTACACATATATAAAATGTTTGTTAGGTCCTATGCTTAATAGACATCATTGTATTAGTGTTAATTTTAATTAAAATAATTACGAGAATTTGTTTATCATGTCATTTATTACATTATTACTAATAAGTATACATTTTTTCATTTTAATTTTAGCAATTTACGTACATTAATTTATCTAGTCATTTATTGCATTGCAACTAACCATTACACATACTTTTTTCATTTTAATTGGAGTTATTAAGTATATTAATTTATAATGCACTTTTTAAGAAAATAAAAGTATTGAGACATACGGGAAATGGGAGGTATTATTTAAAATTATTTCAAAATATAATTTTTTATTTCTTTTCTTTGTTTAAGTACTGAAATTTGTGAATTATTTATTTAAATAGTATAACTTGTGAATAATTTGACTAAACAAATATTTGTTTTACATTTTTCGAAATTTATGCGAAAGTAAACTTTATATGCTACATTCGAGAGTCCATGTGTGTTTGATTAGGTCTCTTTACATTAGTTTTCTTGTGCTTGTAAATATTTTTAACTCTATGCGGTAAGAAACTGGATATTTCTTATCAAAATTAGTAGATATTTCTTTACGTCATCATGTAAAACAAGTTAAAATAAGTTCTTACTACTTTTTGAAAATGATGATTTTCCCGCAACATGTGCATAGACAGTAGTGCAGTGTTATATAAAAAGTGATCAAACGCTGTCAATGAATTTAAAAATTCAGCAAAAAATCTTATAGGAAATAATCGAATCTTGAGTCAAGAAAGCAGTGGAGCGCTATTTCACTGTCGTCTACCTCTACTACACCTCTGATAGTAGACACAAACTATTATATAACTACCTCCGATGTGTAATATATAATCTTGTTCCTTATAAATTTAAACTAAACTTATGGAAAAAATAAGAATGCTTCTCCATCTATTTTTTCTACTAGAATTTCGATAAGCAGAATAAAATCGAATGTTCATCAGTTTGTAATCAGTTTTGTTATCAGTTTTGTAATGAGAGGTTTTTTTTCTACGAAAGAGAGCAGTATTAATAAGAAAGTGGGGAAGTGGCAAAAAAGAAATCTAAAGTTTACACACCAGATATATGTGAATTATATTTTATTTATAAGTTTAAAATATGTAATATTTGAAAATGTTTGTACTTCAAAATTTTTTTAAAATATTTATTTTGTATATGCAGCAAAAACTCTTAATTTCGGTTACTAAAGAGACAAATTATTGTCCATAATTCACACTCTAAATAATGGACACTTATTAATCTCTTTACTATTAGTAGCAGTGTTTAGTATTAGTGATTTAGTTGATACGTTGCAAGAACTTCGTGTATATATATATATATATATATATATATATATATATATATATATATATATATATATATATATATATATATATATATATATATATATTCACACTATGTCCTAAATACTTTAAACCACTGAAAGAAAAACCAATTAAAGTTGAAAAGATTATCAATTTGCGAAATCTGCTAAAAACTAGATGTATGTATATAAGTGGGTTTCAGCTATACGTAACACAAAGCACGCTAAAAATGGGTTCTCCTCCCCAATAAAAATTTCAAGCTATTCTTATATATCGCTTGTTTTCTATGTTATTCAATTATCCGTGTGTAGGCAGTAAACCATGCGCTAGTGTGATTGACATTTCACTCATGTTCATAAATTTACTTTTCTTTCACAAAAATATTTTTTTTTTAAAAACATTATACTGTGTCCTGGTTGCTAGCTGCAATTTTGTAATACATATTTGGGATCTAGGATTATATTTCATTTGTATCTGTTAATTTTAAATTCGTTTAGATATGTTTAAAAAGATTTTTGTTTGCCCCAGAAATTCATTTTATTCAGTAAACGAAAGTTTGTGTGAGATGTAATTTTACACAACAATAATAAATGATGAAAACGATGTCGATAAAAAAAAAAAAATAAAAAAAAAAAAAATAGTAATGTATTTATCGAATACTTTTACGTTGTTGTTAGTATCGTTCCAAAAGTATTTATTTTAATTTGTTTGGACGTGCTATTTTTCGTATTCTTACTGCTCCTTCTGGAATCATTCTATGTTTAAAATTATGTCTTATAGATTGTTGTTATTTTTATTGGATTTTGGTTACTATTATTCTGCTTTAATTATGCTTACTATTAAAACGAAGTAATAAAGAAAATACTGTAATGTGCCTGTTTAGTTTTATTATGTGTCGTTATAAAATAGGAATTAGAGTTTTTAATTTGTTAAAAGAGTTTTTCTTTAATTTCTCCATTGTAATTTTATTTTTCTGTTCCCTTTACTTCTCTGTTAATTTGTTAATTGGCTGAAGGAAGTTGTTAAATAGGCTGAAGGTCGTCCATAATTGATACGTTCCGGGTCGTTTGTACACACGCAGGGATGAACTTGCTATGATGCAGAGAAGCGGCCGCATCAGGCGGCAACATGAGGGGGCGGCATAAGCAGAAAAATCAAAATACAATCTGAACCATTCAATGTTTATGCAGCGCTTTTTTTTATATTGGTCTATGTTCTTCGGATTTTGATGTACACGATTTATGATTTATTGACCACCTCTTAGTAAGCACTTCAGATGTAAGTTATATTAAACAGATATCATTAACAATAATAGTTGTCGCTTTAACTCAATTTAAAATAAATATGAAATTAAAGTATTTTTTTAACTAGTAATTCACTCGGATAGGGAATTTATTTTGATACATTTGGAAGAGTTAAGTTTTGAGCTAAAGTGGCTTAGAGGACAAGACTATGAGATATAACAACGGAGCTAATATGAAAGGAATAAGGAAGGATAAATAGATTAGAAAACTTGAAAAATTTCACGTGTCATGTACTCTACGCATGTTATTCTTTAAACTCAGTTTTGAATGGTGCAGCTTCTTCTTCTTCTACAGACACAACAACTCTTTTTTTCTTTCTTTTTTTTGTAAAAGACCTTTGCATATTTTTTCCATGTCCGAAAAAGTGTTGGGAAGAACTAAAAAAATATTTTTTGCAATTAACTCTAAAACCAATGAGTGCTACTAGGTGGATAATATGAGTAGACGCATTAAAACTTTTATAATTTAAACTTTGCTTAATCTATGATGCATTATTCCAAATAATAGAAGACGTTAATAGAGATACAGAAATTAAAGTTGCAACAAGGAGGGTTAGAGAAAAATATAAAAAATTATAAGTATATATGGTATAATTGGAATGATATTTTATCTGAAATAAATTCAATCTCGAATCTATTGCAGTCTCTAACTATGAATTTATCTCATTGTGTAAGGATGCTATTTGAAACCATACAAGAAGTGGAAAGTTATAGACATTCTGGATACGATTAGATGAAAATTGTTGCTAATGACATAGAAGAGAATCTTGAGGGTAGTACAGAATTTCTTTGAGTAACTGCAGTTAAAGCCAGAAGGAAAAAGCATCAATTTGACTATGAAGCTGTGATGAACTCTTTTAACAAAGGAAAATAAATTTAAAATAAACTTTTTCAACTATATTTTGGAAACTACCCTTAATTCCTTGAATGAACGATTCGCACATCTGAAAACAAATAAGACAAAAATATTCAGTTTTTGTATGACATTTTAAAACTCTAGGATATAGTTCACAAAAAGTCAGAAAATTATTGTACCCATCTCCAATCATTACTTTCGGTCGAAAATTAATCAGATATAAATGCAAATGATATATAAGTGAATGACGTGATGTGTCCCAAACGCTACCATATTTTAAGAAACTTTTGAATGTTTTAAATTACTTGTGCCAACTTAATTTCATTGTGTCTGAATACTTCTGTAGCTCTGAGAATTTCATTGACACTCCCTTTTTCCAAATTACAATTAATAAACCACCATTTAAGAAGTTCAATGAGCTAAACTAAGCTCAGCAATCTCTCATTAACTTCTATTGAATCTATGCTTTGGCTGACTTTAAGAGTATATATCCAGTACGAATTTGTTAAAGTTAGGAGGGTAAAACAGTAGTAAGTTGTTGCAGTTGATAATTATTGATACTATTATTAGAAAGTAGTTTATATTTAAAAAAATCATTATTCGTATATTTTGTGTAGGTTTTTTTTAATCACAATTGAAGTTTATTTTAAAGAAAAAATATTTTTTAAGAGGTGGAATTTCTAAGACTTGCATCATATTGACAAAATCTATACCTCACGGCCCTAAACACGTGTACTCTTTCTAATAATTTGTAACTCAGTATGTTTCAGAAATTTATTTATAATAAAATCCAATTGTGATACATGTAACCTTATTATCTCTCATTCAACTTTTTACTTCTGTGCACCGTTATAATGAATAGTAATCTGAGAAAGTAGCTGAATTTATTTCTTCTTTTATTTACTGGTATGATTTTTGATTCTTTACTTCTGAACACACTTGCCTTGAAGTGACTGAAAAGATAAAAGTAATGAAAAATATAAGCAAAAGAATACAATAATGTACTAAATAAATATACAAATTTAGTTTTACAGTGATATTTTTATTATACAGGTCCATTAATGCAATTTCGTTGAACGATACATTGAAATACGTTTAAGAAGTCATAGTAAGGATCATTCCCTATACTCGCTATGTTACAATCATCTAGCCTAGTGCAGTTAAAAACTACTGCGTATAAAACCTTGACATTTGGTGAGTAGGTACGAAAATGATCACTTAATTAAGTGACATAAATTGTTTTCATTTAATGTCGATCTTCTACAAATGAAAACTAAAATAGAAAAAGACAAAACCAGATGGAACTATTGCATATGCAATGACGTAAGGATTTGAAATATAAAATAAAATATATTAGACGTTATTTTTGAGTTTTTAATTTGTGTCATTTCATTGAGTGATCATTTTCATACCTACTCATCAAATTTCAAGGTTTTATACGAAGTAGTTACTAAATGCACTGGGCTAAATGATTGTAACATAGTGAGTATAGGAAATAATTTTTACTAGCACTTTCTATTAATTAAATACACACTTCAAGCGCTTAATTATTATCTAACCGACTCTGAATCAAAACATATCACGATGTTGAGGAGCAGAAAATATGTTCAATCCAGCAAAATTGATGTTTTCCTACAGGTTTTCTTGCATAGTTTGAACTCGGCCCTAGTCAAATTTTTGTTAATCACAATTATTCTTTATAATGGTTTTACTTTCACACTATAATAGAAAATAGTCACGGATTCAAAACTAAAATTATTGTTAATGCTAAACTGGAGTTTAGTGGTCACTAAACAAGTTTTGATTTTTGGATACCCATTCTGTGAAATTTTTTCTTACACATGCTGATTGTCTTGGACGGATTGAAAGATTCATGTTGCACGAAAAGTAGTATACTGTTTGATTATTGTTTTGTTTTTAACTTTCTTAGCCATATTCAACATGCCCAAACATCGTAGATCGTTAATAATATTTGTAGTCAATAATCTAGTTCCAAAAGGTGGATATAATAACTAACGAGAATTGGAGTTTCGATTTTCAGACTACGCGTTACAAAAGGGGCGCATGTTAAATTTGAACAAGTTCTTACAAAAAAAAAAAAAAAAAAAAAAAAAAAACTTTTATATTTCCCAGTTTTAACAGTATACTTTCTACACGTGAGGATTCTGAACCGAAGAGTGAGTAAAGAAATAACGCTTATAATATAAGAGTGCTTCTAAAGTCCTTTTCAGCTCTTTAAATTTGAAACAACGTCTCGTATAATCAGGGTAGTAAATCTTTAGTTAAGTGACTATGCTATACATATTTTGAGACAACTTAGAGCATTCCTAGCAGCAATTTACGGAAGTTGCAAAAAATAACTTAAAAACTAAAGGAGATCGACAAAAATGTCCAATTAGAAAAAGTTCACAATAATATGATAAAGCCACAGGATAAAGTTTCATGAAGTTATGTGCATTGTAATATGGGACGAAAATTATAGTTTAAATAATGGACTATTCGTGACTTGAAAAAGGAGAAATGCACTCCCCGTGGTTATCATACAGAAGTATGATAACACCAGAAAACACACTGTAAGCTATCTTAAAATATTTAGCATAATCACTTTACCATAAATATACATCACTTCCCTGGTTATACGTGACGTAGTTTCAAATTTAAATGGCCAAAAAGAACTTTAGGAATCACCCTTATATATATACTATTTAAGAATTAAGTTATGAAAATTTAAAGAATTAAGTTAAAAAGAATGAATATTTCCAACTTACACGGTTGTCATCAGAATTGTATACATGAAAATAGAAATATCTCAAAGTTTTGTTTTATATCCTATTGTTTTAGCATTGATTAATAGTACTCTTAAAATATTGTACTACATTATGATACATTTAAAAAAAAATCTTTTAACAAATAATACTCATCCTGTACACCTTGTATTACTGTTTCAAAATTCTAAAAATACTGTTTTCCGTCAATCCTGGATCTATTTGATGATGATTTAATTGAAAATGTTATATGAATTTCTCTTACCGATCCGCTGTCATCCTCCTCACATTGAAGACCGTCTCCACATGGGCACTGCATCATGTACACATGTTTGTTGATACGAGACTTGAGCTGTGTCAGCTCACATTTATCACCTGAAATGAACAATACAATGATCGAATGAAGTGAACTCAAGCATCAGTGGCGGCTCGTGAGTAGCAAAAGTGAGGGGGCCCAAATTAACAATAGAATGATTTTTTGAGGGGGGGGGGGGGAGATAGTGAGTGCAAATTTCAAAATGTATGAATTTCATGCAATTAAATGTTATTCAAATGCACATAAAACAAATCTATAGGAGCAGTTAAACAAATTATCCAAATAAATTTTAATTAAATATATGTTTTAGTAAAATGAATGATTATAACAAATTTAACACTGCAGCATTTCGTTTGAGCCAATGGCTTATGAAAATTAACCTCATGTCCCATGGCTTTTGAACTTAATGGCTCATGGATTTCGAAAATTTAGAAATGAAGAGAAGAAAAGTGGTGAGATTTTCAGAAAAAGTATGGATTTTAAATTATTCATTTAAACATAAAATAAGTGCTTATTGATTCATTAATATTTCAGTTCAAAATTTCATTACTCAACAGAAAAATATTTTCAGTCTTATATTTTTACTTTTTAAAAATTTAGGTTGTTTACTGTTCAGCCAGAGTCCTTTTGTCACTTGTGGAATGTACCAAAAATTCGTTTATTGTTGTCCTTATAAATGGATATTTCAGGCAACTGAATGATAAAGATAGCTAATATTCTTTGTTGGGAAAGTCAAACACATTTACATGGTTTTAAATACTTAAAATAATCTTTCAATTGCACACAAAAAAAATTTGTTTTTTTGCTATCCATAAAATAAAGTTTTATTGCTTCACCAAAGTAAAAAGATGCTGAAGATATAGTGGGTCCTATGTCTGCATACTCAGAAGCGTATGTAGACGTCAGTCAAGTCAGTGAGGTAGCTACGATGACCATTGTGGTCTATTATAGCAGCAATTAGGTGGGGAAATACGATGGGAGGAGGGAGATCAGGACAGTCCAATTTTACTTGCTGTATAACTCATTTAACTAATCACCTCTAAAATCGAATGAATTAAAAAAAATGATACTTTTATAATAATTAAGATACATTAACAATTGGGCTAATCCATGCGATGGGATTATACGGACAAAATGAATCTCTAAATATTTTTTGAAAAATCACGATTCTGTGTTTAAAAATTTATTTATTAAAAAAAGCTTACGCTTATATTTGAAAAATAAAGGGTAAAATTAAATGATCTTACTGAGATTGTTGTTGAAAAATTAATTCCCTTTTCATCACGTATGATTGTAGTTTTCTATCTATTTTCTCTGCCTCTCCCAATTTAATTCACTGTCATTTTCTTGTACGCTTGAGCTGTAGAAAATGCCAACACTTCTTTCGACAGTTCCAGCTCGAGCTCAACAACTTTTGACTAACACAGAAAGTGGACCATTCCTTATAGAATTGTAGTAAATTGATACCGATGTAGGAGAAAGAGACCCTTTATCCCCCCCTCCCTTCCCTAAAAACACAGGAAGTGAAGGACCTGGCTACAAACTTTACTGTTCTTTTCAAGATCTTCCAGAAAAGGGTCGTTTATCCCTCAAGAATTGTGTCCCCGAAGATAAACTTCAAGGTCATAATCATGGAGTATTTAAGAGAAGAGATGGAAGGAGTGTGTTTTCAGTAATATGGTTGCGGTCGATTGATATTTTCGCGAGTTTGTGGCAAGAGAGCTTTTGCTTTAACGCACAATAGTTAATATTGTGAGGTTAATAATTGCTTTCATCTGTCTTGCATTTTTAAATATTTTACAGAAATTCCAAAACAACATTATCAAGTATATATAAATGGAACCAGGGTCCGAAAAAAGTGAGGGGGCCTGGGCCCCCTGCACCAGCCGCCACTGTCAAGCATGTACAAAGTAGGTCAGGGAATGAAGAAAGATTGTGTTCATGCACATTTTATACGTAATATATAAACTAAGGTCTTTGAGAGGAAGCTAGGACAAAATCTCTCGCATGAGTTGTGGTGAAAAAAGTTACCATTAGGTAGTAAGGAAAAAATTATCGTCTCCAAAAAAAAAAAAAAAGTTGTGTAAACATCTATTTTTTTAAAGAAGAGTCTTGATTTTTTTTTTTTTTTTACTTTAAAAGGAGCAAGAAAGAGATAACAATTTTTCAAGAGACAACAATGGAAATATATTGACGATAAAGGATCATAAAAAGTTTCTTTAAAGAAAGAGAAATTTGAAATGTTTTTAAAAATAATCGAAGAACATTATTTCATAAGAAGAAATTATTAAACGATTTATTGTAATAAGGTAGGGGGTATCAAAATGAATAAGTAAAGGAACGAAGAAAGACTATGCTCATGCACACCTTATACTTAATTCGTAAACTATAATGTCTCTGAGAGGAAGCTTGGCAAAAATAATCTCTCGTATGAGTTGTGATGAAAAAAATTACAGTAGGAAAAAAATTATCGTCTCAAAAAAAAAAAGTTGTGTAAAAATATATTTTTTTTTAAACAAGTCTTTTTTTTTTTTTTTTTTTTTTTTTTTTTTTTTTTTTTAAATTTATTTTTTACTTTAAAAGGAGCAAGAAACATAT
Organism: Linyphia triangularis; assembly: GCA_963978545.1. Classification (NCBI taxonomy): domain Eukaryota; kingdom Metazoa; phylum Arthropoda; class Arachnida; order Araneae; family Linyphiidae; genus Linyphia; species Linyphia triangularis. The sequence goes on along the minus strand of OZ021723.1, from coordinate 32,588,162 downwards.
ATCTTCAAGAGACAACAATGGAAATATATTGACGATAGAGGATCGTAAAAAGTTTCTTTAAAGAAAGAGAAATTCAAAATGTTTTTAAGAATAATTGAAAAACATTATTTCAGAAAAATAAATTATTAAACGATTTTTTGTAATAAGTCTTGGGAGATTTCAAAAAGAAACTTCACTGCAGAAAGCTCGACCAGAAAAATGTCTTCAGAAGATGGAGTGGGAGTGTTGGGGGTGAAGATTTTGCACGAGAAGTGTCTCAAAATGCAAAATTTTAAAAACAATGTTAAAATCCAAAACCAATAACCTTCTTTGAGGAGGGGCCTGCATTTTCCGAAGATTCCGAACTCCACACAGCAAGTTCCAGCCTCACATCGTTCGGGTTCAGTCCTGCAGGAGAAGGAGTAGGAAGGTACCTTGAAGAGATACATAAATCTAATTAATGGAGGTCGGAAGGTAAAATTTTTTCTCGAAATTCGTTTTGAGATCTTTAGAGCATCACAATATTTGAAATGTTATCTACAAAATGGTATAACTTAGTGGGCAATACGCTCAGCTCATCCGAAGTATTTTTAAATATTTTTCGAAAAAGTAACGTCACTGAAAAAACCGTCTGCTATGTACTTTAAACACTGTTTTCTCAAAATGCTGTTTTTCCATACAAATGTACTTTCTTTTCTCAAGATCTACTCAATATTTTACTTTTAAATTTTTTTCCTGATACATATTGAATTTTTATACAAACAAACATATACTTTTACAGAAATGTTGATTGGATTTTTAAAAAAAAAATCCTAACCATGTTTTTTTTTTATTTAAAAAAAAAAAAAAATGTATTAAAAAAAAAATCAAAACATCATAAATCCTAAGCAAAACAATATTTTTACAAAAGCATACGTCAATATATGTAAAAGTGTTATAATATTGGCTGTATAAAATTTTAAACCAATGCTATGAATAGATTCTGAGAAAAAGGTATATCAAAAATACCTTTTTAACATGGGCTTGTAATTTCAACATTGTGAATTTATAAGTCACAACACTTCCCAAAAACTGTTTTTATTTCCCCGATTTCACGGTACTAAGTTTTCCATATTGGTTCAAATTTAAATTGTGTTTTTATCATTATAATTTGCTTATAGAGTTTATAATTGTAAACTTAACTCGTATCGTAAAATTATGAATTAAATAACATTAAACGTTATTAAACAGCGCATTAAACGAACTTTATTCACAAAAAATACCATTTCCGAATCGATACATAATGTTCATGAAAATTATAAAATGAATTAAGTTACCAAAATTTTTAACTAATTATGTAGTAAGCAAACTATTACAATGAAGGCAACAAACAACTTACAATGAGGGCCAGAGCCACTAACAGGCAAATTATAGTTTTCATGTTTCGGGAATCGTTTTCAAGTCAATCCTACTTTAGAATTACAAGTGGATTGGTGTTATCTGTAAAAATGACCTTATATAATGCTAGTCTCAGTTTTATATCTATGCGCAACTATCTGTTGATTCCCAAGAAAATCGTAACATATGCTTCAATTCTCAGCATATCCAACACAATAATTGCAGTAATTCAAATCACAGCATGCGTTTTATTTTATAACTAGAAAGTTTTTCACTATTTTCTTTAGATTTACATTTCAATTTTATTAAAAAAAAATTTCGTTTTTTAAATCAGGGGTGTAGATGTATTCCCTAACTAAAATAATAACTACTTTTTGAGAAGTCTATGTATTTGTGTGTGGATGAACCGTACTGAAACACAGGGTGTATGAAAAATTACAACAGTTTATTAGTTTTAGCTAAATAACGTTCAAAGAGATCGACAGCCACAAAATTTTATTTTAGACCGAGACTCCCCCCCCCCCCCAATTAATCTTTAAGAAAGGATATAAGACTATTTTAAATTATTTTTTCGAATATATTAGATAAGTTGTTTAATCAAAATAATGTATATATATATATTATTTTAAAAATTGCGCCTTATCAATCCCTAAACTTAATGGGAAAATAAAACAGAAATGTAGAAATTAAATTTACGTATATATATATATATATATATATATATATATATATATATATATATATATATATATATATATATATATATATATATATATATATATATATATATATATATATATATATATATATATATATATATATATATATATATATATATATATATATATATATATATATATATATATAATAAATTTATATATGTATATAAATTTAATTTCTAAATTTCTGTTTGTAGAAATTTCTATTATATATAAATTTAATTTCTACATTTCTGTTTGTAGAAATTTCTATTATATATAAATTTAATTTCTACATTTCTGTTTTAGTTTGCCATTAAGTTTATGTTTTTATACCTTTTACTTATATATTCTGTTAAATTTGCAAAAATTCATTCAATTACTATTTTTATAACTTATTTGGTGAAAACACAATTTAAATTAAATTTTCTTTGAAAATTGGTTAGATTTAAAAACATTATTGATCTGTCTTTGGATTTGCAGACTTACTATACAATAAACACTGTTCAAAACGTGCAACAGATAATTCTCACAGTGTTACACTTTTAATGTTTCAAACTGACAGAAGAGTTTTTTTAATCAATAATATTCCTCTTTTTCCTTTGTGCATCCGAACTACTTAAAATTGTAGAAAAAGAAGAGGAATCTTGCCATTGATGCTGATTACATTTCGCCAAAAATTTGAAATAAATTAAAATATTGGTCGCCATAGGATGTTAAAACACATTTTAAAATAACCACAATAACTTCATTAACCTTAAATATCTTAAAAGCCTTATATAAAAATATATTCAATCAAGAACGTTACAGATGTATTAGCCAAACAACAACTTTTGTTAGACATCTCTACGAACAGCGGCTGTGTTCCGCCGCCAAATTCGATTCATATACATTGTTCCGGAACTTCAAATAATCTTAAAGACTCTGCGGTGTTCTTTAATAAGCAGTTGGAATAATAGTAACTATCGGTTTTCTTTTAAGTGCGTAAATATTGATAATAATCTCTTATCAATCGCATTCGGAATATCAAAGTGATGGAGGGGACTTCCAACGCGGGCCGCAATGCAACTTCCTCAATATATAAAAGGAGAAATGATGCTAAATTATTCAAAATATTACTGAATCCAAATCAACTCACGCATCCTACTCAACTTCTGTTTTTATTCGCTTTGAAAAATGAAATTTCACTTTTGTGTCGTGTTGATGATTGCTGCAGTTTTGGTAAGTTTGAAATTTAATAAGCATTTTGTACCAAACTGTTTGAATAAGTTTGCTTTGAGAATTAATTTGTTGAAACAGCATTAGGGATCTTAAGAATGAGTGGTGTTGCCTTTAAATAACAGATAAAACTTCTGTGCACTGCAGAACTCTTTTGCACAGCGGCAAAGTATTCGGCTCGAGAACCAAAGGTTATGCATTCGAAACCCGGTGACTACACTAATCAACTACGCCACAAATGATTTTCAGTCTGTCTCTGTCCCCTAGAAATAATTCTTCCTTTTTTTTAGCCACAATCTGCGAAAGTATTGTTTCAAAGCTTATGAATTTTTGTTTTTGATTTTACAACAGTAATAAAAGATGATTGACAAAATTTGAAGAGAAAAGAATTATTATTATTATTATTTTTTTTTAATTTTATAAACTATTTTATAAAAACTTTTTAAAGTGCAATAATTTAATTTTCCTTTCAAATTTTTTTCATGATCTTTTAATACTGTTGTTCAAACTGGAATAAAAATTCGTATGCTTACAGCGATACTTTGGCGAATATTGTGGCAAGAAAAAAAGGAAGCATTACGTCTATGGGGCAAAGGCAGCTGACCTTTTAACGGATTCATTTTGAACAATATTGGAAGATAGAAACATGCAAAGTTTTTTTTTTTAATAAGTCGCTGATCATCTTTGAAAATTACCATTTGCTTTCCTTCCTATTAAACAAATATTATTAAGAGTTGCTATTATCCTATTAAAATAAATATTTCAAAATACATGCCCTCTCTGTAGTAAATTTAATTGGGTTTCGCAATATTGTGAATAGTTTCTTTACATAGAACGAGGAATTTTCACTTTTTTTTGTTTTATTTTTAAAAATAGTAGAGAAAAAATCATGAAAAACAATACCATTCTTTCAAAAATTTGAGCTCGGATAGATAGTTAAAAAAAATATTTAGTTTTCACTTTACGATTTGGCAGGAAAATCAAAAATTTTATTTTTGGGTGTGACATCATTGCGCAAATGGTGAACCAGTTAATAACCTGCTTTAGACGAGGAGGGAGTGAGGTTCCTCTTCAGATTTTCGACGATATCTATGCTTAACTACGTCATGGTTTTTTTATGCGTTTTTGGTTTTGTGACTTTTGCTTTGCTAATTTCAAACTCGATTTTTAATTAATTGAAAGCATAAAGATAAAAAATAAACGCACTGCTTAAATATATTCGTTGGATAACACTAGAAAATACAAAAAAATATTAATTTTCCTCACTCGTGCAAGTTCCTCATTAACAATACAGGAGAAGACAGTTTTTCAGCACCAACATGGTTTGAGAAGTAGATCTTAAATAAGAGACTTCTCAATTTATTGTAATTTAATGATTATGGAAAAAAAAAAAAAAAAACATCACACTAAGAGTTCCAATTAAAATACCTATTTCAATAAACTGGGTCACTAAATTTGATGAAAATGGTATTTTACAACATACACGTCGCGGAGACAAGGAAACTTATGAGTAGTTTCCTTACATCAAAAGGCCGACCAAACGGTATAGTGGTTAGCGTGCTGGCTTCTAGACCGCGAGGTTGCGGGTTCGAGTCCAGTGTTAGGCATGGGTGTTTGTAAATGTATGTTGGCTTGTCTAATGACGAAAGTTTCGGCGCATTATAGCCCTCGTGTTGCTGACGGCGCCAGATAATCTGAATACAACCAACCTTACATCAAAAGAACAATAAAGGAAAAGAAGGTTTTACAGTGAATCTTGTTGGTCTAAGTTATCAACCTTTCTTGGGTTATGGTTGATAACTTTTTCCAACCTGACTTGTAAAGTATGCATAGTTTAATTTTAAATATATATATATATGTATAAAAATAGAATTTCCTTTTAAGTGCTTAATTCATGGTGCCGGGCCTAAATCGTCGATATAATTGACATTTGATAAAGCTTTAAATCGTTGTGAACAGCTTTCTTTCATATCAGCATCATAGGAAAATAAACCTTTACTTCTTTCTGATTCTATAGCTATTGGTTTGTAGGATATAGTGGAAAGCTTTTGTGAAACCACACTAATCATATAAACTTTAATTATAGTCGAATTAAGTTATAAAAATCAACTAAAAGTTCTTTAAAAAAAAAAAAAAAAAAAAAAAAAAAAAAAAACCGACTTCCTTTATTATTAAAATTGTAAAATGACAATTTCAATAATGAAAGTTACTTCTCGCAGTTCTCTTGTGCAGTATGAGTAGAAATTTAAAGGACAGCATTGCAGTAAAAAAATTAATCCTCTTGCTATCGTTTTTTTTTTTTTATGAGGTACATGTAAAAACCTTCGGGAACCTTACTTTTTTAATATGGTATGAATTGAGGCAAGTATGGTTATGTTCTGTAGTTGGTTTTCGAACTCCATTTGGGACAAATTTAATTCAAACAAGAAAACAAATGCGATATGCTTTATTGTTGTTTAATTCTTTTTATATACAAGTACAATGATTTTCCCTCTAAAATTTTAGAATATTTTAGTGGATTTTTTTTTCTGCACACTTTTTTAGCTGCACTTATAAGTTGGTGCAAGTGCAACCAGGACCTGAACGTTTTTATTGAAATGTCAAAATTTATTTTAGAAAGCCAAGTGCCTTTTAAGTAATATTTTCTAGTTACTGACAGTGACAGTTTTTTAATCATTCAAAAAGCTACATCGTTCCAAGAGCTAGATTTTGACTGATAGTAAAGTAAAAGGTACATAAAAATACGAAAATTACAAAAAGAAAGGCCACTTAAAATATCTTTCTCAACGTGCTTGCCAGTTTGAGTCATTCCAATAAAAAGAATCAGCAATTATTTTTCTAATTATAAATCTGCTACAATTTATTGGAAATAATTTTGCTTATAGGCTAACAGGGCCATTGAAAAAAAAAAAAAAAAAAAAAAAAAAAAAAAAAAAGTGTAAACATCTTTTGAATATTGGATTTTCAAATATTTAACTGATTTACGAATGAAGAAGTAATCATTATAATACGTTACGTCTCACATTACTGATGCTTCAAGATTCCCACATTTCTAACGAATCATTTTTAACCACATTTTTACAGTATATAAAAGAGTCTAAATATCTGTCTTTTAATCAGTCATTTTTCCCTATGTTGTAAGATCAAGTTTTAGTCCGCATTTTAAAGATTTTTTTTTGACTTACAGGCACACGCAGATGCGTTTAAGATGTGGAAAGGAGGTTGCAAAACAGAAAGTGACTGTGCGGAGAATGAATGTTGCCTTAAACAGTTTTCAAATTTTGGACAATGTTTTAAGAGACCACAATTGGGTAAGTGGATGGAAAATAGATTAAAAATATTTTAAATTAATCCAATCCAGAAAATAATGTTAAATTCAGTTTCTTTTTTGAAAAATAGAGTTTAGACTTGATTTATTAATTTACATGCGAGGTAAACATTCATAACTAAAATGTCGTTATGATATTATGATTTCTAAAGTTTCTCAGTTTTTCGTATTGGTTTATTGTACTGTTTTGACAGAGTTAATATCTCCATGGCAATGTGTTACCAAAATGATTTAATGTGAAAAACCAAAAATGGGACTGATTACACAATGTTTTGTGAAGATGTAAGGATGTTCCAAAAAGATGGTAATGCGGATTATTATTATTTTGCTATTCGAAATGGAGAATCAGTATAAAATTGAAAAAGAATCTTAAAATAAAGTAAGAAATTATAAAATGATTTTAATAGAAAATTCATTCGAAAAGTCACGCAGTTATAATCTTTATATTGCCTCTGTAGGGCTAAAAGGTCAATTACAAAAATATGTTTTTGAAGTCAAATCACGTCAATATTACAAAAAAAAAAAAAAAAAAAAAAAAAAAAACTTTTTAAAAATTAATTCTCCAAATACCACGTCTTTAAAAACCCGATTTATACATTTTAGAAGAAGTATATGACAAGGAAATATAGGGACACTCATCAGATTAATTATTTTAGTTTCCACATGTAAGGCATTCTATAGGGTGTGAACTATTTGCTTCTAGGAAAGCTTGTTTGGAAGCTTTTATTCAATAGAAAGTCTCAATTGAACTTATAAATATTGCATCAGTATACGTTTTATAATAATGGAGTTAGCAACTTGTAAATTTACTTTTATAAATAAAGATACAATAACTCACTTAATTTTAAAATCATTATAATTGGTTATTTTTGAAGATAGAATGTTTAACTTCTTTAATTAACGTGAGTTGACATCAGGAAAACTTTTCTGAATTACATTTCTGCCCTCCAGGGCAATATAAATAAAAGATCTATAACTTTTGAAATAAAGAACTCGTATACCTTTTCGCACTATCTTTTTAGAATTTCTTACATAATTTTGAAATCTTTTACAATTTATACTAGTGCCCTATAACTAATAGTAAAAGAAACACATCCTGTTATCACGTTTTGAGACACTGTGTTTATCTGTTTCTATAAGACATTTTAGTAAGTGTTTAATTAATATTATTTTTAAAAATGTTTTGATCCAAATATACACGATATTTGTGTTTGGCTTTTAACAAACTGCAATTTGAAAAAAAATTATAAAGATACGCAAACTATTTCACAATATCTGCCTTACATTCATGCTTTTTTTTATCAACAGTCAGGTTTTCAACTCGAATCAATATGAACTATTGCTCATAAATTAAAACAATTCGAAAGTGAGCTTTATTAAAAATTATTTTCAGGCGAGAGTTGTATAATGGAAAATAAATTCAACAAGATGTTTCAACAAGGTTCCTGCCCATGCGCTGATGGATTGGAATGTTCCAAAGGGGAAAAAAGCAAATTCAGTGGAGTTAGTATAACCTTCTTTATTAGTAACTACCAATAAAGTAGGTGGGGGTTAAGACTATGGCCCGGCGTTATCTGTGTTTACTCTTGTATATTGTATTGTTTATGTCCTGAGCATCAAGGTATTTGTATTCTTCGTTTACAGCGCGATTTTGTTCATTTCAATTTGTAAATATGGAAGAGAATGATGAAAAGAAGACTTCACTCGTGTGAATAACTTGAACAAATTAATTTTAAGGGATACAAGATACGTTACAGTGTTTTTAGAGTCCGTGTGTTATCCTAAGCAATTCAGCTCAACATTCGTTCTCTTCCATAAAAATATAGTTATACAGTTAATCCCACTGTAGATTTCCACGATCACAGCTGAAGAAATAAGTTGTTTGTAGCCTATCTGAAAGGTTGAGTAGAAAAAAAAAAGTCATGTTCTATTACTTAGAAACAAAAAAAAAAGTCGTACATGTGATGAAGAGAAAGGCTTTTTTAGTTTTTTTGTTTTGATAGACTAAGATTTATTTAACTTGTAACACACAAATTGCAAATGAAGCTTAAATTTTATAAACCTGCTAATGAACATTTTATAGTAACATGTGTTGGGATTCCTGAAATAAATGATAAAGTCTTCCTTAGTTGAAAATTATTATTCTAGAATGAAAATTTCTCCTAATTTGGTTTTCATATTAATTTCCTTTCTTTATAGATGAACTATGGCCTACCTCCAATGTGTCGCGAGATTCCAGATGTCACCGAACAAACTGAAGAAAGCTAAGGTTTTACAAGATGACATTGTGTTTAAATTTTGTAATTAATAATTTTATAATCAAATGTTTGTCCTGAGCGTTTAATAAACTCAATGAAATGTATATGTCTTTCATTTTTCTTTAAAAAGTTACTACAGTAAAACAAATATCTTAAATGATTTTTTGTAATGCAATTATATATTTTTTTAATGAAATAATACTAGTTTTATTATTTCAATAGTATTTGTGACAAATTTAATGAGTAATCACAAAAAATTTCAAGGTCGGCAATTGTGAGCAGAAGACAGCGCCCTATAAAGTTTCATTTCTCTGCTGAATGAGAAAAATAACAACACATCAGGCCCATATAAGTAGTCTCATCATTTGATGTGTGTAAATGAAATTCTCCTTTTATCTTTTACAAATTTAATCCTCAGGCGAAATTAAAAGTTAATTGATTAAAACATGATTTTGGAACATCAAATCTTAGTTAATTTTAAAGATGCCATAAAAATAATTACTGGAAATAAAACTCTCATCTCACATACTCCAAACACATTCAATACATACCACACACAACTATAGGTTTATATTAATACGTCAGTCTTTAAATGAATATCGTAAATAATAACTATTTATTGCTGCAGAACACATTAGACACTGATTAAAAGTATTAAATTTATCATTTTTGTGAACAGAAAAATCTTTTAAAAGCATGTAAACATTTTGTTACAAGTTATTAACTCCTCTAATAACATCCTTAAAATGTAGTTTAAGAATATATTAGAAACAAAGCTGTTTTTAGGTACTTGGGTTGGCCATGTTGTTACATAATAAATATTCATTAATACAGTAACCTCCCAATATATCGTGCATTCGGATATATCATGCTTTTGCTTTGTATCGCATTTTTTTCTGATTTCATATTTTTATTTTTTTTCCTTCCCAAAACTGATGTGTTAAGCAGTCCACAGATGAGGGTGACTACAACAAAGATGGATAACAAGCTTCTTTTGATTTAGTCAGCTTTTTGGCCAAGAAATTTGATAAATTTTCCAAATTATCTAAGTACTATAAATTAAAAAATATATCTTCACTTTATGAATATAAAAGTATGAGTATGTAGTAAAAAGTACATAATATATTTCTATTTCAAAAATAAAGTATCATAAATTGACATTTCTTTAAAATCAACCTACACTGAAAATAATTAAGCATGCTATATGTAGCCAGTAAGAGTTTTTTCTGCAGCTTGCTAGTTACACAGAAAAAGTTTTTTTTTTTTTTACCAAATTGCGAATAATTCATTTTGCCCAAGAGTATGTGCGTTCACTATACAGAAGCAAGAAGTCCTTATAGTGTTTCCTGGTGCATATACTGCCATTAATTTACAAATATTTTCCCAAATATATTCACTAGATGCCAGACTATATGTAAAAAGATGCTATGTTATTAAAAAACTAATTACATCCTGATCAATGCTGCAAATCTGGGTTTTCTCCCATTCAAGAAGTAAGTATAGTACAGGGTAGTTTACCCTTGAAATAACACTTGGAAAGCGTTACATTACTTATCAAGATTTTAGATGCATTTGATTCATTTTCTTTCAATGATATTTTCCGGAAAGCAAGTGGTGAAAGAAAAATCAAAGCAGTTGACTTTAGGCACATTCTTCATGAATAAATGAAATTTCTACAATAAATTAATGTGTATGTGCTTTGGATATAAAAGTAAACAGTAAAATGAACTTTTCTGTCTTTTTAAGTTATTCATTTCTATTATTATGCATAATTTTTATCCTAAGTTACTTTATAAAGTGTATATATGTACATATTCATAAGTTAAATTTTTTACATTTTAACATATCGCGCAATATATCTCGTATTTTGCTTGTCTTCTGACAAGCACAATATATAGAGGGGCAACTGTACTGTTGCATCATAAATAATTATAAAAACGAAACAAAAACAATACCCCTTGTTTTACATAAACTAAGCACAAAATGCGATAAAAAGGAAATATATAGTCTATTTGTGTTTATTAGTCAAACATTAAAACAACTCTCTACAAATTAATAAAAAGGAAAGGTACAATTTATAACTTTTTCACGCGTGCTAATTTCTTGTATATTGAAGTTCTTTCGGTAGGTTTCTTTATCATTTCAGGCACTACATAAGAGTCTTCAACTGTTTTAGTATTCTTTATGTCTTTGATTACTGCTTCAACCTTCTTCAATTCTTCCAAATTCTGTTGTTCATTTTCGAAAAAGAAAAGAAGCTTCTCTTTCCAAAACAAATATTCTTTCTTCTCCTCAATAGCTTTCAGTCTTCTTTCTATATCAAGTTCGGTATTCTGTTTCTCAAGAGCTAACTTGCGTTGATTCTCCCATTCGGAAAACAACCTTTTCTGTTCTTCAATGTCCATTTTTTGTAATTGCAAGACATCTTTCAGTTTGACTTCAAGTAAAGTAAACAGATTTCCTTCTTCTACTTTATTGTTTGATAGCATTTTTTGGAACAGTGTCTAGAAAGAAAAGAAACATAACAGTACAGAAGCAGTAAATAAATTTTTATAAAATCATTAAAGTTAGTAGTGTTACTTGGAATGATATTACAAATCCATTTGTTTAAATATTTACAACTTAGTAATTATTTAAGTTGCAATAATTGTTTCAAAGCTTAAAATCACACACATATTTAACAAAGTATATACATATTTAATTTTTTTTTTTTTTTTTTTTTTTTTTTAACAAGCTATCTATTGGACAGTGAAATCATATGTTATATCAATAGTGGATATAAAGCAAACTACTTAAAATAAACTTTAGATGAAATAAAAACTATAATAAGAAACTTAAAAAAATGATGTTAAATGTTTAAAAAATAGAGGAGGAAGGGGGAAAACAAAAGAAATTTATGAGTATTCAAGACAATTCATTTTCAAAACACCAGCATTATCATTATACTTAGCCACTAAAACAAAATTTCACTCGAGTTCTTTACATTCAATTTTTTGTTGTTATGTTTGAAAACATTAATGAATTCATTTAATGATTTTTAGCATTAACACTTTATTCATAACAAAAAAGCTATGTATAAAAAAAATCAAACATTTCTTGATTTCCTTCAGGATAAAGCACATCATTTTACAAAACGATCAATAGTTACTTAAGGTTACAGAAATTTGGTAATGTGAGAAAACTCTTATAAACCCCTTTGTAATTAGAAAGTCAGCCCTTTTTTTTTAAATGTGGGGCTTTGCAATCAAGTATTATAAAAAAAGAAAAATTGCAGAAATTCTTCAATCATTCAAAAAGTTTTAATAAGGGTTCCCATTGATATTAAAAGATGAAAATCAATGACTTTTCAAGGACTTTTAAGGACATCAGAGAATTTTTTTCAGGCATATCTTTAATGTGTGATTTCACACCCATAGTGCAAAAATCAAAATCTTTCAAGCACAGTTTGAATTTTGCACTATGAACAGACTTGGTTGATGTTATACTCCATTTTTCATATGCAGTGTGCTTTAGCCAAAGCCCATTAAATGTGTACTTTCCAGGCATAGTTTTCGTAAATTGCTTCTGCTAAAAAAGAAACACTCACTGCGCTTGTAAAAAACTCTTGTAGCTCGTAAAACAAACACTGCTCTAATGTGTTCTCACAAAGTACAGTGTGTAAGACTCAGAACAAGGTCCTTCATTTGAATTGCACTCCATCATTTAGCAAATACCACCCAATAGACGTACAAATAAGCGCATGCGTAATACAGATATGTCAAGAGAATTCTAATAGGTGCAGATAAGTGGCGGTCACGCAAGGATAGCAAGTCCAAGTTGTATTTTTATAAATTTTGCAGTCGGGCACACAACATCCAAAAAATTAAGGATTTTTAAGGACCTCTAAGTATTTTTTAGTACCTTTAAGTACTGCTAAGCATTTTCAAGAAGTATGGGAAAAAATTAAAAAGAAAAATACAAAGAAACTACTTGACTTGTTCACTGTCAAAATTGCATATGTCTTTTGTTTTTGAAATTGTTCACCAGACAATGAAAAAGTTGTAATGTTTGTAAGATTAACATTTAAAGGAATAGTTTAAATTCTATCCAAAAATGTATACTAGAACAAACATAAAAGGACTTTTAATAACTTTTCCCCCCTGTTTTTGTCTAGCTATATCAGATTTTGTGATGCATTCATGAACTCTTTCAGCAAAAAGACAAAAGGGGTAGTTGAAAAATATTGTGAACACACACATAGTTATAATTTACTTAATTTAAAATCAATGAAAGTCAATAAAAACATTGATGTAAGAATCAATACTTATAAGAAATGTTTATCAATATGTATATCAAATACTTTTCAAGATAACCGATTTGTAATTGAGATAACTGGGGGGGGGGGGGGGAGGTCCAGTATAGTTTTTGTTAGACATTTAAGGATAATCTGTTGGAAATTTTCATGATTTTGCAAAATATAGTAAGGCATTTTACTTTTACACTTACAATGCAGATTATTATTATTTTTATTTTTGCTATGAAAAATAAGAATAGGTAACCATGGTCATGTATAGTAAGAGACAGTGACAAATTAACTCTTTTAACAGCACATGCATATACATAATATTTAAAGTAGCTAAAAATCAATGTGAATACTTTAAACAATAAATTATCCACTTAATAGTATGACTGAAAGAAAGATTAAAAAACGATGTTAAAGGTGGGTGAATGAAGTGAAATATAATGTGAAACTTAAAGGTCAATGATTAAAAAAAAAGGAAATTTATGCAAAGTTTACTATTGTGTAAATACCCAGGGCATATCAGCTGCTGTGAATTCATAGAGTCACAGATGTACAAGTGTTTTAAAATAAACTGTGTATCTATATCAGGGTTCGTACAGATTTTTTGAAAACAAATTCAAGGACTTTTTAAGAACTTTTCAAGAACCTTCCAAACAAAAAATAAGGACCTTAAAATTAAATTTCAAAAAAAAATCTTGGGGACAAGAAAAAAAAAATCTTGGAAAAAATATAATAATAATAATAATAAATAATATTCGATGACGGAAATAAAGCACATAATTTGTGAAAAATATTGCTTTTTATTTCTTACTCAAGATACTTGACACAACATTCATTAGAGTTTTAAGTTTTTAAGAAAATAGAAAAAAAACTTGGTTGGAGCATTCAGTATCATTTAAATTGGAAGATGTTATTTTCATTAAAATTTAATTATTTTGTCAGTTACATCAAATACAACAACTTTAGTTACTGTATTTTATACAACGATAATTTCATTGAATTGTGTTTCACATGACGGTTTCAGTTTCTGCACTTTTTTAAATACGCAAAACGGGTTAAATCTTAGATACGTAAATCGTATCTAAATAATTTGTTAATCACTGATTAACTTAAATGCATCCAGTAACCACGGAGCTGATCGGGTTAAAAGTGCAAATTTGGCCATAATAGTTTTTATAAAGATAATTCTTTTTATTTTCTAACCTTGCTTGATAATAAGGGTTCGAGAGTGATGGAGTATGAACTTACGTTCCATGGTGTGTTAGAAAATCAATAATCCAATACATATCGTCTTTCTAACTTTCTAAATGCAAAGTTATTTTTGAATTTAGAAATCTAAAATAGTAGGATATACGACCCCAATAACAACAAAAACATTTCAATGAATACAATTGTTTAGATTGAATAGTTTACCCCTCATCATGTGATGTACAGCTTAGCAATGTAAAAAAAAAAATCTTCCCTAGTGCCAACCTCATCTGATCCAGGCGGTGTTAAGTTGGGATCCTCACATTTAACATTCCGTTATCGCGCGCACCTCACAGGTGCATCCCTACACTTTCCCCTCCTCTGCCTTTATTTTTTATTGAATTACTTGTGATACGATTTTGGAATAAATTTTATTATTTAAATGGATTGTTTAATACTTTATATCTCCAAAGAATCTTAAATCGGAAACAATCAACTATTTAAACTGGAATAAATTTCATTTGGCTTTCAAAAAACCGGAAACACCTCTCTAACCATTTGGGAAAGCAGAACGCGACTAACGGAAGGTTAAAATCGTGCAACCATAAGTGCGACGTATCACGTCATTGCTAAATGAGAATACATCGAGAAATGAAAATACTTCTAGTATATAGCAAAAATTAATGTATTAGGATGTAGTTTTCACAATTCTTTTTAATCATTCTGTACCTTAAAGCAAGAGCTACCAATGTTTAAAAAAAAGCTTATTAAAATGTGTAAGTATATAAGTAGGGATATATTTCTTTACATTATTAATGGTTAGAAAACAGCTAAGTTAAGTGTATTTTAAATAGATGCATCATTTTACGATATTATATGAGCTATTAAATAATAAAGCTGAAGTGGCTGGGCTAAGAAGGAATTGAATGGTTGAGCGTACAAATAAACAAAACTTAACGGCAAAGAAAGGGGAAATATATAAGAGATAATAATAATCTCCATAATCACAATTGTAAGTGATTCAAAATTTAATTCCATGTCAAGTAATTTGAGGCGATTCTTTATACAGAAGGTCTGTAAAAGCTGCGCCAAAATCACAATGTCGAGAGTTTTCTGCTACGAGGAATCATTAAGCATTGAAAACAATTACAAATAAATTACTAAATAAAAAAATATTTCCCAATCTTGCAGAAAGATGCGTTGCTAGTAAAAACAAATATATTATGAACTTCTACAATATTTAACTCGAATGACTTCGTTACTTCACTAAACGACAACCATAGCACAATAAAGCTAACCAGGGGGTTCCGTGGGGGAGAGGGATACATCCTAACACTTTTGGCATGTGAAACCATCATAACGCAAGCCTAGCAACCAGCAAATGGGCAGCTTATCCACAAATTCCAAAAAATTGCAATGGTGTATAGTTAGCTTTTACGCTTGAAATTAATACCCTTCATAACCATTGGATTAAACAAAATCGTAATGAATCTCCTTATTGAAATGTGGAAAACACGGCTTGGTTGATTGGTTGGTTTGTAAGCTCAACGATATTTTTGTGCACATTAACGGTTTACCAGAACGTATTAACAACTTATGTGGATTCCGAACCACAACGAACACACGCGCCTTACCCAGGATTCGAATCTGCTAACCAAACAGCCATCAGGTGGGCGAAATACAATTGGTCTATGTTTGGATACGCTATATAGGTCGGTTGAGTTACTATACTATACTCACCGGATCATACAATCTTCCCTGCCCATATCAACTCTTTAAATGCCATGAATATTTGGATGCAGGTTAGTTTCTCAACAATTATTTCACAAATAAACCATTAAATAACACCTCGATAAAAAGAATAAAGGATTTTACTGACAACTAACCCTAATGCTAAGTTTCATCAACGATAAGAGAACACTAAACCAATAACTGAAGAGTTTAGTGTAATTTTACGTCAAAAGCAGCAATACCAATACGATCAAATGAATCCTGTTCACATTAGTTAAGACAGGAACAAATACTTTATTTCTCTAATTCAGTTTTCAAACCATATTTGAAGTTTAAAATAAGATGGCAATAAAATAACCAAAAAAAGTTTGCATTATAAAACTTTTAGATGCATTGGCAATTTAAATATTCGTTATCACAGCTGCCGATTCTGTAAACAGCGTGTGCTTGGTATTTGCATCTAATTTAAATATCGCAAAACACTTCTATGGGCAAAATGTGCGGAAAACTACGTTTCAAAGTTTATTTATTAGAAATGAGCATGAATTTATAGACTCGCATCCAAATATCATTTATTTATTCTGATTAAAACAATTTTATTAACTTATTTAATTTATGAAAAAAATTTTGGTAACGAGTCTTCAATAGTCGGTTAAATACTATTTTAGCGCGATTGGATGACAACAAGTTGGTTTATTAGTATTCCGTAAAAACGACCTTTTAGTGACGTTACAGGCCCAAAATTTGATAATTACATAATCATCAACATCGAATCTATCAGCTAAGTTTTAGCCTGACTGGATGACGGCAAGGAGGTTATTTAGGTCTCCGCAGATTTGCCCTCCATCGGCAATGCCACAAAATTGAAGTTAACATAACGGATTTAAAAATAAATTAAAAGTCGTAAATTAAGATGCATTTGTCAGCAACAGTCTTGAAATGGTCAGTAGTGCAAAAAATTATAGACTAAAAAATACAAAATCAGTGGTACTTACAGAAAAAGATCCTAATGCAATTGTCTTAACGCTTCACCTTTTGTAATTCGCATTATCCGAACGACCGCATTGGTGTTTCTGCTTCATGTTGCAAAAAATATTTTGAATGATTAGTTTTTTGTCTTAATTTTGGCAGAACTATATTTTTGCCATTTTTATGATCCACTTCATAGTTTCACAATGCTCTATTAATGCACTAAACGCGGTTGCAACAAGATAAAAGTTTCAACAAATCGAAATTTAAGTTGACAACGGTGACCTTCACTTACCAGCCATCAATCCTTTAAAAGGGCAGAAGGCTTTGATATTCAAAGTAGACATACCCAGGAAAAACATTTTAATAGATGCTTCATTTCATCACGAGTAATTTATTACTATGATGATCCTTACAGTTCAGAATTACATTATTTATTATGCATACTTTTCAACTACGGAAAGAGAAAATAAAGGGGGAAAATATATATACATATTTTTTTTTGATTAGGAGATCAGGATTATTTTTTTTTTTTCATGGAAGTTTCGGAAATACACACACAAAGAAAAAAAATGAAATAACAAATGTCCGTTATTTTCAAGAACTTTTCAAGAGCCCTCAAAAATTGAAAACTTCCAAGGACTTTCAGGTTAAAAATAAGGAGTTTTCAAGGGCCCTTGGTGACCTAAAGTAAAAATAAGGAGTTTTTAAGGACTTTCAAGAACTGTACGAACCCTGTATATTTATACTCAATTTCATTAGTTAATTGAAATTTTAAGCAACCAAATCATAAAGTAGTCTTACACCACAAAGCTGATTTATGCTAATATATATATATATATATATATATATATATATATATATATATATTTAATATCTATATATATGCTCTTTTAACAAGAGACAATTCAAATTTAAATGCAAAGACAAAACATTTTAAAATGTGATTACTAAAACTTGTGGTTAAAATAAATAATTTATAACTCACATTAAATTTAGTTGACAACTTTTCTTTTGTCTTTTCCTCATCTTCAGGAACATCCTGAAGTAAAGACTGCACTTTTGCAACCTAGAAATACAAATAATAGTTCAGCAAAGTGAGAATATTTTTATAACAGCTGTCTGTGTAATTTAAACAAGTTAATTATGTATAAAACAAGATTAAATACATTTTAAGAATAGAAAAATATATGGAACTCTAATTTAACATCCTTAATATACACCAGGTATGTGAATAAGAAACCAGAATTTTTTAATAAAAAAATATACGTTTATTGTATGAAAATTATAATTTTTTTTTTTATTCGAAGTATTCAGGGATGAGTTAGGTAACAAACCAAAAAGCTGAAAACAAAAATCCAAAATTATTATGCGTAAAACACATTTTAAGCTACACTTAAAAGAATTGTGGATTTCCATGTGAATTTACAACACTGCACCGTCTCTGTCTGTCCGTGAGAAAAAATTATTCAAAATACTGGCATCTAGGTATAGGGATACACTTTGTGCTGTCCTCAGGCATGGTATAGCTCCAAAGAAGGAAAAAAAAAAAAAAAAAAAAAAAAAAAGGAGGGGGGGGGGGGGGAAGAGAGAGAAAAGGGACCCCCCCCCCCCCCGAAATTCCTTAAAGGCGATGAAAAGCAGCAAAAACTTCAAATTTTCAGCAAGTCAAACAACTTTAAGCAATTATGCAAAATTCACAAACTGGCAAATCTAATTGAACCTAGTTTTCTAAATTTTTAAGCTACCATTCCAAGTAGTACAAAAAAGATAATTTTTAAATTTAAACTATTATTTATATCGTTAAGGTATACATATACAATTGAGATGATTTTCTTTAATTTTTAGGTTATAATTTCAAAATTTTTGGTAGTATATCAGAATTAAAAATGATGCATTTTTATAAATAAACTTTTTTTCCCCTCAACTTTTTAATGAGCTAATTGCAATTAAAGTGACTAATTAGGACATTATTAGAACATACATAAATAAACTTGTAACTAACTTAGAGGTATGATTTTTATTGCAAATAAATAATTTTATATTGATGCATGCTCATATGGAGATTTTTGAATTTGGCTTCAATATTTAATTATAAGTTTTTAAATAAAAAGTTAACAAAAATACATAGTTTTTAACAAAAAATTAAGATTAAAATATGCATAAAAAATGTGTTTATAACAATGTATATTAGATTCTTAATAGGAAACACATTCACAACTATTGTCTACAAAACAAAATTAGAAATTTGTAAATCGGACCATTTATTATGAAGTTATGACCGTTGGCGTAAAGTCATATAACACCAAAATGTCATTCTTCAGAAAACGCGTTTAAAGTTTACTACACTAATGAATGTGATACAAAACAGGTTCACAAAACTCACTGTAATTTAAAAAGTAATTTGAGTCTCAGAAAGAAAATGGTAATCATTTTAACTGTAATGAATTAGGGAATATTTAAAAAAAAACCAAAAAAAAAAACCCCTGCAGACTTGAGTCAAATTTCGCAATTCCTAATGTATATGTATACCTTAACCTTCTGGGGGTTAGCAAAAACCCGCTTTGTAACATGCAAAGCGACCTGGAGTCTACACCAAGAATGAATTGGCCTTCCAACAGTTCCTTCTTGAAAAGTGTAAGGTTTATTTCCTCTCCCCTTTTCCAGCTTCAAGTGTGGTGGTTCACTTCTTTTGTAGTCTCAAAGGGGCGTATTGAAGGTGGGGTGGTCAACAAAGCATGAAGACCCCTCACTGATGCTTCCCCCTAAAGGTGTACAGGTGTTCTTTTATCTAGTCAGAAAGGACCCTCTTCTCTTTACAAATACTGAAGTGATACTTTTTTGCTCTTGCTTACGTTATGCAATTATTATATGTATTTTTAATTTTTTTTATTTTTTATTATTATTTGTTGATTTTAATCATATTGGTTTTATTTTCTCACCTATGTTTTTTATCAAGCTATGTGTTAGTGCGTAAGGTTGAACAAAGTAAACTCTTTTTCATTTCTTTAACATTATTGCTTTCTTGGATGTTTGAAGTTTAAACATATTGGTCGTTCAAACTTCAATGGTGTGTTGAAGGCCTAATTACACACCTTAAAATAAGAACATTTGCCAATTGTTATTGCGGTAAAGATTCACTTCTTTCTTAGCTTTGTAGATACTTAGTAATCCCGAACCTCTATTTTAATCGTACTTATTTTTATTATTAATTGGTAGTATTTTCTGGTGATAAGCAATCTAATAATAGTCTAATCATTTATACATATCTGATCACTCAAAACTGCACTACTTTGATTGGAGAAAGACAGCGATTGTATTGAATGTTTCCATATGCTAACGTTATGACGGTATATTCTGTAATTTTGTGGGTCTTATGAAATGAAAATGGTTCCTCTTATGTTTATGAAAATGGTCCTCGTCAATTTTTTTTCACACTCTTTAGGAAGTAACTTTCCTTTCAACTTTGCAGTGCTCCTTACCCAAAACGTAAAGAAAGACAATCATATAAAATCACTCTTATGCCTATTTTTTTATCCGAAAAATTAGGTCATTTTGTGATTGTTAGAACGATCGAAAAGAAATTCACCACCGCAGCCTTGTGTAAAAATACCCCAAAATGATACAAATAAAACAATTTTTAACTTATTACACTTTGAATTACATTGTTTTCAGTTTCAAACAGCTTAATTCTACGAATTTTAGAACCGAAATATTAGCGTCTTAAGAAAATTAAAAAAAATTGAATCTACTTAAAAATGCTAGATTTAATTTTTTTAATAGTAAAACGCAAAAATATAAAGTTTCATTGACTTCAGCTGAAATTTTATTTTTTTAGGTATAGTTTCTGAATTAATTAGGAAATTTAAAATATAACAATCACTTCTAGCAAAATTACGCTTTAATAAATCTTTCAATATTAATTAAATTCTAAAGGAAGGAATAATCACTAAAACTCTCTAACTAGTAAGACTAAATTCTTACTATGCTTAATTTGGCGAATCCCATAAAAAATAAAACTTAATTGATACAAAAATTATCTTTACCTTATATCGCTTATAGAAGTCAATTTATTTATTTAAAAAACACAATTAAAAAGAATATATAATAATTTCATTTTAACGTACATCGGTAAAAATATGCTCAAAACCTCTTTTGGAAAATTACTTTGAATCACATTTACAATCATCTGCTAATTTTTATAGCTATTATGAGTAAGAAAAGGAAAACGTATCAAGATATAAAAATAAATCAATTAATTAGCTGTTGATTTACTTATTATTCCCTTAGAAAATAAGAATTTCCCGGGAAGATCAATCTCTCAATCTGTTTCTAAATAGCTTTTACTACATGCATTTCAGAATAATTTTTCAAAGTTATACATTCTTTACTGGGAAAATTACTAGCTGTTCCAAAATTCTTGTTTCCAGATTGAATCTTCCGGATACTTTGGAAATTTTTGAACAATATCAGACTATTTCATCTTCAATTTAAAGTTTTTTTTTTTTTTTTAAAGTGCTAAAAAAAGTTTGATTTACCGTTTTCAAGATAAATGCCTATTTAACATTTCTAGAAAGTATTAAAAATCTGTTTAAGAACTAGGAGTATTTTCTTAGAAAATGTATTTTGTCTTAACAATTACATAATTTGTTTGAAATTTTATTACAAATTATCATATTACCAGATTTTTCAGGTTTTGTAGGAAACCGTATTCATCAGCAAGTATTCTTGGCTAATTTTAAATTTCAAACAAAATTTACTCGCTAAATTTTTGCAGCAGATTAACTGTATATTTACAATTTACCAGGTTGCTTAGAATAAATAAAATTAGCATTGGAAAGCTTTGACAAATTTTTGACATTGTGAAAATAGCTTCACACAAATCAAGGAAATATTTCTAGAGATATTTTTAGACATACAGGTCACATTTATAATCTCCTTTTAATTTGATTAAAATTTAACTTTTTGTTCGATTTAGAAAAATTTAGTTGTATACTTATTAGAAGTTTGTTGCACATTTATAAGTTTCTGAATAAATTAAGTGCAATCAGGCACTTTTTTTTATTCAGAAACAGCTTTTATATTGTACAATAAAACACTTGTATAAAACTAAAACAAATTTCTTGCAATACATAACGTAGCTGTTTCAAGAACAGTGATAGAAGTTTAATATTAAGTAATTATTAATAATGTAAAACATTTCTCAAAGTATGATTAGAAAATTGTTCACAACTTGGTTATTTTACTAAAATAATTGTCATAAAGTATTTAGCTCAATTTTGCTATTATTTATTGAACCTTAAATGAAATAAAATAGTCAATGTATATAATGAAACATTCAATCTTTTTTCCACTGTTTACTGAAGACCAATAAATATGTGAGGGATTAACAAGATTACCAATTTTTAATACCTTTAATTTGGTACTTGTTTGAAGTTGTTATCTTTGTAAACATTTCTTTGGCAGATTATGAATACATATTATTAAAGACATTATCCTACTAAAAATTAAATAAATCTGAAGCATAAATCAAAACATACGTGTATTTCTCTTTACATAAATGTCTATGAAATTACGTTATATTAAAGGCTACGATGGTTAGATGAAAACAAAATATTTCCAGTTTAGAAATATAGACAACACCAATAAATAATTAAATATTTTTCTTGGAAACACATATAGTAATAAAATTGTAATAATCAAAGCAAATAGAAAAAAAAAATATTTTTATTTCATAAAGATCAAGAAAATAGTATTAAAATTTTAAATATTTTAGACAGACGACATGAACTTACATTTCACATTTACACAATTTAAAATCTCCCCAACAAAGATCTTTCACCACAAAAAGAAACGTTTGATAGGCTATTAAGGAACATCAAGAAACAATCACATAAATTAAATCTCATGAGCTCAAATATTTATAACAAATAATGAAGTCTATTCTAATTTCAAAATGTTTTAAACTTATATATATTACGATTTAATGCATCTACTTTAAACATCTGGCAATTAGTAAGAAAATAACAATCCAATCATTGAAGATACTTGATATCTCGGTATTAATAAGTAATGAAAGAAATGATTAGTAAGGACAATTTTAAACAGATTTAAAGTTCCAAAACTGTGTGGTAAATTCTGAAACAAGGTACCACGCATAATCCTATGTTGCAGTCTTGGCATTGGTATCTGGTTTCTCGCCTCACCCTTTTCCCATTTTCATTTATTTTTAAATGGCATACTACACATTTACGAGATGGGTTCTTTTTTGTAAGGCCAGTGTCTGGTACGTGCGAGGGGAAGTGCCTGCCCGTCAAACGTACTACATTTTCGGAAATTTTTGAGGAGTTTCCTCTTTGTGTACATACTTCGGAAGGACCGCTTTCTACGACTAACCATTCAATTAGTCACATGCGAAAGTCAACATGCTTACTGGTTCCACCCGTTTTCTTGTATAGTACAAAGGAGTTCCCGCCTGATTTATGAGATGTCGAAATATTTTTTTATAATATTTTCTTTGTTGATTTCTCATAACCGGATAGTAGGAGATGCATTGGTCGACCCTGTCTACTCCACCCATTTGATGATTATAGTCGGCGATCACTGATGGTTTTAATTTGGTAGATTTCGTCTTTTGACTAGTGACGGTAACCATTGACGCATTGTACATTGTGCTTATCATGCACACATCTTTCTTATCCTTCCATTTCAAAGCACACATTTTTCCTTTTTGGAAGGCAATCACTTCGCCTTTTTTGAGACGTTCCTCACAAAGTTCTTTTGGTAAGTTTTTTCTGTCCTTTCGCAAGGTTCCAATGAGATCAGTCTTTTCTGCAATTAGCATTTCTGCCAATTCTGGAGACGAATAAAAATTGTCAGCTGTCAATTGCCCTAACAATTCGTGCACAAGCGTCATTATGCTTTTTGTAGAGTTCTTTGTATTCCTCCTTAAAAGGCGTATCTTTACCTGTGTAAATTAAATAGTTCCAAATATAGTCACTCTCCGATTCACACAGCTGGTATGATTTTATTCCAAAATGGGTCTTTTGGTTGGAATATATTGCTTCCATCCAAGAAGGCCCTTGTATGCCATAAGAGACTCATCAATTGATATGTTCTTTTCAGGGACATAGACCTTCTTGAACTTTTCCACTAGTCTGCTTTGTACGTCGAATATCTTATGCAGTTTCGGATGTGGGTGCTGATTTTTATCAAAAGTGCTGGTGTCCTCGAAGTGGAGAAATTTCATTAGCAACCCATATCTTTGTTGAGACATTACACAGCCAAAAAAAGGGGTATTTAAAACAGGTCTTTTTGCCCAAAACCACCTCTCTACTGGCTTCTGGACCAATCCTTGTGTCAGTAGAAGAGCAATAAATCGTTTAATCTCATTATTTGTTGTTTCCTTCCACTTTAGTGCTCTTGAAGAAGGCGTCAGTTCCGTCGTTTCGAAATACTCGGCAGCATATCGGTTTGTCTCGTTCACAATGTACGAAAACATCTCATCGTCAAAAAAAAGTATAAAAAATGACATAGGGTCATCTGCATCGGAAACTTTCATTCCTGGACTTCCGTTGAAAGGGAAACTTGGTGGAGCTGGTGGTAAAAGGGATAAGTTTACTCAACACCAATCTCTTGCTTCAATAAGATCTCCATCGTCTGTTTCACTTCCAGAAGACAGTTCACAATCGCTATCAGAAGAGCTTATAAGAATTTCAGCATCCGAATCGGAATCCATTTCTCGATAAATATTTAAAAGACAAACAGAACTAGAGCAGAATACTGGTGAGTCTGCCGAATACTGAACATGAACAACTTGTTCTGTCACCTGAATGTTGAGTGCAACAAAATATGTAGTAAACTGGTTGGTCATGTTGTTGGACATAATGAAAGCTGTTTTGAAAGGAAGAAAGAACAATTTCCTTTGTTAGGTTAAGATTTATGGAAGCATAAGTACGGGTTAAAAAATGCATGAATCATATTGTTTGTCCATAGAAGTACCATATCATTGTATATTTCAAGACTATAATACATCAACAGAAGAGAAAAAGAACTACATGCCACTATAGTTGTTGATGATTTTGTTACAATAACTAGAAACTCCCTTTTTTTCCGATTACGGCCCAACTTACAAATGCAGGGTCCCAGTGCATAAACCCTAATTGGGACCCCCTCCTCGTGATAAATTTACTTCGTAAGAACATTATACCAATAAACGAGGCCTTACACACCAATTCAAATAAAATAAAGATTGTTTAAATGCAAAAATGTTTGTGTTTGCAAAAATTGCATTAAATGAATTGCACAGGAAATGACATGCATTACAGTAAAATGGATTTATGGGTATTCTAAAAATATCCGAGAAGGCATACAATCAATTATAAAAGCTGCCAAATTGTAAAAAATATTATATACAATTGAATTAAAAGGGATATTTTTCTCTACATTCTTATAAACACACTTAAGTTCGTAAAAAATAGTTAAATGCATCCAAATAAAACATATAGTAGTTGCATAATGTAGATGTTGCATATGCTTGCGGACAATAGGTACCACAAGTATCTACTTAACGAAGAAAAAAAAAAAGCTTTAAATAAACTTCTTTTTTCAAATTTCGGTATCCGGATCAATTGGGGGGTAGGGGCCTCAAAGTTTGAGCACGTGCCCCAATTCCCTTGTGGAAAATCAGGCCCTGATTCCAAAGATGTTACAAATAATGCATTTTCATAATTATTATACATACATTGTCCATTAAGTTATTTGTATCGTTATGCATCTTCTAACTAATAAATCTAATATCCTAATACAAAATTCAATATCTGAAAATAAAATTAAGATATTGAACAGCGTAGCATTCAATTTTATTTCAATTCGATATTTTTTTAGATCATGATTATCCAAAGAAATAAAAATCCATTTAAAGAATATGCTTTTTTTAATTAATAAAAATATAAGCACAGTTACAATTTAAAAATTTGGGGAAATAAAGGGGGGGGGGTACTATAGTATTAATTAATAGGATGATTTTGTATCTTGAGAAATTATATCCGATTGTCAATTCCTAGAAATGTATTGCTTTTGGAAATGATCGATATCCTGAAATCTATTTTGTAAATTCGTTGAACATTTCTTAGAAGGTTGGTTTTTGTTTTATTTTTGTAAATTCAATATTTTTTCATGGCAAAAAAAATTATTTTTGTGCCTTTTTCTTATCAGAGTTCAAACGCAATATAAACGGTTGAGAACAACTGGTTGTGCGTATTTAATGACATGACTTTACATGAACAGATTTAAAGTGAGTAAATAAAGCAAAAAACCTTTGAAACTTAGGTTTTATCATAAAAATGTAAAAGAAATCAGAGTTTTTGAAAAGGCTTTTCAAATAAAGTACAGTAATTAAGAAAAACTAGTTTAATTTTTAGTAAATTATTCAATTATTGATCCAAAAAGTACAGTTATATAAATTTATTTAAAACTTACAATTTTGTTTCTTACAGGTATCACTAAAGAGTTCCATATTTACTACCCATAAGTACCCTTAACTTGTAAGAGATACCATATTTTATTTCTTTTCCTTTCCATACCCACACAGTTAACTGGGACAATGTGTCTTTTCTAACATGCCATATGTCTTTATAATATGCATATATAAACAACTACACCATTTGAACTCGTGAAACTCTTATCTTAACTATTTTGATCCCTATTCACCAACGTTTGTACTATTCTACTACGAGCTATCAGAGTGTTTCTTTGTTCTCTTTGAAATAGTTAAAGTTAGAAGTAGTGGTAATTGCCCTATTTTAGGCAGTTATAAAACTATGAATTATAATACCCTTCCTACGTATAAAGATATAATGAGACATTACCATTTTCTAAGAAATACGCTTAAATGTGAAAATATAGGTTATTATCCATCACAAGTCAGATTGCAAATGTTTTTGTCGAGAAGTTGATTAAATTGATAAATATTTGGAATAAAGCATTTCTCTCAACAATTGCTCATAAAGCCTTTGTCAAGAGTTAATACATAACAATTCCGAAATCTTAAAAAAAGCTACAAAGAAAATGTGTCTCTTTCAAAAAGAAAACTGAAGTAATCCAATTTTGATTTCAACGAGTTTTTGACATATGTTCATGCAAATGCAACGATTTCACTGCTTGTAAATAATGTGCACGGGAAAAAAAGTTCCTGTTCAGAAGCAAGAATTTTTTATTGATCAAAGAACAGAGAGACGTATGGTAATTGGAGGACTTGATAAAAATGCCTCTGAAGTTCAGAGGAAAAGATTATCCAGAAAGCTCAAAAGAGATGAAATTGCTAATAAGAAAATTCAAAATCGAGAGCAATTTGATTCAAGACTTCCATTTGAAGATGGTTCTTCCGATAAGAATCCAGATTTTTCAGTTAACTTACCCAATTATCAATTGAAGGTAGATGAAGCAAGTATTAGTAGGTTAGTAGCTTGCAAAGGCACTGATTACAAATGCAGTTTCCAACCGTCATCATCAATTCCATTTCAATGTTATGCATTTTTATGAAAAATGACAATGTTCAAGATTTTGAATCCTTAAATAATTGCTTCACATAATTCATATTTTATATACTTGTTTAGAGTACCTTATATAAATTATTACGCATGTTGACATTTATGTTTTTGTATTTTAAATATTTTTTCTAAAATTTTCGATTTTAGGAATTTTTTATGAAAAATTCCTATTTTTGGGTGACCTCTGAGGCACCCTTAGATATTTTTTGAAGAACTTTATATTTTAGGATCCTGTAATGAACTCCAAATGGCCACTGAAAAACATAGTTCCAAAACAAATTTCGACCCCCCCCCCCCCCT
Organism: Linyphia triangularis; assembly: GCA_963978545.1. Classification (NCBI taxonomy): domain Eukaryota; kingdom Metazoa; phylum Arthropoda; class Arachnida; order Araneae; family Linyphiidae; genus Linyphia; species Linyphia triangularis. The sequence goes on along the minus strand of OZ021723.1, from coordinate 32,560,284 downwards.
GTTTTCGATCCACCCTACAACTCAGGGTTATTAATCTTTAGTTCAATTTTCCCGCCACAAATATATTTGCATGAAATTTCTAAAACTAATAAATAATTACTTCGAAAAACAGAGCTAAGCTTTGATTTTGACATTTCCGAAATAAAAAGTATTTAAATGCTTATCCATGCATATATGCTCTAAATATATATTGTTAGCGAAGTCTTCCGATGCAATAATTTTGATTCCTTACTTGAACAAATAGCAATAAATTTATACTGTAACCTTTAATATTTTTAATCAATAATTTTAATCAAAATATTTTAGAGTTTAAACAATCCTTCCTTCATTTCAATTTTTTAAAAACTGATCAATTAATTAATTTATGTCGTCATATATGACCGAAGAAAAGTTGACTAGCACCCAATAAAATGGATCTGCATTCCCGTGCAAATAATCCTGCTTATGTTTATTCATGCCCAAGGCAAGATGATAGGTTTTTGCGAATTTTTAACTAAAAGAAAGTATTTTTTTTTCTCTTGGTTAATGGTTGAAAAATCGTTTTTTGCTTTACTTAAATATTTTTTGCATTCACACTTGTAAAATTCACTTTTACATGTCAATTTATTTTTAAAAACTTAATTTCGTTAATTTAAATAATAATTTTAAATTATTAATGAGACCTTAGGTTTTTCAAACGGCGAGAGCTACTCTACTTCTGAACATTGTTTAAAGTAGGATATGTTTTATTTGAGAATAAAGATTCTTTTTCCACAACATCACTATATTGAAACTAAATAATAATAGAATTATCAATAGATTATGGTTAAGTTAGTCACTATAGTTTGCAAAGCGCAATTAAATTAAATGAGTTGTAAGGACACTTGTAAAATGATTTGTATATTTCTAAAGTTCACACAAGTACCATAATATCCATTGTAATAGAATTTATATCTAACACAGATTTATTTACGGAAGTTTAAAAAAAAAAAATTGTTAATTCCAGCACTATTAAATACAGGCACATAATTGGAATAAATTACAATAACCTCGAAAAGTTCAATTTGAATAATAATATCTTCGCCAACACAAACAAACAAGTCCCACACTCCATATTGTCTCTCATTATCACTTAACATCATATAGGAATGTTAGCTACTGATGTTCAAAATAGAGCATTCCTTCCCCCTCTAACCTGCCTTTAAGGGAAACCAATTGCTATTCATCAGAAATACCCCCTACCTAAAACTTGTCGTCACGGAGGGTGAACTTTGAACCACCTGGTCAATTAGGATAGAAGGAGGGGAAAGCACTATACAGAAATATACGCCTTTGACACTCTAGAGGAGGGTTTGACTCTGCGGATATATACGTATGCAGCACTTTGAAGAAGGAACTAGTTGGACGGCTTTATACGCCTGTGACGCTTTAGATCAGGTATCAAGGTTATGGATATATACGCTCGTAACCCTCAGAGGGTTAAGCCTGTTCAAGAAAAAAGAAAGAAAAAATAATTTGCATACAATGAGGAATTTTCACGTTTTTTGGTTTTATTTTTAAATAAAAGAGAAAAAAATCATGAAAAACAATACCATTCTTTCAAAAATTTGAGCTCGGATAGATAAAAAAATATTTAGTTTTTCACTTTGCGATTTGGCAAGAAAAAGCTACTTTTGCATGTGACGTCAATGCTCAGATGATGAACCAGTCCAAAACCTGTTTTAGACGAGGAGGGAGTGAGGTTCCTCCTCGGATTTTCGACGGTATCTATGCGTAACTGCGTCAAGGATTTTTAAGCGTTTCTGTTCACGTGACTTTTGCTTTGATTTCAGCTATTTTCAAACTCGATTTTTAATTAATTGAAAGTATAAAGATAAAAAATAATTGCACTGCTGAAATATATTTGTTGGATAACACTAGAAAATGCAAAAAATATTTATTTTCTTTACTTGTGCAAGTTCCTCATTGTAGTAAAATAACATTTTCAAACACAGATTATTAAAAAAAAAAAAAAAAAAAAAAAAAAAAAAAAAGCAATTGGAACGAATTTTCAAAATATTTTTATATAATTTTTGTACAAAATTATATAAAAATTTTAGTAATTCTGCATAGATTCAAATCAAAAATGGCGAAATCGATCCTTAAACAGGCACTAATTACGGATATAGCGGCCATCACATTAACAGAAACCTAGGCGCATGGCTACAAAACATTGTTGCAAATCTTTTTAAAATTTGGAATTGTATTAGCATAAATGTCAGCGAAAATGACCTTCATTCTAACTGAGAGGAAGTTTATGATCTAATAACTGACAGAGGCGTTTGGCAGAATAAAAGATTTAATATAAAAAGTCTTGCAAGTACTAAGAAAAATATATCGAAAACAAAAATGGCAGCAACTGCTAACTTGCAGAAAAGATTATTGGCACTACCACGGCCTGCCATGAAAATCCTCACAATATAACTAGAGTGATGGATAGAAGACACTTATATACCTGCCTCTCCTGCTCATGGATACACTCCAGTGAGATGCGGTCGCGACCACGCATGCTCCGGGAGTACATCCATGAACATGAGAGGTATACCTCCGCGGTTGGTCGCATACGTCATCGTCGGGCGTACGACACTTTACGTCGGCGATGACGCAATACGACGAAACGGGAGGAAAAGAAAAACCAAGTGCTGTGCATGAGCAGGGCAAAAAAAGAAAAAAACATTACAGAAAAAGGCTCAAAACCAGAAAACTACTGGGTACTTAAGGAAATAAACACTTTACCCTAACAATCGGCCCCCCTCATGCACACACTTGAAATGCAAATATACTTCAAAAACATTCAAAAATGCAAGAAAGATTTTATAATTCATGAATAATTCACAAAGATCTTCTTACAAAAACTATTCAACTGATCCCTTGTAGCCGGTTTCGTAAAAAAGTCGGCTAAGTTATCTTTGCTACTAATATGCATTAAATTGAATTGCTTCTCAGAAACCAGTTTCCGTAGAAAATGATATCGCACGTCTATGTGTTTAGTTCTGTGGTTTTCTACAGGGGAATGAGAAAAATCAATTGCTGCACAATTATCACAATAGACATTGCATTCGTTTATTTTTAAACCTAAAACTTTGCATTCTTTTAATATGTTATTAACCCAAACTACTTCTTTCGCGGCTTCAGTCAAAGAAATATATTCAGCTTCCATGGTAGATAAACTCACACATTTGCGTTTAAAAGTACGCCAAGAAACTGGTGCTGTATTAACCAACAGTAACATACCACCCATTGAAATCCTATCATCACGATTTGCTGCAAAATCTGAATCTGAGAAGCATTCAATAGTTAAATTTTCAGCAGATGACAGGTTTAGCATATAGTTTCTGGTACTTTTAACGTATTCCAATAGTTTCAATAAAGCAGTCCAGTGTTTCATCCCTGGGTTTTCCTGGAACTGCGACAAAATATTTACCGCATAAGTTATATCAGGTCTGGTCCTATTTGCCAAAAATGCTAAGCATCCTAATAGATTTCTAAATGGTAGACCCGTCATCTGCTGAGTTTCAACTTTGTTGGAGGGGCAATCCAATTTAGATAAAATTACACTTTTAGAAATAGGTAGAGATGCAATAGACATATTATACTCTGCAAAAAGTTTACAAATTTTATCAATGTACTGGCGTTGATGAATATAAACATTTCCAGTTTCTTCAAAAAATTCAACCCCTAAAAGTTTCTTAGTTTTACCTAGAATTTTTTAAATCCAACTTTGAATTTAATAAATACACAATAAAGTCCATACGATCTTTTGAGATAGAAAACACAATTATGTCATCTACGTAAATCAAGAGCAAAACATCATTTTCATATAAATATGCACAATTACACCATGATAACATTTTAAAATTTAGATCAATTAGTATACCATCGAAAAACCATTCACGGCTGCTCTGGTGAAGACCATAAAGCGCTTTCTTAAGTAAACACACGTAATCACTTTTATTATTTTCAATATAACCTTTAGGTTGCGACATAAAAATATTTTGAGAAAGTGAAGCATATAAATAAGCACTTTTCACGTCCAACTGACAGTGATACCATCCGAACATGCACACTAGAATAACGAAGAAGATTCTGATGATCGTGAAGTTAACAACCGGACTAAAAACTTCATCATACGATTCGCCCTTCCTCTGGTTGTACCCCTGAGCAACTAAACGAGCTTTAAACCTAACGGTTTCCCCCTTTTCGTTTTCCTTTGCGGTGTAAACCCAATGACAACCTAACACTTTTTCCTTTTTAGGATGTGGTACTAATTCCCAAACATTTCTTTCTTTTATAATTTGGATTTCATTATCCATGGCTTTCTGCCAATCCTTACTTTGGGGTGACTTTATAGCTTCATTATAGTTTTTAGGGACTTTAAACTCAATAAGATTTGCTTCGGGTAACTTAGGTTGACAAGTTTGTTGTTCCGTAACTTTACCAGAAAAAGTGTCTTTACCACTGAAGCAAAATAAATCCTTATCAAATATTATATTATGAGAGTTGCAATAATTATCGATATCCCTATGAGATCTAAATCTTGTGTTTGTACCTTCGATATTATAATAAATATCAACCCTTGATCCGTCTTTACGCGGAACAGCTTTCCTTATCCAATTAATATCTAAACAGGGTATTAAATTCTGAGGAACTTCATTTTGTTCTTCCTTTTCTACTACAGGAAATACCTGAAAATCATCTTCACTTTTACAATCGGAAACTGCGTCCTCCGAATCAGAATCATCATAAAATTTAAAATGAGCCAATTTATCTCCACTAGGGTCCAGGACGACTTCCGCTGCCTTTACTTTTTCATTGAAACGCACATTAATAGTTTCGATTATCCGCATTTCATCGGGTAGCCATAACCGATATCCCCTTGTCTTTTGTGCATAACCTACCATTATACCTAATTTGGCTCGCATTTCTAACTTAGTTCTTTTCTGCTTTGGAGTGCCAATGTAGGCAATACAACCAAATACTTTCAAATGCTTTACAGAGAGTTTAAAACCACTGTAGAGCTCTAAAGGCGTTTTATCTTTAGTTTTATGACATATCCTGTTCCACACATATGTGTAACAAACTACAGCTTCTGCCCAAAATTTGTCATTTAACCCACTAGATTTTAACATGGCTTTTACCCCATCCAACATGGGTAAATTGTAACGCTCACTTATACCATTTTGTTCTGGACAATATACGTTTGTTCGTTCGTGGCGAATACCTTGATCTTCAAAAAACTTAGTAAATTCATTGTGACAGAACTCTAAACCGTTGTCCGTGCGTACGCTTATAATTTTAGTGTTCAAAAAACGCTCAGCCCGTTTCTGAAAACGAATAAAACTTTCATAAACTTGGGACTTAAATTTTAAAGGAAAAACCGTCACTTTCCTAGAATAATCATCGGTAATAGTTAAAAAATATTTATTTCCACCATGCGACTCTACGGGAAGCGGACCGCAGACGTCCATGTGTAACAATTCGAGGGGTTTTGTTGATCTTACTTTTTCAATAGGTTTAAAAGAAACCCTTTTGGACTTTGCCAACTTGCAGGCAATACAATCCTCATCAGACTGGCTTAACTCTGGGAGACCTTTCACACTAGAGTTTTTACTAGTATGCATTAAATAGTTAAAGTTAGCATGACAAAAACGTAAATGCCAAATTTGAAAATCTTTTTCGGTTGTAGAAACCGAATCTTTAGTTTTAGTTGTATTTTTAAGATTTTTCTTGCCTTTTGCTACTTGGGAATTACAATTTTCAATACAGCTTAAGTTTTGTTCTTCTTTTACGTTACTACCTATTAAGTCGTATTTCGGTCGGAATATGAATAACCCATCTTTTCTCCTGGCGAAAAACAATCTTTCCCAATCCGGTGTGTAGACCCAAATTTTCCCATTTGTACCAACAAAATGAGCACCAAATTCTTCTATTAAAGAACCAGAAAGAAGATTTCTTCTTAACATGGGGCAATAAAATACATCATGAATTTTAATATCGTTCCTATAACCATTTATAGTTACATGAAATTCTATATCCACAATACCTTCTATTTGACTTTCAACTCCGCCAACTGCCATGGTCATTATACTATTATCAGTTTCTTTAAAATTAACAAATAAGTCCTTGTTATTGCAAAAATGGGCAGTTGCACCTGTGTCAATTATCCAGGAAAATTTATCTACTTTATCCTTTACATTACTAATCAACACTTCTACGTTTGAATCATGCAATTCCTTATTACCTTTTAAGTTACTTTTACTTCTAATACAACATGATACATTTTTACCTTTAGTATTACTGGTCTTAGGATATTTAGCAACGATAGTTTTACAATTTAATTTTAAGTGCCCAAGTTTGCCACATTTAAAGCAAGGGCCTATGCTATCATGTTTAATATTTGATACATTTTTACCTTTAGAAAAATGATTAAAATTTTTACTTTTTGAATAACCCGTGTCAAAAGCACTATTTACATTATCAATTTGCAATTTCTCACTGTCCTTGACAACCTGTTTTAACCTGTTTTCTTCCAATATCAGTTCTGCTTCGATATTTTTAAAAGTAAATTTGCTTTCCTCCCACCTATAAATGATTTGGACTATACCTTGATATTCCGGCGGTAAGTAGCGAATTAGCTGGAAACCTTGATATAAGTCCTCTAAAGGGTGGCCGGCGTCTTGTAGTCGTTTCACAATGGTCTTTAGTCTTGCACAATATAATCCTAATGATTCTGTCTGACTGTTGAATCTTGAATTGAAGAACTCGTCTAGTAGACTAACTACTCTGGTTTTCGAAACTGGTTCGAAATAATCTTTAAGTATTTTCCAAGCAGCCGGTCCTTCAGTTTCAGCAGCGATAAGCTGTCGGATGTCGGGACTCGTAGCGTAGTACAACGTTGTGAAGCTCCTGTCTTTGCGGAGATTGTAGTCTTGCACTTCCTTCTTGGTTGCCGTGGTTTCCAGTTTGGCCTCGGTACCCTCGATGAAGCTCCAAATTCCTCTATCCGTGAGGAGGATTCTAATGTCGTTCTTCCATGTATGCCAGTTTTCTGACTTAAGGAATGGAATTTGGCGTTCCACATCGTTCATTCTATCCATGTTAAAGATGACTGGATACGATACGGGCGGCCCCCGTCTCAGCTTTCAAAAATGGAACTCCGGAATGTAACGCAATTGAGCGAACACGTTTAGTTTTCCGGAACCAGAATTTTGAACTTGTACTTGCTAGTAAAGTAATTTCAGAACACGTCGCCAATGCTCAAGTAAACTTCCTTTGGGCTCACAGTACTGGCCCATAACCTTGAGAGGAAGTTTATGATCTAATAACTGACAGAGGCGTTTGGCAGAATAAAAGATTTAATATAAAAAGTCTTGCAAGTACTAAGAAAAATATATCGAAAACAAAAATGGCAGCAACTGCTAACTTGCAGAAAAGATTATTGGCACTACCACGGCCTGCCATGAAAATCCTCACAATATAACTAGAGTGATGGATAGAAGACACTTATATACCTGCCTCTCCTGCTCATGGATACACTCCAGTGAGATGCGGTCGCGACCACGCATGCTCCGGGAGTACATCCATGAACATGAGAGGTATACCTCCGCGATTGGTCGCATACGTCATCGTCGGGCGTACGACACTTTACGTCGGCGATGACGCAATACGACGAAACGGGAGGAAAAGAAAAACCAAGTGCTGTGCATGAGCAGGGCAAAAAAAGAAAAAAACATTACAGAAAAAGGCTCAAAACCAGAAAACTACTGGGTACTTAAGGAAATAAACACTTTACCCTAACACTAACCAAAGTATAAGCAATAGCGATTACCATGCCAACAAAAATCTAGGTATCGGCAAAAATGACCATCACAACAATGTGCATATTAGCACGAATCTCAGTTATATCAATGTTTTCTTGGTAATATTGGTGCGAATTTCAGTACTATCGGATGTTACCACAGTGTAGCATTCGGCGGAAATGACTCTCACGCCAACAGAAATATCAAAGTTACAGCCGAATATACCAGAGCAACTCTCGACAATAGTGCTATTGTATCGGCTTAACACTTGACAAAAATTACCATCACAACAACATAAATCTTGACGATAGCACAGGCATAACAGCGCAATTCATTGCGGAAAATATCGATATTTTTTCAGTAATTTCGGCGCAAATCTCAGATTTTACAACAGGGTAACACTTAGCGAAAATGACCACCATGCAAACGTAAATATCAGCGTTAGAGCCGAATATATCGGAAAAATTCTCCGCAATAGCGCTATTATATCGGCGTAACCCTCCGCAAAAATGACCACCACAACTTAAATCCCAGCAATAACGCATAGCCACCCAAATCTCAGCACATAAGAGTAACGACTAGCAAAAACGTGCATCACATACCAACATTAATAAACGATAGTTCCGTGGATGTCAGATTTGAAAGCAAGCGCATTATTAGTATAAGCTAATTGCGTGAATTAGTATGAAGGAAATTACATTTTGGGAAGAAAATAAAAAGACACGAAAGGATCAAATTTTGGAGCAGCTGAAAATGTACAAAATGCGAGTTTGAGAGCCAACTTGACTAAAAAAATGCATTTCGGAAGATTTTTGTACTTGGACCTGGAGTGCAATCCCTGAGCGGTAGGTTTTCTGTTCTTCCTGATCGGGTGGAAGTGAAGCTGCTTTGCAATTTGAGTGTAACTACATTGACAACTAGGGCCATCTATGTGCAAATTCCTGTTTCATATTTACATACCTGATCGATGAATTTAAATAAGCAATTTTCTAAATATAATGTCTAAAATCTTTTACAAGATAAAATATTTTCAATATTTCTTAAAACTATTAAAAAGAATTTTCCAATTAGTAACGGACAACTAAAATACATTTCTTAAAGTGGTAAATACTGGAATAACTTAATACACTATTCGAAATTTATCCCTAAATTTTGTAACATATTTGTTAAACTATCTATTTTTGCCTTACAAATAGCAGTTCATTAAATTTAAGTGAAGTATAAATACTCACAGATTCCTTCAACAAACTGCAATTACTTGATTCAGAATAAGTAGTCAATAAATCAGCAGCTTTCTCCCACTTGTCATACATAGCTAATCCAATCATTTGGTATGATCTGCCCAACACATCATTATATTCACGTCCAATAAGATAAAGGGTTTTGCCAATGAGATGATTTGGATTGGTAATATTGAAATGATCATCAAACCAAGGATTTCGAAGAAAATGCACTCTCACCAATGTCTAAAAAGAAAGAGAATCACAATAAAACCAGACAAAAATACTATAAAGTATAGAAAAGTAGAGCTCACCATTTCATGTATAAGCAATAATGCATGCAAATACTTAGCTCTATCAATGTTTTAATCTAATTTATTTTAATCTTATAATTCATTTATAGAAACACACATGTTATTCATTTATCTGTAGTGTCAAAAATATCTCACATATGGAATCTATCAATAGGGTGAGGCAAAACTATAATAGTTTGACATTTTAGTTACATGAGAACCATGGTAGTACTAATAAGGTAAAATTCAGTAAAATTTTGTTACAATCTCTTATGTCTCGAGCCTAATTGAATATTACTTTTTACAATATTAACAAACAAAACATTTGCTGTGCACTTCTAATAAAAGTTTGTATTTGTAGGTAATTTACAAATGCCTATAATTTCAAACATTTTAAATGCATAATTCATTAATTCATGTGTTTCTTATTACATTTTCTAATCTATCCAAAATGCATTTTTTTTTTAATCATATTGAAAGGCAGAGTGTCTAAAAGTTATTAAGTACAATCATAGCTCCATATAAATACTGCAGTATTATAATATAATATTAATAAGTAACATTATTTTTGTGTTAAAGTCATGAATTATCTTGGAATTTACAATTGTAAGAAATATGCTATAGCGTCAACTAAGCCTCAAATTGCATTTGGAGTTTAAAGATGAACTTAACATGTATTTTTCATTATTAATGTATTTTTTCTAAATGTTCTTATTGTAAGTATGCTTTTTAAAATAAACTATATAACTCTTCTTTGGAAATTTAGTAGGTGATAGATCATTTCATATTTGTGACAGTTAATAAGCTAAATATGCACGATTTTGCTTTAACAAAGTGGAGTCACTTATTTGGTTTATCCAATGCATATTTGTTTAGGTTTCACCCATCCCTTAACAAAATATTTCCACACATTAATTAAAATCAAAATAATTATCACCTCCTCTTCATCATCATCTTTATTTTCATTTGCATCATCTGCAATTTTTTCTGGACCCAGTGAGTCTATAGAACAGTTATCTAGAAACATCTGACAGGAATACAATCCAAGGACACAGCTTATTTTGTTTTGAAAGTCTTCTTGCAACATCATTAGGATAGCTGATTGAGCTGCCTCTGAAATATTTAAGTACAACATGAATATCAGTATGTTTCCAAGTTGTATAAATTTTAACAATAACACATTTCTTACTATTTAAAAAAAAATTAAGAGGTTTACAATTAGTTTCATGCAAAATTCAAGTACAGACTAACCTTTAAACATCTTTTCTTTTATAAAGGTGCTCATTAGAATATTATAAGAATAAAAATCAGGAAAGATGCCATAACTTTCACGTTCTTTTAAAATCCTAAATAATGCCTCATATTGGCGGAACTTTAAGAATGCTCTTATTACAGCATAAGTAGTTGAATCCATCATTTCTACTGATCGTTTTGTTCTTCGAAACCTGTTTATAAAAAGAAATACAATTAATTTTACCATACACAATAATGAAAATATTGCAGAAATAAACTATCTTGAAAGTTTATACTAGCGTTAGCGACTACGCGGCCTGCAGGCCAGATTTGGCTCGCAACAGATTTTCCTGCAGCTAGCCAGCAGCACAAGATAAGAAAAAGAAAGAAGAAAAAAAGAAAAATCAAATTTCAAAATATAGACTTTTTTTTACCTAATTGTAATTTGTCCAAGTATGTGTTAATTATGTAGAACAGAGTTCTCGACTAAGTGCTCAAAGACTATATGAAGAAGCTTTCAGCAAGATGTTTTTCATCAAAAATAAATACAGGAATAACTTAACTGAATCTCATTTGGATAATTTATTAAGATTGGCAGCAACAACTGCTGTGACAGACATAGACTTTATCATAAACTAAACTAAACGATTTCAACCTCCATCGTCTTACAATTGATTAAACACAGTAATCTAGAAGCAGAGGCGGTTCCATGGGGGGGGGGGGGGGCTAAGGGGGCTATAGCCCCCCCCATGAGGGTGAAACTTACACTGGATAAAATGGTTTTCATAACAACCCTGCCCCCTTTCATAACAACCCCCCACCTAAGATTTTAGATTTTTTTTTTTAATGTATTTCTAGATACAAATATTTAAGAAAAAGTTTAATTTCCGATCAGAAAATCTCATTTTTGCCCCCCCCCCCCCCTAGAATTATATGAAATGACGCGTCTGCCTTTCTCCCCCCAATTCTCTGTAAAAGGTAAAAGAATGTCGTAGTTTTCGACGTTTGGTCCAAGTGCCCTGTTAATAGGTAACCAAAGTACCCATAGACTAAGAATAAATTAACTAGACCAAGTCTGTATGGCAAAACCTAATAATACGAACAGCGCGGTCACGTGACGACAGCCTTCAAAACGGAACTGGAGAAAAATTCTTTCATTTACTTCAAGGTTAAACAATTGAAAGCTGAAGACTATTTCATACCTGCCAACATTGGCATTTTCAAATTAGTACAATTTTTACGGAACAAATATTTGCATTCCTATGACTCATGGAAAGTCAAATAGCGACAATATTTATGAATTTAATATAGAAATAATTGTAATTCTATTACAAATGCAAAAAAAAAAAAAAAATTGAATAATATTAAATTGCTCTCAAATATAACAAATTGTTACATTTTAGCACAAAATGGAAATTATAAAATAAAAAACTAACTTGGATTTAAAAATAAATCAAATTTAAACTTTACGATGAAATCTCTGATGAGGTTTATGATTTAGCCTACATTACACCTAAATAAAACATGTTTTATGACACAAAAACTCTAGTGAAACATACAATGAGTTGGTGGTATTCAAAGTGTTTAATCACACGCACAAATATCAATTATGCAGGCTTTCAAATTCTTATTATTACATATGATGTTGTCACTGTGCTTTTTAGAATTGATATAAACTTCGACATCAGTAAATCCTCTATGAGAAATCTTAATATCAGATGCATAGATAGAGCAGAATGCAAAATTTGTTTCTTTGTTTGAATTTCTGATGATTAGAAGTAAACTGCTTGGTTTGAAGTAAACTACAAAAAAACTTGATATTTTCTGGAGTCTTACACCAGGATTGTTTAACTTGGATATTTTAAAATAAATAGTTAAGACTAACAAAGAAGCTGAAAACCGAAAGTGCTTTAATCTCTCAAGTCCGAGAAAACGAAACAGTCGTTCGGTGAGTGCCGCCAAAACAATTGAAAACGGCGGCGTCGCGATTTAGTGCGCAGCTTTGGAGTACGGTCCAAAAGAAGAAAGAATAAAAAAAACTAAAGCACTTTCAGTTTTCTACTTTATTAATCTCTAAAGTTCGAGACAACGAAAGAGTTGCTTGGTTCGCCAAATCCCGTCGGCAACACAGATGAAAACAATGAATTTCCGGCGGCGCGCTTAAGTGCTTTTATTATATACGCGCAACATTAATGTACGGTCCAAACAGAAGGAAGAACCAAAATCTAAAGCATTTTTGGTTTTCAGATTCTTTGTTAATCTCTTAAGTCTGAGGCAACGTAATAGTTGTTTGGTTCGCCAGGTCCCGTCGGCAACACAAATGAAAACAGTGCATCCCCGGCGCAGTGGTTTAGTGCTATTATTTACGCGCAAGTCCAGTACTATTATTTACGTTTTGGAGTCCAGTCCAAAAGAAGGTAGAATTAAAAAACTAAAGCACTTTCGGTTTTCTGCTTTCTTTATTAACCTGTAAAGCCAGAAAAATCGAAGCAGTGGTTTGGTTTGCCAAATCAAGTCGGCAACAGGAAAGAAAACCATGCATCCTCGCCAACGCGCTTTAGTGCTGAACATATGCGCAATCTTGGAGTGTGAATAAATATTTTGACTGATGCGGCAGCTTTGGAAAATCGTTTCGGTTTCGTTGGTGACTTGAAAAAATATTAAATTAAAAAAAAAAAAAAAAAAAAAAAAAAAAACGGTTTTAGGGAAAAAACGAAAAGTACCGCGAAATCCGTACGATTTTTTTAGCTGTTCGTACACCCGTACAAAATAGTAAAAATACGTACATTGTACGGATAATTCGTACAAGTTGGCAGGTATGCTATTTTCTTGAATGCCGAAAAAATGCCAGAATACTATACTGGATTTGGATGCAAAATTGATTTTGAAATAGGGGATTCAATAACCTTTCACAGTCATGTCATTTTTTAAAAATTATCTTAATAATTTTATTTTTTTAAGACTTATAAAAGTTAGTTTGTATTTTGCTTTCTGACATAGCTGCCTTTAATTGGTAATAATGGTCTTTATCATTTACTTACTTCTGAAAATTGTAATTGATAATGAAATGAAAATCTAGACTAATGTTTTATAATATTTTGAAAAGGGTAGAAATGGTTTTTAAAAGGCATTGGAATTAGTCACGTCACGTGTTCCGTCTTGGTAACACCCTCTCTTAATAACAGATATTGGAGCGTCCTGTCTATTTTATTATTCGTTTATGAAAGTACCAAACGAACACGAACAGGTTTTAAAACTAGTTCAGAAGACATTCCAGAACATCCTTGTTCTTCCTATTGTATTGTGTGTCTTTGACTCGTACCAGCCTGGAATTTTTACTGGTCTCCCTATACCAGTTTATAGTTGTGCATAGTACGCTATCAAAATGAAGCGACATTTAACCGATTATTTCGGGAAAAAAGATAGCAGCGCTAAAAGCCATTGTAAAGAGCTAGATGTTGGAAATTTGGAATCGAAGTCAGAAAGTGCGATAAAAGCCTATGATCCTGGCAAGATAAATCTTCCGGTAAGCTTTACACATAAATATTTATTTTTATGTGTCGTGCAGTTCCAAAGCCAGACAACTGCAGTTTTTCGAAAAATGCATTTTTGAATTTTTTTGCAAGTAACTTAATTGTACATGCAAGTAATTTAATATATTGGATAATAAAAACAAAAACGATATCTATTATACTCTGTTACAAAAAAAATAAAAAATTACGTATATACTCGTAGTGATTATCAAATTAATCAATTTCTATATTTATATATAGGATACATATGAAAAATCACATGATCCCTGTGATATAGGAAGAGCCGTGAAAGAAGTTTTAACAGATGATGAGAAACTAAAATTACTAAAAAATACTTGGATACCTCCAACAACATTTCCTTTTCCAGAACTAGTAGAAGGGAAACAGAAACGGAAATTTAATCATGATTGGCTAAAAAAATACAAGTGGCTAGCATATAGCCAAATGCTAGGCGGTGGACTTTGCACCCAATGCGTTCTCTTTGCTCCTTCAGGTGCTGGTATCGGATCTCAGGTAAAATATTTGATTTTCTTTTCTTATGCATTTCATTGTAACTTGTGTGATATTTTCATTTGTATGAAATGTTTAATGTTTTAACGATTATATCAACAACCAACTGATTGGTCGTTATCGTCGAATATTGTTCCTTAGATATTAAAAAAAAATTGGGTACAATTAAAAATAAATGATTTAAGATTAATTTAAGAATAAAAATTTCAAATGCATTTCTGACTTTAATATTTCAAAACTTTAATAATTGTTTTTTTAATACTTTAAAAAGTTATAGCCTAAATTCGCCCAATTTATATTGAAATTATTAAAATTTTGACTCCATATTTTATTTTATTACTTTTGAAGTTGTCAATAAAAATTAACGAAATTGTAAGTGACCCGTAAATAATGTACAAAATTTATGGAACATTTTGTGTAATACTATTTTGAAAGTGTAAAGGTACTGTGTAACAGCAAAACTGGCCAGCTCCACAATTTTGCGAAACGCGTTCTTTGCAATTTTTGCGGAAGGCTTACCTATATTGTCGGCATTTTGAGAAATAAAGTTAATACTAATGCGAAACAAATCAATTTAAACTTTCAACTTTTAAATCTTTATTAAAATCCTTTTTTTATACTACTAAACCGGGTGCTTTACTTTAACGACCGAAATGTTCAATTAGTTAGAAAAACTATGTATCCTAAAATATGTATAAATATAAATTTAACAAGCGTGTACATTTTTTAGGCTCTCAAAACACTGGTAAAAGAACCGTTAGCCAAATATAAAAAAGCCACCGAAGATCTACGTAAGCATGAAAATACTAAGTACCACAAATTCTCCATGGAAAAAGCAGTAGAATTTACAAAAGTAATGGAATCAAGCAAGAAAAGCATTGACGTTGCTTTAGATTCCGAAACATCGGCCATTATTGAGGATAATCGTAAACGATTGAGGCCTATAGTAAAAACTATAGTATTTTGTGCTAGGAACAATTTGCCCTTAAGAGGACATCGTGATCACGGTTTGATTTCACAATTAAAAGAAGAAAGTAATGAGGATCTTCTGGTTGGAAAGCATGGAGTTTTCCAAAGCCTTTTGGCTTTTCGTGTGGATGCTGGGGACGAAGACCTCAAGCGACATTTCGCAATTTGCAGGCGTAACAGTGCAATGATTAGCAACATAGTCCAAAATGAAATTATAGACTGTATCGGAGAAACTTTTCGTTCTTCAATATCAGAAGATGTTAAAAGATCAAAATTGTTCAGTATAATGTGCGATGAAACAACAGATGTCAGCACCAAGGAACAGATGACATTTTGTGTTAGGTACATAGATACCCAATCTTTCGTTACCAAAGAAGAATTTGTTGGTTTTACAGAAATGACAGAGACAACTGGTGTTGCTATAAAAGAAGCAATCGATAAAGAGTTGGATGCCTTGGGCTTAACAAAAGAACACCTTTGCGGCCAAGGGTATGATGGGGGTTCTAACATGGCTGGAAAGTTTAAAGGAGTGCAAGCCCTGATATCAAACGAGCAACCCATGGCTATTTACAGTCACTGTTTCAGCCACTCCTTGAATTTGGTTATTTTAAAATCGTGTGACATTCCTGCCATACGAAACATGTTAGGAACCGTAGGAGCGGTAACAACTTTTCTTTCTGCTTCTGCTCTACGAAAAAATGCTCTAGAGGAAGTAATTAATCAACTTCCAGAAATAAAGAAGAAAAGTTTAAAGGTGATGTGCCCCACTAGATGGGTAGAGCGACACGATAGCTTAATTAGATTTAAAGAGTTATTTCTCCCTATTGTAACACTGCTTGATCAGCTTTCAACTTCACCAGATACCAACTCGGAAACATCAAGCAAAGCTTCTATGCTCAGTTCGGCTATTCAAAAAGGAGAATTCATCATAGCCTTGGAAACAACGGCATATTGCATGGCAATAACTCTAAGGCTAAGTGAGCAACTACAAAATCCACAATTAGATTTTGGAAATGCCCTGCAAAATATAAACTGCATATTAGAGGTTTTCAGAAATCTACGAAGAACTGTGGATGTCGAATTCGGTAGTATTTTCGAAGACGCTTTGCAAAAAGCAAGCAAAATCGAATGCGAAATACGCATACCAAGAAAATGCTTTCGACAGACTCATCGAGAAAATACTGATGCTTCAAATCCCGAGGAGTATTACAGACGAATGGTTTTTTTACCGTTGGTAGACCATTTGATTCAAGAACTGGAATCGAGATTTTCCCAACGATTGGTGGATATATTACCTTTAGAAGGCCTTGTTCCAAAAAATATTTTGAAGTACGAAGAAGAAGAAATCCTCAAGGCTGCAAAAAATTACCAGCAGTACCTAGATGGCTCTGAGCTTATACTAAAGTCAGAAATAAAGCTATGGAAAAACAAATGGGATAGTGAGATTGAGCCGCCTTATACAGCAGTTGAGGCCCTGAAGAAGTGCGATCAACAATTTTCCCCCAACATTTTTATTCTTCTACAGATATTTGGAACAATCCCCGTTACAACAAGCACACCCGAAAGGAGCTTCTCCACATTACGACGGATTAAAACATATTTAAGAAGCACCATGGGCCAGGCAAGATTAAACGGACTAGCACTGGCAAATATTCAAAAGGATAGAAAAATCTCCATAGAAGACGTCATTAACATCTTCAGTCGCAAAAAAGCAAGACGAATGAAAATTGCAAATTGGAATGTCTAAAATCACAGACACAGACTCTACAAAATTTGATGTTTTGTTTTTGTATTAATGTATCGAGAAAAACAACTCAATTTTAACTAAGGTCATCCACCTAGACTATTGCTTTAAAAAAACCACCATTTTGAATAATTAATTAAAATAATTATTTGCACTTAATTACTCAAATATAATTAAAGTTAATTAAATAATTGCCACACTGTATATTAATGTACTATTTCTTGATTGCGATAAAATCTAATTGACCACAACAGTAGCTCTAATTAATTTTGCTTTCTCATTACGGAACATTTTTGCATGCTGTAGCCCCTCCCTTGTGATTTGCCTAGAACCGCCACTGTCTAGAAGTACAGTTTAAATACTGTTATTAAAAGTTAAATCAAGTCCCATTGTCACTTAGGGAACAAAATAATCACTTCTTTTCAGACTTTAATTTCCCAATAAAGAAAATTATTATTTTTTAATTATTTGAAGAAGAATCAAATATAGATATTAATTTTAGCTAAAAAAAAAAAAAATGTTTTTTTTTCTTCAGTTCTCAGAAATGCTATATATTGTTAAATTAATAATAATTAAACATGCATATATTGGTGTATCCGGCTTGCAAAAAGTTCCAACATAAGTCATAAAATCCTCTAAAAATTAGTGGTGAACGCTGGTTTACACAAAGATTTTTTAAAGATATTTAATGAAGTTATCTACTCATGGAACTTTATTTCTACTGAAATGTATATATTTAAATGCTGTATTCATTTGGATAAAAAAATTCCAAATGAATTTTACTGTAAATTTATCCACACATACACACACAGAAAAAAAAATAACAATTACGATATGTAACTTACCTATAAAGTAAATGTTCTAGTTCTTCCAACTCAGCTTCCTCTTGTACATTACAAGCAAACTGAAAGGAAAAAAGCAGACTGCTTATGCATTTGAGTTTTAGCTCAACAGTTTATAAATAAAAGTTAATTGTTTCACAATTGTCACAAGTAAAATAAAAAACAAGAACATTTATAGCTTCTAAAAGAATTACTTTATTTAATAGCCATATTCTAGTAATGCAAAAGTAATCTTTAAAAAAAGTTTAAATAACTATGTATTATACAGAAGTTTAGTATCTAGTTTAAAAAACAGTAAAGTACTCGGTAACAGGTTTTAGTGTCATGAAATAAAAAGTTAGACAGACACTTTGTTCCATATTTTAGAACTACAAATTATGTTTGAATTATGTTATATGAAAGAACTTGCTGATTATCAATGGTAATCTAGTAGAAAAATAAGTGTTTACTAGCTGGTAGCAGTAATTTTCAAAATGTTTGGCTACAGGGATGGTTATAGATGCTTGCATTGTGACAAATTGGAACTTTGATACAGCAATACAAACTGATATTTTCAAATCTTAAGCTTCAATACTAAATTTCCAAATTTATAAAAATATCATAACAGTTACAATTACGAATTCACAGTTTACACTCTTTTCTTAGTGAACCAAATTCTGTTTTTAATGGAAAAATATACATAATATAATATGTAATTATAGAAAAACTTATTAAAGGAAAAGAATTAATATGATAAATAAACATTTGTTACCAGGTCAACATCTACACCACTAACAAGTCTTTTTGTTGCAAACTTTTTGTCAGTTTCCACAAAATATTGTTCTGTAATACCATAAAATATGTAAATCAGTCTGTATACTTGTTAAAACTTTAATGGCCATTATTGTGATCAATTTTAAACCAGAAAAAAACTCACCCATTTTTAATTGTTTTAAGAGAGGACTCTCTAGTCTCTTTTGCCAAGCTTCTTCACATAGATATGCTTCTGATAATATATTTCGTTTTACTGTGAAAAGAAGGTAATTAATAATTCAAGTATTTTGAGCTAACACATTAAAAATTTAATAATGTAAACTATACGTAAGCAAACCTTGGAGCAAAATCCGTACCAGATTTCGAATTTCTACCCCTAATCAAATTTATACTGTGATAAAATTTGATGAATTATGTCAGAAACCTTCATAGATTTCTTTTATACAAATTTTGATATTTAAGAATATTAAGGTATGCAGTAAGTAATGAAGGGGGGGGGGGGGCAATATTTTAGGGTCGGTTATAAAAGTTTGCCAATTTGGTAAGTAGGTGGTATACTTTTTTTTATCATTCTAATTTCCCTTGTTTAGTATCCGGTATTTTTCATAAGCTGCATACAGAATTATATTTTAAAATCATGAGTATTATGAAAATATCAAACAGGAGTTTTATTAAAAGGGTATTAAAAGTGATAAAGTCTTTTCGGGTTATTCCTATTAGACGTGTCACGTCGCCAAATGGATTTGGCGACAAACCAAAAGGCGATAATGTTTCCAATGTAGCAACCCTATTTATATGTACATGCACAACAGTGATTTTATGGCAACCCTATTTTGAATATTTGAAAGGCGTGTGTTCATGAGGGCCATTTTTGAATAATTGGCCGTAATTTTAGTAATTAGTTAAAATATGCCTTATTTTATTGTTTATTTTCATATTCGTTACGTTTTTTGTTTTTCCGTAGATGTCCTGCCGGAAAAAGGTCGTTTGTTTTGACGGCAGCAATTTGTATTTTGCTTTGGTGCCCGTTTTTTTCATAGGTATTTTTTGTTATTAAATAGCATATTAAGTAGAATTTTATAGTTTATTTGTATATTTGTTATATTTTCCGTTTTGCGAGGGTATCCTGCTGGAAGAGCCGTTTGTTTTGAAGGCAGCAATTTGAATCTCGTTTTTTTATTATAAATATTTTTTATTATTAACTAACATATATTATTATTTAATTGCATATTCGTTATGTTTTCAATCGTTTGTTTAGTTTTTACGGTCATTTTGAAAGCCGGAGGTACCATTGTAAGAGGATGTTTGGTCGAAGGGCCGTTTGTTTTGAATACAGTAATTTGTATTTCACGTCGCTGCTGCAATTTACCGTAGCCATATTACAATTACTCCATAAACATACACCATTTTAATCCGAATTTTTTGTAATTAAATCGCATAATAAGTGGTATTTTATTGTTTACATTCATATTCCTTCTGTTTTAGCGATCGTTTAATATTAACGGCCAATCAACCCATCATCTTGTTTAGTTCAAATCGGCCGCCATCTTGAGTTGGCGATAATCGAAAACTACGTCATTCTGGCGTTGTCGCCAAATTTTGAAACCGCGCCAACCCTGATACGTACGATAGGAATTTACCAAGTTTTCTTTGAAATACAAAAAATAAAAAATTAGCACTTTTTACTTTCTTAAACATTAGGTACTTGATTATTGGTAAATAGGATGAAGATTGGTTGGTTGTTTTCAGATTATCTGGCGCCGTCAGCAACACGAGGGCTATAATGCGCCGAAACATTCGTCATTAGACAAGCCAACATACATTTACAAATACCCATGCCAACACGGGACTCGAACCCGCAACCTCGTGGTCTAGAAGATAGCACGCTAACCACTATACAGTTTGGTCGGCGTAAATAGGATGAAGAACATATTAAGAAGAAAATGTATATACTTATATAATGAAGCCTATAGTATTGCGACGACGTCCGTCTCAAACACATTGGTAATACTTTAGACATGATTAATTGAGTTATTTTTGCTTATTAAAACAAATTAAGCAATTTATAACTTAATAAGTTCTGAAAGTGGAAAAACTTCTTGGGTATGTAAATAAACAAAACTTTTGATATCGTAAGTTGAGTTGTGTTTCGTTTGCTGTTGCAGTAATTTGTTTACGATATTTAATATATTTGAACAAATGTAAACGTGTATTAAAATGTCGATATTGAGAAATAATTAAAGTTAATATTTCCTTTACTTTTTCACAATACAATGAGAATTTAATCAATCGATGCTTTTAAAAAATGTTTTACAATTTTTTTTATATAAAGCACTTCAGCTCTTATCTTTTTATGTTCGGTCTTGTTTGTAAACAGTGTAATATTTCATACTTGCTTATCAAGTGACGAATAATCAAATTTCAATAACTTCACGACGTTTTCCTTTCATGAAACAAAGAGCATTGCTATATATATTTATAACAAATAACTTGACAAAATTTTATAACAAAATTACTGCTTTTATCTCTAGTATGTCGTGTACATATGCTGATGGTTTGTCAAAATATGAAGATAAAGGAGTTTGTGGATTGAAAGAGGTAGGTGGTTGTGAAATATAATATTTTATTTTTAAAATGACGTGTAAATCAGCAGTTTAAACAAAAGATCGAAGTAATGAGTATATATTCTAAAAAATCTGAAACTAAAGGCACAGGATAAAAATAGTACATTTTATTAAGCAGATTTTTTTTTTTCAGTTGAAGTAAAATGATTATATGGTAAATATTCATATGCATAATAGTATCCGAATTTAATTTTAAGAAAATGATAAATCTTTTATAAAAAACACTTATTGTAAACTAATCAGCTTACAGTGTGGGGGGGGGGGGGGGGTTGTTAAAAAAGTCGGTAAAAATTTAAAGATAAAACGGTTCACACTATATTTATGAAATTTTTTGTTTAGCCAGGTTGAGGCGGAGACCTCGCATGTTTTCGCCGAACACAATTCTGATGTTATTCTGTAATTTTTCATAGCTTGTCTGTCCAATAAGTTAGAAATCAGATAATTCATAGGTGCACCATGCACATAACACACTTTTATTGCAAACACTGAAATTTATATTTAATTACATACAATACTTGCATGCGGAATCCCATGCATGCACACTTAACTATCAAAATTATTGAATTTATCCTTCATAATGAAATTAAGTAAGACTAAATCCAATTTGTGTCCTGAAATACAACATTTAATGATTGAAAAATTTCTTATTATTTTCTGTTTCGGTACTTTTCCATTATAGCCATAAAACACTTGTCCATAATTTTTCAATTGGCAATTACCTAATTTCCATATGGTGTTATTGTTTCATTACTCTGATTGGATAAAACCTCTTATTACGACTTCAAATAGCTGTTTTGAGTTTCGGCTTGTATTTGGGTTCTCTTTTAGGCAGGTATCTCAGCAGTTGCTTGCAGACATTACTTTATAAAATCAGTGGACACTGTGGCTGTTTTAAATGTATTTTCTGTTTGGCTCTAGGAGTTTTCTAATTCAGTATACAAATGAGTGGCATTAAATCCTTAAAACATCTCAATCCCATCTTGAATTTTCCGATGTTTTGACACACTTTTCTTCTGGTCCTTGCACAACAAAAATTTCAATACAAGTTCCAGAATGATTAAAACATCATAATCTATCTGAAAAGTTTCATCAATAAACCTTAGAAAAAGGGATTTTAGTATCTGGTTCTGGATTTTGACGTTTTTCTTTACCTCAATCTTATTTTAAAATGTAGTTTTCTAAATACCTGGTTTTTTTTTCCTTTTCTTTCTAGTATTGAATTTTGGAATGGCTTGATTATTTAAAATTGAGTTTAGTCTATAATTTACTCTGATTACAGATTCATGATGATCCATCCAAACTAGAAGAGAAAATAAATGCCTTAGCTAAAATGATTAGAGAAGCCAATCATGTTGTGGTACATACTGGTGCTGGCATCAGTACATCAGCTGGTATTCCTGATTTTAGGTAACTATTTGATTTATAATTTGTTGTAGAATTATATTGTTGCTTCAAAGTATACTTGTATTTCAATGCTACAATTATTCAAAAAAGTAAATTTTTCTTTAAGTTCCAGAATTAGTGATTTACATATGCAATCATAGGTTTGTTTTTCTACTGTATCAGTTAATTGTTCGGAAAATATTGCATTAAAATTCTTGACAATGTACTGATGCTTTTATGTATTTTTTTTTTAATAGAGGACCAAAAGGTGTCTGGACGCTTGAAAAGGAAGGTTTGAAGCCAAACATTAATATTTCTTTCAATGAAGCAAAGCCAACTGTCACTCACATGGCTTTGCTGGCTCTGTTGAATAAAGGATACATTCACTTTTTAGTGAGCCAGAATGTAGATGGACTTCATCTGCGATCTAGTTTTCCACCTGATAAGTTAGCTGAATTGCATGGTAACATGTTTTTGGATAAATGTGATCAGTGTGAAAGGTGAGTCTAGATTTATGGCTTTTTATTAAACTTTTATTGTAGTAAACTTTAAAGAAAAATCATTTTTGAAGTGCATTTGTGCTTATTAAAAGATTGATGCATAGGTTGACTCATAATTTTTTAAAAATACAATAAGGCAAGACAATTTCTTCAATTACCTTCTGATGGTCATCAAACTTAAGTTATCTAGGAAGAAATATTTGAAATGTAGCCTGTGAATTTCCTTGATACTAACATATTTTTTAAAATCTCTTTTATATTCTATTCTCCTCTGATTCTTAAACTTGCATTTCTCTGGTACTGTATGACTGTTCTGTGGCATTTGTTCAAAGAAAATTGGTAAACCAAAGGAATAATTATTGGGAGAAATAACAAGCATTTTCAAAGACTGATTAGTTTCCAGAAAAAATAATTTAGTTATTCTTTAATTCTTATATTAAAATAATTTAAGTAGGTTTAGTACGTGAGTAAGTTACTCATATTGAGAATTTGTTAATTAAAGGACAATATGAGGCTGCTGCTTTAAAAAATAAGCCTATTACCCATATTTTATGTGCCTAAAAATATCACTGTAAAATTACTCAGTACGCATACTGTATTACTTTTATTTTCTAGCTATCAATATTTCATATTTTAATTATAAAATATTTTAGCTCCAAAATAACCTTTGAGATAATGTTTTATATTATTGTTGATGATGTTATGTTTGAAATAGGTCACTTGGATCAGTGGCTACATTTTCTTAACCAGTTAATGTTTATCTTTAGTGTTTTATGATATTGCAACAAAGATGACTATTAACAATAATGTACTACCCACATAAAAAGTATAAAGCATTAAGTACCTCATCTGTTTGATGCAAAACAGAGTTCCTATATTCGTTATCTCCACTTATTGTCTTTAAAGTTTAGTCTGCAAAGTCAATATCACTAAGTATATGAGGGACATGGGTGCAGAAATTCTTGTAGCCTGAAATTTCCATAGAAACAATTTTACAGGCAACAACACAGGTGACTAGAATTTGGGCATTAACAAAACAGATTTGGTCTCTGATTTGTTAACAGAATTTTAAAAGGGAAGTGCCTCCGTCGAGTTTCTGTATCTTGACATTGTGAGATAAATGCCTAGTTTTAGATGCATGTCTTTTTCCATAAAAATAGATTGTAAAATGTAGTTGGAATAAACTCCACAAATATTTTAAAATTGAATTTCTCTTTTTTTCTTTAGTATGAGCCATAAACAACATAGTTTATCTTCATGCTACATACATTTTTGTTTGTTTTTACTATTAAGTTGTATGTATTTTACAGGTTGTTTATTAGAAATGAAGCCACAACTAGTGTAGGTCAAAAATACACTGGTCAGTTTTGCCCTTTACCCAAACCTAATGGAAGGCGTTGTAGAGGAAAGTTGCATGACACAATACTGGATTGGGAAGACGAACTGCCCATGAGAGATTTGGATTTAGCAGACTTGAATTCCAGGTAAATATTACACTTATTTGAATTTGCACTGTATGGTTCAAAATGCTTAGTTTAAGAAATGGAATAAATATGTTGAATAATGTACATGGTACTGTTTTATTGAGTCAAAGAGAGGCAGAGCATATACTTGAAGAATGCCAAGTAGAAAATATAGGCTTCATAAAAAATTACATTTAATTTGTTCTTAATGTATATGCTTTGTGTTGAATAAATACATATACTTGCAGA
The DNA here is from genome assembly GCA_963978545.1 of Linyphia triangularis. Taxonomy (NCBI): domain Eukaryota; kingdom Metazoa; phylum Arthropoda; class Arachnida; order Araneae; family Linyphiidae; genus Linyphia; species Linyphia triangularis. The sequence goes on along the minus strand of OZ021723.1, from coordinate 32,535,151 downwards.
GTTTTGGGTATTAAAAAGTAAATTACATAAATTAAAATCTATTTTAGCATTGAAATGATTTTTTTATAATGGATATTTTTGTTAAAATGGTAATTTATTTATTCACAAAAAATTTAAAGGCTTTTCCTTATTGAGTTACATATGGGCTGCAATTTATTTATGTTTAAAATTGGTAATCTGTTTGCAGAAATAAATTGAAAAACAAAGCATCAATTTGTTATTTAGAAAAAAAAAAGAAAGAAAAAAAATATAAACTTTATCACCTGTCCAAAATAATTTGTATAATGTAATACTTGGTAGGTGAAAATATAAGCCAGCCCAGTATAAATGACGATGCATCCATATGTATAAATATGTATATTTTTTCTAGTTATTTCATTGTTGTATAAGCTATCTTAAGGTTTTATTATAATGAGAGCATTTCTTCTATTTAACTTTTGCAGTCAGAAGGTGAATTTCTGTTGACTTACAAGTAAAAGCAGTAAACCTGATTGTAACAGTGCAGTGCAACTTTACCAGACCTAATCAAAAATGTTTTTTAACTAAACATTTTGAAAATGTCATCAGCAGCAGAGTTTTTGTCATTGAATTCAGTCATTTACTTTTTGAACACCTTCACATAAAAAATAGGGATTTATTAGAGATTTCACAGTTGCAAAATTCATATGTATAGCCCTAAATCTATCAATGCTTCTCGTTTTAGCACAGCAGGTAAAAAAAAAGGGTTTTCAAAAAGTAATTTCTTATGATGTATGTATATTCCTAAAATTTACCTTTTAAAATGATTTGGTATGTGAATGAAACAATTTTGTTAAGTTAGATGGTTTGATTTGTAAGTCCAACAGCCTATCGGATCTACAGTTATCATTGTCGGATCTACAGTTAAATGTATATTCTAAGTCACAAAAACATCCATGCCTAAATCAGGATTCAAATGTGACACCCTTGACATGCGAGGCCAGATCATTAACAACACAGCTATCAAGTGGGCATATTTCTCAAGGAATCCAACAAATTTTAGAAATTCAAGAATATTGTGGTATAGATAAAGACTCTTGATGCACTTTATCCTACATACAAACATGCACATTCTTTGTTATAAACCAAAGCTTTCTGTCTTTGAAAATAGTAATTGGTACATAAAATCAGTCTTTGTATTCATATTAATCGACTTATTACAATGTTTCTGCTGTTTTCAATAGTTAATCTCTCCAGTATAGTCTGAGAACAGTTGTAAGGTAAGATTGAATTATTTCAAAGACAAATTATTGGTCTAATGTTTAGGTTTGCAAAAGTTTGAATGCTTTAATACAAGTAATTGCAGATTTTTCTCTGCTATTGAACAAGATATACCAAATGATAGAGATATGCAATAAACTATTTACTTTGTTAATACATAAACATAAAACTTCAATATTTGTTATATTTTATGCAGTAAAATTATTTAATAATTGAATAAAACATCAATATTAGCTTTAGAATATTTGAAGTATTTTGTATTGTTGTGTATGTTTGAGTTTTATGTAATGAAAACGTTGAAGATTTTAATTAAAACATTATTCAACAGAAAAGCCGATCTTAGCATCTGTTTGGGAACAACACTCCAAATAAATCCCAGTGGCAAACTTCCAGTTTTAACCAAAAAAGCTGGAGGGAAACTGGTAATTTGTAACTTGCAACCAACAAAACATGTAAGTTTTATTATTAAATGAGATCGTTTGTAATAAATAGATGTTGTTAACGACAGTGTTTTTTATGAAATAATATGAAGGGGCAAGTTAAAAGTAAACTTGTATTGTTGCATATTTTCAAAGGATATCTTAAGATAATTATGCATTTGAACTTATTTGGATATGACAGTATATTTTTAGATGGTAAATCACACTGTTAAATGTATATATATTTTTTAATTTCAAGCAAATTTTAAATAGTTGTTACTTTTTATAGGACTTGTTCGATAGAACTTATTCAAGAACCGTTTTGTGCAATTTCCTTTAATAGTTTTAATTTGCATGAAATAAAATAAACAAAAAATGATCTAAAATATTTTGAAACAAAATAAATGCTTGATACATGTTTAATTGTAAGAAAGAAAAACATTATACTGAAGTAGAATAACATATTGCAACTAGTCTTTTTTTAATGCACACCAGAAAAGTGCAATTTTATATAAAAATCACACTTCAAAACGTATACAAATATATAATTTATTTATATATTACATATATCTCTTGAGTTTTTTTTAACATAAAATATTTGACTTTATTCATTAGGACAAGAGTGCAGATTTACTCATCCGTGGTTATATTGACGACATCGTTATCAAACTAGCAAAGATCTTGGAAGTGGAAATACCAGAATACAAAGTATCTTGTGACCAAACGAAAATTACAACAGAGAAAACGCAAGAGTATATACAAGATCTGTGCATAAATACTAAAGTTAATGCTAAAGTCAAGAAAGTTTATGAAAATTATGATGTAAAGTATAAACAATGTCATAAAATTGAACCTGATCGAAAATTTGAAATACAGTCTACAAAAAATGAAAATGAAATTAAATGTGAAAGGCAATCTCCTAACACAAATGAAGACCTTCACGACGATTGTGTGAACACCTGAACATTTTGAAAGAAAAAACAGTTTTTAACGTTTGTTGATTTTACCAAAGTTTCACTATCTTTTATTTTTTAAATATTTAATTCTCCTGAGGAGAATTATGTTATGAAGCATAAAAAGTATAATTACATATATACAGCCTTTTTGGAATTAAATATATATATACATAATATTTTACACAATACCTGAATGGCTGGATTTTTAAATCCAAACTATTAAAAAGTTATGCAGTCTTGAGCATAATTTACATAAAGGACATCTTAGGCGTTGGCAAGAAAGAACGTGACACAGGTTTACTATTAGACTTTGGCATTGGAAGAAAACCAGGAGCTTTTAGCATAGTTGCAGAAGGTTTTGTGTTAAATGCTTTCTTTCCTTTGCCTCCTTTAGCTTTACTTGCCTGTGTGGGACTGAAATTTTAAATTCATTAATTTAGTTTTAAGCAGATTTTTATTTAACATGCTACATCAAAGTATATATGATACTTTAATATGTATATTGAACTAGTGAAATTTTATATGACCATGAAATTGCGAGATTTAATAAAGTAGACCCGATTTTTTTTTTACTTTGCTTTGGAAGCTAGTCTTAGATTTCATATTCCAATGGAAAAATTTTCCAATTTTCAATAACTGAAAACAAAATTAATACCAATGAAAATGCGAGTTTGCAATGAATCAATCATTTTAACATATTAGAATAGAAGTTTGCAATGCAATTCTACATTGGCATTATTTAACCATGTGTTGAAATTACATTTTTTATATGCTTTATTCAACTTTTCTATTTTCTATTATATCTCTTACTTGCCACCAATCCTAACATAAAAACTTTTTTTGTCACTAAAATCATTGATATCTATGAAATTCTAAAAATTGTACTTTAATGTATGTGTATAAAAAGAGATAATTTTAAAATTTACATAGCCCTCTTCATAGATTTCAATATGAACTTTGTTCCTAAACAGTTATCAATTTATTTGGCTTATGTATTTTTTTTTAGTTTAGTCAACATTATTTAGGCATTAAATAACAATACTTTTATGCATTTAAAATAAGTTATAAAAATATTATAATTTGAAGTCGACTAATATATGTAATCCAAGTTTTTAAATTATATATGCTTGTAAAGTTCTGTTTTAAGCTGAGGTACATATTTTTTTAACAAAAAAGCTAAATTAGAACATACTTTTTGGTAAAATGCTAAAATATGAGTGCATTAATCTCAAAGAATCAATAATTTGAAAAAAAATTTATAATAAAAATAGCCATTTTATACCAACACAAGTACCTTTTCACCTTCAGTTTGTTTATTCTTTTAGGAAAATTATGAATTTTGGATCACAAAAAATGGCAATCTTAAAAATTTTATGGCAAAATTACATTTTATTTTAGCATTTCACTAGAAAAACACCACAGCTTAATCACTTTTAAAAAGAAGTTATGTCTTTAAAAAAAAAAAAAAAAAAAACTTTTAACACCAATAAATGAAGTTGGTCAATTAAATTATGTAAAGAAACACAGCTCTTTATGAAAATATTTTTTAAAACTATTTTGTGATTATTTTGCATCTTTTCAAGTCATTACTTTAAGATTAAAAATGATATTCAATATTTTCATATTAGTTATTTTTCTTATTTATAAAGGAAATTAAATGAAAACATATGTGTACAATAATAAGTATAACTTAAGGCCATACTCTAGATTTATTATGTGTTTTAAATGTATTATTTTAATTGTAGTCAAATATTTGTATATAACATATGTATGTTTTATTACGCTTGTTAGATTCAAGTACAAAAACTGTTGCATTTATAATAAAATATATTGTTTTTGAAAAACACATTTTTGTATATTTTTTTACCCTTTCAGGTTTAAAAGCTATTACTTTGAACACAACAAAACCTCATTGAGATGTCTTTTGATGGTTGGTGTACTTTAGATTAGAATAATTTTTAGTAGCCAAAAGTAACTTATTAGGCAGTATTTTATTAAAATATGTAGTATTTTTTACCAGTTACTAGCTGTTCAGAAACCTAGTGATATTCTTAGCAGGTGAAATAATGCTTAAAAAGTGTAATACCAGAGATTTATTACATGGGTAGTTTATACTGATACTGAGACACATTTTGAAGACAATATGGCTTGTTATGATTCTGAATGTCTAGAGAGAAAGTAATTTAATGTTAGTTGTATAGGCCTTCTCTTTGTGCAAGAGCTACACAATGTGAACCATCAATGAAACAAAATTGAATAACAGCAAGTGTTCTAATCCTAAAGGGATTTCTTAATTTCTTCTTTTTTACATCGCGATTGGGTCAATATTTGGAGGAGGCAGCCCAACTATGTACACAAAGCTATAGCTATGTCACAATCATGGTTGTGTCACATTCATTTTCGAAATTTGAGTTTGCAGAGTGGGGAAGCTGGCTAAAATCACTTATGTCCTCTAGCATACTAGGCTTCTATTCAGCCTTTGACTTTCGAGTGCAATAGAAATAAAATTTGAGTGTCAATGAAAAGGAGTAGAATAATAAAATTTTACCTAAATATCTATAGAGAATCTGCTATATCTAGATAGCATGGTATCATAATTGGCAATATTAGAGTTGGTTATTTTAGGAAAGTAATTGAAGCTCATAATTTTGCAACTAATTTTTTTTTTAACCTAAACACCATTTGAGGTATTTTTCTTCATTTCTTGGTACTTTCAGAATCGCTAACAAATTCAGTTTTTGATTATTTTCCCCATTGTTAGACACACCGATATATTAAACGCAGAAACTAGAAACTATCTGTAACATCGTTTTTAATTTTACTTTTTCTCTAAATAGATTTGAAGACTGAATAGCACTTTGAAAACATTCAATAAAAACCATTGTTGGAAACATGTTTAAAAAGGTAAATTAAAAAAAGAATTTAAAATCCTGGATACAAGGTATATAGAAGGGTGAAAATGGAGAAAAAAAAATTATTATTATTCAGAACCTACCTATGGGGAAAAGATGTTCTATTATAAAGAGATTAGGGGAAAAATAATTTAAAAAAAATTAATTTAAAAATTTTACACTGCCACAAAGGGGGTGAATTTTCGAAAAAAATGCAAAAAAGTCCTAATTTTCGTTGGATGATTTTAAAGTAAAAATAATTGTTTTTTACAATATAAATCCTAAAAAAGTGATGATTATTGAATAATTAGTAGTACAACGTACATTTCAACCTTTTTTTACCCAACTCCCCCCCCCCCCCATATCACCGTTGAATCAGCCCTACAACCCTGTAGTGCAGTTGTCAGCGGCTTACGGAATTCGACGCCTAATCGGTGAGCGCTTTTCTTGTAAAGTAAATTAAATTACAATTTTATTATGTGACATTTGTTTGTTTGTGTACTTGGACTAATAGCGTTGTTAAGAAAAGACACGATTTGTCCTATATTTGGGTCAGGCTGTAATATGCCCACGATTATGCTTCCTAAGTACGAAAAACGTAATAAGGTGCGTATGTTGGCATTCAAAAAGAGAAGCAAAGTACAGTGTATTTAAATACACTTTTCTCTGCGTGTCAATAATTTGCAAGTAAGTTAGAAGAGACCTGGAAACGAGCTTTAATACCAATAAATGACCACTCCAACATTTTGAGAAAAATAAGTTCATACTGCTACAAATATTGCGCTTTCAAAGCTAGAAAATTAACTGAAAGCTATCTCAAGGAAAGCACATCGTAAGTTTTGGTCATGCGTCGAAAATGACATAGATACAACAAAGTTGGTTGCGATAATAGGTAGTCTGTCAACACAAGTTTCAAAGAAGGTGCTATACGAAATATGGAACTGATTCTGAAGCGTCCACTACAATGGCTTGTGTGCCAGTTACAAGCCAAGTGACCGTATGCGAGATACTACCTGTAGTTTCATTCACATAAACCCAACTTATGCGAACTGACTAACAAGAAAGACTTAAGTACTGATCAACTGTGCTTAATGGAAATTTGTGAAGCCATCACTGTGGACAAAGCAGCGAAGGGCTGTTGAAGAGAAATTCTGGAAAGATTTGCCACTCAAGGTGGTTTACAACACCCAAGAGAATTCTCATGTTCTATTTAGCTTAGAAGAAGTCCAACTAAAGCTTTATTGACATTAATTACGTTCATCATAAAAGTCTAGGCACCTATGTGATTCAAAATCAAAACCAAACAATCAGTAATCTATGGTGCAGAGCATTTGTATTAATCAATCTTTCTATCACGTTATTTCTCAATTGATTTGAAGAAAGTCATTGATCCAGTAATTTTTGAAACGGGGGTTTGGGCTTTCCTGAAAACATCCTGATATCAATACTAGCTGACGACAGAAATAACACAAAGGAATCTGTCCTCCAAAGAATTTTGAATTTGCGCAAAGTCAAACGGACCGCTGCAACCCAAACCCTTTTAGCGATTAATATTCATATCTTAAACATCCAACTTTTGACCCTTATGTGACAGATTATGTGAACTTGATCAAGTGGGAGAATGTGACAGAACGATTTAATGATGACATGATTTCAGGTGCAATAGTAAACCCAGCAATCATTTCTACGGCAATACTATAGTATTACCTACTATCAAGGGGTATCCCTGTCATACTCGAGCTACAGAACGACTAGTCACAGAAGCCTTTTCTACTGTAAGTGGATCATACAGAAGAGATGGATTAAAAAGAAATAGCCTGGAATCAAGAAACCTAAAGCCAGTTTTCAACACCAAACGTGATTACCGTTCACTATAATTCAGAAGATTTTTTAGATTTTTCTAAATTAATTCTTAAGAAGCTGCAATATGTTCCTAAAGCTTTTTTTTTCTGTAACCATTTAGTATATGTCCTCTCATTCCCATAAACATTTAAAAGTACTAAAGGTCTGTTTCACTTAAACAAAAATCACTTTGACTTTTTACCATTAAAAAGCTTAAATACCAAAATTTCATCCCCCTTGCAAAGAGCTTAACATAAAATTTATTGTTTTTATTTTATTTTTCCCTTAATTAATGTACCTTAGAACATCTTTTCCGTATAGGTAGGTTTTGAAATTCTTCAGAAAAAAAATTCAATTGACTTTGACTTTTTGCTATAAAAAAGCTCAAATACCTAAACTTCATCCTCCTTGTGGTAGTATTGAACTTAAAATTTAATTTTTTATTATTATTTTTCCAAGTAACTATATACCATAGAACATCTTTTCCCCATAAGTAGGATTTGAAATTCTGAAATTTTTTTTCCGATCCACCCTAGTGTACAGTGTACACATAGACATTGAAGAACTAACTATGATATAAATTGATGACTGCTATGTGAAACATAAGATATTCTTGTATTCTTACCCTTTAGCTCCTTTCATCCATTTTCTCTTGTTGAATGTTACTTTTTGCTTTTTGGATTGCCCACCTTGAGCATAGAATCTCTTTCTCTTTTGTCCTCGGCTTGTGGAAGGATTTTTAGATGGTGGCTCTGCATCAGACCAATTCTCATTGTCATCGAAGTTTGAGAGCATTTCGTTATCTGCTCTTTCAGCATCGATTACTTTTAAATAAAAACACAAAAGGAATATTATGCAATTAATGAAATACGTAATATTTTAATGAAGAAAACATTTGGGTTAAATAGACTACTACCATTGAAATAAAATAAAAGTTCATTGATGATTAGATATTTGTTGTTGGGATTTAAGTAATAACTATTAACAATAAATTTCTTTTATTCACTTCAAATTCTAAGGAAGAAGTATTTTTTGAAGGCCAATTAGGAGCAGAGAGTCATTGTTTAAAAAAGTGAAATAATAAAATTCAAACAATGATTAACCTTTTTGGAATCAAATATACAACTAAGAGCATATAAAATAGCTTAGTATACATTTTTATTTAGGCTAGTAATTGAAGTAAAATATAAATAATTAGCATTCCAAATTGTAGATCAAAATAGCAGAATCTATTTTATAATGTTAAACTCTAGTTTCTCATCAAATTTGTTTATTTTCAATTTAGAATTTTTAGAATAGAGCCTTTCTGTAGTAATTAGGTTAAAAACTAGTGCTTTTGGAACAATAAAATTTTAATAATGGGAGTATAGGTAACATCCTTAGATATTTGTAAACTTAGAAAGAAAACATAATTAAAACAACAGAAAGCCCAATTTGTTCAATATATAAAAGCATTCCAATATTACGATCAAGTGAACAGATTAAATGAGGTATTCAAAATATATAATTTACCACATCTTTCAGCAGCATATCTTTCAGTAACATCCAGGAATCGTTTTCCATACTTCTCATAGATTGCACGTGTGACATGAGGGATCGTTAGCATGTCTTCTTCAGTCATAGGCATCTCTCTTGACATCAACCTTAAAGCTTCCACATTTATTACGTTGGTATAGTGCATGTTTCGTTCAGCAGCTATTGCTTTGCTGATTTCAATTAACTCATTATAACATCTTTCACTTAGTTGTCGTATTTCTTTATCTTCTTCTTCAACTGAAGTTGCAACAGGCAAAGAATGTCTATTCTTCAAACCTATTTGGAATGGCATGATAACCTGACGAGTACAAATTTCAATATTATAATTCAGACATGGGGACAACCTACCAAGCAAAATAGCTAAACCTCACACAAAATCAATGAAAAAAAAAAAAAAAAAAAAACATTTCAAAATTTTTTGAACATCAACTTTAAACAATTATATTATATTGAAGAACAGGTAAATTTCAACTAAGCCCAGTTTTCTAGTTTTTTAAGCTACATTCAAAGTTATGAAATCAGTCAAATCAAAAGCTGAAATTAGTGTTTCTGCTGAACTGTACAATGAGTGATAATTTTATTAGAGAATCCTCAAACTTTCAATTAAAAATTTAAAAACCTTCTTATTAAATACTATTTTTAGTTTAGTTTGGGGAAAAAGAGAAATACTAACACAGCCAAAGTATTTTACATTTAATAATAATATACTATCTCATACTCTTGTGTTTGAGTATTTTTGGTTCAAGCTACATGCAAAGCATAATGCATTATAATATTGTAACTCCAATAACATTTAACCTGAACAAGTTGTATGGGTTAGTCAAGGAAGCAGTTAATAGTATTAACTTTGGTTCATGAAGAACTACAGAAACAAAAATTTTGAATTTGTAAAAGGTAAAAAAGTGCTGTGATGCGAAAAATACAACTACTAGAAACAAACTACCACATGCATTGTTTAAGAAACAAATTTAAAAATGTTTACTTTTAATTACCCTATATGTAATATAGGACAATGAAAGCATCGCATTTGGTAGAAAAAAAATGTTTCTGCATTTCTTTTTGTTTTAGAACGTGCCGAGTTAAAAAATAAAATATCCAGAAAAATGGTTGGTGTGTGTGCGTCTATGTGTGATCAGTATAACTCCTGAACAGATTGACCTACGATGTTCAACTTTTGAATACAGGTAAGTGGACTTATCATTAAGGGTTTCATCAAAATTGTGCATGCCATAAGGCAGCTGCCATTAAAAAATGTATGTTCTTCAGTAATTACCAAGAAAATAGTTTTAACTATTTTTATCAAAATTGCTGTGGTAATTAACGTTTTTAAAGGTGTTCTAAAAATCCCCACCCACATATTTCTATAGAAGCAAAAGATAAAGGAGTAATATGTTGAAAAACGAATGTTTTCAACAAAAAGTAATCTTCTCTCGAGTATCGCCCTTTAAAGATTGTTACTCTTGTCTAACTTACACAAAATGAATAAAGTAATCATTAATGCCAATTTCGCAAATTTGATAGTTTTTTTTTTTTGCTAATGAATAATTATTCCCAAACTGGCTATTTTTTTTAAAACTAAAGTAATATAAAAACAAAAATGGTAAATTACACCAATCTATGTCAAATTTAAATGTAGTGACCATTATTACAAGGTATGTTCAACAAATTTGTAAACTGATTTTTTTTTAAATTTTATTTTCCAAAATTTAGGGTAGATCAATCTCATTCCTTTCAAAATACTCTCCATTTGTATCAATGCACTTGTCTCAGCTCAGTTTCCATTATTCAAAACATTCCTAGAAGTCTTCAGCTGCTTTGTTGTTTCACAATTTATACTCTCTAAGTCGTCCGTATGCCGCCCCTGCATGACCTTTTTACATTTCGGGAACAAAAGGAAGTCGCAGGGGGCTAAATCTGGTGAATAGGGAGGGTGATCAATCACGGTGATTGTATTACAGGTCAAAAACTGGCAGACAATCAATGCTGAATGTGAAGGCACATTGTCATGATGCAGCAGTCATCCAACACATCACACAAATTTGTTTGCACTTGAAGCACACGATCCCTCAAGTGCTTGAGAACCTCCATGTAAAAGGCAGCATTCCTTGTTTGTCCTCGAGGAAGAAATTAACGGTGAATGGATTCCATGAATGTGGAAAAAAAAAAAAGAAAAAAAAAGCAGCAGCATGACTTTGACTTTTGAGTTGCTTTTTCAAATTTTTTTGTTTGTGGTTCACCTTTTGCATTCCATTCGTTACCAGGGTGTCTACCAACTTTGTCAAATACAATTTCTTGACTTTTCTTGAGCTCAGAAGAAAATTTCTTGACCTTTTCAGAAAATTGTACAACCGTTTAACTAATCAATTTGTCAAAAAAAATTACACAGGCAAACCATAAAAATTTAATACTTTAAAAAGACAACAATCAGAGATACAATACAACATATGTGACCTATATTGATGCCACAACTATGAATGTTCGTACAGTAGATTTTTCGTGCCAGTTATATATAATTTTTTTTTCTTTCAAAAATTAATCTTTTTCTTCTTCTTTTGGATAGAAATGTATGAAGTGTATTACCTATATAACAATGGTTGCTACACTAATTTGCTGAAAAAACTCACTGAAATGCTTAAAATTCTGTTTTAATCACACTAAAAAATTAGAGAAATCAACGTGAAAGAAAACAGCAAGAACAATAAACATTACATCATAAAATTTAGTATTGTGGATTGTAACACCAATTTCAGCATAGTTTTTTTTTTTCAGTTCAGCAATCTCAATATCTAATGACTAGACTTCCTCCTCCTATAGGAACATAACCGCAAACAGTTCACTTCCTTTACATGTGCTTCTGTCAGCAGTGTGACACATTACTCGGTTTAATGCCCATAAAACTTCTTCATTAATGATAAAAAGAACTAACAGTAGATGAAAAATCTGACAGAGCCTAAGTGTTTACAGTTGCTTCACATTGCTTGCTTCAGCAATAATAACATTTTCTTGGGATGGTAATAGGATGCTATTAGTTGCATTGTTGGATGAAATTACATGTTATGACAAAGACTGAAAATTAAGCATTCTTTGCTTGCCAGTTAAAATTGCACAGGCTAAATCTTGATGTATTTTTGATGAGATTTCACCAACCCCCTTTCACTATGACTGACATCAAATTTTAATTTGCAAAATATACAATATCCTTTATATTTGGCCAGTAACACAGGCATTAACCACTTGGCTAGATCTTTATTGGATTCCATCCAGTGTTCTCGAAAAGTACAGCAACAACAGGTTTGAGGCACAACAAGGTTATCCATTTCCTGACAATATATTCGCATGAAAGTCGAGAATGTGGGCCAAAATGTTCACTAAAAAGTAGGGGGTCAACTTATATGCCAGGGAATGAAGATTAAAAAAAAAAGGCTTAATGCTAGATTGCCCAAGGAAGTGCTTTTGACTGCTTTTTAATTTCAATTAGAAAAACAATTATGTATATAATGACACAATTTCTTAGAATTTTGCGACTTTTTGTACAACATATAAATGCGTTTATTAGTAATTGTAATTACCTCCCCCTCCTTCATTTCCGGTATATATATTATACAAATTTCTTTACATATTAGTTATTCTTCCACAAAGCAGTCATTTTGCCTGCTTTTGAGCAATATAGGTATTTACTAAGTTTCAGTCTTTCTAGTGTTAAACAAAAGGTGCAACTGACTTTCGGCGAAAGCGCAGTAATCATGCCGCGATTTGAAGAAAATGGAAGTCAGTAACAACTCTGCTGTGTCGTTGCTTTCCAATAATTATTTCCGAGCTTAAGTTAATACTTTAACAAGTTCGCTGCCACTCACGCGATGGCGCGTTAGCATGGCGCTACCTCCCATGCCTGCGATGCTCTGGGATGACGATCGAGTATGATAAGTAAACTGCTTTATTTTTAGTTCGGATTTGGAGATTGAACGATGAGGTTTTTGAGGCACGTTAGTGAGGCATTATTTTTATATTTTTAGGAAATAAAAGGTTTTTCCTTTTTTCTGATTTTACTATTAAAATATAAGGAACGTTTTTAATCATTAAAACACTTTTTTTAAATTCGGCTTCTGAGGATGGATATATAAATTTTGGTGGCAGCGAATGTGTTGATAGAATAAAATACTCCGAGATGAATTTTGGAATTTGCTTCGAGATTCAAAAATGCGGGAAGTTCGTAAAATAATCAAAGGAATGTTGCATCCAGGGCTCCAGAAAAATATTTTCTTCCTGCGTACACAAATGTCATTGCCAAAAATTTCCTGCGAGTCTGCAGGCTTTAAATTATACTGCTGAAAAAAATTAAATGTTACGTACTATTGAGAACTAAAAGTTGTTTAATTCAAAATCTTTTTGGCATTGATTTTGGAAGCACCACTATGCAGGATAAACATCGGTTTCCAATGGCGCATTTCCAGTTGTAATATTAGGGTCATTGGTACTGGGTTGGCTTAAAGGTTAAGCTTGTGAAGCGATAGCAAACAATGATGCTTGTCCAGCATGTCTCCTTTCATAACTATTTTCAATTTTGTGCTTTCGATTTAAATGCTGGGAATAGTTTTGCTCCAACATTTCTTGCAAATACTGCATTTTATCTACATCGTCTTGCTTGGATAGCTCCTTATCATTTTAAAGATAAATATGATTTCTTTTAAATTACAATGGAATATCCAAGAATTCTTTCAAATTAAAAAGAAGAATAAAGGAAATAAACTCTCAGTGTAATTACATGTTTCAATAGGTTTAGATTCCAAAATCAGGAAATGAAACCCCTTTCCCCCCTTATGTCAACACTTCTCCCTTCCCTGTCCAACCTAACTGGAACAGGTAGCGAACTATATGGAGAATAACATCCCCCCCCAACCTTTCCCTTCCCGGCATTATGGGAGTCAACAACACCCCCTTTGCCGCCCTACCTAACTAAAATTTCTCCATTAAAAAAAAAAAAAAAAAAAAGGCATTTGATTTTAATTTCTTGCGGGATCTGACGATTTCCTGCGTACACCGTACGCGCGTGCGTCCATTTTATCGGACTTGGGTTGCATCGTCGATTCTTATTCCCCGTGAAATAAAAAACTTGATTATTATTATATAAATAAGTTAATAAAATGTTCTTGTCGATTCGCAAATTTTTATCGTAACTTTTCGTGTCGAAAATACTAGAAAAAGTTAGGAAACTCCTCCATTCACACTTCGCCTGTCGATCCTGTATAGCAAGTTTACACTTGCATACCGCAGAAGTGCACCACACATTATAGTTCTACGAATATTTAAACTTCACAAACTATATTTAATATTCAAAGTTAGACTACATTTAACAAAAATAAACTCCGGAATCCCGAGTTTTTATAAATTATATAAAAAAAAATAGTTCTGCCGTTTGCACGACGGGCCTATAAAGGCCGGTTTTAGAGAAAGGAATGGTTGCAATAAACGCTATATGTTCATAAATATTTGGCATCATTTTTGAAAAAAATTGCCTTTTTCAGCAATTGTTTGTTGGCGAATTTTTTGTCGATTTTTCTAAGACAATTACCAAATTTTTCAGTTTTGCAATCGGCGTGAAAATTTCCTGACCTTTGCTCTGATTTCTTGACTTTTCTTTCTGGACCGTTTTTAGATTTCGCGACTTTCCTGACCGGTAGACACTCTGGTTACTCTGTGATTTCAGTTCAATGTCATACACGTAGAACCATGATTCCTCACCAGTGATAATTCTTTCAAGGAATCTGAAATTACGAGCAGAGTTTTTCCAAACAATGCATTATTTTGACCTTCTCAGTTTTTGCTGCGTTGTCAGCAACTTGGACGACAGTTTTTGCACACAATTTTCTCAACTCCAAATGTTCTGTTAAAATCGTAAACACAGATGATTTTCCTAGATTTAGTTCATCAGCAATCATTTGAACAGTTAATCGACGATTAGAAAGCACAAGAAACTGCACACATTCAATGTTTTTCTCAACACAGGAAGTCAACGGTCGTCCTGACTTTGCATCGTCCTTGAAGCTATCACGACCCTCACTAAAACAATTGATCCACTTAAAAAAAGCAATGTTCTTTAGTGTCGTATCTTCAAAAATAGCCTTCAACATTTCATGAACTTTCTGAGAATTTGTCCCTAGTTTCACCAGAAATTTGATGTTGACTCGTTGTTCCATCTGTTCGTTAATCTCCATCCTCAACAAGAACATAAAACAAACGCCACATTCGAGTGGTACACTTTCCTTGATTTGGTGATTATTGACACTTCAGTGGCTCAAACCGCCAACAAAGTAGCCAATGCTCTTGGCGAATTCCAACTCAAAGCCGCCCGAGCAAAGCAGTTAGTGTAGTTATTGGACAGACCTCATATAGTGTAATTGAAAGTTGTGTGATGTTCCACACCCTTGGATTTTTTTTTTTATATCTATTGAGGTGTTTTATTTAATGCAATCTGGATCTTGTTAAAATGGTTTTACTTAAAATTAAATACTGGTTTTTGTAGAAAAGTTAGTTTGCAAGATATTGGAACTATACTCAAGAGATTTCATGAAATAATTATAATAAAGAATACAGTGCTCCCTTTCTCTCTGGAACATCAGATATATCCAATTGTGTAATGATTAGCAGATTAAAATAGGATGTATAAAAAGTTGAATAAATGCACATTGTTTAAAACTACTTTGTAATAATACGTACAATCCAAAAAAAAAAAAAAAAAAGTATGTTATCTCTTTACCTTTACTTTTCCAGCCATAAGTTCTTTAGCTCGTTTTCCTAAATAAATATAGGTTATGGGCAAATCCATTTTATTTATAAATAAATCTTCATGTAAGAACTGATCCAGCACAAGCTTTCTCAACAATCTTTCAGCATCTGTTCGATGTAGATGTTGACCTTTGCCATGAAGTTCTAATGAAGTGTGTCCAGCTGCTACAATCTTTTGGGTCTTAGCACCTAAAAATAATAAAATCTGTCTAGTAATTATTTTTAGTGTAACTAAAAATTAAACAGTGATTTTTACTTGACTTTATAAGAATAAGATTAAGTAAAAATGAGGATTATTCATAGACAGCATATAAGGATGCTTTTATTTAATCAGAGTGTTATTACTATTAATTACCAAAAAAGGGAAGTATCATGTTCTATGGGTTTAGCATAACCATTAAATCACTATGTTACTCTGATATGTTCAAGTTATATGCCAAAATATTGATCTTGAAATTCTGGTCTAAAGTTGTGAAAAGTAATCTGTACTAGCACACTCAGGAAACAATAAACTGAAATCACTGAGCTAAAGAATACGGAACTGGAGTGCTGACTGAGCGTGCTGAAACCGAATCACACCCTTTAGCAAGTGTGCTAATACCTCAAAGCAAAAGCGAAGAATGGCAGAACGGGAAGGAGAAAAATAGTTCCTCCTCATAGTTTCATGCATTGATAATTATGGGTGAAGTTTTGGCTCTTCACTTGCAATCAGCAAATTTTATACAGAAACAAATTATTTTGTATTGGAGTAGAATTCTTGCTTCCAAAGTCAGGATATTAAGGCATTATTTTTATTGGAAATTACACTGTTTATATGAGAATGGAAAAGTGCCAAATCAAGCAAAATAGAAATTTAGGTTACGGGATCTAACTTATTTGCCATGTTTACAAGATAGAAATTCTTTTATGGATGTTCGGGAAATTGGGCCAAGTATGTGAATTTAATTCAAATGCATATTTTAGCTCTTTGAGGCACGACAGGATTAAAAATATCCCACCTTTTTAAAGCACAGTACTGCATTTTGAGGATTTTTTAGAACCATACCAAAACAGTGCTATAGCTACATACACAATAAAATTTGTGTGCAACATGGATCTATTTTATTTTTTTAAATCTTATATCTAAATGTTCGTGTTGCCCTTGCACCAAATAAATTTAAATCCAATCAACTTATGCCCCTAAAGTGTTAAGAAGCACATGTTATCCAAGAGATTTCAATTCTTTTTTCAGGGTGCGTACACTTTATTGGAAGTAAAATTCAAGGACTTTCAAGGCCTTTTTTAAGGACATTACAAAAAAAATCAAGGCTCTAGTTTACCATCGCAGAGTCGGTACAAAAATTGCAATTTTTAACTTCCTTTTTTTTTAATTAATGAATTTGTCTGAAGTTTAAAATAAAGTTACCAAATAGCAAAGATGCAACCATAAATATTTATTGCGGGATGAAGATTGGAGAAATCTTTTCCAATCCATTTTTTATAGTTTGAGTTTTGCAGTGATGCAAGTACCAAAATGTGATTTTGGAGCACTGTCGGAGAAGTAAAAATACGATTTTGGAGAATCAAAATGTAGTTTTGGAGCAGTAAATTATTACATTAAAATTAGTGATGCCACAAATATTCTTGTATATTTCAAGAATGATATTTTAAATTAATTTAAAGTAAAAAAAAAGTGTAACTTGTGTTCATTATATAAATATGTTTTCATTCTAAATTTACATTAATTAATTTGATAACAATACTAAAAAAAAAAAAAAAAAAAAAAAAAAAGAGCATGACACTCATTTATAAACAAGGCACTAATTTTTTTTTTTTGTCGTCATCAATACTTGGGTAATAAAAAAAATAATTATTAACCTCTTTGCCAACAATTAAAATATTAGGAAGTTTTCAATGACATCATGAGGTTTGGTTCATCACTGAAAGTTTTTCGAAATAATCTCAGTTAGAGCAACTTTTAACAACTGATTAAATAAGATTTTTTTAAGAAAAAACTCTTGCCTGCCCAGTACCAAAATTACCTATAGGAGTTCTTCCCAATAATCCAAAATAATTTAATTCTATACAAAGTACTCCCACCCCCATGCAAAAAAAGTGAAACAAGGCTGCTTAGCAGCAAGCATTAGATTTCATAACTTGTTTGGACTGCTAGCTTCACTTAGAAGGTTTTTTAGGGCTATTTGTTTATTGGAAGATATTTTTTTTAACTAAAAAAAATCAAAATCTCTAACTGAAATTTGACAATTATACTAGCATTTAATTAATATAAAAAAATAACTTCTAATGTACTTAAATAATAAATTACAACAAGGCAAGTTGAAAAATAGTAATTTTTTTAATGGTTTGTTTTCTAGCATTCTCCATTGTCTAATTGGATTATAGAGTTCCCATGTGAAATCTCAAGATCAATGGAAACAAAAATGATCTTAAGTCTGTGCTTTGTGTAATCCATTTAAAAAAAGACATTTGGTTATTTTTTTTTAATATATGCTAAAAAAAAAATCATGTACTCTTAAAGTACTGAGAAAAATATTTTTTTTATCTTTAGTTACAACCAGGCAAGAAAAAAAAATCCAAATTAGATGCATAAAGATTGATTTCATGCCTTCTACAGTTTGAATACAAAGCGCGAATTCCTGATTGGTTGGTTAAAGTTTAACGGCGCAAGGGCCATACTGCCACGAATCCCTGATCTTTCTTACAGCTAATTTAAAGGAACAAATATTTGTAAATACAAGAAATCCTTACTTTTTTTTAAATAAAGACATAGCTTAAATCCCTCCATTCAAGTTCTTCCTAAAATTTCTAGTCTACGGTACGACTTGGCGTTTTTTCTGGGAATTGGCTACAATAAAAGAATGACGTAATATGCGTTTTCCCGTTTGAGGCCAAGTCAAAATCATGATCCAACATCGAGGGTTGCCAAAAAATCATTTACTAATACTCACAAATCCTTCCACCTAATCACCACAGCAAGTTCAAATCCCGTTTTACCAATGACTTAGAAATTAAGCCCGGAAGTGTGTGGGGGAGGGGGGGGGGGGGAGGAGGAGGCTGTCAATTGGATTAAGAAGTTTAGAAATTAAAATAAATATTCGAGTTTTCTTTAAGCCTTAAACAAGTTATGTATTTCTTAATTATTGAAACCAGGCACTAAACCAAATGCACTACGATTGCTTGTGTGAAAAATACAATACTTGTATTCTATTTTTAGCACGGAGCCTCAGTAAAAAAAAATCTAAAAATAATCATGTATTCTATAAGTATAAAAAAAATATTAATTTTCTATAACTAAAATCAGCCAAGAAAACAGATTTAAATCAGATGCACACAGATTCATTTACTACTTCTTTACAGTTTGAAAAACCTACAACAAAACTGAGAGATTGCAATTTCAATTTTCAAGTGTGAACCCTTTCCGGCACGTTAACTGACGAAAAATGCCCTTAAAGTGCAAAATACTCTCTATCGCTTTGTTGGCGACATTCCATGATAATTTTGAAAAATTTTGTGCCAAAATTCTCGCAAAGTAGTTTTTAAGCCAAAAAATGATCTTTTGGAGCAGTTCCGCGTAATCTTGAACGAAAAGAGGTTTTTGTAATGGAAAAAAACAAACAGCCATAAACACTGTTTAGAGTCGGAATTTTCACGATGAAAACAAACTTCCTTTAATGGACAATTTAAATTCAAAGAATAACGACAGCGGGCAGAACTAAACAGGATATCAGACATGCAACAAGCAGGCACTGTTCAAAACGCAAACCATGCAACGAACGGTCACTATTCGCCGAAAGCAAGAAATGGGAGGGAACTGATTCAACTGTGATTGACAGATCCACGGAAAGTGAACAGGTCGGAGACGGGAACGTGACGTAAAAGCGTGAAGTCAGAGTTCTGGTAAGACAGGAATTTTGAGGTTTCAGAATTGAAAATTCAAGGACTTTCAAGGTTTTTTGTGAAATAATCCTATTTTTCCAGGCTATTCAAGGCCTTGAAAAAAAAAAAAATGAAATTCAAGGACCTTCCAGGTTTTCCAGCCCCCGTACGCACCCTGTTTTTTGGATGTTTTAATTTTTGGAATTAATTATTTAATTTTTTTTTTTTTAATATCAAGCTAACAATGACTTTAATTTTAAAATTAGAAAAAAATTGTGATAAATTTTTCTATCATATTACAGAATTGAAAACAATGTTGGTTATCAAAACATTAAAATAAATTATTGAACAATTGATAAAATTAATAGTGAGTTTGTTTTCCTTCCATTTATTTTCAAGCATTGCATACAAAACAATATAATAGACCTTTAAAATAATGAGCTTAAAGGACAGACAATAAATAAAAAGTTTTGTTCTATATCGTATGGTAATCAGATTCTAACCAAATTATTGCAGACATTCAATATCGACATTGCAATTTATTTTACTAAATATTTAAATACAACTTGTGTCAGAAGCAATATTTAGTTTCTATTTGAGCAAATCATAATTGGAATTACAATTTCATTTTCAGTAGTTTCTAAAATATACCATCACATAATATATTAAAAGATAAATTTATGCTTCTTTAATAACAAAAGTATGAATAATGCAGGTGTACTTACTGGTAAAATGGAACAATAGTACTTGCACTATGGCTTTAACACAAGCCTCGCTGGATACACTTCGAATCGCGCGAAATTGAAAAGCTTAAATCCTTTCAAGGCAAAGTCAAAAACTCACCGACTAATTGAAGATTTCCCGCAGCAAAATTACTTATATTAACGTACGAGACATTTCTCAAAAAATCCACTTTTGTTTTGACGATCACTGTACGAAAAAACTCAAACCTCGGCATTTCCTGATTTATATAAATGTAAAAGAGCCTTTTCTAAGCTGTATTATCACTGTTAATAAATAAAACAAGATAAAATAGAAACTTTAAAAGAAATACGTCACAATTTTGCAGAAAATACGCAGAGTATTTGGTTAACAACAAAGCCCGCCACAAGTAATTTGAATAAACAAATCGCAATGTTTTGCCTTGAAAGTCTAGCACGTGCTAGACTTTTAAGGCTTACTGTATTAATGAGCGTAATTCGCAAGCTCACTTGTAAAAGAAGCCAAGGTCATCACTCCAGTGTTTTCTTTAGCTCAGTGACTAAAATTAACAAATCACATTTTTAAATTGAAAATTTTTGCAATTTTCAAAAGTATTTACTATTAATTTAAACTTTATACTCATAGTAATTTACAAAAAAGTTATTTATAGACAATACCCCAAATGAGAAATTATAATCATCATATTATTTCTAAAAAAACAAAGAAAGTACCTTTATAGATGTCAACTAAATAAGGCAGAGTAAAATTCTTTCTTCTTTTGTTGTCTACAATTTTCGATACACATAGCACAATAGCTTTGGCATCTGCTGTCACATCACACATTTCGAAAACTTCCTAAATAAGGGAGATTTACAATTGAAAAAAAAAAAAAAAAAGAAACATTCTAAAGTAACACACATAAAAAAATATAAATTTATATTGAATGATGTAATGCAATTTTAATAAATATAATTTTTAAGAAACTATTTAATAATTAATTGCAATACATTTTCAATTTCAGAAAATAAAAAAATTAAAGTTGAATGCATCATTAAAATTTAATTTATAAAAGGTGTATACAATGAAGCAGGGTAGAAAATTGAAAGATTATACCAATGAAAACTAAATTTATAATTTTTTTTATGATATTAAAATTATACACAGGAAAAAAAATTTCTCAGAAAATCTTAATTCTTAAAAAAAAAAAAAAAAAAAAAAAATTACCTTTGAAAAGCAATTATCACAGGCTGTTTTGGGATCATTTACACATAATTTTTTATCAAATATTTCTCCAAAATATCCCAACATCCATACCCTTCGGCAGTCAGTTTTGTTCTCACAGTAGTGCACCATTCGGAATAAATTATCAAAATGAGTACTCCAAGAATGTTTATTATCATTATCTTCTGTAAAGAATAGGTAAAATTCAACCAATGTAGACATAGATAAAATATTCATAATAAATAAGTGGCTCAAGTTCTTAGGTCATACTAGCCTATAAAACAATAAAAATAATATATATATAATTTCAAAAGACAAACGCAAAAGCATAAAAAAATCTATTTGAATTTTTTTGGATTTGGGACTTTTCAGCTTATGAGTAGGTAAAAAGGAAGTATAAATGTAGTAAAAACAATTAAATTCGAGAGTTAGTAATAGGTATTATCTAATTTTGATACGTAAGCTTATAATAAAATATTGCAGAGTCGACATGAAAAGAATTGAAAATTTCAAGATTTCAAGTAATACAGCGCTTAGAAGGAGAATAACTTGGATTTCCCTGATAGTTCACGGTCACCCAATACTTTACAATAATGCAAATGTAAATCATTTAAAATGAAACTTAAGGAAATTTATGGCAACAAAAATAATTTCTTCATAATTTTTTAAAGGAAATTTGAGTAATTGAAGGAAAATAAGATTTTGCTGCTTATGTAACCTTGTTTTATTGTTCTTTGACTTATGAATGAAGATTCCCAAAATTAAAATTTCCCAAATGAATTCCTGATATTTCCAGAGATAGCTTATCATTATAAAAAACAGCTTCAGAAACATTAATTGATATGATAGCAAAGAATATTTTACATGATACAGAAACTAAAGTTTGAGCAGGTTAAAGAGCAAGCATATTATATTTCAGGACACTATAAGCCAAGCGCATGATGTCATAGTCAATTGAAACAGACACATAGCAGATAGTTAGTAACAAAATGAATGCACAATTTACGAAATTGGTATATAAGAAAAATATAGAATAAGATAATGATTACAAAAATGATGTTCTCAGCTTTAACATCAAGGTGTTTAAAGGAAAAACAGTACGCAATTTTCTGATATTTCTGTGACAGCTATACTTTTATAAAAGTATAGGTGTAACAGACGACAAATGTAAATGTCTAGGAAATGTAACAATTTCTGAAGAAATATTACAATTAGTGACTTAATTTAATAAAATTAAACATAGACAAAAAATCAGTATGTTAAAAAAAAATATAAAAAATATTCTTACTCATAACCATCCTTTTTATTCTTTGCATATCTTTATAGCTATAAAATAAGATGCACCAAGAACGTTCACCATCTCTTCCTGCTCTTCCAGATTCTTGGTAATAACCTTCAATAGATTTTGGAATCGCATGATGAATAACAAATCTTACATCAGGTTTGTCGATTCCCATTCCAAATGCAATGGTTGCACAAATAACCTAGAGGACATTTTCTGAGATATAATGAAAGAATTTAGGCCAGTATTCACTATGATATATATTTGTCAAGAACTGACATCTTCACTGGAATAGTATATTGCAAAATACTTCAAACTCTGAAATGCAATCATAACTTCAATTGCAAATAACAAGTTATATAATAAATTTATAAATATTGTTGGTAAAATTTAGGGGTCGGTCGTTTGTTGCAATGAAATATTTCTTTACAACCACAAGCAAGTGTCGTAATGGAGAAACTAATCTTTATTTATAATTTTTATGAGTGGCAACATTTCGTTCCACTTTTGACTTCATTCTGGTTTTTGCTTGTGTGTATATAAAAAGTGGATACTACTGAAGTCTGCTCTATGAAGAGATGGATTGAAAAGATGTATGGCAAGGTATGATTATGCCAGGTTGGAGTGCTTCTTATGTTAATTTTATATAGAAGATTAAATTTTGTTTCATAACATGCCTATTGAGACTGAATGGCGGCAAATATTATTTATACATATTGGTCTTATAGTATGGACTTGAAACAGAACACTGCAAATAAACTCTACAAGGTTATGGGTAGTCTCCTTTTTGTTTCTGTAAGTAGAAGATCTTATTTGGCTGGAGCTGCTGAAAAGAAAAACTTAAAACTGTAACCTGGCCAGAAAGGTGTTGTATTCACCACATATCAAACTGACAGAGCTTGAAACCATTTTTTCCATTGGATTCCAGAAGTTAAACGCATTCAACTACTGTAGCTAGAAAATAAACATGAAAGTCTCTGCGGAACATAGGAGTTCATTTTGGGAGAAACGACACCATATCCAGCAGAAGCAGCTGAGCGTGATAAACAACTGTACAGATAGAGGAAAGCTCGTGCCTGCACTATAATACCTCAAGGGGTAGAAGATCAACTACAAACCTTAATAGTAATACAGAAGACGGAAAAACTGCCTCGGAAATTCTGAAGACTAAGCTTGAACCCTGTTCTGGAGCGAGACTTGCTGGTCTTATAGACGAATTTTACGAAATCAAGTTTCAATCCGACAGTGTACAAGTTGGACTGATTTGTAAATGAGTATTTGACAAACAGAGACTGATTGGTGACGCTGGTTTCAATATGTCCGACATGTTGATGTGTTTTCAACTAATAAGAAATCTTCCTAGTGAATATGACCATAATGTACAGCAGTTATATTGTCTGGACGATGAAAGCTTTACGACTAAGAAGGTTGAAGAAGAACTAATTATAGAATATGGTCGAATACTCTATAATTAGTTCTAGAAAATGAAGGATGTCGGTCAAGATATAGTTGTTGATGCTTATGCAACTTCCTTTCAAAAGAACTCTAATCAGTCAAATGCCAGATTTAAGAATACTAGCAGATGCCACTGACAAAAGCTGGGCTTTAAAAATAATATAAAGGACAGTGATAAAAGAGAACTCGGAAGGCCTATTGAATGCGGGAAACCTCAAGAAAAATTCTTCCTCGTATTACAGTGAAATCACCTCCGCCGGTACACAGCAAGCATCAACTGCTGACCTCCACATTGTCGAAGTACTATCCACAACTTTATGAGAAGGAATTTGATGAGCAGGACTAAAATAGATATTGCATGATTGACTACTAAATGGCAAAAAAATAAAATGGTAGTTTATAGATTAGATGGTATTTATTTTTGTACTGTAAATAGAGTAGATAAGTTGTATATTATATCAGGTTATGCAGAAATTATTCTTGAAAAGTTTTACTATGAAAGTGCATATAATGTTAAGCAAAAAGTGAAGTGCCATCAACAATGCTTAAACCTCTAATATTTCTGAGTGGTAAAGGATTGAAAAACCTTGTAAACTTAAAGATCAAATCAACGTTTACTATTATTCCCCGTCAGATAAAACTAGATTGCGATCAAATAACAAAGCAAAAAAGTATTGTGAAAAAAATAATATTGACTATGATCCCAAGCAATTTTGCTTTAAACCACTTAGCTTGAATTCTAATATTAAAAAAGACAATTCTAACAGTAAGGAAAATAATTTAGTTGACCATATAAGTGATATGTATCAACAAGAGGTATATAACATCAAAATTCGCAAAACTTTTGAGAACGCTTTGAGAGTTCTTGAAAAAGACAAGTAGCAAAAAGCCATGGCAGATGAACTAAATACTATTAATGATAGAAAAGTGTGGGAGTCGTTTGATAAACCATTAAATGCAAGAGTAATAGGAAATAGGTGGGTATACACAGTAAAGATTGATGACAAAAATGAAGTTAAACGGTACAAAGCTAGATTGGCTACCAAAGGCTATAGGCAAATAAGCAGAGTAGATTATACCAATATTTTTTCATCAGTGTTATAAGATTTTGTTTTTTATTACTGGTTTCTTTATTTCATTGGGAGCATTTACAGCTTGATGTTAAAGCAGCTTATCTTTATGGTAATTTAGATAAGGAAATATACATGTTCAGGGCTGCCACTGATTGTAAGCTTTGAAAATAGTTGCTTTAGTAGCCTCAGATGTTAAAAATAGTAGTCTCAAACATTGAAAATAGTAGTCTCAGACAGTGAAAATAGTAGCTTCACTTTTCATCATGATTGTTTTTTCAAGTCGGTAAAGACCTTCCTCTTGTTTTAAAGGTTTTAAGTTATCATCAAGATCGGAATAAAACTGTTGATTTGCATAAACACGAAAATCCAGAGACACTATTTTCAGTTCAAAATAGTGTCTAATACATAACATCCCATACGGTAAAAGGCATGTGTCTTAGGGGAGGCGCTATCGTATTTATATAATGCGATGGAAGTTGACAACTCAACCTTACTCCCAGACAGCACCTAAGCAAAAAAAGCTGAACTTCATGCAAAAGCTACGTTAAAAATCGATTGGCAAAACAAGATATATATATTTTAATTTCTAAAAAAGTCAAACAACTTTTTGGCAGAAAAACAAGTTTTATGTTTAAACAATTATACTATATATTGACAATGACAGGCGAATTTAATTAAGACAATTTTTTTAAATTTTTGACAGGGTAGCTACAGAATTTGAGAAACGATTCCCCAACATTTCCCTAATTTCTAGAAACTTACCTGATGTGCATGTCTGTCGACGTTATCATTAAAAAAACGAAGAAAATATGACCAGTTTAAAAATATATAAATTTGGCTATTTACAATTACATTTACTTATCAAAGTATAATTGCACCAAAATATAAATTTCTGCTAAAAATCAAAACAAGCATTTTTAGAGCATGGGAGGAAAAAAAAATAGAAAACATTAATAAAAAAAATTCAAAATTTACATAAACCAATTTACAAACTACACCCATACTTGCTAACTTCAAGGAAAAGAAACTAGCACAATACTTTTCTTTTAATTTAAAAAATAACACAGATAAAACATGTTATTTTCTTTAATATATGTCATAGGCTGTATCCTGTTCATAACATAAATTTTAAACAGTGTCCTAAATATTTACTATACTTTGGCGAGCATGAAACTTAAATAATCAGCATTTTGCTATTCAGTCACAAATTTCACTAGGTATAATATTTCATAAAAAAATTAAGTCTTTTGGATTTTGAAGAAGAAAGGCTTGAAATTAATAGCTTCTTATAAAAATTAATTAATTATAGATAAATGGCAATAAAATCTTGTACAACAAAAATATTATCTTAAACCACTAAAGTACATATTAAATGAGGCAAAATATCGTTTTCTTAAAACATGTCAAGCATAGCATTCGGCAGGGGAAAAAGATGCATGGATTTTTTTAAAAATTCCATGACCCTTTGCCTGAATGTATGCAGCCAGTAGCGCATTCAGATTTTTTATTTTTTGGAGTGGGAGGAAGAAGTTTCAATTCTTTGTTTTATTTATATTAAACATTTATATTAAACATATAAATCAAAAACACAAATCACTTTCAGTTATAATTACGTTTAATAAAATGTTAAAATTAAAGTACAAAAAAAAAAAGTAATAATAATAATCAAGTACAGGATCTAACCCTTTTTGCTTATTAATGGCTTTACAGGGTACGTATAGATTTTTTGAAAACAAATTCAAGGACTTTTTAAGAACTTTTCAAGAACCTTCCAAACAAAAAATAAGGACCTTAAAAACAAATTTAAAAAAAAAAATCCTTGAAAAAAAAAAAATAATAATAATAATGTTCGAAGACGGAAATAAAGCA
Source organism: Linyphia triangularis (assembly GCA_963978545.1). Lineage (NCBI taxonomy): Eukaryota > Metazoa > Arthropoda > Arachnida > Araneae > Linyphiidae > Linyphia > Linyphia triangularis. Next base: position 32,508,007 of record OZ021723.1, on the reverse strand, counting down.
TATAATTTGTGAAAAATATTGCATTTTATTTCATACTCAAGATACTTGACAAAAAATTCATTCCAGTTTTAAGTTTTTAAGAAAATAGAAAAAAACTTGGTTGGAGCATTCATCAGTATCATTTAAATTGGAAAATGTTATTTTCATTAAAATTTAATTATTTTGTCAGTTACATCAAATACAACAACTTTAGCTACTGTATATTATACAACGATAATTTTATTGAATTGTTTCACAGGAAGGTTTCAGTTTCTGCACTTTTTTAAATACGCAAAATGGGTTAAATCTTAGATACGTAAATCGCATCTAAATAATTTGTTAATCGCTGATTAACTTAAATGCATCCAGTAACCACGGAGCTGATCGGGTTAACAGTGCAAATTTGGCCATAATAGTTTTTATAAAGATAATTCTTTTTATTTTCTAACCTTGCTTGATAATAAGGGTTCGAGAGTGATGAAGTATGAACTTATGTTCCATGGTGTTTGAAAATCAATAATCCAATACATATCGCCTTTCTAACTTTCTAAATGCAAAGTTATTTTTGAATTTAGAAATCTAAAATAGTAGGATATACGACCCTAATTACAACAAAAACTTTTCAACAAATACAATTGTTTAGATTTAATAGTTAACCCCTCATCATGTGATGTACAGCTTACCAATGTAAAAAAAAATCTTCCCTAGTGCCAACCTTATCTGATCCAGGCGGTATTGAGTTGGAATCCTCACATTTAACATTCTGTTATAGCGCTCACCTCACAGGTGCATCCCTACACTTTCCCTCCTCTTCCTTTATTTTTTTATTGAATTACTTGTGATACGATTTTTGAATAAATTTTACTATTTAAATAGATTGTTTAATACTTGATATCTCCAAAGAATCTTAAATCGGAAACAATCAACTATTTAAACTAGAATAAATTTCATTTGTCTTTCAAAAAACTGGAAATACCTCATAGGTGCAACGCGACTAACCATGTGGGAAAGCAGAACGTGACTAACGGAAGGTTAAAATCGTGCAACCATAAGTGCGACGTATCACGTCATTGCTAAATGAGAAAACATCGTGAAATGAAAAAAATTCTAGTATGTCGCAAAAATTATTGTATTAGGATGTAGTTTTCACATTTCTTTTTAATTATTTTGTACCTTAAAGCAAGAGCTACCAATGTTTTAAAAAAACTTATTAAAATGTGTAAGTATATAAGTAGGGATATCTATCTTTACATTATTAATGGTTACAAAACAGCCAAGTTAAGTGTATTTTAAATAGATGCATCATTTTACGATATTATATGAGCTATTAAATAATAAAGCTGAAGTGGCTGGGCTAAGAAGGAATTGAATGGTTGAGCGTACAAATAAACAAAACTTAACGGCAAAGAAAGGGGAAATATATAAGAGATAATAATAATCTCCATAATCACAATTGCAAGTGATTCAAAATTTAATTCCATGTCAAGTAATTTGAGGCGATTCTTTATACAGAAGGTCTGTAAAAGCTGCGCCAAAATCACAATGTCGAGAGTTTTCTGCTACGAGGAATCATTAAGCATTGAAAACAATTACAAATAAATTACTAAATAAAAAAATATTTCCCAATCTTGCAGAAAGATAATGCGTTGCAAGTAAAAACAAATACATCATGTACTTATACAATATTTAACTCGAACGACTTTGTTACTCCCATAGACTTATAATACTGTCTAGACCACATGTTTAGAGTAACCTCGTGTAACGAAAATGAAAACCATGTGACTGATAGATGAAGGAGAACGAAGAAGAAAAAAAATCCCCCCTCATTCCCGTGGAAAACGCCGAAATGTGTCTGACGGAAAGTAAGTGAATCCAAAAAAAATTGTTAAATATTGTTCTGTATTGGTTGAAGAGTTGGTTGTAAAAGTTCCAGAAAGGAGGCTCAATAACCTTTCACAAATAAGTGCTACTTTTGAAATTTTCTAAATAGTTAAGGTTTTACAGTACACTCATAAATATGTTTTTGTTTCGCATTCTCAAAAAGCTAGCTTTAATTGGTTTATTACGGATTTTATTTTGCAATTAACTTATGAAAATTGCAGTTAATATTGAAATAGAAAAACAGACCAAGGTTATAGCTGTTTTTTGAAGAAATTAGTGGCTATTTAAGGATTTCAATTTCACTTTTAAGTATGAACAGCAAATTCCGGGCAGTGGCCAGATTGGCGAAGTTTGGCACGAATCAAAAAGAAATACATTTTGACGTTTATCAAGGTCATGATCACTATGCTTAATTTTTTTTTTATTTTTATCTATTAATAAATAATCAGAATCTTCAAAACTGATGATTAAGAACGTTTTTAATATTGTTTTGATACTTTCGTATCGGTTTACCTCGTAATTTTTTTAAATGAAACTGACGAGTTTTTTGGCTTTAACATAACAAGAATATTGGGTGGATATAGAATATTTCGTGTAATAAAACATTACCATTTAAGTTTCTTTTTGAGTTATAATTACGATTTTTCCTTTAAAATTATCAGAAAAGTCAATTTTTCTTTACACCGTACACGTGAAGTCCAAGTTATTTATATAGGTTAAAATAGATTTTCTTATTAACTTAAATTTTTTTGTGTATGTTTGTTTGTAGCCGGCAAATCAACGGAAGGCTAATTAACCTATTTGCCATCATCCAATAGAACTGAAACTTGGCAGATAGATTTTGTCAAAGACAAGACATTCTATCAAATTTTGGGGGAAGTCACTAAAAGTCTTCGTTTACATACGCTACTATATTACCGCTTGGAAGGAATAATTAACCCACTTGCCTTCATCCAATTGAGCCGAAAATTGGCAAATAGACTCGTTGTAGGACTGCTAGAATCAGAATTTATAGAAGTTTAAAGTTATTTCTTAGACAATAATTAAATTTGTTTCACAATAATTAAAAAACACACAGCACTAAATTCCCAGTAATGTAGCTGCAAACTCTCTCCCCCCCCCCCCAAAAAAAAACAACAACACTCAGTTTTATTTTACGAGTGTCTTTTATTTATTTTTTACTAATGTGTTTCAGTTTAAAATTTTAAAATTTGTTTGCCCTCTGGGATTCTGATGTGCTAAGAATCTAATTAAGGGGTATGGTACCCATAAAATTATTTTCAGAAATTGCACCACTACAATTTAAACTATTGTGTAGATGTTAAGTACACATAATTTAACCTACAAAAATATTTTGAATGCATAATTTTTGATTAATTCAATTTTTTAAAAAAATTTCAAACTTTTATCAAAATGCTACACCTTCCACAATTTTAAGTATTTGTCCATGAAATTTTTAGTATTATAATTGTTAACAATAGTACGTATGGATTTGAAGAAGCAAGAAAAGATTTTTTATGTTTTTACACTAAAAACAGCAGAAAAACGTTTTTTTTTCTTCTTCAAGTTTTCAATTTTTTAGCTAAAAAAATACCTTTTTTCACACTAACTTTTGTTTATCAGATGTATATTTCCCAATTCTAACTAAATTTAGAAAAAAGTATTAGGGATTTAAACAACACGCAAACTGAAAAATAACGAACAGAGAAAAACAGTGTTAAAGATTTCTTTTTCAGCTTTGACTGTGTGAAATGGTTTAGAAAATACAATATAATTTTTTATCTGTCAAAGGTACAAGTATAAATTTTTGCACAGCTATTCAGAAGTATATTCTCCACATTATGGGATAAAAATTTAAAAATTGACATTTTCATCATTTTTTGGGTACCATGTCCCCTTAAAACACATACCGTGCCTGGATTTAATTTCTTGTACTTTGCTGAGCTATTTCTTGTACTATTATGAAGATGCCATTAATTTTTTTTAATAAAAAGATGAAAGGATATGTATTACTTACTTATACAATATTCTTCTTCTCATTTCTACAATATTTGCTTTTCTGTATAATTACTATTAATTGAAGTATTTGTTCAATACAATGATGGAAGAATTTTTTTTTACATATGTAATATTATGCTTAGTAAATTTACAACATTTACATTCTCTATTTGTGAATACAACGATCAAAGTGTAAAAGTGCCAAAAAATATTACAATAAGTAAACCTTACTAAATTATAAATCTTCTAAAGGTTTTTATAATTATTAATAATAAAAATTGAAAAGTGTAGTTTATTTACAATTAGTTTGAAGTTGTGAAATTTTATCAAAGAAACCAAGTAAAACTGCACAAGCTTTTTTCAAGCACACGTGATCGGAAAAATTATACCTATTATTCCAGAAGAATACAATCAACCAACAATTTAACACACAAGTTAACTATGTCATGAAATTATTCCTTTGTGTAACTAGGATAACGCCAAAAGGAGGCGAAAACGGCCAACTCTGCAACGCTGCTCTCAAAAACTCCCTAGTCATATGTTTTATTTTGGCTTCAACCTCGTTGTATAATTGAAGTGGGAGAGCGCAGTCTATTGTGTTTATTATAAGTCTATGGTTACTTCGCTAAACGACAACCGTTGTATAATAACGCCAATTACAGGGCTGCCACTGACTATAAGCTTTGAAAATAGTTGCTTTAGTAGCCCCAGATGTTAAAAATAGTAGCCAAAATAGTAGTCTCAGGCTTGAAAATAGTAGTCTCCGAAGTTGAAAATAGTAGTCACTTTTTTCAAGTCGACAATTGTCTTGCTTTGAAGGTTTAAGTGTTCAACAAGATCGGAATAAAACTAATGATTAACATAAAACACGAAAACCCAGACACTCCCCGTTATATATGTGGTCTTTCGATTCAAAATAGTGTCTTAATATCAAGTAAATACGACATCCCATACGATAAAGACAATGTGTCGTAACACTCTTAACGATACTTTATCAAATAAAACGTTCAAAAGAATCTAATATCCAGACTCTATATGCTTTCTTTTTTTTACTAAGAGCAATAGTAACAATAAATTTCTTTAAACCTTCAGCAAAAAAAGTTGAATTTCATCCAAAAGCGACAGTAAAAATTGACTGACAAAAAAAATTATATATTTTTTTTTGGAAATTTCACAAAGTCAAACAAATTTTTTGCAAAAAAAAGTTTCAAATTCAAACAATTATACTGTATTGACAATAACAGGCGGATTTTCAGTTTTTTTAGCAGTATTCAAAGCAATTAAATAAATTGCTTCGAAATTTAAATTATTTTTTATAAATTTAGCTACAATATTAAAATTTTAGTCGTTCTTTGACCTACACTGCGAAATCGATTCTCACACCGACACACATCACGTCTATAACATCAACGGAAGCCTTGATGAAAGCCCCCATTACAACAACGCAAATCTCGGCAGTTATAGCATCAGCACCAAAATGGCAGCATAAATATCGGAAAAAGCAGCTGTTAAATTTTTAAATCAGCGTAACCTTTGGCGAAGATGACTATAACTACAATGTAAATATAAACGATAGTGCCTTCAATATCAATGCAAATCTTGCAATGAGTCTATTACATTAGCGTAGTACGCTGCAAAATAGTCGTCACAGCAACGTAAATCTCGGCGATCATCCGGCATGTAAGCCTAAATCTCGGCAATAGCGGCCATTGCATTGGCGTAACAATCAATGAAATTAACAATCACACATTAACATAAATATTTATGAAAGAGACAAACATTAAAGAAAGCAGTGATAAAAGTGGTCATTTTACAGGAGGTTTTAGGAATTCTGAATGCACACAAGGATCCATTGTGATCAGACTTTAAAGCAAGCAACTGACACACATGCATCCCCTAGAAATTTTAATGTGGATTTGCATCGATCTCATGAAATTTTGGTCAAAAAAGCTGAAATCGGCATGTTTGCAGAACTATATCATGTGTGATTTTTAGTGTGGATTTCATCCCCTATATGTTAAGTCAAAGAAACAAAAGCTTGCTTTTCACAACCGTCTTGTTTCACACACAAGTAACTTCCACTTCGGAGCTTTGCTTATATTATATTGATAAGTCATGTGTGGATGCAAAATGTCATACAATATGCTTCTCCTATTTCGTGATTTTCAGTACCTGGTGATTGACTTGGAAAAATAACAAGGATTTCTTATACTTAAACACTACAACTACCTTGGCAAAGTTAGGCGACTTTTTTAACAAGAAAAGAAAACAATTTATAATGACGTGTTATCAGGCCATTCAAATTGTGCAAAAGTAGATGCCCCATTGGCTAAGTGGTAATCCTCAATCGCTTAGTGTATAATTTCATCGGTATTTTTACGAAAATACGAATTTTCAATTGAAAAAGAAAACTATCTATAATGATGGCATTTTCTTCCGGCGATCACGAAAAATTAATTTTAGTCAACTAAAGTAAATAAAGGCAATACAGTTTGATATTTGAGAATATATAGTGTATGTTGTTGAGCCTTGCACGACGAAAGATAAAACACAGGAACCAAACAGGTAGGCGAAAAACAACCGTGTTTGATGTCGCAAATAACAATCGCTCGAGCGTTGTTACCAGGGAGATACTATCATTAGACTATAAAAACGACCATTCGATCCATGAATATAAACTAAAATTAACCCCTATTTCGACAACGTTTGCTCTTTGCCCCACCTTATAAATATCACCGTTTTGACAAAACTACATTAGTACTCAATAGGCGATTTTTTTGTTCGTCCTACTATCGGACTGTAATTTCTAAAAAAATAGTCGGCTTAGCCCCAAAATAGTAGAAGGTTTTGCTTAAAATAGTCGTTTTGGCCCCTTTTTTCGTTGAAATAGTAGCCATAGTCGCCTGGCCACTAAAATAGTTGCTTTAGTAACCTTTTTAGTCGCCTGTGGCAGCCCTGCAACAGTCCCAAACCAAATAAAACATTCCGTGGTGGTGGTGGGGGGGGGGGAGGGGGGATAAACCCTAACACTTTTGGCATACAAAACCATCGCTGCGTAAGCCTAACAACCATCAAATGGGCAGCTTATCTACAAATTTAAAAATTTACAATATGGTATGGTTAACTTGTACGTTTGAAATTAATACCCTTCATAACCATTGGATTAAACAAGATTGTAATGAATCTCATTTTGTTATTGAAATGTGGGAAACACGGTTTGGTTGATTGGTTTGTAAGCTCAACGATATTTTTGTGCACATTAGCGGTTTACCAGAATGGATCTTAAACGGTATAATGGTTAGCGTGCTGGCTTCTAGACCGCGAGGTTGCTGGTTCGAGTCCCGTGTAAGGCATGGGTGTAATGTAAATGTATGTTGGCTTGTCAAATGACGAATGTTTCGATGCATTATAGCCCTCGTGTTGCTGACGGCGCCAGATAATCTGAAAACAACCAACCAGGACAGATCTACAACTTACGTCGATTCCGAACCACAACGAATATACGCGCCTAACCCAGGATTCGAATCCGGAACCTTTGGTATGCAAGGTCAGAGTGCTAACCAAACAGCCATCAGGTGGGCAAAATACAATTTGGATATGCTATATAGTTCGGTTGAGTTACGCTTCAATACTCACCCGATTATACAATCTTTCCTGCGCATATCAACTCTTTAAACGCCATGAATATTTGGATGCAGGTTAGTTTCTCAACAATTATTTCACAAATAAACCATTAAATAACACCTCGATATAAAGGATTTTGCTGACAACTAACCCTAATACTAAGTTTCATCAACAGTAAGAACTAACTAAACCAGCAACTGTAGAGTTAAGTGTAATTTTAAGTCAAAAGAAGCAATACTAATACGATAAAATGAATTCTTCACATTATTTAAGACAGGAACAAACACCTTATTTCTCCAATTCAGTTTTCAAACCCTATTTGAAGTTTAAAATGGCAATAAAATAATCAAAAAAAGTTTGCATTATAAATCCTTTAGATGCATTGCCAATTTATATATTCGTTAACACAGGCGCCGATTCTGTAAACAGCGTGTGCTTGTAACTTGCATCTAATTTCAAATATCAAAAGCACTTCTATCAGCAAAATGTGTGGCAAACTACGTTTCAAAATGTATTTAATAAAAATGAATGTGCATTTATGCTCTCATATCCAAATATCATTTATTTATTCTGATTAAAGAATTTTTTTTATTTATTAAAAAAAAATTGGTGACAGGAAAGAGTTTCAACAATGGTCAGTTCAATGTTTTTTTTTAATGCGATTGGATGGCGGCAAGTTGGTTTATTAGTATTCCGTTAAAGAAACCTTTTAATGACAGTTACAACCCCAAAATTTGATAGAATGCATTGTCATCGACATCATCTGCTAAGTTTCACCTCGATTGGATGACGGTAAAGACCGTTAATTAGGCCTCCACTGATTTGCCCTCCAACGACAAACCCACAAAATCGAAGTTAACACAAAAGATTTAAAAATAAATTAAAAGTTGTAAATTTGGATGCATTTGGCAGCAAGAGTCCCGATCTGGTTAGTAGCGCAACAAATTATAGACTAAAAAATACAAAATCAGTGAGTATACTTACAGAAAAAGATCCTAATGCAATTGTTTTAACGCATCACCTTCTACAACTCGTATTGTCCGAACAACCGCATTGGAATGGTGTTACTGTTTCATGTTGCAGAAATATTTTGAGTAATTAGTTTTTCGTTTTAATTTTGACAGAACTATATTTTTGTACACTATACGCGGCTGCAACAAGAAAAAAAGTTTCAACAAATCGAAATTTAAGTTGACAACGGTGACCTTCACTTACCAGCCTTGAAATTCTTTACAAGGGCAGAAGGCTCATACATTTTAATGTTCAAAATAGACATGCCCAGGAAAAACATATCAATACATGCTTCATTTCATTATGAATAATTTATTACTATACATTATTTATTATAAATATTTTTCAACTACGGAAAGAGAAAATAAAGAGAAATAAAATATGTCTTTTTTTTAATTTTTTTATTAGGAGATCAGGATTTTTTTCTTCTAAAGAAGCTTCTGAAATTCACAAAGGAAAAAAATAAGGAATAACAAATGTCCGTTATTTTCAAGAACTTTTCAAGAGCCCTGAAAAATTAAAAAACTTCAAGGATCTTCAGGTTAAAAATAAGGAGTTTTCAAGTACTTTTCAAAGGCCCTTGGAGACAAAGTAAAAATAAGGAGTTCTTAAGAACTCTCAAGGACCGTACAAACCCTGCTTTAGATTTGCTGCACATCTATAAATCTATAACAGTGCTGTAAAGGGTTAATAAAAACAAAAAGAATGATGGAATCAATTTAAAATATTAAGGAATTTAGGGTTCTAATATTATTCTAATGACAAAAAACACAAGACAAGAAGAAAAACAATCATGTCCGTAAAGGATGGAGTCAGATTTAAGTTTGAGGATTTTTTTTAACAACAGGATTCGATTTTGTTTTATGACGAAATTTGATTTTGTTTTAGATTGAATGGCTGCAAATAAATATTGTTTCTACATATTGATCTTCTACTTTGGACTTGAAACAGAACACTGTGAATAAACTCTACAAATATATATATAGATATATAAATATCAAAATATCTAACTTTAAATCTATCATTTATCCAAGACTCCTGAACTTCTTCACGGTTATTCAATCCTGCATGATAGGATGAAGCACTGATTCCACTTTTCACTAAATCTTGTGCAACAGAGTCACAGTCGTTTCTGAAAATGAACAAATTTCAAAATAAGGTTGCTAATTAAAAGAAACTTTCAATCAGAAAGCATGTTGTATTGATGTGAATATGACACATACCTGGAAAGACAGTAGACTATTCCACACATATTCTTAAACTTGGTGTTGATAAGATTTATAATATCTGAAACAACAGTTTTAGTCTTTGGTCGGACTTCATACTTCAAATTCGGGCGGTTAAAACTCTGGAGAAACCTGCAAATTAACAGATTAGTGGTTAGATTTAATTAGAAAAATTCATGGTACTCTTTATATTAACAATATATTTTCATTGATAATGTATATAATATTTGAAGCAGTTTGACAACCAGGTGGCTTTTACACACTGATTTTAGACATTTTAATAGTATATTGCATTAAAGGTATGGTTATAAACATTTTAGACTATGCAGTGGTATATACTGCCGCATAGCTGCAGTAGTACAAGTCACTGTGGCTGAGTGGTAAAACACCAGGTTGCAAAACAGTAGTTCACCGGTTTGATCCTTGATGTGAAAATGTGAGTTTAGTTATTATTTATATTCGTTGTTACATGTAGAAGTTTCTGGTATTTTCAGTTTACGTTATTTCCTCATTAGTTATTTCTAGAACCTTCTTTATGTGTTTATATATAAGTGATTCTTTTAGTGTAAGTGGGTAGTTCTTATTCAGTCTTGTGACCTGGGCCTTTGTAATTGACACCCCTCAATAAACCTGTTTTTAAACTTAACATAAGCATCTTTATTAAGTCTCTTAAACATGACAATACTACAAAAGAAAAGATTTTAATTTGATTCACCATATGATTGTTGAGTGTCCGATTTTATGTAGGTTGCATTATAAAAAGGAGAAACACTATATCTGCAGTATAGTTTATATAAATATCTGCCAATATTTAAATTTGTTTCATACAAAAAATCGGATACATATATATTTTTAAAAGACACTTAAATAAAGGATATTTATAATGCACAAGTTATATCATATATGTTTCCAATACAACATACACAAACAAACCTTTCATTAAATTAATCTTATATAACCTCCAAATAATAATATTTTTACAAGGATTGTATTTATAATTGATCAATATTCAAGATACAAAGGAAACTGATGAATTCTTTTATTTTTATTTTTAAAATTCATTTTGGCTGAAAAAGAAATGTTGCAGTTAAAAAATTATACAAGTAAATCACAAGCAGGTACATTTAAATTTCTTCTAGTAAATAGCTGCTTAATCAATACTTGGATGTAATGCATTTTTATTAATATTTCCACATTATTTTGTAGGTTTGTATCCTCAACTACCTATTTTGAACACAATAAAGGCGAATTGGAACAAAACCTACAGCTTAACTTGCATTCCAAACAACAACAAACATCCAGGGCTAACCGGGATAGAAATCTAGCACTTTGGCATGTGGAGGCAGAGTTAACCACACAGCCATCAGGTGGGCAATATTTCAACACAAAAATAAATAAACAATAATTAAAGAATAAAAGAAAAATAAATTTTTTATTATAAAACAAAATCACATTATATATAAAAATTGACAAATAGGATAAGATAAGGATCATTTATATGGAATAAGTGTAGTACTAGTAAATTGAATGGTTCAAAATACAAACAATTGGATGCTTTGGAAATTAATTTAATTTTAAAATAGACACTAAATCTATATAATTTAAAGCTCTGAAACATCAATTTGTTGCTTATCTTGCCTAATTAACTCCCATAAACAGGCAAAAATGTAAAATAGACAGGACATTAATAAAAACTTACCATTTAGGAGACTTCATACCCAGTTGAAGCAAAATATCCGTTCGGACCCTTGGAGTTGCTGTTGCAGTTAATGCCATTATAGGCACTTTTGAGAATTTCTCACGTAGAACTTTTAAGCGTTTGTAGTCGGGTCTAAAATCATGCCCCCACTGCAAAAATGAAGAATGTCAAATAAGGAATACAACATAAGGAATATTTACAAACTTTCAAATTCAATATGTTTATATACTTTAAGGTTACATAAGTAAATTATAGTCAAATTTAAAATTCAAAAAATAGTTCTTGAGTGTTAAAAGACCTTTAATGTTTCAGAGACTGTGACTGAAACCCTGATTTTTGAAATAAAAACAGGAGAACTTGATAAGAGAACAAAGTTTTTAAATGGAAAGCACTTGAACATTTCATTTTCAGTCTTATCCCACCCTTTTCTGTATGTAATAAATCCACAAAATGCATGACCAAATATTGCTTTAAAACACATGCCATTATTACTACAGTTGTAAACTGCATTTAATTATCTTACTAATTTAATGACAGGCAAATGTTTTAAATTTAAAAATAAAAATTTAATTCCAAACCTTTGATGAAAATGTTTAAAAAAATAAAGAATTATATTATGTTTTAAGAAAGGTACTTTCACAGAATTAAAAAAATTCTCAGAAGCAATATTTTGGCAGATATAATTATAATTAAAATATAACAATAGAAGCACAGGTCAAGCAAAATTTTGATGACCACTATTGAACATCACCCTTTTGTTCAAGACATAAACAATGAAAAATATTTATTAATACTCCAACTGAAGTACAATACAACATTTAATCAATCTATACAACTTAAGACATATTTTTAAATAATTTACCTGGCTAACGCAATGAGCTTCATCAATAACAAATCTTTGTATCATATTTCTAGCATAAAGATTTTCTAAACAGGAAAGAAGTTTAGCACTGGCACTAATCTATATCAAAATAAAAAGTATTTAATACTAAGGAGAAAATTAAATAATTTTGATATAACAAATTAGTAATCATTCAACTAACAATTTTATTGATAATTACTAATAAATACTTATTTCCATTAATCTTTTTTTTTTTTTTCATTCTATACAATTCTATAAAGTTTTCTAGTTTTTATGATTCTTGTCTCTCCTCATCCTAGTTTTATAAATTGTCAGGTATGAACAAAATTCCGCCAAATTATAATAAAAAAAGTTAAGTTTAAAAATGAATAATCAAAGAAAAATATTTACCTTTTCAGGTGTTACATAAAGCAATTTAATAGTAGGTTCTCTAGATGACAATTGCCGATAGATGGAATTTGAAGTATTAACATCCACATCTCCAGTTAAACTACAAGCTGGAATCTATATATATCAAATGAGAATATTCTCAAATAAGTTCATGTATATTTACTATAAAATTTAGCGAACTGTGAAAAGGTTGTCATTTATAATTTTAGCAAGAAGACATTATACTTTGTGCTCATACAAAAGAATTGAAAACAATCTAAATTCTGGAAAAAATTCCATAAGATAATAGGTGCTAGGCGTTAAATAGAAATTCTTTCTATTAAACGTTGCAGAAAGATCTCATCAGATATTTAGGTATATACTATAATAGGTATTTCCACAGGGAATATCATACTGGCTGTTAGGCTATGAGCTTTGAAATGTTATATCATAGAAGAAAAAAATACAAACAATAAAATATACAAACAATTAAGTAGGTAGTACTTAAAAATAGTGATTAAAGAAATTCTTGTTTTTTTAGTTGAATATGACAGTAAATGAATTACTACCAAGGATTGATGGGGTTAAATAATTTAGGGTCAGATGCTTTAAAAATTCATATAAATTTCTTCCATTTAGTACCAATCCAGCAATAAACTGTAAATGGGGGATCCTCAGATTGCTTTTGCTGCAGTTAAGGATCTCATTTTTATAATTCAGCATTGATACTCACGACAATAAATCATATAAAAATTCAGCACTTCATTTAAAACTAATTAATAATATAAAAAAATATTTCAGTTACTTACATCCAAGGAGTTTAATTTTTGACACTGATCCATAATTAAAGAACGCAAAGGTGAAATAACAATGGTAACACCACTGTTTACCAGTGAAGGAAGTTGATAGCACAGACTCTTCCCGCCACCTAAACAAAGATAAAAGGCACAATCTTATTAATGTTTAGAAGACATAATGGATTTTAATGTCGAACTACAACTATCAAATATATACAACAAAAAGATTGTTTTTTAATTTAACACAAAAATATACTTTTCATCACAAAAGATTACAGAATAAAAACAAACTGTTCAATTTATACAAGAAATAATAAGCAATGATATACCTGTAGGCATTAGCACAAAGCAATCTTCTTTTAACAAGGATGCATTGATTGTTTCTAACTGGTTATGACGAAACAATTTCAACCCAAAAACATTTTGGAAAACGTTAAGAACATCATTAGAAAAAGCGAAGTTGAATCCTTTGAATTCCAAGGAGGCCCCATCATCTCTTTGATTTCCATAAAACTTTCCAGCAATAACTGCAAATATAAACAAATAATTAAACTACTTGGAAACAATTAAAATATATAAAAATGCCAGTAACTATTTTAAATAACTTTATAAATTATAAACCCTCATTGTTTTTTTTATCAAAGTAACTGCTATAATGACTAGTATCATGCAATGAGGTGATGTAACAGTGAAATAAAACTTGTTGCATATGTTTAATTATCTAGTTTTTTTTTTATAAAAATAAAAAATGGTCAAGTGTGAAGACTCATATGCCAAACGTTCCACTTACATATAGGATGAGCACTCACACAGTAAGATTTTTTTTGGACAAAACACGCTAATTTTACAGTTCATGAACTGACTATTTTCAAAGTTAACAAAGCCTTTAATTAGCTCCCAGGGCAAATTGGATGCAGGGTATTAGTGATTATTTCTAAAATAATCCTCAAATAACATTTCTATTGATAAAACTGACTATTAATTTACTTCTCAATAAACTGAAAATTTGGAATAGTTAAATAGCCAAATCAAGAATTGAACTCTTTTTGCTTGAACAGTAATAAAATACATCACAAATTAGACCAGTATGTCCACATGAAAAGTCTTTATACAGTATTTTCTTTTCTTATATATATATATATATATATATATATATATATATATATATATATATATATATATATATATATATATATATAATGAAGCCATTTAAAATAAGCTCAGAGAAAAAAAATATGCTTAACTTTTCTTCTTTAAGTTTAAGATATCTTTTGAGCTGTAACAGTAAAATTAATAGAGTAAAAAAGGTATAAAATTACAGTATAGCATTCAAATTTGTTGGTCCTTAAGTATTGGAATGAAAGGGTGAATGGTAGGGGAGTATTTTCTAGCTTTAATTCAAAGTTTTATTTAAAAAATTATAAAAATGCATGTAAATTAATTTTTAAATTCATTTATATGTAGCTTTCATTTGGTACCAAACACAATGTTATTAAAGAAAAAAGTTATTAAAACATAAAAACAATTGCAAAAAGAAAAAAAGAAAAAAAAAATTAAAATTGTTTAATTTGTCAACCCAAGTTTGGCTATGCATTAACTAGGTATAAAAATCACTATTCTTTTTCCTGAGAAATTTCAATGTAAAAAGTAAAATGCAGGAAAAATAGAAAGATATGAAAATAAAGCATTCTTTTACAAATATTTTAATGACATACTTTTTTCTTCATCATTCTCCACATTATCGTGGGTTAAAACTGAAAGAGATATTTGTATCTTTTAAAACAAATATTACAACAAGAAATAAAATGTCTAGTATTATTGAATAATAATTAATAATTATAATACAATAACTCTGAAGTAACTAATAATTGTTGAATTAAAAATTCACATTCAATTAGTCTTAATACTAAAATATATAATATAGTTGAACGAGAAAAAAGTCCAAGGAAATATAAAACCAATTGAAAACCAACAGTCATAGGTATACATCATAAAGAACTAGCTTTCATAAAAGATTAAAAAAAATTTAAAGCCTAGTGTATAAACATATATCGGAAGAAACAAAAACTATCTGAATTAGAAAAGCATTACTGAATTCTAAGAATTTCTTTTTATATACTATAAAAGACTAACTATAAAAGAAAGCCAGTGAAGTGAGTACCAATTACAATCAATTATCATTCATAGATTCTATATGCCATAATAGCAAGTAACATGGAATATTTACAAAAGTTTTACTACAAAACCTAAACAGCTTTTCTTTGGTTGCGTAAAAAAATAACCAAACAGCCGTTACAAACTTCTAAAATATAACAGCTTTGAGAAATTGGATTAATTTAGTAACCTAAACCCATCTTTGAACTGCTTACAATAAGGTGCAGTGATCAATTTATCAATCAGCAAAATATTTTAGCAACATGTGTGTTCATTAACAAATAATTAAACACAATAAGAAAAGTATAATTTATGAAGTAATATATTTTTTGTAACAATACCTGGAGAAGTATCATCATCATTAATATCATAAATAGACTGATCAAACAAATTTTGTGTTTCGATTTCTTGTATTTCAACGGATGTCAAATTCATAAGATTTTTGTTGCATGAAGAAAAATCATCTTCTTTCTTCAGAGTATTTTCATTGCTCACTTTATCTTTGTGCAACGAAGAACTTGATGCAAATGATGATAAAGAAGTAGGAAGGTTAGAGGCAGTTCTAGAAGAAGATGAATTATTATTATAGCGTGAAATTAAAGACTGGCTTTCAGGAGAAGTTGAACTACATATTGGAGAATTTTCATTTGAAAGCTTGTTTGATTGATTGATGCACCCTATTGGTGAAGCTTGAAAAGATTGAAACGCATAATTTGTTTTTGTCTGGAACAACAGACCTGGTTTTAACTTTTGAAATGTTGGTTTTTTAGCAGTAGTTTCATTAGGAAAGTTAGAAAAATTGTTTGAGCATGTAGGTGTATTTTGTGCATCTCCGAGTTGGTTCAATACTTTCTTTCTGAAAGATAAGAAAAAGTTTTATGAACAATTGTAATTAAGAAATGATACAAGCAATGTTAAACTACTAAAATTTCTGTGTAACTGAAGAGTTATGTAACTTTGTATATATTTATACAATACAAATTAAAACAACAAATTAGCACCATATGAATATTTATAATTTAAATTGTATAAATTACTTACCTAATATTCACAAGATCATGCAATTTTGCATTTTGAGAAAGGTACGTTGTTTGTTTTTCAATGAGATCACAAATTTGTGTCATGACTTTAACATTCATTTCTTCAAGAGACTTTAGAACAGCAGGCTTAGTTGTAGAGTCTGTATTCTAAAAAAATATAAAACAAGTTGATATTAGTTTAAACAAAATTAATTAAGGGAAGGTACTTTGGAAATATAAGTAAAATAATACTTAACAGTTAGTCTGAAAATAGTTAGTCTAAGAGTGAAAAGTGCTATGAAATATTCTTGAAAAACTGAAATAAATTTTAAAATTGTCATAATTTTTATTAAAGTTTTACTATTTTATAATAATAGGATACTAAAAAGTTGGATAATAATAGGATAACATGTTTTTAAGTAAAGAAATTTTTTGTTTTCAAAGAACATGGTTCATACAGATTTTCAAAATAAAAAATAAGGACTTTCTAAGTACTTTGTTAACTTTTTTAAGGACCTCAATTTTCTTTGTGATTTATGCGATGGAAAGAAATTGAATGAAAAGAAAATTTTAATGCATACTAAAATTCATGAATGAAATTTCTTTCAATTCCTAATGATTATAACCAATCATTTTGAGAAATAAATATACTTTTACCAAATGTATTTTAAATTTTTGAAGTGGAATGTAAATTATGCATATTTTTAATAATCTCCTGTTTCCGAGGGCACTTTTAAAGCAAATTGCAAAATTTCGCAGCTGGTTTTCTGCCATAATTTCTACATTATTTCATTTTTCTACCACGATGAATACATTTAAATTAACAATGATTTCAAAATTTTAAGAATGATACTCAAAAGGGCACAAATTAAAAACTTGTTCAGAAAACATTTTAAAACTTAAAAGTCAAATGATATTAAAACAGTGAAATATCAATTAAAAATGCTCCAGTCTGACCTCTGTAGGTATATGATTAAAAGAAAATTATTAAATATAAAGATAAACATCTACACTTAGTAAGATTTTCATAAAATATTCATTTGCAGGGTGGCTACAGAATTTGAGAAACAAACATTCCCTGATTTCTAGAAAATTACTTGATGTCTATCTGTCGAAGTTATCAATCAAAAAACAAAGAAAATAATGGCCAATTTAAAAATATATAAATTTAAAAAATAAATGTAATTCCAAATAGTCTAAGCATAATTGCTCCAAAATAAATTTATGCTAAAATTCAAAACAAGCATCTTTAGAGCATGAAAAAGAATGGAAAACATTAATTAAAAATTCACACATCACTTTCAGTTAATTGTGTTCAATAAAATGTCAAAATAAAAGTACAAAAAAAATCAAGTACAGGATCCAAGCATTTTCGCTTATGGATGCTTATAGGATAGTTGCAAAACTGTAACAACGTAGTGCTATAAAGGGTTAATAAAAACGAAAAAAACCTGATGAAATCAATTTGAAATATTAAGGAATTTAGAGCTCTAATATATTCTATTGATAAAAAATGCGAGGCAAGAAGAAAATAATCATGTTTCTAAAGGATGCTGTCAGATTGAAGTTCAAGGATTTTTTTCTAACAATAAAGGCGCTGACTTCATGGCATCCACTTCATGTGATGCGATCCAAGATATATATTCGCACACGCATAGGGAATGTGAGAAAAAAAACCTCAAATATTTTAACATTCCCTGAGTACAGAATAATTTTACAAAATTCCCAGACTTGTCCAGAAGAGGGAAATTCCCTGATATTTCCCTGAATTCCCAGTCTGTCGCCACCCTGATTTGTATAAAAATAGCAATTTATAACTGTAATATTTAGCTAAGAATGTTAATAAAGTATTTATAATCAACTCCAATGCAAAATTTTCTAAAATTTTATCAACCCCAACAGTTTAACTTTACTTTTTAGGCTTAGCCATTTTTAGACAGGAGATAGTATTTCTCCAAATTTAGTCGTACTTTTTGCTGGCTATTAAAAGTATACCAGATTCATGATATCACAAAAAGAATATTCTAATTAAAGAACTTGGACTATGTCTTAAAATATGTGAATTTTTATTTCCAAAATCAGATAAAATTCTGAGTAAAACTGCAATTTTTTGTCATACATGCAGCTACTATAGGCTTTAAAATATGTGTATATATATTTTAAATCGGAAATAATAAGGGATTTTGATTACATCCCTGTGATATTTAATTTCAAATATAAAACAGACTTTCAGAAATTAATTAGCAATAGCTAAAATTACACAAAACGTTCCCCTAAATCTGGTAAGAGAGCATTGCGATTTTGAGTATAGGTGCGGAAATATATTCTTTTTAAATGCTTTGTAAAAAACCCTTGATGGTTTATACACCTTAAAATAAGTTTTAAACTACCGTTTCCAATAACTTTCTTCTATAGTTTGATTAAGAAGGCATGGTTACAAAATCCAGAGACATACACTTAATCAAGGTACATATGAAAGAGGCATACATGCTAACTAACACTCATAATTTTTGGTACGACCCCCAGCAATCTACCTACTAATGATGCACCTGGCATAAAAAGCCATTTAATGACTTCAGCGAGTCGCTGATCTGTGTGTGGCACGTTTGCACATGAATGCGCATGCGCAACAGGCGATTTCAGTAGGGGTGATCCATATATTGCATTCCATTTGAAAATTTTGCATTTTTTTAGAAAAGAACAGAAAAGATGCTATTTTCGGAGAAAAACTACTTTTTTTTTAAACAAAAAAAGCAGGAAGGACGAAAACACTTTGGATGATCTCCAAATTTTGCTCACATTGGTTTAACTTGGAAAAAAATAAGGACTTCTAAGGATTTTTTTTTTAAATAAGTACTTTTAAGATCATTAGAAATTTTTTCGAGTTTTTAAGGGCTTTTAAGGACCGTACGAACCTTGTAGGAAAAATGTATAAATTTAATTATATTAGTGTTACAAAGAATATTTTCTTTTGTGAGCTAAACATTTCCAGACAATTGTTAGCCACAACACAATTTTTATCTGCATAAGCATTAAAAATGTTGATCTCAGAATATAACATTCATGCAATATATTTAACACAAGACAGATTATATTAAATTATACATAAAAAAAAAAAAGTTTAATAAGCAATTTAGGAGATAAACCAACTCACTTTATGATCATCAAAATCCAGGAAATGATTATTGAAATTTTCCTCTTTCAAGAGTGATGGAGAAGTTGGGAATAGTTGATCCTTAGAAAAAAAATTAATAACAGAAACAAATAAGAAAAGGTAATAAAACATACAAAAAATATGCGTATAACAAAATTATTGTGTTTTATTTATTTAAAAAATTTACACATACATTTTCATATACTTCCCTTTTTTCGACCTCAAGAGGTTTCCTTTCAATTTTACCTGAAACAGCAAAACATTAGCATTTAAGAATGTTAAAAAAAAAAAAAAAAAACTTAGTAATTACTTAATTAAATATTTGTCGGTGTAGTTTTGGACTCTATAATGCAATATATTGAAAGCTTATACAAAGAGAATTTAAAATAACAAATGCAACAAATATGTGTTACACATTAAAGATTTTAATTGATCAGAAGTGCCAGAAATTTCTGTGGGAAACTTTTGTGGAACTTGCACATCTGAAACTAGAAGTACATGTAATGTTCACATTTGTTAAGCAGTTCATGGGGGAAAGAGTCAACACATTTATTGAGTTAAGTTGAAAGAACAGAGAGAGAGAAAGAGACATAAACATGTTAATTGAACAGGAGATGGCAATCGAATGAAGGTAATATCGTTGTCAAGAGATCACTGTAAACTAGCATTGCATTGAACCATGAAAATTGTACTGAGCTTAGCAGAAATCAAAATACAGTAATTCTTCGTTAAATCGCAATCCAATACATCAGGCATTCGGAAATAGTGTTCTTTTGCTTTGTCTCCCTTTTTTTTTTGATTTCCCATTTTTACTTTTCCAAAACTGATGTGTTAAGCTGGCCACAGATGAGGGTGACTTTAACAACGATGGATAATGCTTTTTTTTTTTTTTTTAATCTAGGAAGCTTTATGCCAAGAAATTTGATTAATTAACCTCTCAAATTATTTACTTATAACTTTAGACAAAAACATATCTTTACCTCAGTAATACAGAAGTATGAGTACACAGTAAAAGGTATATAATACATTTATGCTTAAAAAATAAAGTTTCATAAGTTGACATTTCTTTTAAATCAACCTACGCTAAAAATAATTAAGCATGCCATATGTAGACTGTAAGAGTTTTTTCTGTGGCTTGCTGGTTGCACAGAAGAAAAATTTTGTTTTTTTATTCCAGAGTTGTTTTTTACAAAATTGTGATTAATTAATAATTTTGTCCAGGAGGATGTGCGTTTACTATGCAGAAGTAAGAAAACCTGTTAGTTTCCTGGCTCATATATTGCCATTAATTTATAAATATATTCATTAGATACCAAGACATATGAAAAAAGATGTTATGTAATTAGAAAACTAATTACACCCTGACCAATGCTACAAATCTGGGTTTTCTCCCATTCAAGATACAAATAGAGTACAGGGCAGTTTGCCCTTGAAATAACAATTGGAAAGTGTCACATTATTTGTCCTCTCTCAAATGGAATGAAATAAAAAGGGGGTTTTATTCAAGAAAATTTTCCGAGGCAATACTCCTCTCCTCTGCTGCTTAGTTGGTACATACAAGTTTAAAATCATTATTTAGCAAATTAAATGAATTAAAACGTTTTTTTAATTAAATGATTCTATTGAAAGGTATCATAGTTTTAAGGTATACCAAATGAGAAAAAGACTTTATTTACAAGAAGTAGTGGAAGGAACAAATACAAATTTTAAGTTGCATTTTATTGAATACTTATATTTTATTAATCAAACATAACTTGGGTCCCTCAATGCACAATTACTAAGGCTATAAGATTTTTTGAATTTGGATAAAAAATTCTAATTCAAATTATGCAAGCTTATAATTATTTTCAAAGGAAATACTAGAGATAAGAAAAGTGAGGCAATTTTTAAGAAGAAAATAAAATTACATTTATAAACAAAAACCTACAGTCATAAATATCCTCTTCATCATCACTAACAATTTTCTGTACACTTTTCCTTTTAGTTGAAACAGTTGGTATCTCATCATCATCATCAGAAAATGGTTCAAGATCTATAATTTCTTTACAACTGATAAAATCAGATTGATCTGGTATTTTACAAGGCTCTGAAACAATAAATAAAAAAAAACATTCTAAAAAAAAAAAAAAAGTCAATTATCAAAGAATCAAGCTCTTATTTGTGGAGACAGAAGTTCATTCAAAGTAAAAATAGCTCCAAGAAAAAATGGGAAATTTTTCCATCTTGTCTTGTTAAACCCAAAAAGATATACTGGTTATTTCCTTTTGGTCAAAAAGTAATTAATAGACCAATAAGAAATGACGTTTTCTTATGAGTTTTACCCTTTCCCAACAAATGTTTAGAAATATAAATAAAATTGCTAAGGGTGGAAGTGTTTTTATAGCTTTAATTCCCTTTTCTATATTTTAACAAACAATCACTAAAATTAGAAGAATGTATAAAGAAAAGACTTGCATAATCTAACACAGTAAATGAGATCCATTGTATTATGATAGCTTATTAGCCATTGTGAAAATAACACTACATAGAATCTGTCTTTATGAAATTATCTTCATAAAATTTAGCGCACATACAATTGAAACCATGCAAAAATGATATCTGAAAATAATAACGAACATCAATTCAAATTTTTACCACTAGAAATGTGACGCTTTTAGAACTTACATGGAAGTTAACTTTACAGTCTGAATGATAAGGAAAGAAACAACTTAATGAAATTTTGAGCAACTGCCATAACAGTTATCCTTCAAGCAACACTTATGAAAATTGTAACAATTGTTAAGCTTTAAATTTTGAGATTATTTTTTCATGGTCACAGTATACAAAATTTCTTATAAACAAGCTGGTATCTACAGGCTACATTTACATGCTTCTCTAACAGAGTTGGTTTAATTATGTCGCACTGGATATTAATGCTAAAACAGATACCCAGATAAAAAATAGATACATAAATTATTATTAATAAAAGACTCTAGATTGTGAACTATTGTTAGTCAATGTTAATTGATAAACATCTTGAAGAAACTAAGAAATAAACATGAAAAAGCATTGTACAGAAAAACAATAAAAGTATATATAAGGCATGAAGATGTATGGAATGATAATAGTTGGTAGGATATAGAACTTAAAAATATAGTAATATATAATTAAATACAATAAAAACATAAATACCTGGTTCAGAAGTTCTTTCATGGCTAAAGTTAGAAGAATTAGAGATTTTTGTATTTTCAAACGTATTTTTGTTTTCTTCTTTGGTTACATTACCACTTTTCCTAACTCCACCTGTTAAAATATTTCTATCATGAAGTGCAAGTATTTTTAAACAACATGTGGAACTCTAAAAATTTTCATTCATTAAAGAGCAGAAATTTTACTTTCTACTAAAATACTTCAAGTCAAGTATGTTAGTTACATTATATAGTTCATAAAATATTTTATCAATCATTGTAAATATTAAAACAATTATATAATTATTTATTATAACTTCATAAAAGCTAGATGTATTTTTTATATTTTTAATTGGTTAGATGTTTGTTAGTTATAAATGATTTTTTTTTTACTATGCAAAGAGAGAAAAAACCAATAAATCTTCATTTCTACCTATTTAATTTTCAATGTTTTTAAATAAAAATCATTTACCAATTCTTGAACTAGGAATCTGAAAGTCATTCAAATCATCACTGAAAAGATCATCATCTAAAATAGATGCATTTAAATTTTCTTTAGATGTGTTTTGAGTTATCTTTTTGGAGATATTACAGGATCTAAAATACAAAAAAACAATTAAGTTCCTAAATGAAAGTAAATTAATAATAAGTTCCATGTCTACATTTCCATGATGCCCAAACTACATATCACAACAACTATTTTAAAACTTATGAATTACTCTGAATAATCGATGTTTTCAGTATAATATATATATATAACGTTTTCATTCAGATATTCAGACATTTAAAAAAAAATATTATATGTATGTCTAAGAATATAAACAATAAATGTGTATATCTTAATACACTTTTGAAATTGTTTAGCAACTTTAATTATATTTCAATATGTACTTTTGTCTAAGTTAGAGAACTATTTTGAAAATGTGCCACCTCAAATATCTTATTGTATAGATCGATAAAAATCTTTTTAATATAACAGTATATCTTATTTCATTTTAGAAAATAAAAACATAACAAAGGATGGATTATTTCCTGGTTAAAATGTAAAAGTCAATTAAAAAAAAAAAAAAAAAAAAAAAAAAAAAACTAAATAAATGAACTTATCATGTATTAATTTTATCAAAGGAAAAGTTCATGAATAATTAACAAACTGATATTTTTTATCATAGAGAATAGTCAGTCATGTTTTTTCACTGCATTTAACGGTGCCATTCATCTACAAACATCATACAATTAAATGGTGTGATAGTAATGCAAATAAACAAAAAAAGAATAGGCTTTCACTTCAATAATCAATTCAGTCATTAGGTATTAAAATGTCGTTTATGATATAAATATGTTGCTAAAACTAGATTCAAGAAGTACAGACATCGATACTTACTGTGAAAAGAAATTTGTAATACTTTCTTGTTTCGAAGATGGCAATTTACCACTTGAAAAATTATTTTTTGTCTTAAAATTGACATGGTTAAAATCAGAATTTGCTTTGTTGGACTCAAAAGACTGCAATAAGGGTTGGGGGTTTCCAACTTTAGTTAATGAGTTTGAGTTCTGCTTTCCAAGGCTTAATGATTTTTTAAATGTAAACTGCTTCCTGAAAAATATATAAAGTAAATTGAATTTTTTTTGTTAATATATTGCAAGAAAAGTAAATTTGAAAATCAAGATGCAGCAAAGAAAAGCCATTATTAAAAAAAAAAAAAAAAAAAAAAAAAAAAAAAAAAAAAACACCTGTTACAAAACTAAAATACTCTACAAAAATAGACAATTTAAAATGAAGGAAACAAAATGAGAGGAAGAAATACAAGAGAACAATACAGCACAGAAACACTTTAAGAGAAGATCTTGACAACTCAGAGTAGTTCAAGTATCAGAGAGGAGAAGGGGGAGAGAGAGAGGAGATGGCTTATTGGAGACCTTTTAATTGAATGCTGATTAGGATTTGCATCTTCAATAGGAGAAAACCCTGAAAATGCCTACCACATAGTACAAGATATTTATCATTATTGTCGCTGTGTCTATTCTCTATGAAAACAGAGAATGCAAAGGGCTAAACAGAGGCTCTATTCTGAGACTCAAATTATCACTCGTTTTTAAATAGTTTCAGATTAAAAGTGAAACTGTCTATAATTATTTAATGGATAATCAATACTAGCTAAATACCCATGCTTCGCTACGAAATTTTAATACATGCAATACTTTTAGCTAGCTGTGAGTCCTCGCATTGCGGAAATCTGTCATTTGTGTATAGGACCCAGTTTTCGGCTCAGACCTCAGTTTCAGCTCACAGGAAGATTCATCGCTACGCAAAATCGAGCTCACTTCGTTCGCTGAAAAGTTCATGGACACATAAACACAGACTTATTTCACTCGTTAAAAGGTTCATTGCTATGCAAGCACAGGTTCGCTTCTCTCGCTGAAAGGTTCATTGCCGCATAAGCATAAGATCGTTTCACTCACTAAAATCTAAATGCTACGTAAAGACTTAATATTGGGAGCCTCGTCAAGAAAAAAAAAAAATTCCCCGTTAATACAATAATACAACACCCCTTTAAGATTATTTTACTAAGTGTTTATGGAAAGCAAAATTAGAGGCTAAAACTACTTATGTTGAAACTTTCAGAGATCTAAGCCTATTAGATACCGTTTTGTAACATGTTTAGTAATTTATTAAAAAAAAAAAATTAAATTCTGTTTTTCAAAAATCCAATTAGAAGGCCAAAACTACTTATGTTGAAAATTTTAGAGCTGAAGCCATATTAGAAATCGTTTTGTAAAATATTAATTAATTAAAAAGAAACTAAATAAAAATTTAAAATTCTGTTTTTCAAAAGTCCAATTAGAAGGTCAAAACTACTAATACTGAAAATTTCAGAGTTCTACTCCAATTTTAAGTAGGTTTCTATAGATCCACAGACAGACAGACAAACACACAGCTTATTTTATTATTATAGATGAAATGATTTACGTATACAAAATTTTATAGTAGACATTATATTTAATGGCAAATTGTATATTAAGGTAAGTATGATTAAGACATAAGATTGAAGAGGTTAAACAAAAGAAAAAATTAATTGCTTTATATCAGATTTAAATATATGGAAATATCTAAAAGCGGCTCAAAATAGGTAAGTACTGATAAAACCAAATATTAAAAGGAATATTAAAATCTAATTATAAACTTAATTTTTAAACTTGTTTCTTGAAATTGCCAATTGGTTTACCAAATTGGTTTTCCCAATAAAAGTAATAAAATATATCAGTTACAAAATTGTTAAATTAAATCAATCTATTTTTAATATTTGATCTATTGTAAAACTGGCTACTATCTGAAAGTTGAAATTTTCAGATAGTAGTCAATGGTCAGTTAACACTCTTAGTTTAGTAGCCACTTCATCACAGACTTTTTAATTGATCAGTGAACCAGCCAGGGGACGGGAGGTGGTACTCCCTCCCCCCCCCCCCTCAAGGAGAATAATGGGTATTAAAGAAAGCAAATATTTGAATTTTATATTGCCAGAGGCTTCTACAAACCCTTTTAGAAAGGGAAATTTTTATGGAATTGAAAATTTTCTGGAAATTTCAGTACATTCAGTAAAAATTTAAAATAAAAACCAATTGTAGGGGAAAAAAACAAAAGGTTGGCAGTTGATTAGTTTATTTATTCGCCACAACATGCCATTTAATCGACCTATGGTGAGAGACAAGTAGATATTTTCATGTCTATTAAACTGTGAAAAACACCTTATTTAAACGACAAAGTTAAGACCATCCTTTTACACACCCTTAGCATTTCTGCAAGACATAAGTATAATAAACCTACTCAAGAGATAAAAATTACTAGGCTACACAGTGCAACAAAGTTTTGTATTTATTAGTTTTATAGCTAGATAACACTTACCATTTGAAATAAATAATGAGTATACAACTTTAGACAGTTCCAAAATAACAGGCTAATAATATACATTAAAAAATAGTAGAGAATACAACTTACTAGGAATATTACTAGGATGTAAAATGAGCATTCTATACAAAATTAAAAGTTTTTTGAAATTCATCACTTGAACACTTACGCATTTGGAGCATTTCGGTTTGAAGTTACTGTTTTCTTAGCAGCAGCAAATCGAGCAAGGTGTTCGCTTAAGTTATTCAAAGGAAGACTATTCATAGCAAAGTCTTCAACTGAAAGCCAAAGGTTCTTCAAAATTAAAGTTGGCATAGATAAATAGAATATAAAACATGAAGTTTAATATTTTTCGTTAAAGATACATATATATAAAGATTTATAATCGGTAAAGTCAAATATCAAAAAAATTATTAGATTTAAAAGTTACTAACTTGATAATAAAATTTGGCTTTAAAAAAAAAAAAAAAAAAAAGATGTTGTTATATTGTCAGCTAATGATTAGCTCAATAATTTGTCCTTGATTGACTTTTCAAAATTATTACAGCATAGTGAAAGAAATGGGTCAGAACAGTATATGTAAGCTTTTACAACTAGTTGGTAGCTTCTTGTTGATTTTCCCGCTTTTCTAGTTTTCAGGCTAACCACGCTCATTACATCGGGTACTGCTCCATACTCCCGCCTGCTTCTTTCAACCAATTGGCAGCACTTACAATAGTGTTTTTCAACACATCAGGGTACTATTCTGTTAGTCAGGTACCAGGTAAAAACCATAAAATTGCGGAACTAACTCATCCAAAATAATAACCCCCTTCAAAATCATTTACTATACCTATAACAACCCTATAAAGAACCAGAAACCTTTAGTTTTAGCAACACATTTGTGTCATTTAAACTTGGTGCCAAATGGCACCTGACTAATAGTTTTCAAATGTTCTACAACCTTCCATTTTGGCAAACTTGCTCTATAATAACAGTTTTTCCAATCCATTACAATCAACATGGTTCGTACACTTGAAGGAGAAAAAAATTCAAGGACTTTTCAAGGATGCGTTATCAACACAAATACATTAAAAAAAAATCCAAATTTTTTTTTATTGGCAAATGGTGCAGATTCAAATCAAGTCAATACAAATTAATGTTTTTTCAGGTATCAATTAAAGAAAATTTTAAGGTTACAATAGAAAAAAAAAAACCTTCCAATATATCAGAAGCAATACTATGTCCCATAAAAACAGAAGTAGCTAGTACTCACTTGGTAATTATGCCACGCCAATATCGGATGTGAACATCCATATGATTGTCTTGTTTCATCAAATTGAGACTTTCGTCAAATAATAATAATAAAGTCTTATTGATTAAACTGTTTTCCAATCTACTTTGAAGGCTTGATTAAATATACTGTATAATATGCAGTTTTTTTCTCCACATGAAAATTTAGAATTTAGATGCAATCCCGCTATCGGCGAACATGCAATTGCATAATTTAACAATGTTTTCATTCAATTCATAAGAACTATGATTTTTTTATGATTTTCAATGTCCATAGTATTTCAGTATCTAAAACTTCGTTTTCAATTACATGCACCTCCATCGTGCTGATGACGCTGATTGTTGCGAAATATATCAGCTTTGGGGTATTTTTTTATCATTAGAAATAATTTGAACAATCCACATCGAACTTCTTATAGAAACTAAACCCTTATGCTTTTTACTCTTCGCATAGCTTTTTAAAGCACTTTTCTCCCATCATGACATTTTTGACACACCAAGTATATCGTGCCAATCCAACACATAGGCTTCAATATTATATTTTGATTTTTCTAATCAGTTTTAATTTATAATTCGCTTCCCCGCCGTTTTTAAACAGTGCACAAAAAACTAGCACACATGATTCAAAAACGAAACAAGATATCACGTGACTTGATCGGATATTCCCGATACGTTGCTCATGTGCAGGACTGTACTCATCTAAGAGCACTGAGTCTAAGAGGGGATTTGCGAAATTTTTATAAATTCAACTGCGATGTTTTCTTGCTAACTAAATTCGAAAGAATTAGATTAATTAGTTGACCAAAATTTTTTAAGAGGCTATATTTTTAGAAAATAAAATGAAATTCAAGCCCTTTAAATGTATTTTTACAAAATTGAAGGTTTTCAAGCACTTGAAAATGAAAGATTCTTTTTCAAGCACTTTTCAAAGTTTTTTAAAAACGTACGAACCATGATCAAGTTTTTTCTTTGTGTGTAAGCACACATTCGGATTTTCAGATAATAAATCAGATTATGTGTGCCTCTATAGTTGTTTGTCTGTCAATATCAATTGTTTTTAACAGTTCAATGACTTGAGATAGTAAAAGTTTTCGATGAAAAACACTTACAATCGATTACAAAACTTGATTTAAAGCTGCTATAGTGAATATTTCAATGAATTATAAAAAAAAAAAAAAAGGTGATTAAAATGGATTATTAAAACATCCTTGAAAGAAAGATGTTTAATAAGATTTAACAAAATAGAAATCTGAATATTGAAACTAATGAAATTGAATTCGGAAATGTTGGGACTTTACGATTAAAGAAATACCTAAAAAACAGCTAACGTGAAATTTAGTTTACGGTGTCCATTGTCGTGATTTTTATTTAAAATTAAACTATAACATGAAAATTTAATATAAACACAGTTTTAACTTTATCACTTACCAAATACTGTGGGCACCGTATAGTAGAAATATATGCAGTTTATTGCATAGACAAAGTCAAAAATCACTAAGATTTCACCATACGACAAATTAAAATTGAAGTACCTATGGTTTATAGTAATAATTTTTTTCTACAACTGCATTAGTCTGGAAATTTACGATAACTCATTGAAGAAATGTAGTGTATTTCAAAAAATTTAATTAAAGCACATTAAATTTAATGTCGATATATTTAGAATGTTTGGTAGCATAATTCAAAACAGACGACCCGCCACATTTTGTAAATAAAAAATAACGTACAGAATATCCATTGCCATACAATATAAACAAATAAATTTG
This sequence comes from Linyphia triangularis, assembly GCA_963978545.1. Classification (NCBI taxonomy): domain Eukaryota; kingdom Metazoa; phylum Arthropoda; class Arachnida; order Araneae; family Linyphiidae; genus Linyphia; species Linyphia triangularis. Next base: position 32,478,125 of record OZ021723.1, on the reverse strand, counting down.
TTATTAAATTTTTAAATTAAACTTTGTTAAATGTAATTTTTTCATTAATAGTTTTTATCTATACACTGATGTGTACAAATAAACCAACATGAAATATTTTATTCTATTACTATATATTTTTTTTTTTATATTTATAAATTTTAGCATTTGCCTCAAAATTGAATTGTATGGCAACGAAATATTATATTGATAAGCGGGGAAAACGAAACTTGTAGTACCTTTACTTAGATTTAGGAAAAGATATCTGTTATTATTTTCTCCTTTCCTTGAATTCTGGCTCAAATTCAATCTAGTGTGACTACATTAAAAACTTAAATATAAGTATTTTCAAAAAGTTTTGCATGGATAAAATTGTAAGTATGAGCATAGCTTGAATATTGTATTTTTCGTATTTATATATGATAGTATTGTAATTCATGTAACGTATTATATAAAACGGGCACTGTTCGTATATGAGTTTTATTTTCATAAAGTTAGATTTAGATGGGTTTAAAAATCGCGCATCTCTCTCCTGAGACCCCCCCCCCCTCCCTTCTCTCCCTCCATTAAAACCGGTATTTTCCCTTCTTGTTCAAGGGGAAATACCGATAGTCCATTATTTAATTTTTGCTATGGTAAGTGGAGACGAATTTTGACATTCAGTTAAGTAATAAATTACAAAAGGATGTCTTGATTACCATTAAGGAGTTATAATTTAAAAATATGTGTGAAGCATTTTAATGCATATTTGTATTTGACTCAGTTAATAGTATAACATTTATATACTACTACTTGTAAAAAGGTACCAGCACCTTGTCATCTGTCAAATAACCATGCAAACCACTTGTCATACTTCAGAGTTGAGTTTTCCATAGAAACTTGTGTTACCTTTTTGTTAAATTCCTTTTTCTTTTGGGGTGGGTAGGAGTAATTAAATTGATTCCAGAATTATTATGGTTAATAAATAGTTTTAAATATGGTTAAGATTTACTGTATTGTCCCCCTAGGTGACTTTTTAAAAGCTTGCGATATGGCGCCTAATGTGGCAACCTGTCGCCAAGGTTTTCCAATAACCTTAGTAACCATTTGGATTTGGCGACACAGCCCTTTGACGTCATTTTCAATTTGCCAATTTTTTTAAAGTCGGCAAGGGGGACCATACAGTAAATCTTAACCTAAACATTTATTTCAATGATTTTTTAAGGTTTCAAATGTTCATAACTAAATATTGGACTTAAATAAAAGAATAGAAAATTTATTATAATTATCTTTCAGTTATAGTAATATACTTATTGCTCTCTTTCAGAGATGAAGTTAAGAAAGACTGACCGCAGACTTTGGGATATTGATGGATAAAAGATCTATTTTAGTTGCTTACTGAAGAGATGGAATTTTTTTCTCTATCCAAATATCATGGAATGTTGTTTCACTAATTGCATGGAATTTTGGTACCTTTGTTAAGTTTTATAAAACCTTTTTGTTTGAGTAAAAATGTGTATGTTAATAGATTTTAAATTTTTTTTTTTTTTTTTTTGCAGTAATAGGAAGTTTATGCATAATAACAAAAACTTCTAATGTCATATTATGATTTAAACTCTTATTAAATTTGGTATCAAATTAAAATTGAATTTTTAATCCCAGCATTTTGTGTTTAACTTTTAACCGATGTGGCTAGGGGGTTTGATGTTTTTGGTGCTGGTGAACATCAGTTCAAAGTTTAAGAATAGTAACGAAAAAATTAATATAAAATTCAAAGATCAAATATTTTAGGGGGTAGAAGCATTTTTAAAAAAAATGACTCGTGGTCTGTGAGACCGCATTCAGCAGTTTAAAGGTTAAATCTTTTTTTTCTTGTAACTTTTTCAATTTTGTGTAAGAATCTCTTATATAATTTTTTCAATATTAAAATTCATCAATTCACAGGGTTTCTACGCATATGGAAAGTCAGGAAATGTCATGGAAAGCCATGAATTTGGACATTAAGCAAATTTTGTCATAGAAAGTCATGATTTTGAGCAAAAAAATTGCCATAAGTAATGGAAATATAGTAAATTTCATGAATTTCTAAAAATTTTAAGTAAAATTATGCAACTGTGACGCTATAAACGCCATGGTCGCTATTCAGTTCATCGAAAATTCATACTGAAATGAACAGTTTTGATAAGCTTGTGTTTACATTTTTTAGATTTTCTTTTCTTTCTTCTGTTTTATATTGTTTATATTAAGATATTTGATTTTTGAAGATATTTATTATTATTGACTTATTCTTTCTTCCAATATTTCTTTATTATTAAAGACTGATTAGTTTTTTTAACACTGAAATGCCAAAGATTAGAAAATTATTTTCCCCTTTTTCTTCTGATTTGGAAGTTACTGAATCAAGGATTTTTTACTTAATTTAAAATTAAACTTAATAAAATCATTTTATTGTTCATTGATACTATGTTCGTGATAGTAAAATTCATACAGGCTATTATTATTATTTTGTTTTTGTGTGTGTTTGATTTCTTGAGTCATGGAAAATTATTTGCTTCAGTCTTGAAAAGACATGGATATGTGGCATTTTATTTAAGCAGAAACCCTGAATAATTTTTTTTTTTTTTTTTTTTTTAAATTGCAATGTCTAATTTCTCATAGTAGTTTTGAATCAGGGAACTCTTCAACTGTTGGGTCAAGACTTTCTGCCACACATTGAGACAATGATTCTTGGAAGTATTGGTTTCAACTAAATCATCCCTAATATAGTAACAATTCAGAGTAGTTAAGTTAAAATTTTACAAATATATCAATTTAAAATGAAAAAATAAGTTCACTTTTTAAAATGTTTAATTGCTGGATAAATTTTGCAAATATTTACGGAGCCATCGAACAAAACCAGGCTTGTCTACACAATGTCAAATTTTTTTTGACTTCCCAAATCTCGCCTTTAATTTTCTCCGAAATATATTCTATGAAAAGCGGCTTTAAACTCCTCCAAATAATTATATTCACAACACATATCTGTATACAGAACAAAGTTAATTTTCTTGTAAGAAACTACCTTGAGGACACGTCTGATTTTGTTTGACAGATCCTAATTTATATTATTATTGCTATGTTTATTTATGTGTGCAACTAACTTAATTGTTATGTAATCTCGAATTTTAGGATAAAATATAATTCTGTTTATTGCTATTGAACCATGCCACGAAAGTGCCAACTGGCCATAAATAGTAGTTATTGGTTTATATAGTTGAGATCAATCCTGATTATTGTTAAGAAATGTAAAATGGATTGCATTGCAATATAAACATTTTTAATCATGCCTTCTTGCTTCTATGTGTAAGAATTTAATCTTTGCTCTTTTTGATTAATTTTGCAAGTTATAATTTCCTAATTAAGTTTCTTTATATATAAAAAAAAAACATAATTAAAGCTTTGTCCTTATGATGAAGCTTACAAATTATTTTAGTTTGTGGCTTAAAGTAGCAGCAGTCAGACACAAAAGTGTCATAATTAGGTGGGCAGATTCCAAAATTCAGATGAAATCACAAACAGTGAGGAAGCAACTGCTGCTTTTGCTCCTCTACCACTTACTATTTATGTATTAAAGCAGTAGTTTTTCATTTGTTAACTTATTCGGTGATGTTAACCAGCCTACCAGCCTTGTCTATAAATTTAGAGTTTAAAATTAAAAGGATTTGAAATTCAAAAGTAATGTCTTCCGGCCTTAGAAGTGTTCTCTAGAATGCAATTGCCCCATCTTGACGTAATGAGTTATATCATCTGTTGGTTGTGTGCTACTTATGAATCCTCTTTTGTAATAAAGATTTTGCAATTATAGATGAGACTAAAGTTATGTTTGTAATTGAAAAATTAATATACTATTGTAATTTGTCTTGAATTTAAAACAATTGCTATATGACATACATGAATTAATACACAATTTAAAAGATATTTTTTTGATGTAATGAAATTAATTTAAATATTTTTTTTAGATTACATTTTTATGAATTAATTAAGAAAATGGAGAAACCTAACTATTTGAAAGAAGTAGCTTGGTTTCATATTGATTCATTTAATTACCTCATTAAAGGAGGTTTAAAGCTGGCTTGCTTGGTAAGTCAGTAAATACATGTTTCACTTTAGCTTTATTAAGTAATTTATTTTGCCTTATAAGGCTCTATTTATAGAATGACAATATATTTGATTTAAAATATTAAGTTTTTGTGAATGAGTATTTTTAACTAATTTTCAAGAATGTTTTTCTTCTAAAGTTAAAGAATTGTAAAGATACCAGTATTTAAAACTTAAATGTCTGTATTGATTGAAATAATAATAATAATAAAAAAAAACTTTAATGCTATATCTTGAGGGCAGTTCCTTTTTACTCTTTAAAGTATTCAAGACTTGTTGATTTTTGCACTGTTAGATATTTATCAAAAGGCTTTTTTTTTAAAAAAATTTTGAAGAAAATTTTAAATTAGTTATTTCAATAAGTTTTCTTTCTTTAATTGTTGGATGCTTATCTGTATTTTTTTATTTAAAGGACATTGATCCTGTATACACTAAAACTGATCCTTTAGTGAAAATTTCCATTTGTGTAAGTATAAAAAAAAAAAAAAATTAGTGTATTCAAATGTTTTAATTAAATTTCAAATTTGCACGCTAAAATGGTAATCATTTACAACGAGATTAAAAACTCCATTCATTACATTTTCTGTACTTCCTTTTGTTAATCTGCAACATCTAATATATATTGCTTGTGTTAATTAGTTGAAAAAAAGCTTTTTTTCAGACACAGTAGAGGGTGTCTGAATCAAATGTTCCTAATTTGAGAGGCCTCTTATGCTTAAAAGAAAGTGTAAAATTAGATAACAAAACTCACTAAGTTTTTAGAAAAAAATCAGTCTGTTTCCATATGGTAGAAGTCCTGTGATATCCAGCCTATAGTGCTGCTCCAGCCATGTTCACCATAACATTTCCATTTTCACTGTTGCAATAGCTGCAGTAATTGAGGCACAAAAGTTCTCAACATCTCGGATGTTTCTTGAGTAACTTTGTCTTTGACATACCCACAAAAGAAAAAATCCAGTGGAGTGATGTCTGGAGATCTTGCTGGCCAGGCAATTAGGCCTCTGCGTCGGAAATGTGTGCAGAAAATAAAAGTTGTTGCTAAAATCTAAGAATTCAGCAGCCAATTTTTCCTAATACCACCAATGTATCAATAGATTTTTTAATTAACTCTTGAAATTAGGGAATTTGATTCGATAACCTTGTATATTAATAATCTAATAACATAAAACATTACTTTCTTTAAGAAAATGCACTATATATATATATATATATATATATATAGTGCATTTTCTTATATATATATATATATATAGTGCATTTTCTTATATATATATATATATATATATATATATATATATATATATATATATATATATATATATATATATATATATATATATATATATGTAGGATTTTTATTATCCCATATCAATTGTTTACCGTACATTTCAATTTCCTCTTGTAAAGACAGATGGCACTGCAAGACGATGTTTCTTTTTTTTTTTGTTATTACGAATAAGTATTCGTACTCCGCGATTTTATTTTTTTAAGCAGAAGCACACCGGATCCCATTCGGGAACAAACACGCTGAACTCTGTCCGCCAATTTTGGGTGCACTCAACTCACTTCGCTAATTGGGTAATGTACTAATTAAACACTTAGTTTTCGTCGACTTGTGCTGCCATTTGGCTAGTAATATTTAATACTTTTCCCCCCTTTGTTTTATTTGAAAGTGATTGTGATGTTTCGTCCAATAAATTTAATTGTACTTTCCGTTTCTGATTTGGAAGTTTATTTCTCTTTTATTTCATTTTTGCTTCCCTAAATAAATCCCCTAGACATTTAAAAAACCGAACCACTAACCCCCACATATTTTTGGGGGCTCGGCCGGGATTAGCAAAAAGGAATTTTGAAAGGGGAATTGCTTCTAATTTTTTTTTAATTTCGAGTAATTTTTGGTTTTTGAATAAACCACGTCCCTGTAGCGATTCATTTTTTTTGTTCGTCTTCAAAATTATTTGGTATAATAACAAGTGTATGCCTAGTAACCTGTTTCGTTTTGGTAACATGAGTTCAATAATATTTTTCATGAGTGCACCCGTTTTAATCGAAAATCATCCTTATTCCTTCGAACCCCTCGAAGATGAAATTTACAATTAAATTAATTTGAACCCGTCGTAAAGAAATTCTCAAAGTTCCAGTTATCGTTCTTAGCCAGAAAGCATCCAGCTTCAAACGAAATTCTTCGCCAACGAGTCTTCAACAAGTAGCGTGCCATTTCCAACTGGTGTCTCAACGTCTCATGAGTGTTCGTCTTCATCAGTGTTCGTCTAAAATTTTCGAATCTTCAATCCCGAAGTGCTGAAATTTTATCCGAGGCCCTTACCGGATAATTTGCCAAGATTAGTGCTGTGTGTTCCGAAACTATCTACTACATTAATTTTGTGTTCTAAGCAGTGACAACCGACGTCTTCAAAGCCAGCAGTTTATTCCTTCAGATAAGTTCTGAATCATTGATACTTTCTTTTTCTAAGAATTGCATACTAGTTTTTTTTTATTTACTTTTTTTTAAAAACCTCTTGTTTGGGTAAACTCTTCACAACACAAATAAAGAGAAAGAATAAAAAAAAAAAAAAAGGTCTTATCTATAACCGGAAGTGATACCTTGAAGGATTTGATGTTGCAGTCTTTTATTTATATTTTCATTATTGTTCTAAGAATAGCTTACATTTAAATTGTTTTTATATTCCTTTTTATTCTTTTTGTCTGAATTAATACAAAGAATATTATTCAATATACATTATTTTGATGGATAACTTTGGGTAATAATTCATTGTTTACTTTTCCAAATGCAGCTGTTATTTTGAGAAGTTAGGTGATTTAAGTGAGGTAAACTTATCGTGTTAAAGTGTTCTTTTTATAAAGTATCCTTGGGTAATAATTTGTTTTGAATACTTAATATATTATTCGCATCCTTATTCATAGTTTACTTTTCCAAATGCTGCTGTTATAATTTCTTATGCAATTAATTTTATATGCAATACAAAGCATAACTTATGCAGTATTATGTTTTAAAATATTATGCAATACAAAGTAAGTACATTATTATAAGTTAGTATGTTTATCGTGTTCTTGTCCAAGTGAAAAAAAAAAAATATTTTCAGTAAAAAATTTCTGACGACTTGTTCTCATACAAAAGTTCATGAAATTCTAAAACCTTTTTCTTACGGTAGTACTCTTTTACTTTTTTGTGAATTATCTGATTGACCGAGAGTTGATTAACTTCTACAAAAATACATTTCTTCATTTTTAAAATGTATCTTCGTTAATACTCCATTCTTTTTTTTAAAAGAAAAGAGGAAAAGCACACAACATAAATCTACAAGCTTTTTCCTTTTAGTCGTTATTTTTTTTAATTTCATTTTTACGAATATCACAAAGTTCACTGGATTTCCACCAAATTTAAAGATCACCATGACTTTTCTTCTAAGAAGTAAAAAAGAGGATCTGTTGAACTTAGCCACGGAATTAGGCATAAAGATAACCGCTACTATGACCAAGCCGATCATCAAGGATTTAATCTTGGAAAATGAGAAGTATGACGAAGATGAAGTAAAAGCACTTCTCGAGAGCATCACCGAGGAAAGGTTGCAAGAGCGTCAAGAGGCCATCGCCATCGAGGAACGAAAACGTCAAGAAGCCATCGAAGAACGGAAACGTCAAGATGCCATCGAGGAACGGAGACGAGAAGCAGAGTTCGAGCTCGAGAAATTACGAATCCAAAGCCAGAAGGATTCATCTTCGAAAAACGTCACAACAAACCAAGTACCAAGCAGACCTTCACGTGATACCTTCCACAAGTTCGATATGAAAGAAGATGTGAATCTTAACCTCATCCTGTTCGAGAGGCATGCAGAGCTGTCATCGATCCCTAAAGAAGAATGGGTTCAGCACCTCATAGGCCTACTTCCAGTCGACGTTGCACACTTAATTGCGCGGGAGTCCCCCGACAAGTCTCACGACTACGATCACGTAAAGCAGTTGCTGCTACGAAGGTTCAAACTGTCTCCAGAAAGACTTCGCCAGATGTTCGTGTCACACCAAAAATCTCCTGAAGGAACTTGGTTGGATTTTCTCCATGAATTGCAAACCTACTTCGATGGATGGGTGGAAGGTCTTGAAGTGAAAACTTACGACCAGCTTCGTGACCTCATCATAGCAGATCAGATCAAGAGAAGAGCTCCTTACGAATTCAAAGAACATTTTCTAGATGAATGGACACTCATCAACTCGCCCAGAGAGCTGGCCCAAAAGTTCGAAAAATACGAAGATGTCCGCAGAACGTTCAAGTCAAAGCAGTTCGACTCCTTGCCCAAAGGAAAATATGGGGCTAAATCGCCAAATTATGGGAACCCTTCCCGAAGAACCGACAGTCACCGAAACGAGGCCGGATCATCGAATAATCGTGGAAGCCCTCCCCGAAGAGCTGATAATCGCCGATATGGACCAAACCGGTCAGAAAGGAACCATTTCAACAGTAATCGAAATACCGACACTGTCAGGCCTAGACAGTCACTCTGCAGTTATTGTAAAGAACCAGGACACTTCTACGTTAACTGCGACAAGCGCCGAAAAGATGCAGAATCCAACAATCCTCCGAGCAATTCTGTACCGACATGTACAATCATCCCGTCAGAAGAGTTGAAATTTAAAGAAATCGTTATGGGAAACAAACTCATCACCGCACTCGTAGACACAGGCAGTTCACTCAGTCTCATTCGAGACGACATAGCCAAAGAAATCATCGATGAATCCAAGCTTTCGAAACAAAGGAGAACGCTCTCAGGCTTAGGAAATTCCCAAGTCACAACGAAAGGATCTTTCGAAATGAGTTTCACCACCGACGGAGAAGAATTTTCTCTAACATGGCATGTAGTGCCACAATCACAGTTATCTTTCCAAGCAATTATCGGAATGGATGTTACGAATCAAGCTACGTTTACAACGTCCAGGAATGGTATGAAATTTCATAAAGATGAGCCCGCTGATTGGTTCATGCACATCTCCGAAACAAGTCCTAATGAAGAGATAGAGTTGACCCACATAAGAGACATCAGGATACAGAACGAATTGAAGCAAGTTATCTCAACTTACAAGCCTGACAAAACTTTGTCAACAGACGTATCCATGCGAATCATCCTGAAAGACGATGTTCCAGTCCACCAACCTGCGAGACGATTATCGAGTTCAGAAAAGTTAGAGGTCAATCAGCAAATCGACGAATGGCTAGAACAAGGAATCATCAGACCAAGCTCGTCAGACTACGCCAGTCCTATCGTACTAGTGAAGAAAAAAGACGGTTCCACTCGCCTCTGTGTGGATTATAGGAAATTAAATAGAAAATTAGTCAAGGATCGATTTCCATTACCTCTGATAGAAGATGTTCTAGACAAGCTACAAGATGCTCAAGTATACACTACACTCGACCTCAAGAATGGATTTTTTCATGTTGAAGTAGATGAAGAGAGCCGCAAGCTAACCTCTTTCATTATCCCCGACGGACAATTTGAGTTCAACAAAGTACCCTTTGGCTTAAGTACCAGTCCCAGTGTATTTCAAAGGTACGTGTACAACATCTTCCGAGATCTAATGAGAAAAGGCATCGTAATAATCTATATGGATGATTTGGTAATTCCCTCAAAGGATGAAGAAGAAGGTATAAGAAACTTACAGTCAGTACTAGAAGTTACATCAAAATACGGCTTGGAGATAAAATGGAAGAAATGTCAATTCCTGCAACGGAAAATAGAATTTCTAGGACACATAGTGGAAAACGGTACAATACGACCATCGTTGGCTAAATCGCAAGCAGTAAAGAAATTTCCCGTACCCACAACCGTGAAGCAAGTACAAAGCTTTCTCGGACTCACCGGCTATTTCCGCAAGTTCATACCAGAATACTCCAAAATAGCAAAGCCACTAAGCGACCTGACTAAGAAAGAAACTCCATTTGCGTTCAATCTACCTCAAGTCGAAGCGTTCGAAAAACTCAAGAAACTCCTTACAGAAAGTCCAGTCTTAAGTATCTTCAGGCAAGGTCAAAGGACAGAATTACACACTGATGCCAGTTTACACGGCTATGGAGCTGTACTACTGCAAGAGTCCACCGACGGAAAAATGCATCCAGTCCAATACATGTCTAAGAAGACAACACCAGCTGAAATGAAATACAGCAGCTACGAGCTTGAAGTGCTAGCTATTGTAAGCGCATTAAAGAAATTCCGCGTCTATCTTCTGGGAAACCATTTTAAAATAGTCACCGATTGTTCGGCATTCCAGAAGACTATGGATAAAAAAGATCTAGTTACTCGCATAGCTAGATGGGCATTATCCTTAGAAGAATTTGACTATCAGATCGAGCATCGACCTGGAGAAAGGATGAAACATGTAGATGCTCTGAGCAGAAATCCAGTCTTTATAATTGAGAGCGATACAATCACAGCTAGATTGCGCAAAGCTCAAGCAGAAGATGAAAACATCAGTACTTTGAAGGCAGTCCTTAACAACAACGGGTCGTCAGAATTTTGTGAAAGAAACGGAATCCTCTACAAATTCGTAAATGGTCGCGAATTAATTGTAGCACCGAAGGACATGCAGACGGAATTAATCAAGCTCGCGCATGAGAAAGGACACTTTTCGACCTCTAAGACGGAAGACGTTATAAAACAGGAATTCTTCATTCCAAATTTAAACGCCTTAGTCCGCAATGTCATCAACAACTGCGTCCCATGCATCTTAGCTAACAAGAAGAGCGGAAAGAAAGAAGGATTTCTAAATCCAATTCCGAAAGAAGACGTTCCTTTAAGTACGTATCATGTAGATTTTATTGGTCCAATGCCCTCTACCAACAAAAAATATCAGCACATATTGACTGTTGTTGATGCATTTACCAAATTCACATGGCTGTATCCAGTGAAGTGTACTTCTGCGGAAGATTTAATAGACAAACTAAGGTTACAACAAAAAACTTTCGGAAATCCCAAAAGGATACTCACAGATCGAGGATCAGCATTTACTTCGAAAGCCTTCACTGATTTTTGCACTGAAGAAGGAATTCAACACTTGCAAATTGCTACCGGAGTACCTCGAGGAAACGGTCAAGTAGAAAGGATCCATCGCACTCTAATACCTGTCCTAACCAAGTTATCGTTAGACGACTCGACAAAATGGTACAAATATGTCGACCGACTACAACAAATACTCAACAGCACGATTAATAGAAGTACCAAGTGGACACCTTTTGAACTCTTAACAGGTGTTACCATGAGGAATAAGGACGACTTGAAAATACGAGATCTACTCATGGAAGAAATAAAAGATGAGCTTCAGGAGCAAAGGAACTCACTGCGACAAGAAGCAAAGAGGAACATCCAAAAGATTCAAGCCGAAAACAAACGGACCTATAACAAGAAACGCAAGAAAGCTCCAAACTATAGGGAAGGTGATTTGGTGGCAATCCAGCGAACGCAGTTCGGTTCTGGGTTAAAACTAAGACCCAAATTCCTAGGACCCTATAAAATTACAAAAGTTAAACCCAAAGATAGGTATGACGTACAAAAAATAGGTAACCAGGAAGGGCCTAATATAACTTCTACATCCGCTGATCTAATGAAATTTTATTCTACTAAATAAATTAACTTAACATAAATACTCTTCAAAAATAATATGTAAACATTGCCATAATTGTCTTTCGCCCAACGTCATTATTCTTCATTTTATATGTCATTGTTTGATTTTCGATTTACCATGCAACTCCAGCCATAGCATAGGACCCAGCCACTGATGCAGTTCCTACCATCTTCAAATAGACTTGATCCTGAACTTTTCGAACAATTACAAATGAACATTGTGATCGTCAACGAAATGTTTTCATTTTGCCTTAGTTTTATATTTTCTTTTACTTAAGTATTATCATATGTCTTGCCCATTTTCACGTGTTTCATCGATGAGGTCATCGATCTACAGGATGGCCGAATCTGTAGGATTTTTATTATCCCATATCAATTGTTTACCGTACATTTCAATTTCCTCTTGTAAAGACAGATGGCACTGCAAGACGATGTTTCTTTTTTTTTTTGTTATTACGAATAAGTATTCGTACTTCGCGATTTTATTTTTTTAAGCAGAAGCACACCGGATCCCATTCGGGAACAAACACGCTGAACTCTGTCCGCCAATTTTGGGTGCACTCAACTCACTTCGCTAATTGGGTAATGTACTAATTAAACACTTAGTTTTCGTCGACTTGTGCTGCCATTTGGCTAGTAATATTTAATACTTTTCCCCCCTTTGTTTTATTTGAAAGTGATTGTGATGTTTCGTCCAATAAATTTAATTGTACTTTCCGTTTCTGATTTGGAAGTTTATTTCTCTTTTATTTCATTTTTGCTTCCCTAAATAAATCCCCTAGACATTTAAAAAACCGAACCACTAACCCCCACATATATATATATATATATATATATATATATATAGTGCATATATATATATATTTTCATCTTTTATTCTGCAATTAGAAATTAATATTTGAAAATCATTGGTATTGCAGATTAGGGTGCATCAAACGCCCCATGTTTTTACAAAATTTGTGGAAGTGGTCTGTCCCCAAGTTATTTTTGTTCGAAATACTAAAAAAATATTATACGTAAAAGTTTTTAAAAATTCATTAACATCTATATGTGGTCGACCGGCACTTGAAATATACTGTTGATAATCAGTTGGATCGATTATATTATTCTGTACTTTTCATTTTCTCAATATCTTTTCTTAAAAAAGTAAATATTATTTATAAGTACAAATTTATATACTCTTTTGTATCAATGAGACTTTTTTTAAATATCTGGAAATAATAGCATTTTTTTAGAGGCAGAAATAAAAATATTTTATTCTAAAAGTAGAAAGTGTTTAAAATTTAACTAATTTTTTTTTTTTTCAGATACAATAGACTACCATTTCTAAAACATACTTTTCTAGTAGCACACTATATTGATAGTCCATCAAATGATATGACTCATCTATCAGCAATATATGAAGCATATCGTCTTGTGGACTGACTACTACTAGGTTTTAATTGTGATGCAACTCTATTGTAAATGCAGACCTAAGATAATGATGTCTCCCCCTTTATTTTTAAAATTTTGTTTAATGGTTGATAAAGGAAATCGATAAAGATCCTCTTATACCAGTGGTTATAATATTAAAATCTTTCATTTTTATATGCATCATTTAAATTATTTTTTGTTTAGGATGCAGAATTGGCACGTTTGCAACTCGCAATGGACACAAGAAAACACAAGCGAACTGTTTTCCCCTCAGAAGTATGTAACTGTACTTTTCTTTTGGGCTTTTCTAATTTTCTGTGTTCAGAAAGATATGTTTGATATAATTACAGCAATCCTGTATTTAAATTTCTATTAAATTCAATTTGATATTCCAATGTTTTCTTAAATTAAAGTTCAATGTTGATTACTACGTTAATCTTTCTCATTAAATGTTAATTTAATGAAAAATTGCTGAAGTCTCAATACAGTTGCACTTCTTATTAAAGTTTATAACTATGTTATACTTCAATGAAATTAGTTATTTATTTATCACCTAATAGTTTAAATGAATTCATGTCTTCTTTCCCTCAAACGACCAATAGGTTTTAAATAATTTCTAGAGCCCATTTATTATGATACTGTTCCCAAGCAACGCAACCATGTTGTTTCAATGTGGTATCAACGTTAAATACCAACATGCACAATGTTGTTTCAACGTGGAACTGCAACGTTGTTTTCAAGTGGAAGTGTTCACTTAAAGGAGCGTGGATGCAATGTTGTGTGCCAACGTTGTTTCAACGTAGATATATCACGTGGTTTCAATGTTGAATGTCAATATTGTTTCAACGTGGATTTGTCACATTGTTTCCACGTGAGAGTGTTCATTTTTGCCCATGTGGTTTCCACGTTGAATGTCAATGTTGTTTCAACATGGATGCATCCCATTGTTACCACCATGATAGTGTTCACTTTTACCAATGTTGTTTAAACATGAATCTTCCACATGAGTATTCAATATTGAATCTTACCAATGTTGTTTCAAGACACACATCCCATAATGCTGTTTTTACAGCACTATAGTTCTTGAGCCCAAGAACTAGTGCTGTAGAAACAGTTTTTCTGGAAAGTATGTCTTGAAACAACATTGGCAAGAATCAAGATTGAACACTCATGTGGAAGATTCATATTTAAACAACATTGGTAAAAGTGAACACTATCATGTGGTAACAATGTGGAACACCCATGTTAAAACAGTATTGCTCATATTTTTCATATTCACATATATATATATTCACATTGCTTTTTCATATTGCTCATATTTTTCGGAAGGGGTTATGAAATTCAAATTCAAAATACCATTTAAAGTTGCAATTTTAAGCAAAACAAATTATTGATTTTTGTATTTTAATAGATAACAGAAAAAATTTGGAAGCGAATGTATCCTGCCTACTTTTCTAAGCGCTTTGTTTTGACACATATTTTTTTTTCTCACATGAATGTGTTTAGTTTTATTAACACTGTAAAGTTTAAGAGTATATGCATTATAGAAACTCATTTAATGAAAAGAAAAAGTTAAAACTAGAATATTTTCCAAGTATTGGCTTTACGAGTTTCCAACTACTGTTACACTATGTATCATCTTTTAGTAGGTAGAATATCATTTTGTGAAAAATTAAACTTTCCTTTTATATGCAGAGAATTATTCTGTACAAAAATTTAATTTTGCTCCAATGAACCACAATTAAAATTACTTATAATATCTGCTACTTAATTATCTCTGAACTAATCGAATTTGAATAAAAATTATATATATATATATTTTTTAACTATAAAAATAAATCATTACATAATGTTCAAAATAATTTTATTTCAAAAATAGCACGCATAACATTAAAACAAATGTTAATAAAACAAATATTAATAATTACATGTAACAGTAACACACATGGTCCTAACACAATTACATAGGTACAAATACCTTTCAAATTGTTTTTAAGTTCACACTTTAAACCAGCAAATGAAAAATTATAAGATGATTAAATATATATGTGCTAATTTTTAATGACATATCCCATTCAGAGCAACAGTAGGATCTTAACTTCAAGACCCCATTTAATAACAGTAAAATAAGAAAGGAGATACAAAATAATTATTTAAGTTTATGAACCATATGTTATAAACCATGTTTACAATCCTCAATATCATTCCCAAAAATATTCCACATCTCTGTCACCATCAGCAGCCTTAATGTCACTCCACGAGCTTCTTTCGCCTCCTCATTGGTTGTTTTCATAATCTCTAAAATAAAATTACCTTTATTTAATACAAAAACCATTCAAACATATATTTATATAGATATAACTGTTTTCCAATTTTTAAAAGTAGACACCATGCCAAAAATAATAATAAAGAAATACGACGTGTAAAAATGCTCAAATCCAACTCTGCTACTTAAATCGCCAACCAAATTCAAAGATTGAATATATTAATCAAAATAATATCCCTTTTTTATGACTTAAAAAAATCCCTCTCTCGTGTTGAAAGCGATCCCCTTGTTTTGGATGGTTTTAAGTCAATGCCAGTATGCGGAAGCACCCTTCATATTATGGTGTGCACATTGGACTGACCAAAGATCACATGACCATTTAAGGCAATAACAGACTTATTTCAGAATATCATGCAATGACGATACACAATATAGTTTAATCAAAAGTAGATTATGTAAAAAAAATTCGAAGGCAGATGCAGAATACCAATGTTGCCTACTCCCACCCCAGTATTTGAAAACTAAAATGAAGAGTAGAAAAATTTACAGGAAAAACGTATAATATAGGTTTTTATTAATGTTATATTTCAATAGGAAACCAATTATAATTTTTGAAAATTCTAGATTCAAACAACTTAGTTGCCTTTTACTCTTCGGTATACTTTTAGAAAAATTTACTGTATCATACAAATTTTGCTTTAAATTCAAAAACACTCTTTACTACTTTGAGGATAAATTAAATGAGCTGCTGCAACCAAGTTGAAGCCATGCTCTCTATTGGTTTCCAGTTCAAAGTCAGGAACTCATTTTTCATTACATAGTCGCCTGGAGGTTAAAATAGTCAATTAGGAAATTTTGGTACCTACGTATTAACGCCACCACAGCTACAGATTTGGCGGTTTTTAATTACTTACAAGGAATTATAGTTTTATACTTACAAGGAATCCAAAAGATAACTGCGTGCGAACAACAAGATTGCTCTTTATTGGTGGCACTGAAAAACCGTCAAATCTGTAGCTGCAGTGGCGTTAATACGTAAGTACCGATATTTTTCTTACCAAAAAAAGTTTTCTGGAGGCTAAAATAGTCACTTTAGTAAACGCCACTAGCAGCCTTGTTATAATACTGCCATAATTCAGACATGTTCACAACAGCAAAACTAATTTAAAAATAAAAAAATTATACTTAATATATAAATTATAGAGGATTATCAAAAGAACTATCAGTGTCATTTAACATGATGGCCACAAAATTTAGGTAAAAAGTTCCCTGACAGATTTAAAAAAAATTCCCTTCTTGCAAACTTTTTCCAAATTCCCCCAATTTTTCCAGATATGTTGACACATTTATCGAATAGAACTTGTATGCTAAAGAGATAATATGCCAATTTTTTAAAAATAGGTTTGGTGGTAGTTAAAAGTTAAAATTATTCCATAACATTAAAACTTCTAATGATTATCACAGCAAATCATCAGGAAAATGGTACCAAAATAGGGATAATGGAAAAACATACCCTAAACAGTAACAGTAAATTTTCCTGAATATTAAAAAAATTCCCTGATTTTTTCCACAATCGAAAAGTTTCTTGATTTCCAGGTTCTGTAGCCACACTGTTTAAGTACAACAGCTGTATAAGCAAGTCCACTGAACACTGAAAAAAAAAAGAAGAATGTTCAATTCTAATACAATAAGTAAATTTATTCTAAAAAGTATTCCCAAATCTAATTACAGTCAAACCCTGTTAATGCGAAATCCGTTAACCTGAACTCCAGTTTAACGCAAAGTAAAAGCAGTTCTCCGTACTTAAAACTTAGCGTTAATTTATTCAGTTAGCACAAACAATTTCAGCGGCCCCATCGACTTCGTGTTAATGAAGTTTAGCCGCAGAGTTGGACCCCCCCCCCCAAAATGGGGGTTTTTTTTGTTTAAAAGTTGTTGTTTTTTTTAAATCCTTTTCTAATTTAAATGTATGCATATTTATAAATAAAATTTTACATTAACTAGAATAATAAATGTTTAAATAACAAATAATATTTCTTCTGAAAATCATTTACACTAAGTAAATAAACAATTGCTACTTATGTGAACAATTAAATCATTAAATTTTAATATTATATTTAGAGATATGTTTTTTTAAATCCAATGGAAACTATATAATACAATAGTAATTGTTTACTACTTCTACATGGAATGTTGCTCTTAGATTCATCAGTAATGGTGATAAGTTATACATAATTATATTTTTAAGGTTTAGAAATAAGTTATTTAAGCACAAAATCTCTATTTCACAAACAAGTTTAAAATGCAGCATATAATTTAATTTTAATTAATAATTTTGAATATTATTATAAAACAGTAATAAAACACTTAGATTAATATAAAAAGTTATTTTTGATACTTATAAAAAAAAAGTTCTATAGACTTTCACTATAAGATTTATTTAAAAAAGTTATTTACAACACTAATTATAAATAAACACACAAAAAAAGTGCAATTTTAAATTAATCTTTAAAAAGAGAAAAAACTATTTGGTTTAAACCATGCCAACCCTGTTCGACTGTATAACATAAAAGGGAGATTTAAAAAAATATATATATATATATTTTGCAAAAGAACAGAATTCCACTTTCTAATTTTAGTTTTTTAGAAAGTTCTTTTTGTAAATTTTTAAATAGCGAAATATCCTATACTGTACTGCATCTTTTCAATTTACCACAGTACCTGAAAAGGATAGGTTTCAGTTGTTAGGAGCCAGCGATCAGATTCCAGGCACTATACCTGTTCCGCATTCCACAGTGTTGTACATGGTGGCAGTAAACTGAAAATATGATAACTATTATAAAATGTATCATCCTTATGCACATGTATATATTTACACTGATGACGTCTTTTTTAAACCTTACTTTGAAATATCGATTTGATTACCAAGTGGGATAGGGAGAAATTCTCAATTTGTTATCCATCACTGCTTGAAAAAGAAAATTAACGAAAGAAATTCATTTTTTGCACACAAAACATCAGTTCATTTTGCAGCTATGTTTTTAAATAAACATTTAATTTTACATTAATTAAAACAACACATTACACAGAGTGGCCACAAAATTCAGGAAATAAAGTTTTCTGATAATACCCTGATAGATTTTTAAAAATTCTCTGATTTTACAGCAAGTTTTCTTCAAATTTCCTGAACTTTTCCAGATGTGTGATCGAATTAAACATGTTAAAGAGACTACGGGTGTGGAAAATCACATAACTTTCAATTATATTATATAACATTAAGAAATATTCTATACTACATCTGTATTCCACCTGAAATAAATTCCCGGCCCTGTTGACAATTTATAATATTACGGTGGAGGTTTTTTTTAACTGAATTAGTTCATTTAATTACCGCAAAAATTCTTTCAACAAGTATAGAAATAATATTTATACAGCATGTTTAATTCTCAGTGATCAATCGTTTTAGAAAAACATACTTCTACTAGATAGCCCATTCAGTTTTATAGTTCATAAAAATACGTGAAATATACAATAGGTTTTTTTATTTATGTCACACGTGTGTCCCAAAAATCAACAAACCTCACTGATAAGAACATCATTATCTAATTTCATTTATAAATAGAAATACATCTAATTTAGAAAACCGGCAAATAATAGAGTATAATTTAATAATGTAATGAAGAAAACTTACCAGAAAAGGCATATATCCAATCGTCAACAGACATCGTCAAGTTTCAAATCAACTTCAAAAGTGATGCCAACTACGTCATCACTGAAGGTAAAAGCGTATTGCGCATGCGTAGGATGATACAAATCGTGGATCAGTGGTGTAATGTTGAATTATCACATTGAAGCCATATTAAAAAACCACATTGAGTAAACGGATTTTTATTTTTTGCTTTTATAAATTGCTTTTACCAAAGTTTTCAATTAATATGATTCTTGGACAGGATTGGGACTTTCCAAAAACCAAAGAAGACACTTGTTTCATGTCTGGTTGAAATATCACATTGAAACAACATTGTGATATCACATTAGAAAAGTAAAGAAAACGAAATTCTGACTTTATTCGTACTACATAATTAAAACCCCTAAAAATTATACGAAATAAATTGATTTCTTCTAATATCTGATATAAAATATCAGCTTCCTTAAAAATGCATTGGAATTGCACATTGATACAATGTGGTTACAATGTGCCTTTCTCACTTTCAACGTATCCACCAAAAAACCACATAGAAACAACATGAGTGTGTTGCTTGGGTTGTTTGCTCTCCTTGAACCCAAAAAGTGTGATCTCTACAGGGTTTCCACCCTTATGGAATGTCATGAATTTAGACATTGGGTAAATTTTGTCATGGACAGTCATAGATTTTGGTAAAAAAATACCATAAGTCATGGAAAACATTAAATTTCATGGATTTTTAAACATTTTAAGTAAAATCATGTAGACGTCATAAACGCCGCTGATCTTTACTAAGATGATTTATCTTTGTTTTTACTTTTTTGATAGAAACACAGTCACAATTAAAAACCACGACCAATGAAAAGAACTTCTGAGCTCCAAACTTGTGACATCACACAAGTAGATCTTGCTGAAAAAAAATTCATGTAGTAACTGATTTGATAATCTTTACAATTGATTTATTTGTCTCAGGATGATTACAGAACTGGGAATTTCATAAAATTACTCTTTAATCAAGAAATTTAGAAAATTTTGAGCTTCCCTTCTCGCATTCCCCGTGCAGGTGCAGACATTTTATTATATTACTTAGAATCCCTGCAGCCTGCGCCTTATTGATAAAAAAAATATCTTCAAACTACAATATTACTGTATCCTTCTTCTTCTTCTTTGTATTGGGTTAGTCAGATATGTGGCACCTCTGCTTTAGGGTAGCATTTTGTACCATACTCCAAACCCAATGTTTCTTAGATCCATTTGTTCGGATCGCCCACTTTAGCAATAAAGTCCGACAAACCTCTAATGGAACTAAGGTGTAATTCTTTAGTGTTGGTGGTTCCTAAAGTAGTTAATCGAGTGAGGGCAAGAGCATCACATTCATATATAACATGATGTGCCGTTTCCTCGTTTTTGTGACATTTCCTGCATATGGGGTCTTGTTGACAGAGTCCCATTGTATGGAGGTGTTTTCTGAAATGATAATGCCCTGTGATGAAGCCCACAATTGCTTGCATCTTCAGTCTTGGGTATCTAAGAATTTCAGAAGCAATCTTCGCAGATGATCTGATAATCATGCTTTTAGCGTGTTTTTGTCCAGAAGAACTTCGCCACGTTTTATTCATCTCCTGTTTTTCCCATTTATGAAGAACACCTTTTGCAGTCTTCAAATTGATCCCGCAGAAGGGCTCCGCACCTATTGGATCATAAGACGATCCCTGTTTTGCAAGTTCATCAGCCTTTTCGTTACCTTCTATACCCTTGTGTCCTGGCACCCATACAAGAGTAACCTCATTTTCTAATGCCAGTTCTTCTAGAAGGTTTCTACATTCCAATACAGCCTTTGAATTGATTTGGAATGAATTAAGTGCCTTTAAGGCTGCTTGACTGTCACTATAAATGAGAATCTGCTTACCTCGGTAGCCTTTTCTCATATTAATCCGTAGACAGTCAGTGATTGCAAGGACCTCTGCCTGGAACACAGTGGCATACCTTCCAAGACCTCTAAAGAAGTTAATTCTTGGTGATACGCCATGTACTCCCAGTCCTGAGAGGTTGTCTTTCTTTGATCCATCTGTGAACCAGATAAGATCATTGTTTGTTTGGTTAAACATGTAGTCATTCCATTCATCTCTGGTGGGTATTACTACCTTGAATGGTCTTTCAAACATGTATTTCTTCTCCAAGGTGTCTGAAGGCATCAGAAGAGTAGGTTCATGGATTTTTCTGGTGATGCTGATATGCCCTTTAGCCGTAGGCTTGTCATACCATTGTTGTTTTAACATCATTCTGTATGCAGTCATTCTTGCAGTGCTGCAAATGAAGATGTCTAATGGGGTCAGATCTAATATGGTCTCTAATGCTCTGGTGGGTGCCGAGGACATTGCACCTGTGATACACAAGCAGGCTAGTCTTTGCAGACTACCCAGCCTGTCCTTCACAGTTCTTTGTTCCACTTTACACCACCAGATCACAGAGGCATAAGTAATCATAGGTCTGATGACTGCTGAGTACATCCAAAACATCATTTTTGGTTGTAGACCCCAGTTTTTTCCAAGCATGCGCCTACATGTCATAATGCATTTTTTTGCTTGATTTATTTTGTAGTCAACATGTTTATTCCATGTGAGTTTTTGGTCAAGATATAAGCCTAAATACTTCACCTCAGAAGCCACGTTGATTTCAACGTCAAAAAGTTTAGGGATGAAAAAACCATCCCATTTTCTTTTGCGGGTGAATGGTACAAGATTGGTTTTCTGCGGACTAACCTTCAAATCCCTCTCTGTACACCATTTACTAACATAACTTAATGCATTCTGCATAAGTGAACAAGTTATGTTGAAATCTTTACCAAGGATAAGGATGACAATGTCATCCGCATAACCTTGCGTATAATAACCTATATTATTCAGGTGCTTAATAAGGTTATTTACTACCAGGTTCCAAAGTAATGGTGATAAGACACCTCCTTGAGGGCAACCTCTGGTAGCCTTTTTTTCAAGAGATTCATCAAAGATGTTCATTTGAATAGTTCTATCTGATAGCAGGTTCTCAATCCATGTACATAGTATATGGTTTATCCCTGTGTCCCTTAAGGAATTAAGGATAGATAGATGTGGGGTATTATCAAATGCACTCTGTATGTCAAGAAAAGTAGCAAGAGCAATTTCCTTTCTTTCCAGGGTGTCTTCTATCTTGGAAACAAGCTGATGAAGTGCTGTTTCTGTAGATTTTCCAGGTTGATAGGCAAACTGTAGATCATGCAAGGGACAGTTGCTTCCCATGTATTCTCTAATATGCCTGTCAATAATTTTCTCCATGATTTTAAGAAAGAATGAAGATAGGCTGATTGGTCTGAAGGACTTTGCCTGGTCATAGCTATTTTTTCCAGGCTTAGGGATGAATACAACCCTTGTCTTCTGCCATATCTTTGGGATATATCCCAGGGCCAAACTAGCTCTATAAATTCTAGTAAGTACTGGGATAATTAGTTCTTCTGCCTTCTGTATCATGATGGGCATTATTCCATCTGGTCCAGGGCTTTTGAGTGGTTTAAAAGTGGATATAGCCCATCTAACGCTATTGTGATTAAGGATATTCTTCGCATAGGCCCATTGACTTCTACCAACTCTATTATTTGAGCCAATGAAGTGTTGGCCATCATCGCTATGAATATCCCTAGATCCTGGAAAGTGGTTTTTTGCCATGATTTCCATGACTTCTTTCCCAGTATTAGCAAAGTTACCATCATCATCCTTTAAGGTGCCTACCATTATTGGTTCATCCCTTCTAAGGATTCTTTGGATTCTAGCTCCTTCAGAGATAGATTCAATCTCTTCACAGAACTTTCTCCAAGAGTCTTCTTTGCTTTTCCTTACATTTTTGTTATATTTGGTGAGGGATTTCCTATAGTTATCCCATTCACCATTTTTCTTAGCTCTATTGAAGAGTTTTCTGACTTCTGCTTTTTCGGTTGCTAGAGAGTTGTTCCACCATGGACATTGGTGTTTTGCTCTCTTAGTCCGAACTGGGCAGTTGTTATTATATGATTCAAAAATATTACTATGCAGATTCTCTGCTGCAATTTCTAGATCATATATATCTCTAATTGGTTTGTTCCCTAGCTCAGTTAGCCCCTTAAGCTCCTCCTGGAACTTTTTCCAGTCTGTGCTCAAAGGGTCTCTGAAGCTTCGATCAAGTTTAACGTTAGAGTTAATTTCAAAATGGATGTTCTGATGGTCTGAGCCTGATGGTCTACTATCTACTTTCCATTTATTGATATTTTTACTAATAGTCTGCGTAGCAATAGTAATATCAATTACCTCAGATCTATTAGAAGTAATAAAGGTCGGATCGTTGCCTTTATTTAGAATATCAAGGTTATAATTAAGAATGAATTCTAAAAGACACTCACCTCTTTTGTTCGTGTCTGTACTATTCCAGACTACGTGGTGTGCATTGCAGTCTAGTCCAAGGACTGCCTGCAATTTGTTGGCTGCACAAAATTGCATTAGTTTGTGCAGGGATTGGTCAGGTGGTGTCTTCTCTTCATAGGGCAAGTAGACAGAGCCTAGAACAATTTCTCGGTCTCTTCCCTCTATGTTGAGTCTGACCTTCACTGCTGTTAGATCCCTATTAATGAATTCAGTAAGGGGTAAAACTTCGATGTTTTTGTCTATAAGGATACAGGTTCTAGCATTACTATTATAATCATAGATTAACTTACCCTTGGTTCCTTTTAGGCCGCTGATTCTACCCCTGACGAGCCAGGGTTCTTGAATCAGGGCCAAGTGTATGTCCTCAGTAAGAAATTTCTTACTGAGGTTAGTTGTACCACTTCTACTGTGGTGGAGGTTGGCTTGAAGAAGCTTCACCATCAGTTTTTGTGGATTTTTCAAGGACTTTGGCTTGTACTTGGTGAAGTCCGATATAGAATTTATATCCTCTTCTACCAAGCGTAGCCGCGTCCAATTCAGGGACATTGAGGACGATCGTATGTCCGGATGGGTCTTTCTTCATGTTTAAGATGTTCCACTCTGTTGGAGTGAGCCCACCGTTCTGCACCTCAATTTTTTTCAAAATGTCCTTTGCATCCAGTTTGTTGCAAACTTTCGGAAGCTTAGCAATAATTTTGGTGGTTCTGACAAGTTTCCTTGCCTCACCCACCAAAAGTTTTTGATCTTGCCAGGGGGTTATACCACTGACAGTCTGTTCCAGCCACTTAGAGCTCTCCAGATCTGCGCAGTTGATGATAAGAGCCCCATTCTCAAGTCTACAAGATAGAAAGGTAGGGGCGGGGTGTTCCTCATTCCTTTCTATCTTGTTTGTTATCAAGAGTTCTAGGTCAATAGCCTGCTCCTCTGAAAAACGTTTTTTAGGATGTCCATCAAGGAGTATAGCCATCTTGACCGCCGTAAGAGCCTCCCTGTAGGTTTCACCCCCAGGTCTGTCTCTCTTGGCAGTCTTTTTGGCTACATCCTGATCCATCCTGTCACTCTGTCTTTTTTCACTTTTCCTTTGGGGTTTTTCAACCCAAGTACCAGCAGCGATCTTTTTTTCCCGGCTGAGCTTTTTCTTTTGCGCTCCGGAAATTCTTTTTTTCAATTTTATTCTATCCAGAGAGGCAGTCATGCTAGTTATAGCTTCCTGTCCTTCTCTGGATGTTGATGGTTGACTGGAGGTCATTTCTACCTCCGTTGAAGGATTCATTTCTACTCCTTCGGTTGGCTCCTTCTGGGTCTCCTTGTCTACCGACGGGTCTACCTCAGAAGTTTTATCTGTAAAAACAGAGGGTTTTGAATTAGTGTTTATTTCTTCCATAAAATTCATATAAAAAAAACTCAGGATAAAAAAGGTCCACCCAGTATTGCCTGAGTTACTGGGTAAGGCAGTTACTCTAGAAGTTTGCCAGGCTTACTAGAGGCTCCGTTAAGACACTATAACCGCAGTGTCATTCACCCTGGGCACGGGTCGCATAACACCAGGGTTACGGGAGTTGGTTCGCGGCCACTTATTTAATATTCGTAGCTGTCCCATTACAGGACGTTCGGCTATCCACCACCTGCCGACGCGCCTGGTACTGTATCCTTTACAGACATGATTATTTTTCTTCTTGCTTTTCATTTTTTGTCAACAGAATATATTAGATCCCAAATGATTTACGTATTATTTCTGTTACATATTTAGTTACCTTAGAAGCCCGGCCACCGGTATGTTATTATTTAAAAAAAATCCTCAAACTTCAATCTGACTACATCCTTTTCAGACATGATTATTTTTTCTTCTTGTCATCAGAATATATTACAAACCTAAATTCCTTAATATTTCAATTTGATTCTATTAGATTTTTTCATTTTTATTAACACTTTATAGCACTGTGTTATAAATGTCAAAAAAATCTATATAGGCATCCATAAGTGAAAAAGTTAAATCCTTTACTTAAATTCTTTGATTTGTACTTTCATTTTGATGCTTTATTAAACACAAATAACTTAAAGTTATAAGTGTTTTTATTTATATATTTAATATAAAAAATAAAGAATTGAAACATCCTCCTTCTCCAAAAAAAAACAGCAATAACCTAAATGCGCTACTGCATACATTCAGGTAAAGTGTCATGGAATTTTTTAAAAACAGTTCTTGGATTTTTTTTTCTGTTAAAAAGTGTTAACCTGGTGCTTGTCGTGTTTTATGAAAACAATTTTTTTGCCTCATTTAATATTTACTTTTGCAGTTTAAGACAAAACTTTTACTGTGCAAAATTTTACTTCTATACATCTATGAGTAATTAATTTTATAAGAAGCTGTTAATTTCAAGGCTTTTCTTCTTTCATACAATATATGTTGTTTATCTTTTGTCAACTTCTAAATCGAAAAAACATTTTTCATGAAATATATGTACTTGGTGAAATTTGTGATTGAATAGCAAAATGCTGATTATTTAAGTTTTATGTTCATGCATGCCCAAGTTCAGTAAATATTTAGGACATTAGGACAATGTTTTAAATTTATGCTATGAACTGGAAACAGCATGTGATATATATTAAAGAAACTAACATTTTTATTTGTGTTATTTTTTAAATTACAAAAAAAAGTATTGTACAAGTATTTTTTAATTCATTCATTCATGTTTTTTTCATGCTCTAAAGATGCTTGTTTTGATTTTTAGTGTAAAGATGCTTGTTTTGATTTTTAGTGTTTTCTTTTTAAAGTAAAGATTTTTAGTGTATTTATAATTTGGGGCAATTATATTTTTACTATGTAGAAATACATATACTTATTAAATTTATATACTTTTAAATTGGGAATTATTTTCTTTTTCGTTTTTTAAATGATGTCAACAAAAATACACATCGGGAAATTTGTAATGAAATTTTCTGGAAGTCAGGGAAATGTCTGGGAATTTTTTTCTCAAATTCTGTAGCTACCCTGTGTCTTCTTAACAACGTATGCTACCGGTTTACATTGTTGATGCCAGAACATTTGATTTTTTATATAATTTAATTTATTAATATTGGCTTATTACTTCTTGAAATATTTACTTATTATTAAAGATTGATTAGCTCTTTTAACATCTGAAATATCAAAGAATGTGGTTTCTTGCTGTTTTTTCTGGTTTTGACATATCTTTGTTACTGATTATAACAGTGAGTACCTATTCCTTTGCATTTATTGAAAATTCTCTTTGAGATATCTAGGGTGGTGACAGAACCGGGAATTCAGGGAAAATGTTAGGAAATTTCACTCTTCTGAAAAAATTAGGGAATTTCGTAAAATTACTCTTTAATCAGGTAATTTTGAAATTTTTGAGTTTCCCTTTTCCCTCGCGTCACAGAAGTAGATGCCATGCTCCCGCCTATTGATATTCTGCTCTTTTTTTAAAAACTATCTGGGATCATTGCTATGCGTGGAGAAATTATTTACATATTACTATCTCTGTTAGATTTTTGATTATGCTATAATTTAGAAGAGCTGCCGCCTTATTATTAAAAAAAATCTTCAAAGTTCAATTTGACTGGTTCCTTTACAGGTTATTATTTTTAACTTTGACTTGCATTTTTTGTCTACAGAATATATGAGAACACTAATTATTTACATATTATTTCTGTTAGATTTTTACTTATCCTATAATCCTTATCCTTTTTGAATCATAATGTCGGCATAGATGCACATCAGAGAATTTTCTGGAAATCAGGGAAATGTCATGGAATTTTGTTTCTCAATATTTTTAATGTGATTTCTTGAGTCATGGAAAATCATTTGCTTCAGTCTTGAAAGGTCATGGATTTGGGACATTTTATTTTGGCAGAAACCCTGTCTCTAATTAAATGTGTGACAGTTCATCAAACTTAGTAGTTAACTGGCTTAGTTTTTTCAAGTTTTAAACTGGGCATTATTTCATACAGTTATTTTTATTTCATTAACCTTTGGTTGTAAGAACTAGTTTATTTAGTTCGATTGTCTAAGAAAACTTGGTGGTAGATCATTGGAATCGGGAACAAAATCTTAGCTTTTGCCAAATCACTGCTGACAAGTGTATCATAATGTGGCAATTTGCAATTTTGTTTGGTTTTGTGACTTTTGTGTTGTTATACCTATTCGTCCCAATTATATTTATACCTATTTCTCACCAAAATATTATAATAATATCTATTTGCTGTCTTGGATCATGATTTGTAATTTACATATGTTATAACAATGTTAATTAGTACTCCTTTTTTATAATTTACTTAGAAAATAATTTTCATGTTTTAAATGCATTGTTTTTTAGGCACGAATGAGATATACCACATACTATGCAGAACTTAGGTTGACTCTAAAATTTGAAAAGAATTTAGAAGAGTTAAAAACTGTTCGTACATTTTTTGTGCCATTAATGCTAAAGGTAAGTGTTAGTTTATTTTGTTTGACTTAAAGTATTATTTTAAAGGTTGCATGACCGGAAATATGCAAATATAGAATGGGTCTGTTATCTATGTGGATAAGGTATACAGTAGGATGGAAATCAAAAATAATTATTATTATTATTATTTTTTTTTAATTTGATATATTATTATTTTGGGTTGTTCATTAGTATAGTAAGCTATTAAAAATGCAATGAAATTGAGTAGGTTTTGGGTCTTAAAGTTCATAATGTTGTTTGTATATTTGAGAACTGACAAATTGTATGTGACATTTTTAATTTAATACTACCTGACTACCCGTGCTTTGCTATGAAATTTTAATGTGTGCAATATTTTAGCTAGCTGTGAGGCCTCGCGTTACGGAAATCAGTCATTGGGGTAAAGGTCATCGCTACTTGAAATCGAGCTCGTTTCGTTCGCTGAAAAGTTCATTGACACATAAGTATAGACTTACTTCACTCGTTGAAAAGTTCATTATTATGCAAGAATAGGCTCGCTTCTCTTGCTGAAAGGTTCATTGTTGCATAAGCATAAGCTCGCTTCACTCACTAAAATCTATAATTGCTACGTAAAGTCTTAATATTAGAAGCCTCTCCTCTGTCAAGACACACAAAAATCCCCCCATTAATACAATAATACAACACCCCTTTAAGGTTATTTTAACACGTGTTAGTGGAAAGCAAAATTAGATAGCCAAAACTACTTATGTTGAAACTTTCAGAGCTCTAGGCCAATTAGAAGTAGCTTGTTGTGAAAATATTAATTAAAAAAATTAATTAAAAACCAAAATTAAAATTGTAACATTCTTTTTGTCAAAAGTCCAATTAGAAGGCCAAAACTACTTCTGTTGAAAATCTCAGAACTGTAGCACAATTAGAAATCGTTTTGTAAAATATTGGTTAATTAAAAAAAAAAATAAAAAAATAAATAAAAATTAAAAATTCTGTTTTTCAAAAGTCCAATTAAAGGTCAAAACTACTTATGTTGAAATTTTCAGACCTGTAGCCATATTAGAAATCGTTTTGTAAAATATTTATTAATTAATTAAAAAAGAACTAAATAAAAATTTAAAATTCTGTTTTTCAAAAGTCCAATTAGAAAGCTAAAACTACGTATGTTGAAAATTTCAGAACTGTAGCCATATTAGAAATTGTTTTGTAAAAAAATTTGTTAAATAATTAAGAAAATTAATTAAAAAATAACTAATTAAAATTTTAACATTCTGTTTTTCAAAAGTCTAATTAGAAGGCTAAAACTACTTATGTTGAAAATTTCAGAGCAGTATCTCTATTTGAAGTCACTTCGTAAAAAATAAATTAATTAAAAAAAAAAATTAAAAAATAACTAATTCAAATTTTAACATTCTGTTTGACATACATAAAATTAGAGAGCCAAAACTTCTTATGTTGAAAATTTCAGAGCTCTACTCCAATTTGAAGTTGGTTTCTATAGATCCACAGGCAGACAGACGCACAGCTTGTTTTATTATTATAGATAAGAATTTATGTATAATTAAATTTCTTAAAACACATATATTAGTAATTATATTTAAATCATGCATGTTAACATTTTGTTTGTATTAATTATGAGGTCAATTGAGTTCTTGCAACTTAATAAGTGGTTTTAAAGTCAGATTTTTTTTTTCTTTCTAGGAATTTTGAGTGTTATATTGTATTATGTTCTTTTTTCATTTCTTTTTTTTTCATAGTCCGATTTGTGCCTTCTACATGGACTAACCATTTTGGAACTGCAGCAGCGTAAGGAAGACGAAAATGTATGTGTACTTATTTTAAAATAGGAGGAATATTGATAATGTTGAAATATTTTTAGTATTTTCAAGAGTTTACAGTCCTATAAACTGTTGAATTTCATTCTTTGCAGTTTATATTCTTTAATTCCTTTCTAAAAGGTTGATACTTGTCTTAATATTAAGAACTGTGCAATCATAATTCTCTTAAAGGTTCAATTTTTAGTATATTCAATGTGGATGTCAGTCTTTTTTTTTTATCGTTATTATTGCTCAAGGCCTATTCTAAGCAAAATTTACGACTGCCCAAATACCCCCCTTCTCCTTAAAATTTTTTTAAATTAATAATAAAGTAGCCCAGTGGTATAAACAGGATAGGTTTGGGATGATGGTATTCTGGATGTTTTGAATTTAGTAATAATATGTTGTTTAACAAAGGTAACCATTCAAGCATTCACCAATAACAAAACCCCTGTCTTGTCAGAAAAGGTTTCTCTCGTGTTGGAAATGTGATCAATTCATAAAAAGTGTCACAGATTTCTTCCTATCAAACATTTTGACTAAGCGCTTGTTAAAAAAATGTCATAAATGTATATTGATTACAATTAACGAGTAAGTACTTAAGTACATTGAGTCATCCTCTCTAAAACATTTTATTAGATAGAAAATAGAAAAGCTAAGTGTTTGAAGGGGAAGGGATATGCATTAACAATATTTTGAAATATTACCTCGTAAAGGTTTTACAGTTGAGGTTTTTAAAAAAAACCACTCTATAATCAGTCAAAATACCTATCAGTTTTATAGAGCGAGAGTAAGTGTCGAAGAAATAAGCCAAATGTATACTACTTTCAGGTACTGTGAATCAAATCACATTCCTCAATTTAGATTTTGATTCTTTCAAGTCCAATTTGATTGCTTAGGATTAGAGGTCCCAATGTGTGATTTCATTAAAAGTTACACAAAAAGTTTATTTCTGTTGCCTCTTCTTACTCACAAGCGTTGCCCAATCCTTGAAGCCCAAGTTTAAAGATTTATATTTCACAATTAATAAAAGTTAAAGTTTTACTCATCAAGATGTCAAGCTTAACTTTATGCTTTATTTTTAAAAAAAAGTTAGGAAAAATGTTACACTTTTTTTAAGTATATTTGTAGATGCAATTATTTTTCTTGGTTTAAAGAATTCAAAATATCCATGAGGACTTGTGACTTTATAAAATGGATTGCATTAAAATGCTAAAGATTAGGCTTCATTATTATGAATAAAACTCTAGTTTTGCGGTTGGTTAGTTTGTACCCTCAATGACCTATTCTTTGCACAATAACAACTAATCCGGAGGTAACCAACTGATGTTTAACATAGATTCTGATCCACAGCGATCATTCATCCCTAACACAGGATTTGAACGCAGTAACTTTAGCATGCGATTTCACAGTTCTAACTTCACAGCCATTAGGTGGTTCTCTAATTCGTAGAATTAGATTTGTTAATTCAGCTGTGTTTTATACTACAAAAAACTTGCAGCTTAAAAACTAAGTAGAATCTGATAATTTATCTTTGAATATAACAGTTACTCGATTTTTGATACGTCAATTCTGTATCCTGCTATATATTTCATATTTATTTAAAAATGGACATATTCATTGTGACGTTGCAAGATTTAATCGTACCGATTGTGAATTTAGATCATTTATGTGACAAACATAATAAAAGATTACTAGTTGCTTCTGTCAGCCACCTTTCCAGCAATTAAAAGCATCTCTTATCACCAATGCCAACTGTTTATTGCTGCTGAAAGCTTTTATTCTGACTGTTTCGTTCCTCTCAATAACCTGTTGTCAGGTTGTCACTGACCCTCTAAAAATACAGTGTAAAGATAAGAAGAAGAAAAAAAGTATCTTCAAGTCCAAACCACATTCCTGAGGGAGAGGGAGTAGTGTTGACCGGAAATAGAGGAGCAAGAACGAGAGACAGTAGATTTATTGAGGAAGTTGGAAGAAAAAGAAAAAAATTTGCGAGTTTGTTCACAAATGTAGAAGGAAGAATCTGTAAAATGTGATTATATTCTGTAAATGACCCTCGTCATGTTCTGTAGTAATGCAAACGATTTTGTTATACTACAAAGTTTGCTGATTTCTTATCCAATGGTTTTTTGCCCTTGTTTTCAATGAAAAAACAACTTATAATTCCTGGGCTAGAACATTCAATCCACCTGAACTCTTAAGAGTTGTTAATAAACACGACTTGGAAGTAGAGATTTATTATGAAAAAAATTTAGAAAGTTGCAAAATATCCTTCGAGTGATTATGATACATTAGCTTAGATATCGTTAGTCGAGATATGTTTAGACAAATTATACAATTCTTCCTAAAATGGAGAAGCATAGCTACTGGCGATAAATAATAAGATGCTTAATTTTAGCAAAATCCCCTTTTAAGTAAATAGCATATAAAATTGAATACATTTATAACATTAAAGTTTCCTATAATTCAGGAATTTTTTTATAAATTAAATCTTTTTTGTGTCCTGAAATTATTTTATATTGAAGTTTATGAGTTAAATGGGGTCTGTACTATGAATCTTTGTACTCTGTTCTAGCATAAACATATGTATGCTATGATGGCCTTATTACTAAGATACAAGGCTCTAAAAGGTCTCAATGAAATAAACGTCGTTAAATGAACAAACAAAGGAAATATAAAATACAATTAAAGAGCCCTTATGCATATTAACGCTTACAAAAGATATTATTTTAAAATAAAAAAGAAGCATTTGTCGTCACATTGGAAAAGAATTACTTAGAGATTAATAATATATTTTTAAATTAAAAAAAATTTGTACCCATAAAAGAATTTTTCTTTACTTCTTAAGAAAAAGAAAAACTCATTCAAAGTAAAAATTTGATAAACCTTTACATGTTGGGATTAATAATGTAATGTCACAAAATCTCTCTGTATAAGAGTGTGTCTAATTTAATGTGTTCTTTTTATCATCATGTGTGTATGTGTTTTTTTTATATTATATATATATATATATATATATATAAGAAGCTAAAGTTTTATTCCAACCCTGAGGAAATTTTATGTACCTGATCTTTGAAATAAGAGGAAGAAAAGCCGCCTCTTACCCATTTTTAACCCTTAAGGAATATAATCATAAAAATTACAGTTTTATTCCGTTTTTGAGGAAATGTTGTAGACTTTATTTTCAAAAGAGGCATATTTCTGACTGCTCGACATTTTTAAAAACAACTCCCTCAACCTTTTTAATCCCTTAAGACTAAATAATAACTTGAGATCAATAATGAGATCTACTAATTTTTATTCTATAGTTATCTTGACTAATTCAGATTGTCAGGAACACAATTTCATTTCACGTTTTGTAATTAAGGTGGTGAAATTGAGAAATATGGGTAAATGTTGGTATGATCATAATTTGATATCTTTTGAATCGGGTTGTTTTTTAATACGTTTCTTGACTAATCTACAACATTGGAAAAACAATTTCATCCCGATGTTTTTCGACTGATAATACGAGATTAAGGGGAGAATGCTTATAACTTTTAATCATCTGAACCTTTTAAACTGGCATCTGTGAAATTTTTATAAGTTGATGAAAGAAGGCAAAAAACACAGAAAATTTAGAAAGAAAAAAATAATTGTTTTACAGTTTATTATTTTTATTTTTTACTACTGCCCAATTTTAGATTAACGACTGCCCAAATGAGCCATGACTGCCCGTTACAATAGGTCTTGTTAATGCTGTTGACCCTCTCCTTCTTTTGCTACAGTTGTAATTCTTATTGAAGTATTGTTTA
The DNA here is from genome assembly GCA_963978545.1 of Linyphia triangularis. NCBI lineage: Eukaryota > Metazoa > Arthropoda > Arachnida > Araneae > Linyphiidae > Linyphia > Linyphia triangularis. The sequence continues at coordinate 32,444,579 of OZ021723.1, read as the reverse complement.
AAAATATGAAATTTTGTAATTTGTATAAAACATCAGTAGTAGAAAAAAAATTATTGCATTTGTTTTAGTTAAAACTGTATTTAAGTGCTATGTTGAATCAAACTAAAATCTTGGCAATATTTTTATTTTAATTCTAATTTAAAGTTTTTAGTTATGTAAATTACAAAAATATTTATTTGATGAAAATTTTATGTTTTAACAAAACAATTTTGGTAACTGAAATCAAGGTTTTTTTCCTTTTTTTTCTTCTTTTTTTTTTCAGAAAGCTTTCTAATTTTTGCCTAATTATAAATTCTGTAAAAATTTAGGATAATTTGTGTTTTAGTCATGGAAACTGCAATCAAAGTTGTTGCGTAAGGGTTTGTAGACTTCCAATATTTATGTTTCGTTGTCAATAATAGAGAACATTTATGAAATGGAGAGGTAATTAAATATTTTAAATGTATTTCTATTATAGTATGTAAGATACTGCATCAGCCAGATAAAGTTAGCTTAAAATTTTCTATTGGAACTTTCAATATTCTTTCAGTTCTGTGAATTCTTTCATAAATTCTTCCTTAAATTGCTTCCACTCTTGTATGTTTTTTCTTCCTGTGTTTGTTGTTGCAGCATAATTTTTCTTGATTTTAGCTAACATATGAACAGTTATAATTATTCTACTTGTTTGTCAGAGTGTTTCTTTGTCTGTGGAAATATGCTTTCTAAGGTAGAAGTGTTGCTTTTTATATCATTTCTGGTAAGTATTTTTAGAGCTAATCAATTGTAATTTATTTTTATGTATAAAACTTCAATTTTTTTTTTTTTTTTTTTTTTTTTTTTTTGCAATGGTAATCAAGAATGGCTGATAAACATGCATATTTTTAATTCTGGCATTATGAAAATATTTATTACAAATCAATAATTTACAAAAGAACTAATACATAACATCTTGATGACTTTTTGCACGTTTTAATTATGACTCAATAGACATCATTGAGCACAAAAAGTCGTCAAATATTTAAATTATAATTTTTTTTTTTTTTTTTTTTTTTTTTTTTTTTTGGAAAATAATATTTTTTTAAAAAAATTTTTCGACATAAGTGCGTGAAATTTTTTCTTTTACAAGTATTAAATTTTATGCTTTTATCTAATCTACATATTTACTAATAGCTTACAAATAGAAAATCTTCCAACTCTTCTTCTGAAAATCTATTTAGCTCTCATGCTTTTGTCATCTATATCTTTATTTGTATTAACTGCTTCATTTTGTATTAAATTGTAGATAACTTAGTGTTTTTGTTTTATTTCGCTATTTATAGTTTTCTTCCAGCATTCTCTTTTCCTAAACTGTATTTGCGTCCACTTTAAGTGATATTGCAGAAAAGAATATTTTTTTTAAGTGATATTGCAAAAAAGAATATTTTTTTTTAATGAATTTAAGTTCCTTATAAGTATCTACCAGTCCAATATTTTTTAAAAATGTAGCCAAATATTTTGCTAAGAATAGTAATTTATTTCTAAAAATTATTTAAATTAAAATATTTGTATCTTTTAGGATCCTGGTGGGTATTTCATTGTAAAAGGGAATGAGCGCATTATAAGAATGTTTGTTGTTCCTAAACGAAATTATGTAAGAATAGTTTTCACGTAATTTTTATTCTTGTAATATGTCTTGTATAAATTAAATAACTAGAATAAAATATTATTCATAGTCGTTTTAATATTTATGCTTGTTTTGAAATTGTTTATTGCAACTAATAATGTATGTTGAAAACCCAATTAAAAAACAACAACTTGGATTTCAGTTTTGATTGGAAATAGACACTTAATAATTGAAAATCTAATTTTATTACATCTTTTATATTTATTTGCTAAAAATATATCTAATTAAACAACTATTTTTATCGATTCTACTAAGATTCTTAGAATTTTGATTTATGTTTTTCATTGAATTTTATTTATCATGCTTTAAATGTGAAATTGTCTTTTAAAAATATTGAATACATGTTGACTTTTGATATAAAAAGAATGGAATGTGTATTCATTGAAAATGCATAGTTTGAAAACTTATAAAATTATCGAAATTTGTAATGAATATTTGAATTTATTCAACTTTTATTTTTTGTTTAGCCCTTGGGTTTAATAGACAATAAATGGAAACAACTTAAAAGTGGCTGCTCTGAATATGCTATCTTAACAGCCTCGGTAAAAGACCATCATATTCGTTCAGTATGTTTTTTAATTCTATATATTTGCTGTTTTAATATGCACACATTTTTCAATTGTTTTTTTAATTTTTCAAATAGATTTTCAGAGATTTTTTATTCTTTTTAGCAATTTTATGTAACTCCTCCTCTTAAAAATTACAATAAATTAATCGTCAATTTTTAATTTCCATTTTTCTTCTGCATTGTGCTTAACACTACTTATAAATGTTTACAAAAAATTTTAAGGTAATATTTTTTTATTGTTAAATGTGTAACATTAACCAAAATGTATGTGCATTTTAAAATTAATATCTTGTCTGTATCTTTGTTGCCTGATTTTTAATAGTAAACTAAATGAATTGGAAATTGGGAAAATGACCAAACATAGATACAATGCCTTTTGTTTCACTAATTTACCATTTGTGTTTATCTTAGAACATTTTCCTTCATTTTGTGAATACCACTAAAGACAGCCAACATGCATCAGTTGAAGTCCGTATATTTTATAGGAATAGATCCTATTTAATACCATTCATGCTTCTTATTAAAGCATTGGTTGATGAAAGTGATGCAAGTATTCTGAGGGAAATATCAAAATTCAAAACAGATGATCATTTTCTTACTAAGTAAGATTTTATTTCTTGCTTTACCTTATTGTTACACAATACAAATGAAAAATTTATTCCACTATATTACTTTATTGAACTGTTGTCTGATATATTTTTTTTTTGTAAAACACTATAAAGCAGCAAAATTGAAACAATAATCAGCATATTTTCTTTTCTTTACAAATTGGTACCCAAGTTTAACTTAGTTAATTGGTATAAGAATTGGGTATCACTAAACTGCTTTTGAAATTATCTTAAATAATAATTTTCTTTCAATACTAATATTTCATCTTAAAACCATTAAAAAGCTGTTAAGTAATTACTAATGTGCTTCAGTTTACTAAACAAATATTAGCAATATAGTAAGTAAAATGTATAAGGTATTTTAAAAATTATCAGTTTCTGCTTTAAATATGCTATATAAGAATGTTTTTTTTTTTTTTTCCCCCTTTTTTTTTCTTTTCTTTCAGTAAAATAACTGTAGTAAAGGTATTTGTAATGATGCTAATTTAATTTAATTTGAAATTTTAATCAGAAAAAAAGTTATTCCAATTATTTTATTTTGAACCTCTGCTTTTGTTTCTATCTATATTAAATGGCTTCATACTAAATAGGTTAAGTTATTTTTATGCTGTTTGTTTTAACTTTAATAATTTTGCATTTTAATTAAAAGTTTTGAATTCGTCTCTTTTTAAATAAATATTATTTGTTTTAGTCCTGTTTTTGTTTTTAATTGGTTGTGTGTCTTTTCAAATCTTTGGCAACTTCAACTAAATACATATTGAATAATCAACATATATATATGCTTATATTTTATTTACATTGTTCTTCTATTCAAATTTTTTTTTAATAATAAGAATTTATGCTAAAAGTTATAATTATTTTGTTGGGTAGTTTTGCACACTTTTGAAACATTTACTCAAAATGTTTAGCTTTTTAAATCAGGGATTTCGATAAATTTTTAACTTAATATTGGTTTGTGATTATTGTATACTAAATAAATTATGTGTACAAGTATAATCCCTGTTTACAGTATCCTCAAAAAAGTTATTGAACTCTTTATTACTTTCAACATGATTTTACTGACTTTTTCAGTTAGTATACATTAGTGTAATGTTGTGTTTGAAAATTTATAGGATATCTATCAATTAAATATCATAAATATATTTATGATGTGGTCAATGTTTTCTGCAGATCCAGACCATAAACAAATAATAATATTTTTAATACATAACAAATAACTTTCATGATAAATAACTTAAGAGACCAACCTATAATTATCTACTATATTCTTTCAGTTAAGAATTTATCAATTACTTTATTGTCTAATCATAAGGATAAAAAAATCAAATGATAAGTTTATTACTTTCCATTTTTAGATGTTTGATAGGTATGATGCAAGACATGCTATACTATAATATATCAAACTCTGAATTTGAGACTAAGGAAGGAGTATATTCTCATAACGATGCTAAAAATATAATTGGAGAACTGCTTTCTGCTGTTTTTGTTGGATCACCAGATGCTTCATTCCATGATGTTTGTGATCACTTTTTGAAGTAATTAAAGGTTTATTTAATATTTAAGAGTAGCTATAAGAAGTTGGTTTTGCTATCTTTATTACTTGCCTGGAATATTTTCCATTAAGCTTATATTTTACCAAATATTTGTTTTTCCTTTCAAACATAGAATGCTATATCTTATATTTGTATATTAAGGTTTCAGCATTTTTTACTTATTATGGGCTGTTGAATTCTTGAATTAGAAAAATGAATTTAGTGTAACTTGATATATTTTTAAAAATTTAAATGTGAGCTTCATATTTAAATTACTTTCTTGAAACCTATGATATTTTGATAAAATATAATTTTCCTTGAAACATTTGTTCTTTTACATTAGGGTGGAGTGAAAAAATAAAAAGGTTGAAAAAATTATTTGACTGGGGTGCAAAAATTGTATTTTGCATTTTTAAATAAACATAGCATCAACTTATTTTAATTTTAAATGGTATCTTCTGGTAGACCAAAACTTTTCAAGTTTCAGAAAATGGAGATTTTTCTGAAAAATTTATTTAAAATTTAAAAAAATAATTAGCAATTACAAAATATTGGCAGGAGGTGCAAAACATATAATTTAAGTTTGGTTAACACACATACTAAATTATTTGGAATTTTAAATAATATTATCCACTACCTCAAAACACTTGAAAACTGTTTAAAAGGTCAATTTTTTACAAATTTTGCCTCGAAATAAATATACCATATAGCGTAAAAAAAGGTAACAATATGTGTATTTTATACATTAAGACTTTCTTAAACATAATTTTAATTCACTTCATGTATATAAAGTGACAAATGGACGCTAAGTTATTAAAGATATTTTATTTGTCCAAAAACAAAAGTTTTAATTCTAAACCATTCAAAATGAAATACTATCACCCTTGTTCCTCGAAGTCAGACATTATCATTACTTGACATTGAACATTGGATCAGAAATCTGTAATACATTCAAGCAACCTGCATGCTAAACAGAATATGCTTTTTTCTATCTTTTTGAAAACAATGTCTGTGGGAAAAAAAGCCATGAAATTGAGGTTAGATTATTTGTGTCCTATCTTTGGAGCACCCTCACAACTTGATGAACTGCAGTTATCATCAATTTCTGATGTTTTGAGATATTATCTATTTGTAAAATCAGAAATGAAAATAAACGAAAAGAGTCCTGAGCCTACAGTAGCTGAAATATCTGAAGTAGTGGCCCAAAAAGTTAAATCGGTATGGGTCAAAGCTTCCATTCCACATATTTCGCACAAGAGAGTTAAGGAAAAAATTAGAATCTACCACAACAAATATAAAAATGTGTGAATCCATTTAAAAGCTGTATATAAGAATGAAACTTTCAAATAAAAATTGAGGCATTTAAAAATAAAATGATTTCTCGTCTTTTTGATATTGCTTTTTGCAAGTGTCTGGAAAATATGAGATGCAAATGTGAGAAAAGTAAGAAAATTCCTTTTGTTGAAAGACTATTCATGCAAGATCAGATTCGCAAAGAAAAATTATAATTGGTGAAATTGATTAAAAAACAACAAACAGAATGTGAAAAGTTTGAAAAGAAAACATAATGAAGAAGCAAGTCGTGTAACTAAAATGTTAAAACAAGTAAAAAAAATCAACGTCCATCAGAATATCACAATTCAACAATAGTGGATGAGCAACAAATACCAGCGTCCTCGGCCGCAAATATTAGTTCCATTTCAAAATCACTAAAAATTACCTTTTCTAACCCGAGAATGTGATAGATTTGGAATTTCTTATCAATGTTCTGCTACAATTGCCAGTGCTGTCTTGCAAGATGTTGGAATTTTAAACAGAGACTTTTCATATAGCCTGCAATAAGGTTTGAAGGGTAAGTTAGAGAACTGGAAATGAAAAATTACAACTGTGTGCTCTAATAGAATTGTACTTTGATGAAAGGGAAGATACTTTGAAAGTGCAAGTCAAGAAGGGATTGAAATATTATCCAAGTACTAAAAAAGAGAAACATTTTACACTTCTTCAGGAACCATGGTTGTAATATATTGGCCTTGTTACTCTGAATATTGGAGAAGCAAAAACTTTAAAAGAATCCATTGTACAATTTATGGAAGAAAGTGGATTAGATCTGAATGAACTTAGTGTAAATGGATGCGATGGACCTAAAGTCAATATTGGTCACAAAAAAGGAGTAATTTGTTTTCTGGAGCTAGGGAGACCATTAAATATACTGCATTTGCTCGCTCCATACTAACAAACTGCCTTTACGACACCTCTTATGTGCATTGGATGGTGCAACAGTTGGTCCAAAAGCATTTTTTGGGCCTATTGGCAAAGCCGTTAAAACCTGCGCGAATCTCACTATAAAGAAATTTGTCCCAATAAGTTTATTGAATATACCGAATATAGATTGATTCTTATTAACGACCAAAAATATTTATTTGATATTTGTCCAACTATCACTTGGTGCATGTTCTTCCAATCTATCATTGAAAACACCTTGTCCTGTTGTACACTCAAGGTGGCTAACAACTGCAAACCGTATTTTGAGATTGTATGTAGGTACAGAAAACCCCTCAGAAAATTTTATATCCTTACAATATATATCATGAAAGTATATGCACTTTTATGGTTTCATATAAAAAGAAACAGCTCTCTTACAGAAGGAGCACGTCATATATGGAGACTTATATCATTTTCTCAATATATGGCATCGGATATCCGAGCTATAGTGGATGATGTTATTCAGCGAGCAGTTTTTTTTGTCATCCCGAAAATACTCTAATGGCTATGCTTCTAGCAGCTGCCAACAGATGATGTTGCATGTTCCCACCAGTAAATTAGCCACGTATGAAAGAGAGCATATAAGGCCCCTTGCAATTAAACGAATATTAATTGCTAGAAGTCAAAAGAAAGAAATCGTAAACATTAGAATTTTTAAAGTGCCAAAACTTAATTTCAAATTAGATTATTACACTGAACTTATTAATTGGCAAACAGTCAGTTGCTATGATCCTTCTATAATGAGTAATATCCCAACAGATGAAACTGAGAGTGCAGTGAATAGAGGGAAATCAGTGAAATGGGCAACATATCCTTATCATACTTGAACAGTCGAATGTGGAATCCAACTTGTCTCTCTGTCTCTGAAGTATCAGAAAGTGTATGCAAAGAAGTGAAGCTACATGGTTTCATATTAAATGGACTAAAATCAAAATCCTTAGTAAAAAGGTTCAACACTAAGTCAAATCACGTCTAAATTATAGTATTAAAGTATCCAGCCGATTCTGTAATTTTTTTTTTAGTTAAATATTTCATTTAGCTTACTTTTTGCTAAAAAATCACTTTTCAGCAAATTTTCAGGTGGCTTTGGGCACTGTAAGATATTAACGGATTTTGATCAAACTGTTACGATAATATAAGGAACTCAAAATACATTTTTTGCAACCCCTGGCCAATTGGAATTTTGAAAAAAAAATGTTTTTTTGCTTTATTCAATTTTACATTCCTTATTATATTTTAATTTTTATGCCAGTAGGCTTTGGTGTTAAAAAGAAGGAAACGGTTTTCAAAACATTTTTGTCCGATACAATGCATTGCATTTATCTAATCTATAATCTGGTTTCCAACTTATTTTTAGAATTCTACATAATTAGAAAGCTTTCAAGATTTTTCACTGAGATATATTTTTTTCTGCTATCCCTCATTATAAATGACAACTTTTAGGTATTTCAATATGTCCCTAGGAGCTCAGGTCCATTCAAACAGTGTTATTTTATTGTTGAATTTTAAAAACATGTAATATGAAAATTAAAAATAGTAATGCATTTTTGATTTAATAAAAACAAAGAATTAAACCAATCGACTATATAAACTTAAAAAAAATATGTATTGAAAATTTAGTTTTTGTATTTATTGTTTATTACTGACTATGTCCTTATCTAAAGTACATTTAAAATGTCTATGCATTTATCACTATTTTTAGGAGCAGTGTTTTAATTCATCTTACTGAAAATGAAGACAAATTTAAATTTCTCTGGTTGGTAAATATTTCATTATTTCTGTTCATGTGTCAATTAGCTAAAATTAATGTGTTGAATATTTATATTTTTGCCTGAAACTTAAAATTGTTGAATTTTTTTTCAAGTTTTATCTTAATTTCTTGAAATATAGTTTACTTTTTGTTGTATTACTATCGTGTTAAATTCTTTTGGTAAAAAGCAAACAATATTTATTAGAAATGCATCAATTGCATGGACTTAAAAAATACATTTTCAAATATTTTTAGAAGGCAATATATTTATGTGCAATCATTGAGTTTCCATAAAAGAACACTGAAGAACCATATAATTAGTAAATTCAGTGTGATGATATTTAGGATTTTAATAGATGAGACTATGACAGTTATACAATTTAAATTTTTGTTCATTTTACCTTTATATTTCTTGTTTTGTAGTAATTTATCTTTTATATTCTGACTAGCTTTAGTATTTGTAAACTATTTTCATTGGTTCAAAATCAATGCCAAGCAGATGATCTGGACAATCCAGTGTTCCAGGAAGTTCTCTCGCCTGGTCAAACCTACATTGCAGCTGTAAAAGTAAGTGCATCTGTACCTTTGAAATTTTAGTTAATTCTTTTACTAAAAATATGCGAGTCATAAAGTTGTTCAACATTTTGAGTTTTGTACTCTTCTAATTTAATAGTACTTATTTTTTCTTAGAATAGAGGAAATTACCTCTTTACTTTTTTTATTTTATAATATTCTTTAAGATAGCTATAATAATTTTTTTTTTCTTCATCATATGTACTAAGTTAATTATTCAGAACGAAAGTGCCGACCAAACGGTATAGTGGTTAGCATGCTGGCTTCTAGACCGCAAGGTTGCGGGTTCGAGTCCCGTGTTTGGCATGGGTGTTTGTAAATGTATGTTGGTTTGTTAAATGACGAAATGTTTCGGCGCATTATAGCCCTCGTGATGCTGACGGCGCCAGATAATCTGAATACAACCAACCAGAACGAAAGTGTTTTAGGTTAACCATATATATACTTATGTTAATTACTGGGTGGTTCAAAATTATTGAGAATTTTAATTTTCTCATGCCCATAAATGGAGTTCATGTTGAAGTTATTTAATGTTTACATTTTGTTGTATAAAACAGTTTTAAATTGTCTTTCCAAGAAAACAATAAACATGTACGTACCTCAGTTTTTTTTTTTTTTTTTTTTTTTTTTTTTATCAGATATGAAATACGCAATGGGATCAATTATTTTGGACCACACTGTATATCTATTAAGTTAATAAAAAAATTAGTTTGTGCATTGTTGTACTTTTCTATTTTAGTTAGTTAAATTACTTTTCTCATGTGTATAATTTCAGGAAGGAGCAACAAAATTTCTAAATTCGGTGAAAAATAGCCTTACTAAAAAGTTGATAAGTGAGGAAGGCAGTGATCATTCTTCATTAACATCAAGTCTGTTCGTATTTGTTTGAACTATATTTATGTTAAATCCTTTTTATTAAATTATAATGCTTATATAAAATTTTTTGTTATACTGTGTATACTTTATGTTGTTAACTTAATAAAAATGTTGGATTCTACCATTAAACTTCTTGTTGAATGCTTACTTAAAATAAAACTACTTTAGAGCTCTGTAAATAGAAAAATTGTATATTTTAAAATCAAACATTCTCTCATTGTATTGTATCTTTTATAGATATCATTAAAAGTTGCACCAACCAAGCTATTAGCTTGTCTCCTATTTTAGAAAATATGATTTCTACTGGAAATATGCCAGGAAATAGTCATGGCTTGATGTCCTCAACCGGCTATACTGTACCTCTTGATAGAACAAATGTTCTTGCTGTTGCCTCCCAGTTTGTGGGTGTATATAAGTTTTCCATGCAGTTTTATTCAAAAAATATGAGAAAGTATTATCCTGAGTCTTGGGGTAGGTTTTAATTTATATTTTGAAAATTGATATTATTTAGATTAAACTGTCATTTACATGGGTCGCTGGTTTCGTCGATCAGTTTATTGAACCGCAAAGAAAATGTCCTATCAATGGCAAATCATAAGAAGATAGTTAATGGTATGACTGCTGTTAATGGTATTCAATTATTTTGTAGAGGCAGAGTTCTGCTTCAACAAAATAATTGAATTTTTTAACATATGCCTTCAAATTAATTTCGAGTGCATGACTTTCCCCGTATTGACGGAAGTGTTGTCCAAGGTGATAAACATTTTATCTTCATTCTTAGGAAAAAACCTAACATCACAAAGCATTTTAATTACTGATTATTGGTAAATTAGTAATTTTATTAATTATTATATAAATATATTGACCTTTAAATTATTTAAATAAAGTAAAATTGAGGTTTCCTAATATAATCCAACATGTTATGTATACATTACTACTAGCTGTGTAGCCCCGCACTGCTGGGGACCCGTTGAAGGATGTCTATCAGTTCTGTGTTACATAGACTCGGAATTTCTTCGGATTAATTTCTGTTGGTGATCAGCTTCCAATCTACTATGACAAATGCATGTTTTCGTTCATTTTGTTATAGTTCACTTGGTCATTCTCCAGTCAATGCTGTTTTTGCAGTAGCGATTTCCTAGCTTTCTAATGGAAGATGCTCTATACTTAGCATTTATATTTGTTCTTCTCTTTGCCTTTTTATTAGCAAATGTCGAAATGATTTGAAAGTTTTCAGTGAATTTCAATAATCTTCGCCGAAATTTATGATTGAGCTGCAAATGATGAAATCAAATTGAGGTTTTTATAAGCCGTTGCTATGCTAGATTCTACGTATATTAAGACTTTGTCTCATCAAATGTAGTTAGATTCATTATTTAAATTAATCCAGTCCGAAAAATTTGACCATTTAAAATTTTGTAAATTTTTTAACCTGTACCAAACACCGGGAAACATACTCAATAAAATATGCCTAGTGTGTATAGTGCAGCTCTAGCCTCTGTTTTAAAATTAAACAAGAAAATATATTGTACCAAGATCTTAATTTTTGTTTGAAAATAAAACAAAATCTGCACTAAGAGAAAAATTAGAAGGCATCGAAACGATAGCGTTATCTTCCAAATTGTTTGCTAACTGAACTTTACTTTTTCATCGTGAATCCTAGTAGAACGTAAAAGTAAATTATGGGTTAAATATTTACTGTTAAAATTGTTTAGCATATCTATTATTTATACAGTAGAGCAGTGGTTCCTGACCCATGGGCCGCAGCACTAGGGTGGTTAAAAAATGTATGGGGAATTTTTTTTTTAACTAGAGACCAGGACACCCCCTCATTCTTTTACTTCTTCATACAAATGTTCTAGCAAAATTTCCGAATTCTACTCTAATTAAAAGATGGCACTCTATGAACAGCAAAATTTTGTATTTTGTGCATTTTTGGGTATTTGTAGTGGATTTACTAATAAGTATAATGGAAAGCAATTTTCTTAAAGTTTTTATTTATACAATAATTAAAAAATGTTAAATAAGTTAGTGAAAATTTATGAAATAATTAAACACTAGAGGGCTCCGCCCCTGCTCACAAACGTTCGTTAATCCCCCGTGTTACTCCATTAAACTTTTGAAATTCTGATAAAATTGCCCCTATAAATTAGGCGGTATAAAATCCTGAAAAGCATTCAAAATAAGTTATTAGTATACCTAAATACAAAACTACTAATTAGAGTGGTGTTAGGTAGATCAGTAGTGATATTTATTTCATCATTTAACCAAGCATTACAGTACCACTTGACTACTTTTTTTTATTGCCAAAAGTGGTGAATCGGAAATTATGTAAATACCATAATATCATTTCAAATCATAAAATTCTCACTCAATAAAGAGTGAACTAGCGAGTGTAAATAGTGTCTAAGTTTCAGCTCTATTGAAAGTTTCTAAATGTGCATCTGTACTTAATGAACATTTTCAAACAACACTCAATCTCCTTGTTTACGTATTACCAGCTCCAACTCGTGTTACTCAACTCCACTCGATATGGCTTTTGACTTTGCTCTGTCGTTCTATGAGTTTTTAGACGGGTTACGAAATTTCATGTAAATATCAGGAATAAAGTGTTTTCTCAATATTAAATCTATAGTATTTTATCGAATCTTTCAACAAGTGGCGTCCGCGACAGGATTATGGATAGTTTAAAACAAGAGAGAACGCAACTCCGGCGATTATTTACGATGTCATTGAAGGAAGTGGAAACCGTTATGAAGACAGAAGCTGCAGTAAGTAAGAATGAATTGGTACCTGTATTCAAAATTTTGAAGAACAAAGCCGACCGATTATTTCAATTAGATGAACAATTAAAAGTGGTGTGGTTAGAAATGGAAACCTTTGATGAAGATGAATTTTCTAGTGACATTGATTTAACGGAAAAGTATCATGATCAATAGATTGCTATGAAAACAAATGTTGAATTAATTTTGTCGCCAACTGAAGGAAATGAATTTTCGGGTGCGATAAATGAAACAAAAAGAAATCGTCTTCCTAAGTTGAAATTTAAACGTTTCGACGATGATATCAAGAATTGGCTTGGATTCTGGGGACAGTTCAGGAAGATGATAGCATCGACTCAGGTGACAAATTTCAATATCTTCTGCAAGCAACAGTAATTGGCTCTTCAGCAAGAGTTTTGGTAGAAAGTTTTCCACCATCCGGTACAAATTATTATGCTATTGAACAACTGAAGTCGCGTTTTGCTAAAGATGAGCTGTTAATCCAAATTTATGTTCGTGAACTTTTAAATCTTGTTTTAACTCAAGCAAAGAGTGGGGAAAATTTTACTTTGTGTATTCTTTACGATAATAGAGACTCAACTACGAGTACTTGAGACTTTAGGTGTGACGACTGACAAGTACGAAGTGATGTTATATCCTTTAGTAGAATCTGCCCTACCAGAAGATCTCATCAAAGAGTGGGAACGAACGCGTAGTAGAGTTGAAAATAAAGACAAGGCAAACATTTTGGGAAACTTGTTGGAATTTCTTCGATTGGAAGTTGAAAGTGATGAGAGGCTACAACTTGCTCGGTCAGGTTTCAGAAAAGCTCAAGAATTTCAAGGATTTAAACTGAAAGATAAAATACCTACTGCTACTTGCATTGTATTTAGTGAAAGGAATAAGTTAGAGAAAAATGACAAGCAATGCTTATTCTGTAATAAGTCTTTTCACAGTGCGTCAGAATGCTTTAAGGCGGTTGACATGTCGCTGGAGGAGAAAAAAGAAGCACTGAAAAGGAAGGGTGTGTATTTCGTCTGTTTAAAACCAGGTCACAATTTGAAGATTTGCAAAACCTATATGAAGTGCATTTTATGCAAGAAAAAACATCATAGTATTATGTGCCCCAGTATAAATCCAGCAAAGCAAGATAAACCACCTGAATCAGAAGCAAAGGTTCTCTTGTCACCGAAGAATTCATCAACATTATTGTTAAACGTATTAGCGAAAAATGTCAATAACGACAAGTCCGGGATCGTCCGAGTATTGTTTGACACTGGTGTGCTACGATCTTTCATAAGGAGAGACATTGCAGATGAATTTGGCTTGAAACCAGTAGATCACGAATTATTGAGCCATGGACACTTCGTGGGCAGCGAAACTAAACAAGAATTCCTTAATGTCTATGATATTGCACTGCAAAGCTTGTGTTCGAATTTTAAGCATGATATTTCCATTTTGGATGAAAGAAAAATTTGTGGTGCTATTCCACAGGTGCAGGATCCTAATATTTATCCCATTTTGAAAAGGAAAAATATTATTTTAAGTGATACAGGTGAAGATGTACTTGAAATAGGCTTACTAATAGGAGCAGATGACCTTGGTGCATTATTGATGGGAATAATTGAACCCCTCGACAAGAATCTAATAGCTATTAAAACAAAACTTGGATGGACACTTCAAGGTAAACAAACACACTATTCTAAATCTTTGGAGAGTATCACTTATGCTACCAATTTGGATTTGACGGAATTATGGAACCTAGATGTCTTCGGAATAAGAGTTCCGGTAGAAGTCAAGTCAAGCCAGGTAACTGATGAAAAATTGGTAGAAGAGTCACACAAGAGAGTTATTCCGATTCTGGGTCTCACTTGGGATACCAAATGCGACGAACTTTCTTGCAACAGTATTGTTGAAATTCCCGAAGAAAAGATAACTAAAAGGATTGTGTTGTCTACTGCCTATAGGTTATTTGATCCTATTGGGGTGACATGCCCCTTCTCATTGATTCCTAAAGTATTACTTCAAACTATTTGGAAAAGGATACGGCATAAACTGGCCGTTAGGAATCATAATTGAAGTCCTCCCTGGAGCAGATGGACACTCAAGAGTCGCCAAAGTGAGAACAGCTGATGGAAAAAATTGAGACCTTTTCAGAGACTTTATTCCATGGGAATCAGCAGTTCTGAAAAATTACCATTCATTGTGCAGCAAAGGATGAAAGAGCAAAGCCTCTGCGCAATGCAACTTCAGATGGTCCAGATTCCAGTGAAGATGATGATTCTTCAGTACAAGTAGTCTCAGAAGTTGTCACAAGAACTGTGGACGGGTTAAAATTCCCAATAGACTTGATTTGTGATATTTGTTGCAATTTCCAGAGACCCTATCAATTGCAAGGTGGGAGTATGTTTACGTATTACCAGCTCCAACTCATGTTACTCAACTCCACTCGATGTGGTTTTTGACTTTGTTCTGTCGCTCTATGAATTTTTGGATGGGTTACGAAACTTCATGTAAATATCAGCAATAAAGTGTTTTCTCCATATCAAATCCATAGTATTTTATCGAATCTTTTAGAATTCATACTAAGAACAACATTTAATTGAAATCAACCGAATGAACAGTTAATAACTTATAAAAAATATGGCTTAGGAATGGAAATTGTAAACAACATAAATCCTGTAGATGTTGCCATTCAGATTATCGAAACCCACTGTCATAGTAAAGACATGTTCAATAACGTAATATTAAAAATTACCATGTCAAGAATTCTTTTTGTAGGTAAAAAGTAAATATCAAGAGTTCTTTTTGTCATAAATTCTCTAAGACTGGCATTATCTTTCAACATTTTTAATAGCTTGCTCCCTTTTATATTTCAGGAATCTTTTGATTTATTCATATTTGCAGTTTTTTTTTTTATTTTTCTTTTGCTATAATTCTGTGAGAAAATATGGCCTAACCAACCAATTCATTTGAAAGATACCATATAAACTTTTTCAAAACTTTTCCAGCTGCAATTTCAATTTTAAAATCAATTATCTTATACTTTTTAACATTTTCCCCACAAGTTCTGATCACCACCAGAAGCTTCAGAAGCAAGTCGGGCTTTTATCCATGACTTAACTATACAAAAAAGCATTGAACTTTACAAATCGTTGGAACTGCATTTCTTCTCTCTATTAGTTAAATGGAAAACCTCTTGTTTATCTCTGAATAGAAGGATTTAGCCATCCACGGTGGGTTATGAATAGCACTTGCTGCTCTCCAAAGGATTTTCTCTAGTGGATTACCCAAAATGATTAATGTCAGCGAGATTTCTTTTTTATAATCATCTCTTATCATCATAGATTTATCCACAGTTGAAAGGAAGGTTACATTTGAAAGTTTAAACTCTTTAGTGTCTTCTTTCAGTTCTAAATCCTGGAAATTTATGTGTGCAATTCTTTTTCAAACGGTTTTAGATCTGTTAAAGTGGGAAACTTCTGGGGAACACGATTGCCTATAGCACAACTTAAATAACTTTGCCAATAGTAGTTCTATGAGATAGTGCAGGCAGAATAGCCACAATAGTTCCTTGTCCTATTTTTTTCTCCAAATTAATGCATGCCTCTTATACACAACCAGTAGTTATATTCGTAGTATTAAAACTTTGTCCAAATTTATTTCTCAACTTGCCATTGCCTAGCATAAAAACAGTTTTTGAAATATATTTCGCTGTTCTTCCACCACTCAACTTTGAGACACTAAAAAGTTTTTCGATACCATCTCCCGAAACATATATAGGCAAACGATCAATCTTTCCTAATCCAAAAAATTTTGGCAGAATTTTATCATTCCAATGAAGGCCTATAGCACAGTAAGATTTGAATTTACCCATTGCTTGAGTCAGCGTATTCTTTAACCTTTTTTTCTTGATTTTTGACACTTCTTTAAAAAGGAAACGTTCAAGGAATA
The DNA here is from genome assembly GCA_963978545.1 of Linyphia triangularis. Taxonomy (NCBI): domain Eukaryota; kingdom Metazoa; phylum Arthropoda; class Arachnida; order Araneae; family Linyphiidae; genus Linyphia; species Linyphia triangularis. The sequence goes on along the minus strand of OZ021723.1, from coordinate 32,428,052 downwards.
AGCCCCAAAGCTTCGATTACTTTAACAATCAAACAAAATGCTTCACGATCAGACGGTGTTTTTGATAATATGGATGTTGTCAGATATACAGTAGATAACTGTTGCCAAACTATATTGCATGTATTAAAAAACCATTAAACTTTTTTTCTTAAAATGTAAACAAGCTTTCTTATCAGCATAAAACTAAAAAATTATGAAAAATTACAAAAAAGTGTAAAAATGAATGGTCATTGAGCACCACTTTCTTACAGGAGTAGGAAGCTAAAATTTTAGGAGAATAATACTGTTGCGTGGATGGGTTCGAAAGATTTGAAGCCAAAGCAGATAAAAACTTGCAGAAGTTTATTCCACTATAACTCTTCACAGATTCCTTTACAACTCCAGAACTTCTCGTTCTAGTAGACTCAATACAGCTCTATACACAACAATAGAGCACAAAACAGCAGTTAAAAACTTGACAACACAACTGCTAAAATCACTGTAAAAGACAATGCAATACAGTTCGCTTTCGGAACTCTCTGAATGCTCACTGAGACTCAGTATCTCAATACAGTAATTCCAGTCAACTCACCAGTCAACTAATTCAGTGATCGTAGTCGAAAAGTCCTATACATGTACATGGGGACCGAAAATTTCGCCAAATGGTCGCTAAGTTTGGCGACATTTGGTGATTTCTCGCCAATTTGGCCAGATTGCCTTTACCATAATGTTAAATGCCCTGCTCCTTGTAAAACTCGCTTCCCAGCTTTACCTCTGTAAAACTCGTTATCAAGCATTAAGACACACATTGCGGGGAAGCAAGCTAACGACAAACTGTTGCACTGCCTTATGCGAAATGTACATAAATTTTACTATTTACAAAATTAACACTACGAAATATTTACAAATATACAAAAATTCGTAACAATACTATGGGTAAATGTAAAAAAAATTAGGGGGTGTCTTGGTCTGTAAATGAAAAAAAAATAAAATTGAACCACCCTTCTGAAGCACACTTGCTGGCCGCGAGTAGCGTAGTACTGGTCCGTGGACACTGGTCGAGAATCTAAGCCAAGATAAATATTACAAGAGCTTAAGGGATAGAAATAGAAACAATCTAGTCATTCGATTGTTAGCAACGATCGAATTATTCGATTTTGTTCTTCAATGGTGTAACGAGCGAATAATGTGTGGTGAGCATGACTAAAACTATCCAATTTTAATCCAGATACCGACTCTCTTGTGGGGAACAAACAATGTCGAAAATCCCATTGACTTTTTTTTAAAACTTTGACCACTTATTTTTCAGTTTTCTTATAGTTGTAATAACAAAGTGAAACAATGCAGTTAATTTTTTATAAAAATTTATTTTTTAATCTATCTTGTACGGTATGTTTTACTAATTACTGAAGCACACATTCACATATTGAATTGTATTAACTAGTGGGTCTCAAAGTTTTTTTTTTACTAAATAGGTGATCTTTACAACTAAAAAGGTTGGAAACTGCTGCTACTACCTATCATATGTTTCTTATTTAAAATACCTCAAATAATGCATCAAAGCTTTAATTAAATGTTTATTTTACAGGCTTTTTGTGTCCATCTCAAACTCCTGAAGGTGAAAATACTGGGTTATACAACTATTTAGCAATGAAATGCCAGGTTGATATATATTTATATATAAAAGTTTTATTTAATAATTGATTTGTCCATTAATGTATTAAGTATAAGTTTTGGTCAAATATAGAGTGATTAAAACAAATTGAAAATGCAAAGCATTTATTGCAGTTTTTCCTCAGATTAAAATGCTATTATTATTTGCAGATTGTAGGCTTAAATGAAAATTCTCTTGAATCAGATCAACTGTACAGATTAGGTATTATTCCTTTTTTTGATCCGATAGCATACTCCTCATCCGAAAAGGTTACAATCCTTGTTGATGGCAAGATTTTAGGATGGATAAGAACTAATCACATGCCAAGTTTTATAAATAAAGTGAAAAACATGCGTGCTAATAGAAAGGTATGTTTGAATTTTAATGAGCTGCACTTTGCTGCAAAATTTTATTTCATTCATTTTTAATTAATTTGGTTCTTAATAAATTTGTAATTGGGAAGTATAAGTTTATAGCAGTTATGTTTACTGTCTTGAGGTGAATTGTGTAAAGCTTTTAACTAAGGTATAAAATAAACAGCCTAAGGTCTCCTAAAAACAAATCCAAATCATTGAGAAATTGAGTTATAGTTACAAATGCATAAAAATGATTTATGCTAGTTTTCGTGTATGAATAAAGATGTGTTTTCTCTTGAAGATCTTAAGTAGAATTACCTTATATCTGGTGTTCTACATTTAAAGTTTAATTGCTAATAATTTTACAAATTATGTTTAGGTTCCTAGTCATACTGAGGTAGTTTTCATACCAAAGATGAATCCGCAAATCTTATATCAAGGCCTTTACATCTTTTCATCTGCATGTAGAATGGTTCGTAGTGTTATGAATATTGATACTAATAAGGAAGATTTGCTAGGGTCATTTGAGCAACTTTTCCCTCATGAGGTATGGTAATTTTCTTAGTATGTATTTAAATGTTATTTATATGCTTATATTCTTAATAAAAATCTTTTTTGTTGTACTTACCTATTCTTACAAATGTTTTCATCATGGCTAAAGCAGTAAATGTAATAACTCAACTGAAACAGCAAAAATTATCAACCCCTGAGTTCTGAAATTAAAGTTAAATCCAGTTTAATTTTAAATTTCTATTTAATGCAACTGGTATTTTCAAACTGTTAAATTGTTCCTTCACTATTTTGAATTGTTTGATTCCTCATAAGTCAACAAAATGTAAAAAAAAATATACTGAGATTATATTTCACATTTCACTTGAAAAGCATATAAGATCAATCTAATCAATGGGATCTAAAATATTTACAATTATCTGACGTACAGGATTTTTTTTTTTTAAAATTAGTAACAACCCAAAAGTGTAGGCTTAAATAATAAGAAATATAACTCTAAACTACTTTTAGCCTTGATCTGCATAGAAAGCAGTTAATTATTTTTAAAAATATTTTATATAAGTTTTTTATTTTCAGGTTTGTCATAAAGAATTAAATGACTCGAACTTTTTAGGAATGGCAGCTGCTCTTTTACCATTTAGTGAAAATAACCCTGCAATACGCAACATATTTACATGTATGGTATGTTAAATATAGTTTTAACATTATATATGTATTTCAAATAAATCATTTATTAAATTTTAATGTGTAGAATTTTTAAATATGGCATAGTTCTGAAATGATTACGTCAAGTTTAAACTTTTTTTGAAATGGCTAGTTTTGTTTTAAAATGAAGTTAAAAAAAGACATGAAATGATCAACCTTGCTGTAATCACAAAGTTCCTCATATCAAAATGCAATAAAATTTCACATATATTTTCTTTAATAAATATAACGTAGCAGTTCTTTAAAAAATATTTATTTCCAAAAATTGTGAATAAGAGAAAATGTTACTCTGCACTTGCGTACACAACCGTAAAAAAGGAAAAGAACATATCAGCTTATATTCATTTTTCAATTTATAAGACGTCCATTACATTTATAGTTGCCCAATGTCCTATTTTAATTGAAAATTTGAATTAAGTTTTTTGCTTAACCTAATTAACATGCATAATTGTGTAGTGATATTCCTCTGATTGGTAAGAGCTACAGAGTGCATAAACTATTGTACTTTACTATGGTATATATTGTTTTCAGTTGCAATTTGTGTGTGGATCATTTTTGCAGAAAGTTATGCTGATGTAATAGATGATATTTGCTCTGCTGTTTTCATTGCATTTGACTATAATCATTTCATTTGATGGGATGACCTACCTCGCCAAAATTTATATTGATGGATGAGCACTTTTGCCCAGTCTTTCACTGATGTAATAACTTCTACGTCAGTGAGTTGTGCTGATATAATCATTGATTTTTTTTAATGGATACATATTGATAAAATGTTAATATAATATTTTAAAAGAAAATTTGTTATAATAATCCAGAGAGGGAGAGAAAGGGAACAGAATAAAAAGTGAAGGAGGATAAACAAGAAAAAGATTGAACTAAAGATAATGGAGTTGTTCACTTCATTAGGAGGCAATATTAACTACATCACTATAAAAAATCCCTTTTTCTGTATGAATTAGGAATGTCTAAAAATAAATCTTATTTTGCCCCAAAAGTGGCTGAATTCTCAGAAAAATTCGAAAAAAATGTGATACAAAATAGTACACTGAGAATACAAACTAAAACATTTTTACCTTCCATTATGGGTGCAGTTAAAGCATAGGCAATGGTGTGGAACTTGATAAAGGTGTAGTGTCTCACACCTTTGGCAAGTTTGCAAAATACTATTATTACAGGGTTTCCATGTTCATTAAAAGTGCTTAATATTTTTAACTTGTTTTCAAGGCCTTGAAAATGCTTGAAGTTCCTTAAAAGTCTTTAATTTTTGCGGATGTTGTGCGCCCAACTGCAGAATTTATAAAAATATAACTCGCAATTTCTATCCCTGCTTGACTGCCACTTACCCACACCGTGACGGAATTTTCTGACATTTGTATTACGTATGCGCCAACTTGTAACTTTTTTGGTAGAATCTACTTTATTAAAAATTTATTTATAGACATGATATATGTAAACAAATTTTCAAAGGTCCTTAAAAGTCATTGATTTTCATTCTGTGATTTGAGTGGGAACCCTGTTAGTGCGTTAACAAGAAATTTTACCTTCTATCACTAATGTCTTTATTTACTCAAAAAGGGGTACTTATTTTCGTTGCTATACATATTCCTTTATCTGCTCATGTGTTTGTATGAAAAGTTTTTTCTTTGAAAAAACTGAATATTTTTGTATGTGTGCTTGCAAATGTGTTTGGTTATGTATGCTTGCATTTTTTATTGTTAAAAAACCTACTACCTTCATTGATGTATTTATATTAACTATAGTTGTTCTGTACTGTTATTACTGCAAACCCATTTCCAAATTTGTCTTAATTTTTTCTTGAAAACCCTAACTAATGGACTACCTTCTTTCCCAAAAACTGTTGCACTTTAAGCTGGCTGTTATATCATGCTTGTTCATATTTTACATTATTGAAATTTAATTTTTGATGCAATTTTTTTTACAGAAAAGTAAACAAGCCATTAGTTTTCCTTTTGCCAATTTAAAGTACAGATCAGATTCCAAACGTATATTTCTGACATATCCTCAATCACCTATGATATCGACTGCCATGTATGCAAATTACAATTGGGATGGCAATCCAATGGGCACAAATATCACTGTGGCAATTCTTTCATATTCGGTAAATTTATCATTTCTTTTTTCTAGTACAAGAAGTGCAAGTTGATTTAATATACTTTGAAGTTACATTTGATTTGCATGGTATTTATATAGCCAAATTATTCTAAACCGGATATTAGTAATTTAATTTTTAAAATGGCTCTTTTTTTCCATCTTGTAAACAATAACCTAAAGCAGTAGTTTTTGTGTATAGTTTATTGTGTAATTTATCCAGAATTAAACAAATATGTATTTAGTATAAAGTTCTGCATTTTTCTACATCTTTCACAGCTTTTAAACTTTTCTTTCTCTTTTACTTGTTGTGAAATAAATTATTCATAAATGTTTTTAATGTTAAAGTAATCTTTTGTTTAATAATTTTTTTGATAATTATCATTTATATGAATTTGTACAGTGTACTTTGCTACTTAAAAAAAAAAAAAATTATTGTTCTAGACAAGGTTAGAAAAAAAAATTATTTACTTATATTTTCATATTTTGCTAACTGTTTTCCAAAATGTTGATTGTTAAAATACTTTCCAATATTTTTATAATACTATAATATTAAATGACTTGAACAATAAACTAAACAAATTATAAATGCTGAGGTACAGAAGTTATCAAATTTTCAAAAATTGGGACCCACTTTTTTAGAAAGTTTATGAATGACGACCCACTGTTTTTAGAGTACCACCTCCCTCATCATTCAACAAATATTTTGAATCATTTTCAATGTTACTTCGGATTAACCATAAAAAAAATCATTCAAATTGTAATTAAAAAATTATGAATTGTGTCTAAATTACTAATGTAATTAAATTAGTAAAATTACTAAATGTACTTCAAGTTCTCAAAAGCAATTTACTCTTATTATAAGGTTTGAGAGTGTGATGATGCTTTTTAAATTGCTTTTTAGTTTAAGAATTTCAAAAACTGTGAAAGTAGAGTTTAGTATTGTAAAAAATGTTGTCTCCCAAAATGATTAACCAAACAGGTGCTTATTAATATTTTCTATTTTTCCCCATTTTGGTATTTTTTATGACTTTCAATTTTTATAGTACCTCACACATTTAAAGACTATTCTCAACCAGCTTGTGTCAATTAACAGATTAAAATTTAAATTTTGATATCAAATGAAGAAGGGAGCTAAAAATCTCCAAGTCGAAAATCAGGTTAACGTTTTGTCTATGAAAAAAATTAAAACATCAATGATTACTTGGTTACATCTGTGTATTTTGAACATTTTTTAAACAAATTTAATGGGTTTTGTATGTTTGAATAAATTCCCTTGAAGATTCTTTACCTAAACTATCAATTAGCATAAAAAAAAAAGGAAACATTTACAAAAAAAAAAAAAAAAAGATTTATAGTTTTTTTTTTTTATACATCTTAAATGTACTTTTGTTGTTGTAGGGATATGACATGGAAGATGCCATTGTATTTAATCGTGCATCTATTGAAAGAGGCCTGATGCGTGGCCTGGAATACAGAACTTGTTTGTTTGACTTCCAGACTTTAGCTCAAGAATTAGACTGCAAAGTTACAGAATTAGAGTTCAAGTGCAATCCTGATGATCTTAAAATTGCTCATCATCTTGATTCACAAGGAGTACCATATGTTGGGAACATTGTTAAATACAATTCACCTGTGTTAAGGTACATCGTTTTTATATATTTGATAAGCATAAAATAGTTCTTAAATTATAAAGCATATTATCTCTATTTTTTTCTTCTTTTTTTTTCTTTTAGTGTTTTTTCAAAAAAAAGTAATAAGTTTCTGATAAAAAAGTATGAGAGTAGGACACCAGCTCGTGTTGATTGTGTAAGATTCATGGGAATATCTGCAGTTTCAGCAGATAAAAGGCTTCCTGAAGAAACTAAAAAAGTGGCAATTACGTATTGCATGAAAGTAGGTTTAAGGCTTTCCTTTACTGTGATATGTGTATATGTAATCCCATTTTGTGTGTGATTAAAATACTTTCAGTATTTATATTTTAGATTTACATTAACATGTTTTTTCTAGTGCTTCATTTTTACATTTTCCCTACTCCCAAAACAGAAACCCAGCAACATTGTCGCAGCAAATTAAAGAGGTGTTGCTGTACTTCTTTATTTTCTGAGCTGATCAGCCTAAGGCAGCAATAGGAAACATCCGATTTTTTTTTTTTTTAATCTAAATTAAAGCGCCATATGCTGTAAAAAAACAAATTCTTCCAGGTTTAGTAGTTATTGGTCGGTTTGTATGCCTAATGACCTATTTTTGTGCACAGTTAAGGTCATGATCTACAACTTAATGTGGGTTCCGAACTACAACGAACATCCATTTTTTTTTTTTTAAAAAACAACTATCGGATGAACTACAACAAACAACATTTTTTAAAAGTAAAAGTTGAAATTAATATCTCTTACTTTGAAAAATATATATTTTTAGTTTTTATCAATTCTTTGATGAAATTTCTGGAAATTTAAAAAAAAATATAATAAAAAATGCCTATAAAATTATTATTTTATATTCCTTCTGGAAATTTACTTATGTTTTTAATTTGTAGAGAATTCCTGTTGTTGGTGATAAATTTAGCACTAGACATGGCCAGAAAGGAGTTTGTGGTGCATTAATGGCATCTGAAGATCTACCATTTACCATTGATGGCACCGTTCCAGATATTTTATTCAATCCACATGGATTGCCATCACGAATGTCCATCGGTAAGAGTGTCAAAAATTAGGTTTTAACAACTTTTTTTTCTTTTTATGCTCTGATTTTAAAATTTCTTTTGTAAGCCACACTTATATATATATTTTTAATAAATTGTTTGAAGCTTCATTTTCTCTAATTAATACTTTGTTTCTATTTTGTATAGCTCTTCTCCAAATAGTGAGCTGATTTTAGTTGTTTTATTTTTCACTTTTTCTTCTTCAATTATTAATTTTTTATATATTATAGCCTAGCAGTTTGGAATTTTTAACGTTACTATTGATACATAAAAATCTGTGAATTTTAAAAAGTGTTCTCTAAATCTTATTTTTTGAATGGATACTTTTTGGTAAATATTTTTTTTTTTTTTTTTTTTTTTTTTTTTATGTTGTAGTCCAATATTAAAAGTTTTTTTTAAAATTCTTTTAAGGAATGTGTCTGGAGATTTTAGCATCAAAGTCCCCTGATCATAAATTTTCTAAAGTTCCAAAACATGTGTTTGTGCCTTTTCAATTCACTGAAAAACTTCCTGCTATGGATTATTTTGGTTTTCTACTAAAAGAAGGTAATTTCCTTTTATAACTCACATCTTATTTAATTAGTTTTAAAAGGTTTAAATGTTTCTTTTAATATGAGTAATTATATTCTACATATATATTTGTTTTGGTTGCATAAATTATAGTATTTTATTTGTATTCTAGCTGGATTTGATGCATTTGGAGAACAAAAGTTTTATAGTGGAACCTCTGGAGAACAATTGGAAGCCTATGTTTTTACTGGTTCTGTTTATTGTCTTAGACTTCATCATTTTGTAGATGATAAATATCAAGTAAATATCAACAATTTTGATTTTATTAGCTAAGACATATTGCAATGACATGAAATTATTTCTTTTGGATTCATGTGCTTAAATTTTTGGCTTGTGAAATAACTTAATATTTTTTGGAAAAATTTATTGGAGTTTGTTCTTCTGACATATCAATCAAATTCTGCATTTATATATATTTTTTTTCAATATCGAATTGTTGAAAAGTGTAGAATACCTTGTTTCCACTACTTTTTATAATTCAAATACCATTAAAGTGGTGTATATATCCGGATTTAAAAATATAATAGTGTAGTTATATATATTAATAAAATAAAACATATTAAAACAGTTATTCATATTTTATTTTCAATGGACTGTTATGCAGTATGCTCTCCTAATATCATGCATAATTTAGTTTGAATTGATTAATACAGGCAAATATCTCGTAAAACAAGCAATTTTTCCCAAGATGTAGTAAGTCTCTCTACTTGTACCTTAACCACCCCCTCTCCCTAAATGCATTTTTAAGGGGGAAATGTATTAAAGATGTATAAATGGTTTCAAAGCAGATCAATCATATTATTGGATTTTATTGACAATAGTTTGTAGTATGTTTTTTTCCTTTCTGTAACTCGAATATGAAGCACTCCCACATAGGTCTGATGTGGATAAAGAAGTGAGAGTATGTTAATAGTGTGGTGGCATCAAAGGCTAATCAGTCCTACCTTGAGTGTCTACTGGTAGAGCTTTCAAATGGAAAACTTTCTAATATTAAATTATATATTTTTTTATATACAAATTTCTATCCAATAACCTATGAGTAAATTTTAGTTTCCATATCTTGTATAAAAAAACATGCATTGCCCTTTCTAGTTCTTTTTCCTCTGCTGCCTCTGTTAGGAGCAGAAGGTTTTTCCAGTCTGATATTTACTTATGCTTGGCCTTAGTAATATCATTGACATCATGTTTTTGCAATTTTAATATATATATATTTACTTAAAAGTTTATATTAATTTTGTCACTAAAATAAAAAATGTTTTTAATTTTAAATCCCGTTTTAAGATTTCTTTTCTTCAGTTTCTAACACGTAAAATTCTAGAAACCTTTTCTGAGTAGTCTTATATTTTGGGTTGGGGGATAGCTCCTTCTCCCACAAGGATCTAGGCCACAACAAAGTAGTTTGATTAATACTTTTCTCAGACCACTTTTATTTCCCTTATTTCGTTATATTTAATCCATATGTGCTTCTTATGTTATCAGAAATATTTATGACTAAATAAGTGGAAAAATACATACTTAGTTGATAGAAAAAATTTCTGCAAATAAACTTTTTTAAACTGACTTTTTTAAAGCAAGAGTGTAATATGAGTATAAAATATACTTTTGGAGTTACTTGAAATTTACCGTAAAATGGGGTGAATAGGAACAGCGGGGTGAATCGGAACGAAACTTCATGAAATTTCAAAGAAATTATTATTTTACACAAATAAAGCAGTTTTATTAATTATATATATTTTTTTCATTTGGTTAACATGTTTTTAATCTTGGAATATGTTTTGTGAGGTTTTCAACACTGTCCTTTTTTTTTTAAAAATTCTGAAACAGCGTGCATACAATCCAATGAGTTTTAACCTCTCCAAAACTTATCCCGTAATTAATAACATGTACCAGTTATAGACTTAACCAATATATTTTTAGATAAGTATAAACAACCACAACAGCATGCCATACTTAATTTAACTTGGTTTTACTAACTTTTTGGCAAGTTTATGTTCCACACAAGATTCGACGACTGAATAAGAGTCTAATTACTCCCTTCAAGACAGTAATCAAGATTGCAGGCTTGAATAAATGTAGCCTAGTTTCCGCATGGCAGAAAACCCGATTGTTCCAGTATTTTTTTCTCTAAATGACTTCATTATCTCTAAGTTATATGGAAAAATGTATGAAGACTCTATGTGAGCAAACTTTTACACCCACAAGATTATTGCTATATAAGTGTGTTTTACAAAAAGCGCTTATGAACGAAGAGATTTTCTGAAACAAATGAGGATGCTTTTCTCCTTTCTCAAGATATTTTAAAGAATTTGCAGTCATACGACACGCAAACATAAAGTAGATTAAAAAGTATTTTTAATTTTAAAGACTATTTGGATGAGTTATAGGAGAGTTATACAATAGTTGATACGCTTTCAAACATATGATTTGTTTTGACAATAATTGACAAACACAAATTTTATCAGTCATATTAAATAATTTTTTTATGATAATTTTGTGTTCCTATTCACTGCAATGCATTATTATTTGCTTTTGCCACCCTGTAAACATTTAAATAAGATCAGACATAAATTGTAACGAGTGTTCCGATTCACCCCTTTCTGCGGGGTGAATCGGAACACCATGAAACAATTCAAAATAAATTAAAGTCCTAGTTTTTACAAAATTTTTTGGGTTGATTCTCAAAGAAGAAGGTAAGATCCAAGTTTCTATGTCAAAAATATGTTCCTTAACGATCTTATTACAACCGATTATTACTTTGAAAGTTGAAAAGTGTTCTGATTCACCCCATTTTACGGTATTTTTATCTTGCTAGAAAATTTTCACCTTTCTTCCATAGAATCTTTAATTATATTGTTCATTAACTACTAAAACATATATTGTAGCCTTTCCTTTATATTATTTCTTATTATGTCATTAATTTAATAATTTACCTTTTTTTCAGGTGCAATCTATCGCTAAGGAATTTGATCCTAAAACTCACCAACCAATCAATACAAATAAAGATGGTGCAATTCGCGTTGGTGAAATGGAACGAGATTCTCTTCTTGCACATGGGGCTATGTTTCTAATACAAGATCGCTTATTGCTCAATAGTGATGAATGTGAAGTAAGTTTAAATTTATTTTTCTCATAATTTCTCAAACATTATCTTTTGTAGTTAAATTTACTTTTGAAATTGATTGGATAAGATTAAACCACATCACAAAAATTAGGATTCGATTATTGTTGTGTTAACTTGGGCAGTCAAGATGTATGTGAACAGCAAATGAAGACGCATGTGAACAGAAAATAAAGACTAATGCTTTTTTTTTTAAGTAAATACTGCTTTTTTTTAAGTAAATACTTTTCGTATTCTGGCTTTTAGTATAAACGTAGCATACATAAAGTGAGTTTAAAAAGGATGAAAATTAGTGACACAATACAAATGAAATACCTTTTTAATCAAAAGGATATCAAATGAAAAATAATAATATGAATAAAAAACGAATATTAAACAAAAAATAATAATAAAAAATAATAAACATGTATATATTAAAAAAAAAAAAAAAAAAAAAAAGGAGATATTTACAACTCTAGTTGATCCATTTCAGGGACTTCACAAATTTCTTATAGTGTCAATTTAGATAGGAGAACCAATCTTCATTATAATTTCTGACAAGAGAAAGGAAAGATCACTATTTCCTATATCCATTTCCTTCTACATTTGTTTGTCATGCAGTTGAAATAAAAATTTCTGTGATGTAACATTCCAAACTAGTGCCATAAAGTTTTCTGGAATTTGGCAAACTTTTCATGTTATTACATATAACAAATAAAATAACAAAAATTTGGCAAAAATGAGTTGTAAAACAAATAATTACATTGCACCATTTTATATATACATGCATCTCACCATACAAAAGAATATAGGCATAGCTGATGATATCACACCTTATTGCAAACATTTGATACCTGTGATATTTACGAAAATTATTCTCACTTCAGCAGCCAAACAAAAATATATCGAGTCCCCTGTTCACTGATTCGATTTTCGTAATGAGTAATTCCTGGCTTTTTGTTTGTAAAACGTTAAATTCCGGCTGTGTTTCTTCAATTACAACCATGGAATTGCAGTTTGTATGTGTGCAAATTTTTATTTATTTTCAAACCTTTAAGTTCTTAGCAACTAGTAAATATACTATTTGTTCACTAACATTTGTCAATAAATTTTAAAGAATCTGTAAAAATATGTCCGAAACTATCTAATGTATATTTTCATACCAATTCTAAACCTTCTTGTGTTACTAGGCATATATTTGCAAGAATTGTCAAACTCTCTTGTATCCAGTCTTACAGCCCCACAATCCATTGGAAAGAAACACTGATCTGCCTGAGAATAAGTATTGTAGAATTTGTGATATGACTAATGCATTTAAAGTCAGAATACCATATGTTTTGGTGTATTTGATGACAGAACTTTCTGCTGTTGGGATCAAAATGCAATTTTCAAAGTAGTATATCTTGTTACCCTTGAAATTTTCGTATATTTTTTTTAAATCATGTATTCAGTAAAACCTGATGTTTTTTTCTGTCTCAGACAGTAATAATTAACAAATAGAAATTTCCATATTTCTTTTGTCTGTGTTGATGAACAATTATATAATACTTTTTGTACCAAAAATGGCTGGTAATTATGGATAATTAACGATATTGTAAACATTTCGTCTCGGAACTTGAATAAGTATCAAGTATATAAAACATATATTGGTTTTAGTTACATTTTCCCCAAGTTGTTTTACCTGAAGAGTTTTAAAAAGTTTTTATATTTTTAATTGTTTATGTTGTTATGTGTTAAGATTAGTACACTTTGACTATTATTAGATTGTATATTTGATTCTTTAATTTTTTTTATTTTTTTTTATTTTTTATTTTCCATTAAACTTGGAAAATGAAATGAGTACACCCTATCATACGAAAGTAACTGTAATGCAAATAGGGTATTCATTGAAGTTCATTGGAAAAGTGTAAAGAGCCTTGATTTTATATGAAATGAAATCTTGCAGATAAAAATAGCTTAATTAAAAGCTATGAAATTTCCATGTGAATGTTTTAGAAAATATAATGTGAAATGAAAAATTTGTGCACACATCAAGCATCCTTACTTTAATTTTCTTGTTAAAAGGAATTATACATTCCTATGATGTGTTATTACATAGTTTGTACGTTTTTAAAAAAACTTTGAAAAGTGCTTGAAAAAATAACTTTCATTTTTAAATGATTGAAAAACTTAAATTTGTTAAAAATATGTTTATAGTTCTTGAATTTTATTTTATTTTCTAAAAATATAACATCTTAAAAAATTTTGGTCAACAAAATCAGCAAAATCCTTCAAATTTAGTTTGGCCAATTAGCAATTAGGAAAACAGCATGATTGAGCAATTACCTGTAGCTTCATTTTTCCTCGCAAAATTTAAATAAAAAAATTTAAGTTTTTAATTTGGATAACTATAAAAATATATGTTTGTATTTATTTGATTGGAACATGTAATGTAATATATATATAAAAAATTTCTTAATGTATATGAGTTGATAATGCATTCTTGAAAAGTGCTTGAAAAGTCCTTGAATTTTTTCCTCCTTCAAGTGTATGAACTGTGTATTACTTTCTGTTTGTATCATAGGATTAGAATTGTTTTTGTTTTTTTGTAAGACATGGGACATTTTTGCTCTTTTTTTTTCTACTTGTACACGGATTAGAATTAGAAAATTATGATGAGTCTAGTAGTTATTTTTTTGTTTTACAGTCGAACACAGGATATAGTGAACACTCGGTTATAGTGAACTTTTTTAGTGATCCCGACCGAACTCCTATTGAACTAATGTTATTTTATATACTTCTAGTGGACAATTAGAGAACTGGTAGTTCGTTTATAGTGGACTCAAATTTCATTTCCACAGATTTTTTTTTTCTTTTTCAGTTTTCCAACTTCAAACTGGCACAAGTTAGGAGTGCAAATAATAGCATTCCTTTACATTGTATCAAATTTCAGTCTTTCATGCTCATCATCTTGGAACTAAAGGGAATAACTGGTTAAGCAGCATCTGGATGAAGGAACAAACCTCCCTTTTTCGACTCCCCCTCTCCCCAATTCTAGGATGAAGCCTCTGTCTACTATTGTTAAATACCCTTCCCCCCTCACTTCAAGGCCCTAAGAGCGGTTAAAAATTATGTAACAATTCCGAATTCTGTAAAAAGAAAAGCATTTTCAATTGATTATAAAGTTAAAATTATCAAACGTATTGAAGATGGCACCAATCAATTGCCAATATGCAAAGAATTTTCCTTATCAAAATTTACAGTTTCAAGCATTTGGAAAAATCGCAGTGCAACTCTTGCTGCACAAAAAAAAAATATGGACTCTTCGAAGAAACTACGTCGGGCTGAAAAAGAAAATGTAGAAGAAGCTCTGTTAGATGAAAATATCTTGAAATTTTTTTTTCTACAGAAAATGTCGACAAGAAAACCCTGGAATCTCTAATAATTGTTGATAAGAAAATTGATTAACTCTACTTAAAATCAAACTGTATTCAATGCAAAATAACTAATTTCTTCCATAGAATGTAAAGGCAAAATTAAATTTTAGTTATTTAATTATTTTTCTTTTTAATATTTGATTAATTATCTATTTACTTATAAATATGTTGGTCCTGTTGTAATACTATCTACGTGTTTAAATAGGCGTTTGAATGGTAGTTCATTGAAGTATAGGAGGCATATATCCCCAAGTAGTGGTCTCCCAAAGTGCAATTTGATCTGTCAGATTATTTCCAGCCAGTATAAATGTCTGTCCATCAGCGTAGCTGTGGTCATCATTTACTCACCAAGCGTGTTTAACTACCATGTTCTACTTTTGTATATGGGCTACTGGTGGCCGTGGGACCTATCGTTTAGATTTCCATCAAATTTCTGCATGCACATAAGGTAGCTGCCATTGAACAATTTATATTTTCTTAGGAATTGCCACAAATTAGCTGTAACAATTTTGTTTATAATTGCTCTAATAATGTTTTCTAATCATCTCCACTTCCGAAATCACCATAAAAATTCGATAAAGGCGTAAAAAATTGAAAAACAAATACCTTTAACATAGAGTTCTCTTCCCTTGAGCATTGTCCATCAACAACCATGACTCTTCTGTTTCACTAACATGAAAGGATAATGTAGTGATAATTGAAAAACGTATTGTCATTTTGGTAGGATTTTTTTTAGCGTTGTAATAAGTATCGCCAAAGTGGACTTTTTTTATAAAGATTAAAAATTTGAAAACAGAAAATTGCACCAATCCATGTCGAATGTAGGTGCAGCGACCAGTATTATAGTGTAATGGAGAGTTGTA
The DNA here is from genome assembly GCA_963978545.1 of Linyphia triangularis. Lineage (NCBI taxonomy): Eukaryota > Metazoa > Arthropoda > Arachnida > Araneae > Linyphiidae > Linyphia > Linyphia triangularis. The sequence goes on along the minus strand of OZ021723.1, from coordinate 32,412,089 downwards.
CAATGTTTCACATCCCTTTTATTTGTTAGTTAATATGTATTATAATGTTTGATTTGCCTTATAATGCTATACCTTTTGCCATGTAATTAGTGATGTGTTTTAGATGATGATTGGATATTCATTTAAATTTGAGTTCTAATTAAGTGTATTTATATGCAAAGTATCATTTCATATTAAATTATATAACCCATAAAAAACAAAGTTTTTATTATAAGTCCTTTATATGCATTGTCAAGTTTTATGTTCAATTGCAACTTGAGCTCAGATCGAGTTTCCATAGTGTTTGACCACTAACAACAAATGATCCATTTCAAACTATTTCCTAATTTCTTTTTATGCCTCCAAAACTTGTATTGTATACAATGTCATCCCCAACGAATATATCTGTCAAATTTCAGCACGATTGGATGACGCAAGATGCTTTATTATTATTACAAAACAATAATAGAAGCATGAGTAAAATCGACTTTTTAGTGACAGTCCCCAAAATTTGGTAAAACACATTGTTATCAACATCGAATATATCTGCCAAGTTTCAGACCGATTGGATGACGGCTAGTGGGTTAATTAGGCCTCTACAGATTTGCCAGGCAAATAAAAACATATGTACATACACACAAAATCGAAGTTAATATAAAGGATTTAAAAAAAAGAACTGTCTGTTCTTTTGTTACTGACTTTTTAGCTATCTTTCATAGTTTTCAAGTTACAATCACAAACTTCTGTAAATCAACACTAGAGATTCGCTAGTCACTTTCATATGGCAGCACTAACTTATTTTACTATATGTAGATAAATGTGTTTCACAACTTTAGACCTACTCTTTTAAAAGTTATTCAAGTGTTTAGACTTCAGAAAACAATAATTTTATAAATATACATCCTGTTTGTTAATAAAATTGTTTTATTTTCAAACCAATCATTAAGTTACTCTTTAAATCCTAAGATAAACTTGCTGCTGATGAAAATGCATTCTATGAAGTTTTGGAGTAAAAAAAAAAAAAAAAAAAAAAAAAAAAGTTTGTCAATGGCATGGATGTTTTCTTCATAGTAGTCAAACACTATGAAAACTCGGATCTGTTGCAATTTTAATGAATGTGTAGCAATTGCACATATAAGTTAACAATGCATATAAAGGATTTATATCAAAAACTCTGCTTTCATGGGTTAGTTTTTTATCCTTTTACTTTCAGCCTTTTTCTAATGCATCTAAATGAGTTTATTAATAATAAAATAAGGAAAAAAAAATTCTGAACTACAGACTTAAGAGTTGAAAGGAACAAGAATGAAAATATAGAGTTTTCACAATCATAAATTATAATTTCTAAAGTGCAACTTTTGTTTGAATAAGTACAATATTTCCAATTATATTGTAGTGAAGTTTTTGTTTTAAGAACAAAAGAATGAACTTAAACATTCTTCATTTTCTTTCATCCTAGCAACAGTGTTAATTAGCTGAAAGATCAGTTGTTTCTTTTATGTAAGCTTATTGCCACAGTTCAGTAGTTTAAATTTAAAACAAAGAGTGCTTTTATAGCAATATATTCTTTGGTATAAAAAATAAAGTTGAAACTGAGAGGGTTAAAAAAAATTCTTTCAATGTTGTATATTATTTTTGCAAAGAATGCTCCTTTCAACCATCACATTTGAATTTGTGCAAGGACCAATTTAAACCCCAACCACATGAACCAATCCAATTTTATTAAAATCGATGGAATGTTTTCAGAAATTCAAGGTACAATTTCTATTGAAAGATTGAAACAGAAATTTTTGAAGTTTTAGTAAATACTAGAATCTAGCTCAAACTCGATCCCGAAACATCCACAATGCTATGCTGTGACTCTAACAATCAGGTTGCTGGACACAAGTTAAAACGAGTTTGAATTCTTTCTTTAAAGTTGCAGTAATTTTTACATTTAATATATGAGGAAGTAAAAACATTTTATTTAACAGTGTTTTCAATTTGGAATATTATTATATAATACTTGATAATGGATCTTTCTGCTATTCTCAGTTATTTTAATTTTAAAATAGACTCTGGAGGTTTTTTTTTTACCGTTAGAGTTTAGAGTATTAAAATAGTGGGTTTATATCAGTCAAAATCGTCAATCCATGAATGAATCCTGAAATTTTGTCTTTTAGCTCTTACACTACACTACACTAACATAGTGAGAAGTTAACTCAAAGGCTGACTCTCTGAGGTTTACTTGTTGCAGAATTCGATAAAAAAGTCAATTTGCAATAAATGATAATTGCTGTATACATATATGTTCTACATTAGAATCCAATAATATTAATAGAACGGTATAGAATTCAAATGAAATTCGACTGTAAGAGTGCTTCTATATTAACTATGGAAATTTTACATCATGACTTCAAATAGAAATATTGGGTTAAAATGTATATTTGATAAGTTTTCTTGGAACGACTGTCTTTAAAATGTCCAGCATTAAAAAAATATTAGATGAAAAGATTTTAGTTATTAAATGTCTTAAAGTTTTACATGCTTAATATTTGGAACTGATGTGACACTAGAGAAACATGCAAGAGTGGCTTTTTAACGACGACCAGTCATAAACCCATGAACTTATCAATGATGTTGTATTCACAATCATTTCAGTCAAATATTTATTTTCTGTGAAAAATATTTTTGATAAAAATGTGTGTTTGTCTTATTTTGTCGTACAGTATTATCCCTGAATTTTCTTGGACAAGTGAACTCGTGCCAAGATTTTTAATCTTGGAGACTCATATAAGCATTGTAGTTCAAAGCAAAATATAAAATGTATATATTAAGAAATCCACGTTTTGTGTGTTTCTTTTACAATAAATACCATGCAATTTATTTTTTTAAAACCATATTTTTGCAAGTTTAACTTAAAAATTACTTGAATGTATAAAAGCTTACAAGTTAATATAGAACTTAATATGTTTCTGACTTGATTATCCTTTTATGATTATTTTATTCTTTATTGATATAAATGACATGTGTATTTAAGATGTGATAAGAATCCTGGTGCTATGTATTTTTTTAATAAAAAGAATGTAGAAGGTTTATTGCATACACACTTTTCTTTTTAACTCTCTCTTTTACGAATGACACATATTCTATTCAAATCAAACATCTTTGAGTTTCGCAGTGCAATAAGTCTTTTAGTAATTCTATTTTAAAGTTTATAATGACATATTTTCAAACACAGAATTACCCAGGGTTGCCACACACCTGGAAAACAAGGAAAAACCTGGAACCGTCAGGGAAAATGAAAATGCCTAAAAAAGGTCCGGGAAAACTAAAAAAATGTGATACTTTCTGGATTAGTCAGGGAATTTCCTTCAGATTAAAGTTTTCTACCAAGTAGTTGAGTAATTTTTTTCAGAACGCATGCCTGCGTTTTGAAAATTTGAAGTTTCATGTGATATTTTCTTGTAACAACAGGGTTCAAAGCACCTACCAAAAGCATATTGATTGAAAAAGTTGTTAAAATCTTTCGCTTTTACTTCTATTTTTGCTTTTTTTTCCTAAGAATTTTAATTTTTTCTACAATTTTATTATTTTTAATGGACTTTGAAGGGCTTTATCAGACTAACTTGTCTAAATAACTAACTTATCTAACTTGCCTAAAACATCCCTCACAAAATATTTCTAGCATGGCCGCTGTTCTGTACACACATTAGTACACAAATATATTCTTATAGCTATTTTTGTAGTTTAAAATAAACGCTGCGTATGTATTTTCCTCTTTTTTTATGTTTTGGCTGTTTTCACCATTGGGAAAAATAAAGGGAGATGCACAATTTGCTACTTATACCATCTAATCAATTTATCTTCGTGTGCAAGTATACGTAAGTGTTTCGTGACACAAATCACATACATTTTACAGTTCCGCAAATAGTGTTTTTCCACTTTTTTTGCCAAAATTTTGATTAATTGATAAAAATGCACATTAGAATACTGAAATTTTTTTTCCTGTATAATCCTTCTCTAAAATTACAATTTTAGCTGCAATTGTATGCAAAAAAAAATTTGTTTACTTCAGCTTGACATGAAACCTGGAAATTTAAAAAAATTGTCTGGAAAATTGAGGGAATTTTGTTTTGCATTCTGAGTGGCAACACTGATTACCTTGCATAACATATATGGGTTAATAAATGCTCCCTTTTATATTCAAGGTTACGACAAAAACAATACTTATAAATCTGTAAATTTGGAATGCACAAAATCTCTACTGGCAGTTTATAAAACCAAATCATACTATTTTTTTTTTTTGTCTTAAAACTTTAAACATTCGCAATAACATTCTTTTGTACTAAGATTCCATCACATATTGTGTCCTAAGTCTAGTAAACAGAGGGTTAGACATTAAAAATTTACTCAATTTTGTCTAAGTAGTTTAATCATGGAACATCTTCTATGTCTTGGAAGTTAAAATGTACTACAATAGCATTTGGTAGATGCTTTACAGGGTTCATACCCCTCAAGGAGAACAGGAAAAATCTGGAAAACTCAGGGAAATTAAAACAGCCTTAAAATCTCAAGGAAAAAAGAAAAATCTCCTCTAAAACCTGTAAAAAGTCATAGTTACTCTGGAAAAAAAAATCCTGATCTTCCAGGGTGGCTACAAAATTCAGGAAAAAAAGTTCCCTGATAATTCCCCCGACAGATTTCTAAAAAATTCCCTGATTTTAGGGCAAACTTTTTTTCAAATTTCCCCAATTTTCTTAGGTTTTCTAGATGTCTAGACCCCCTGATCAAATAGAAAATGTATGCTAAAGAGATAATATGCATTTTTATAAAATAGTTTTGCTGGTAATGAAAAGTTTAAATTACTCCGCAACATTAAACTTCCAATGCTTACTACCACAAATCTCCACGTAAATATCGCCAAAATATGGATGAACGTGCCTTAAACAATACAAAATTTCCCTGATTTTCATGAAATTTTAAAAAGTTCTCTAATTTTTTCCAGATACAGAAAGCTCCCTGACATTTACCTGATTTCCTGGTTCTGTGGCCACTCAGCCTTCGGTGCTCTTTGTTTAACCCTAAACAGAGGAACTGAAGTTACAGAAATATTTGATTGCACAGACTAACAGAAAGTTATTCTTAAAGAAAAAAGGCTTTTTTCAAAAAATCTGAAAATTTACTCGGTGATGGAGAACACGATTCTTAAAAACTCGGGGAATTTTTTTTCTGAAATTGAGTATGAACCCTGCTTTACAATCAAGGAACTTGTTTAAATTCTCGTCATAAAATTTCTTCTGATCCTGTGTGTTTTATTGTAAAGATTTTGATGAAATCCATTACTATGCATCAACCCTTTGCCTTCATAAATGGTCAAATAATGTAGGTATTATCACTGTGTTTTTCAACTAAAATGATATGGGAAAACTTTCAGCTAAAAGTATTTTTTTTATTATCTCTTAGTGTTTAGCATAAATGGTTACTAGGAAAAACACTTGGTTGATCGCAAGTATGTGACATACTGTAGCTATGCATAGGCCTGTAATTGAAATAGAAAGCATACCTAAGAAGACCTTCCTCATGCCTAAATAAGGCTTTGAGGGTTAGCATACCCAAATATATAGTAAAATTTTGTCAGTATGAATTCAATAACTTTTTTAATTATGTCTGGAAGATACCTTTTTAGTATCAACAAATGCATACAAATTGTATTCTTACACACAAGGATCCTATTTATAATCAGCACTAAAATACAAAATTATTTTAATCATCACATGTAGAAGATTTGAATCAACGCAAATGATCAAATTCTTTTATTTCAGTAAAGTTACATAAAAATTTGAATTAAATAAAATAAAAATAGGAACAAGGCATACAAATTAAAGTACCTATGTGTGAAAATGAAATTACTTAAATTGAAAAAAAAAAAAAAAAACCTTTTAAATGAATTATTAAAGGATTACAGTGCGAATATTGATATAGAATTTGTTAAACTATTGTTGATAGTAATGATTGTCCATAATGTCTGTAATAGTAAAATACAGAAAGTAACAATGTATAAAAGTACTCAATTGATATCCTAAATAGTGAAATTGAGTATTATATATGCAAAGTATTGCTTTCCATTTAAATATGGTTCACTGATAATAAGACTCTCAGAGTTAAGTAGAGTAACATCTTAAAGTAATCTAATTCATAAGAGCTCATTATGAAAACCTATACTAAACTTAATTCTAAGCTGTAACTTCATTAAATAAAATACTAAACTAATTAGATGAATTGCTTTCATTAAGTTGCCTGTTCCTTTTAATTATAGATGTTAGTTTCCTGCTTGCCAACTTTATGACGTATATAGTAAATGCATGTAATCTTGAATTAACTTGCTAATTATGTGTATATTTAAAGTAACTGAATTGTCCTTTTAAAAATAGACTTGTACAGAAAATATAGAATCAAAGTGATTTCTAATCGAGTTTAAAGGAAAATTATTTCAATTGCTACTTTTCACTAAGATTATATCAACTGTTAATACTTTGAGAATTTTACTTATTGTAGGAAAAATTCATGCACATGTTCTAAGTATATGAATTTTTTTTTTTATCTAAATTGTATGTGTTTTAAAGAAAATAAATTCAAAAGCATAAGATAAAAAATTTAGTTAATGTATTAAATCAAAGAACTGAACACTCAATTATAAGTTTCAATGGGAAAAAATATTAGAGAAATGCACACATTAAATTGTGTTTTTTCCAAAATTACTGTCCACTTCACGAAATAGCTAACCATGCTATCATGTCATAAATTACAATAATTTACCAAAAATATAATACAAACTATTAACTATCAAAATGGGTAATTTTGGCCAACATCAATCAATCACAGTTCCTAAGCCAATTTAGTTAAATATAAATTTAGTTGCATACTGCACCAGGTAAAGTGGACAGCTATTTCATGACAAGGCTCAAATTTGGGCTTTGGAGGTAACTTATACATTATCATAATCCACGCAATCTTTGAAACACTGCTCAAAATAAAATTAACATAATAGTCTATGAGCAGAGAAATTGCATAAAGACAATATAAAATCTAATGCCTAAAAGCATCTACAATTAACAATTCAAATTTTAAAATATCACAAGTTTTAAAAGTATATAAAAATTGAAAACTTTGATACACATTGTTTATGTATAAATTTAAATACAAAGACTAAATATCACACTTATAAAACTAAGCATATCTAATAACTTAAAAACACAAAAAATATTGAGCGTTTGTAAAATATCATGATGAGACTAAATTAAAGTCCCAAATTATTATTTACTAAAACAAAATGTATTGTAAATTTGAAATATATGTTACTAAGTAAGCAATTTATGTTTTATTCTTTAAATAGTATTTTAAATATTAAGGTAATATTGTGAGTTTCTAAACTTTGAGTAATTAAGGTAATCATACATAATTTACAAATTAAATTATTGATATAACGATTAAGTAAAAACTGCAAAATTCTACTCAAAAATCATGGGCGGAGATTAAAAGAAAAAAACCTGTTATTTCAACATTGTGTATGCACATATATTATTGGTATTGGTTAGTAGTATAACTAAGCTATACTATATGTATGTAAATAGAATATTATGTAAATAGAATGTTATGTTAGTTTTACGTTCTGTAGAACATACTTTGTACACTAATTTAAGAAAAAATTTCTTTCAAATGCTGATTTTTGCTTGGAATGTGTTGAGTGAGAGTTTGAATGATTTTTGCTGTATGACTTTGGTTTACATTTTAAGTGACACATTTTTTTTTCAGGAAGGGGAGGCAAAACTGTGTTGCCTCCCATACTACTTTAAAATTACACAATCCCCCTCCCCACTTTTTTACAATCACTGCCCCATTCACATTCTATTCTTGTCTAAATCAGAGTAATTTAAAATTATCTACAATGTAATTGACATTTCATGTCTCAAATTTAGACTCCCAAATCTAATGTGACCAGACATCCGAATTTTGGCAACGCAATCTTGTTTTTCACATCGCTGTCCCACTTCCTGGCCTACCAAATTGTCCCGTTTTTCCGTTACAGAGTCCTGTCAAAGTCCTAAATAAAAAAAAAAAATTCTTCTTCAGAACTTTGTTAATTAATAAAAACTAACAGAGTGGGTAACTGATAAAGTTTCCAGAGATAAGAGTTGGGTCGAGGTTTTTCGATTGAAATTGGCAATATTATGAAAATTGTGAAATTCAGTTTAGTTTGCCAGGAACAATTGCTGCTGTTGAAAAGATTTTTTCCATTGTTAATAAAATTTGGACTTCTGAGAAGAAAACTTTTTGGGGATATTCTAAAATTTTGTTAATAACTAAAATTAACTTTTGATACTTTTGAAGTTTCTAGATTTCCTGAAATCAAATAAAATTTTTTAAACTCAATAGCCTCAAATAAGGAATAAGGAGTGTATGTAAAGTATGGCTGAAGTTAATATTAAAGTTAAGTAAATGTATGAATTGCAATGTATATTGTATATTTTCAAAAAAAAAAAAAAAAAATATTTAAGATTTTAAAATTGTGTGTTTCAAACCTCATAAATATAATACTCAAAAAAAAAAAAAAAAAAAAATGCTTTCTACCCCATTGGTAGAGATGTGTCCTGATTTTTAGTCAGAAAAATCTGGTCACATTACCCATATCTCCAAACATGTTTAAACCTGATAATTCTAATTATTTAATTCTCAAATTGAACACTTATTTTTTCATTAAAATTTAGTGTTACAATGCAATTTATTACTTAAAGAATATTCAAAAGTATCTAGGGAAGTCTTCAACTAAATCTTTCATGATTATTTCTTTATATTTAGTAACATATGAATCAAGGTATTCAGTTATTTAAATCTAATGTATTTAAACCAAATCACAAAAAAAAAATTATTTTTTGTTTTGATAAAAACTAAACAAAACTGCAGTTTTTTTTGTGCTTCATTTGTGTGCATTTATCACTGACTTATAAAAAACATCGGCATTTTATGTAAGAACATATCCAAAAAAATGTTTTCTCTTAACAATATAAATGTGGTTTATACTTCTTAATATTTTTAAACTTGATACATTTGACTTTACTTATTTTTCTGTCAAACTTTATTTTTCTGCTGACAAATCTACATAAAGCATGTATTTTTTTAAGTAGTATTTCCACTGCAATTTATGGTCTTTGCTTCTAAAGCAAAGATATAATTTATTTATTAATTGCTTAGGAAATCAATAAAACTTTTTTAATAAAATCAAAAGTCTTATTAGCAAAGGATAATTGAGAAGTTTTAAAATGAGCATCCCAAAATGTTTTTTGATGAATCTCGTAAATTTTTATTTAGTTTGAAGATAGATAAATGGCTCAAGGATACGACAAACTAAATTGATGTATACACCATACGTTGTCTTATTCCTATGGACGGAAAAATATAGTATTTGATTTGATTCTTAATATTGTCTAATTAATATAAGTTAAATTAAAACATCAAAATTTTTAATTTAACTAAAAATTCAATTTTTATACCTTAAAATTCACACAGCTACATTATAATACAGTACCACTATTTTTATGCATTTTAACTATAATCCATGAGTAATTTCATTCATAAAAAATTTACCATATTTTATATTGAAATCTCAAATTAGATAACATATAATTGAACTATTTAAATAATTAAAAATCCTTAATAGTACAACATAGATGTAAAATCATACAAGAAAGCAAATTGTATCTATACAAGAAGCAATGATATATTATATATTTATATTTTTGTGACATTGTTGGGACCTTTCTTAATTCTAATTTCCGTTCTTTCATAAATTAACCATTTTTTTTTTTAAAGAAGTTACATTTCATATCAATGGGTATATCATTCTAATAATATCTTTCAAAGTTAAATTTTAATTCATGGTTTAACTATAAATAAAACTGTTTTAGAATATACAGGAGGGTCAATTATCCAAACCAAACAGAACCTAGGGCAGATCATATTATAGTATTATTTGCATCACAATGCATTTTAATTTTGGTAAAACAACCAGTACAGAGCTTTTAAATATTAGGTGAAGTAAAATTATTTACACTCTATTTTCATATATTTTAATATTTATATTACCTCATCAATTAATTTCGTTAAAAATTCCTTCACACATTTGTGGAATAGCTAATTTCTCTGATAATTTTAGGTATTTCTAAATTTCTTTTATTGATCTACACATTGACTAAAACTTTCATTTCCTAATAAAATCTCCAAAAGACTTTTTTCCAAAATCATCTGACAGAGGAGATATTTAATTGCATTCAAAATGCATTCTCTTGATATTTGCAAGAAGTAAACTTATAGAAGTACAAACTTAGAAATTAATATAGGGCTATGCAACAAGTGTCTGAAATGACATTCATGTAAAATAAGCTTCAACCTTGTTTTTCACAGAAAATTGCCCTTTTGGTAGGTGGGTAGTCAAATTGGGTGGGTATGAATCAGTAGCAACACTACAGATTACTAACTTACTTGATGAAGTAGCTGTTAGGTGAGGGTTTTCTCCCACATAAGAAAATGCAGGGTTTGTTAACCTTAAAGTAATGCTACCAAAAGACTTCTTTTATCCTGTGAATCTTGGAAACAATATAAATATATTAAAAGTTGCAGTGGTTTGTTATTTTGGCATACCCACAGATTACCACATGAGAGAAAAGGTTTCACCAAGAGGTAATATTAGGAAAGAACAATTTAAAACACTGCATATGAAATTGTATATTTTTTATCACTATTATAAAAGACATTAATTGTCAATTAGTTGTTTGTTTACTCGAATTTCGTTCCCCATGGCTCAGCCAAATTATTTTTTAAATATCCTATTGTTCATTTGCTGCATTAATGAACTTATCTTAATCACTAAATTAAAGTTAAAACCCTTTAACAGGATTGCAGAAACTTTTCAAAATGATTATTTCCATAAGATGTACGCTTCCCTACTTCATTTGAGTAACCAAATCTTTTTTCGTGTATGTTGTCACATATGGAAAATATACTACTTATCTATTTGAAATTGCCTTTATTTTCCAAACAGAAAGCTGTTTGGATAATTGATGCTCGACTGTACTGGATTTTTGAATGAGAACAAACAGGTTCAAGCTTAAAAAATTTAGTTAATGCTCCTTTGCCTTATGTAGTACAACTCCATGTTTAAAATAACATGCTTATAACAACAAATATTAACGTTAAATTCAACTATCCTAAATACTATAAAAGTTTCATCATCTATTATAATAGACATATGCTAGATTAGAAGCAAAAATATTGGCACTAAAGTGTTACCCTGAACTGTTATACAAAATTGATTACTAATTTCATGTAAGCCTAATTATGGCTCAATTTTTTTTTTAATTATATATACATGAAAAAAATGCAGGATTCTTAATTTGTATCAGAAGTGCATTAAATTTTAACACAAACTGGAAAATTTAAAAGATTAAGCATTATGATAAAATAATTAAACATTAATAAAAGAAAATAAGATTTCTAAAACGTATAACTGGAATAATAAAAAAAAAAATACAAAATTAAGTGACTAGAAACAACAAAACTTGAAAAGTTTGGTATATGTATACATGTTTTGGAAAAGAATATGCTCACTGTAAAAAGTGAGTTAAAACACAAATATGATTTTTTCAAAATTGACTAGAAAAGTTACAGTAAAAAAGTTGTAAATAAGGAAATTAATAAATGCAAAAGCTATCACACTTTTGTAACAAAAAACATAAATTTACAATAAAAATCAATGTAAATTTATAAAATTTTACAACCTACACATATATCACAAAAATACAAATTAAAATGTATATCTTTCTGAAATCCTATTTTTTTTCAGGAGTATTTTCCTTTTTTGCTGATCGAGATATGCGAGGTTCGATATTCAACAACCTTGATTCTAATGCAGCTTGCTGACTCCGGCGAACAAAGGAGTCCTTATCAAGCCTTTGACGAATCAGGTCCCGCAAATCTGATGCTGCTTGTGCTAATTGACGAGACTGAAAAATGTTTTTAATAGTGAAAATAAGTTGAAGCTTGAAGTATCTTATATAAAGTAGAAAAAATGTTTTTGACAATCACAATTTTTAGACTTGGATAGCTAGGGTGGGGTAAAGGGTATAAAAATCAATGTTTTTTAATGTTCAGCTAAAATTTTCACATAAATGTTTAACAATTCAATTTTAATTTTTCTTTACTTTGCACATCTTGGGAGTAAGAATACATAATTTTGTATTATTTTGTTGTATAAATATGTTTGTGAGAACAAATTTTATAGGTATATATTTACTATACCTATTTTACCCCACACATGTGAAAATAATTATAGTGTGGGGTAAAATGGGTATATTATAGTTTAACAATGAAAACATAAAATAAATAATAAACTATAAGTAAATAATAAACTATAAGTAAATAATAAACCACAGACTTGCCAAAAGAAAGCACAAACCTAATGAAAGAATGAAATATGAAAAATAATATAGCAAGTCATAAAATAATTTAAAACCTTTGTTTTAATCTGAAATTGGTTAATAGGTCCAACTCAAACGTTTATTGGTAACATTTGCATTTAAATCGCATTTCTCTCCACATTACACAAAATGACTGCAAAATACTATTATTATTAGTATTCAAAATTTAGCATAAATATAATTCCTCCTATCGTTCAATGCTGATTCATTTAAACATTTTGTTGCCTGGCTATTTTCAATGAGGTCTGTGAGCTCCACATCAGGGAAAATATAAGACTCGCCAACCTTGGATTTTTTCACAAATTTTTATGTTGTATGTGTCTTCGTCGATTGTAATAATTTTTCCAACGAATTCTTGCTTCTTTTTTATTTCCTAAATACTCTACTTTCACCCATGCAAGCTATAATTGTCAGCCAATTTTCATTGTTCTTTACTAATTTACTTTCATAATTTTATGTCGTTTGAGTCTTCTTTGATTGCCATAATTTTTCCAATGAATTCTTGCTTCTTCTTTCCCAAATACTCTGTTTTCACACCATGCAAGCTATAACTGTAGGCTAATTTTCATTGTTCTTAACTTTTATGTCAATGTCTTATGATGAAGTTTGAACTTTGTTTGGCATGTTAATCTTATTGGTTTTAAGTTTTTTAGTTGTCCGGTTTCCAGATTCATTTTTTAACCTCATATGATTTCTTCATTCATTGAAACTACGCCAACTTAAAAGCTTGGACACGTTTACCATTCAATTTCGAATTTTTTATACATATTATTGTAAGTTTCGAAGATTTTGAAAATATAGCAGAAAAAATGCTTTATAAGACAAGAAGAGACAAGTATTGTGTTTGAAGCTATAGTTGTTTGGTTTGTATGCTTAATAACCTATTTTTATGCACAATGACAGCTAATCAGGCCGGGATCTACAGCTTAGACTCCAAACCACAACAAACATCCATGTCATCCATCTAACCCAGGATTTGAACTCGGCACCTTTGGCATGCAAGGCCAAAGTGTTAACTACACAACCATCAAATGGGCCCTCCTTTGAATAGTGATAACATGGCAGTGTTCAGTTGAGAGATTCCTGATCCCTTTTGCAAAGAATTTTTAATTAACCATCATAATTTTTTTTTAAATTTAAATAATACAAAAGTATTTTACTGTGGTACTTTGAAACATATTTTTATTCTAATTTAAAAAGAAAATACGACTTTACTCAGAAAAGCTTTATATTATTACCTTAATAAATATATGTCTACAAATGTTACAAATAACACTATACCCATTTTACCCCATTAACAAAATTGGGGTTTTTTAAAAAAAAAAAAAAAAAATCATTTTACCTGCAATTTAAATAAGCAATAAAAATTTTCAATAAACACAGTCATGTCACTAGAATGTAATTTTATAAATATTCTGAACTGCAGACAGAAGTTTTAAGTAGACAACACATGGCATGAAGCTGTACACAAGTGTTTTTACAGTAGCCCTAGTATAAAACAAATTATTGAAACAAAAATAAAGTTTAGGCATCATACTACCATGTGCAATTTTAAAAATTGTGAATATATTCAGGGTTTTTGCCAAAATAAAATGTCACAAATCAATTTCTTTTCATGACTTTCCAAGATTGAAGCAAATAATTTTCTATGACTCAAGAAATTAAATAACAAATAATAATAGTAATAATAATAACCTATATGAATTTTACTAACACGAAAATAGTAAGTAAATCAATGTACGTACCATTAAAATGATTTTTAAAAAGTTTTATTTTAAATTAAGTAAAAAGTCCTTGTTTCAGTAACTTCCAAATCAGAAGAAAAAGAAAAAAATAATTTTCTTTTTCTTTGATATTTCAGTGTTAAAATAATTCAATCTCTAACAATAACGAAATATTTGAAGAAAGAATAAGTCAATAATAATAAATAATATCAACAAAAATCAAATGTTTTGATATCAACAATGCAAAAGAGAAGAAGACGAAAAAAATAAAAAAAATGTAAACACAAGCTTATCAAAACTTAATTTCAGTTCTCATATTATGACATTTTATTTCACTTATGAGACCTTACTCATGTGATGCCACAAGTTTTGAGTTCAGAAATGTTTTCATTGGCCGCTTTTTTTAACTGTGATCGTTGTTTCCGTCAAAACGTAAATAGAAACATAGATGAATTTTCGAGCTGAATAGCGATCATGGTGATTATGACGTCACAGTTAAGTGATTTTCCTTAAAATGTTTAGAAATCCCTGAAATTCACAGTATTTCCATGACTTATGGCCAATTTTTTGCTCAAAATCATGACTTTCCATGACAAAATATACCCGATGTCCAACTTCATGACTTTCTGTATGAGCGGAAACCCTGTATAGTAGAAACTTCTAAAATTTTAAACAATATATTTTGACTACCCATTTTACCCCACCTTACCCTACTTAACTAAATCAGACATAAAAATACCTTAAACATTTCAAATCTACAAATTTCGAAGATACTAACGAATAAAACTATATCTTATAATTTACATCTTTTATTTTTAATGAAAACTTTAGTTTAATTTCAAATTTTATAAAAAAAATTCAAAAATTATTGTAATGTACACATATCACTATAATTATTTCTTATTTCTAAGGAAGAAGCTGTTCATTCATTCCACCAAAACAAAGTTGTTAAAAAAGGAGTTTTTACATTAAAAATAGAGTTGTGTTTTCGTTCTTTTGTTTTAATATGACTTATTTGCTTTATTTATTGTGCTAACTTTTGTTTGTCATAAAATGTTGTAATTCACTTTATAGGGACATTGTTGTAATTTAACGGGAATTTACTAAATTTCTCAATAAATGCTGCACATTTTAAACTCATTTTAAGAAACAAAATATATAAAAAATTTAAAACATATTATACATTTTTTTCTTTACATCATAGAGTTTCATTTCTAGCAAATCCTTTTACATAAATTTTATAAAAGAAAATATAAAGCTATTAAAAATCTTACAAATATTTAAACGTGCTTTACAAAAACTACAGTAAGTTAAAAAATAAAAATTTTAAGTAACATAAAGATACTTCAATACTATAAATAAGATATATTTTTCATTCATTTCTTTACAAAAAAAAAAAAAATGTTTCATAAATACAATTTATTACAAAAGATATCTAACCTGTTCAATACATGAACTTTTCTCTTCCTTGAAGGCTTTACACCTCTCATCTTTTGAACGAAGTTTTGCCATCATTTCTTGTAATTTAATATAATCTTCAGCTTCAATTCTGCATAAAAAATTTATATATTCATGCATTAATTACTACTCTATATAATACACAACATATAAAGAATTTACTAAACAATAGTATTAACTTTTCTAAAATAACTGAGTTATGTTTTATAAAATAAATAAGTAATGAACAAATTCCTCCACTGATTCCATAGCAATCAGAATTTGAAGTTCTTAAAACTGTAAACAATTTTGTTCGAAAAAAGATAATGAAGTAGAAGTTATCTCTTAATTGGTCCAGAAGAGAAACATTTCCATTTAAATGCACATTTAAGATTCACGTGAAATTAATTATTATATGGTTTGCTCAATTATCAAATATCTATCAAATACCAGAGACCATATAGAATTCAAAATATAGTAACCCTCTTTATTAAATCAATACAATACAGCAATGCTCTATTATTTAAAAATAAAGCAAATAATTTAAACACAATTCCCATGTTATGTCATTATTATTACATTAATTTGCTGTTACTTTAAGATATATTGTTGATACATTAAAAAATGTCTGCATGATAATTCCACAGTCTATTCAATTTTTAAAATTGAATAGACTGAAACTAACAATATTCAAGTTTACTATGATAATTTTGTTCATATTTTAAATTTAAGTACATGGTTATTTCAGAAGTAAAACCAATTATTACTTTTGCATATTCTTTTTGTGCTCTTCTTCCTTTGACATCCTATCTTGCATGGCTTTAAGGCGTCTTTGCTCAAAAGTTTGTGCGACTTTCTCAGCAGCTCGTAAATTGGCCACTTCTTGATAGCAAACTACCTGCTGTTGCCACTGCTCCATGGCTTTATCCAATTCTTGTTGATTCATTTTTACCTGTTTCAGCTTATCTTTGAACTCCTCACTACAAAACAGAATGCTATGTCTGTAGTAAAACTGTACCAAAATAATGTTGTTAAGAACAAAAGTGACATAGGAAGAGATAGTAGGTTTAAGTTAGACAGACAAGTCTGGGTTCCAAGTCTTAGATGAAGTAAATTCAGGACAATAAATAGTTCTTAAAATTTCATTGCATTTGAAGAAAATTACTATATATGAATACAATGATAAGTTTTCATAAAAGGATTGGAATGGGTAGAGTTAAGTTAAATAAATATAAATTTTGCAAAAATACAAATAGCAAACAAATAATGGACAACATTATCAGTAGCATTATAGTAAAAATAGACAACATTATCATTATCAAGGCTAGCATTATATATATATATATATATATATATATATATATATATATATATATATATATATATATATATATATATATATATATATATATATATATATATCTATATTTCCATACAAGTCCTCATAAAAAAGTAATTAAGATAAACATTTGCTCAGTGAAAATTGATGGTTCCCTCCCCATCCAATCCGAAATCAATTTTTATTTCTAATCTCATTTCATGTTTAAAATTATCTTGTTTGAAACAACTTCACTTTAATTCCCTCTCACTCGCCGATTTCATTGATAATTTTGGATTTTTCATATTTACACTGGTGCTACATACACTGAGGACATAATAATATAAAATTGAAAATAAGTTTGTGATTTTGAATAGTAAAATATTTACACAAATAACAGTAAATATCTTTATAAGACTACATTGTTACAAAACAAATACTTCACTAATTCTAACGTAAATACTGGAACAACAAATGGACACCCACGCACTTCTCTTTAGAACATCATCTCGCTTTTGGATTATTTCTAATCGCCTTTTTCTAACCTGCTCTTGTTTAATTTGAATAGCTTTCAGTTTCTGTTCAGCCTCATATCGAGAGAGCCTTTCGGAACCATACTTCTGCTTTGGATTTTTTTGCTCTTCAAAGGACTTGGTCATATTTTTAGCTACCTGTTGAAAAAGATTATGAAAAATGTAGAAATGCTAAAAAACATGAAATATACTTTATTATAGCATTTTTGAAAGAAATCAAAATGGTGTATCAATGAATTAGTGGTCCACTTATATATCAATGGTAAAACTCAAATTTTTTTATTCAGATAACATAGATCTTGCAGCGTTTGTCTGTTATTAATTTTTGATGTACATACCTTGTTAATTTTGAGATATTAATGACATTTAAGAAATTTTCTAGAAAAAGAATCTAATGATCACTTTACAAAACGTATTGAATCTCTTGACAATTTTCATTAGACATTTTAAAAAATTTAAGAGACATTTGTAATACAATTGATAAAAATATAACAATTTCAATCAACAATTATTTTAATAAATCAAACCCAGTTTTTAAAATGAAATTTAGTGGGAAAAAAAGAAGATAAACACAGAATTTGATTAAGATGAGCGTGAGCACGAATTGCACCAAGGAAACACTAAAAATAACAAAGAATAAAAATAACAAACTACACTTTGAATTTACAAAAAGAAATAAAAATGCTCTCAAAGAAACAGCAAACAAATCAAAATAACAGATTTAATGCAAAAGTACATCCAAATACTTAAGTAAGTTTGACTTATAATAAATTTTGCAAAAAAATAAATAATTTCAATGCCAAACGATAAAATTTTTTAAGCTCAGTCACTTCTTATTTACACCCATACTAAAATGGGCTTTGAATGCAATGATAACTTATCAACTGGACATAGTAGAGGTCTAGGTCTACTTTTTTTTCTCATACAAGTTTATTCTTCTTTGATCTCCTTCCTAAAAAATACAATAGATTGAACAAATAGGGAATTGTTAACACTTCTTGAAAATAAGTTCAATACCATTTTCGGTCTTGCTGGTTATTCCACTTTATCCAAAATATTTTTTAAACATGACTAATAAGTTAATTTGTTTTAATAATTTGAAAGCAATTTTTTGCAATTCATTCCTTAATTCTCTAAGGTTTATTATTATTGTTTAACAAAATCATTAGTTCTGGTGGGTGGATGTATATGTTCTAAACTTAGTCGATTTTATTACTTAAACAAATCCTCATATCTTTTGCAAGACATTAAATTTTCAAAACTTTACTACAATTTACTTTCATTTTAAATAACTGCACAATATTTCACTCGGAAAAGCAACTACTGGCGCACCAGGGTGTTTGGCAAATGCAATACCAATGGTGCAATAAGTACACTTACCTAACATTCGTTTTGGATTACCAAATAAATTATAAAGTAAACTCACTGGTATTTGTGATATATTTTTTTATATAGTTAGTTTTTCTTTAACTTATGCTTCCTGGTGAGTTTGAGTGGAATTTGAACACATTAGAAGAAATAAATTGTATTTGCCATACTGATAAATAATCCCTTTGCAGCTAAAACTGAAAGAAAAAATATAGTAGTTTATACAACATGATAAAACCTTAATTAGCTAAAAAAAAAAGTAAGTTCTCATTGGGTGAATCTTATTTCAGAATATGTGGAACATCTCAGGAATTTTCAATCTACTTTTGCACGTTTTATTAAAAAGCCGAAATTTGAAGAATAAAAAAATATAAATACAAAGAAAGTGGATATCCCTTTAATAAAAAAAAAAAATTACAGGAAATATCTACTGACAAACCTTAAATAAAAAGGAGACACAATTGTTAACAATATGCTAATAACCTTTTGAAAGCATGAAAACATTTTAGTAATCCTATACATTTTTTTTAAAATAAAAACCATCAAATTTTAAGCAAATAAATCAAATTTTTCATTATTCGTCACCCTAGCCTATGAATTTGAAAATCTCATTTAGACTTCAAGTAGAAAAATTTATATTGTTGCTTTTCTGGCTGAGCATTTATGTTTTTGCTCGGTGGAAACCATTTTAAAGCAATGTTACTTTTTGTTAGATTTAGATTACCTTGAAACTATGCCTCTTTTGCAACAGATAACTTTCACTATTATCCTTTTCCGAAGAAGAGTATCGAGAACAATGGGTGGGGGTATCCTTTTCAGATGCAGTTTTAAGATGCTAGAATAAAATTGTAAATTTAATTAGCGTTATTCTATTTTTTAAAGCAATTTAAAAGAAGTTGAAAAATTAATAATTTTCTTATTGAAATTTTTTTCACTTTTAAAAAGTAAAAGAAAAGATAATTAAAAATATATTTGGAATAAGAATAATAATAAAAAAAAATATAAAAACTTACTTCTACAGAGCTGCTTCTTTTTTGTTTTAAGGCAAAATTTTTCCATCTTTCCATTTCAGCCTCTTCTTTTTTCTTATCTCTCTCTTCTTTTTCTCTATCCCATTTTCTCTGAGCTCTGGCTTTTCTTTCTTCTTCTTCCTCTAGCTTTTCATATTTCTGCAGTATCACCTCGAGAATTTTCATATCCTATAATTTTTATTTAATTACTATGATCTATTTCATAGAAAATAAGCTTCTTAAAGATTAATAGCAGTTCATAAATTAAGATTGCTTTTTACACTATCATTAATTATGCTGATACTGTTGTTTGGAAACATTTAAAGTAAAATAATAATTCAAATATCAATTTAATACAAACTTTTTTTTTGTGTTTATAAATATTTAAATGTAAATGAAAAAAAAAAAAAAATATAAATTTTTAGAAAAACTTACTAATTTTTCTCTAAACATATAAATTTATATACTAATACTAATGTGCGTAATTTGAGTTTCTACTAAGAAACTCTAGAAATATGCTAGGCATTTTTTCAATATTTAAGAAAGTTTAAAACTATTTTTAGAGCTTGCAATTCGATAAACAGAAAAACTTTTGTAATATTATCAGAGTTTAGATGATACTACTACTATTAAATAGTTGCAGAATCTCCATTAATAGTAGTTACAAAAACCTCATTACCTTATCTGTAGAAAAAAATACTGTCCAAAATAAAAAATATTGTCCAAATGCAAAGTTGCATAAAATAATTTTTCATGAATTGCAATTTCAAATTGGTTGGTTGTTTTCAGTTTATCTGGCGCCGTCAGCAACACAAGGGCTGTAATGCGCAGAAACATTCGTTATTTGACAAGTCAACATACATTTACAAACACCCATGCCTTACATGGGACTTGAACCCACAACCATGCGGTCTAGAAGCTAGCACTCTAACCACTATACCGTTTGATCGGCCGATTTCAAATTGGTAAAACAATGATTTTTAGAAAGAATTATATGATTCATAAATAAATTTTGGTTTCTATGACTTGAATTAAATATGAATGAATTAAAATTCTCATGAATGAATTAAATTATGATATTTGAAACGAATATGAATGAATATGATATAAAGTGAATATGATATAAAGTGAATATGATATAAAGAGAGTATGAATGAAATTATATGAATTGAATTAGAGTTCATTAATAATTTTCCTTATATGCTTACAGACTAGATTTTACCTCGACTGTATACAACAGACTGTCAAATAAGAATATAGATGCCTAATTTAACCCACATTTATAAAAGCATGGCACTAAATTCGATGTTAACTAGCCTGCTCATATATTTTTCACTTTTGTTTATGCTAATCTTGGGTCATTTGCACAATAAATAATGTATTGCAAACAATTACTCACTTTTGGAGGCAACCGCATTTTAGCTTTAGGAAATGTTTGGAGTTTGGCACAAACAACAGGTGATGTGATACGAACAAACAGATTTCGAGAGCCCTGATAATAGGGTGAAGTTGGAGTTGACCAACTCGTTGGGTGTCCACTTCGATGCAAATTCTTCACAGAAGAACTCAATGAATGCTGAGAAGTACCATCAGGATGATCATCTTGTTGATTTTTAGGAGATAAAAGATCATCGTGTGATTTTCTTCTTGTTGATAGGCGGAATGACTGTGATTTGGAACTGTGTCCATCTAGAAGTTATAAAGAAGAAAGTATTATTACTTTTATACATCACAAACAATGGATATTTGTGAGGTCACATCACAAGCAACTGCTTTTTGGAATGTTTGAAGGGAAAAAAATTAAATATACATTTGTGATTGCCAGAAAATTCTAGTTCATTTTTAAAGTTTAGGTGTGATTGGTCAACAAGGTAACATGACTTCATTCCAAATAATACCATGCATAAAGCCCATTAGCATAAGATATATCATGCAAACCCTTGGAACTTTTGGCACAAGGGCAGATTCATATATTTTTTATGGAGAAGAAGGGGGGGGGGGGTAGTAAAAGTAGGCACACAATAATTTTGAAATGAAATTCTACATGATAGTACTTAATTTTTACCTGAAACTAAATACGTTGCCAGTGATTTTTAATTTAAACAAGTTATTTGTTACTGTTTTTTATTAACTTCTGATATGTAATAAAGGTTTAATAAATTTTTATTTGTCATTATATGATTTTGATTACTCATTAAAATTTTAATTGCAAAGTATAATTTATACAAAAAGTTATAAAATAAAAAACAGCTTATATAAAAAAACCTGCACTATTTCTTTGTGGTAAAATAAATTAACAAAAATTATCAAGGCTTTATAGCAGAAAATAATTACTGGATTGAAATATACTGTACAACAGTGAAAGAATATGAAAAATATAAAAGATAAAGTATTTTTTACTCTTTCGAAGATCATATCTATAAACAAAAAATTTTATTTACAATTTTCATTTCGTAAAATAAATTATCGATATGATAGAATCTATAAAATATGGTAGTTGAAAGTAAACTTGCTTAATTGCAAAAAGTAATCAACATTCGTGATATTTGAAATTTGTATGAACCTTTTGATTTATGCTGCTTGTGAAGTTGGCTTCGTCTACATGGAGAGAGAGATTGGGAGCGTCTCTTAGAAGTCGATCGCCATATTAAAAATTCTCTTTCTGCTTGGCATTTTTGTAACAAAACTAAAAAGGAAAATATGTGTTGGTAAACTACAAATTTTAAAACTATCGAATTAAAACATCATATTAAAAAATATCAAAAATAAGATAGTTATAAAAATCTATTGCAGAGAAGTCAAAACTATTGTATGGAATAGATAAATATAAAAAGTTAGAAAGCCATTACACACACTCTTTCAGCACATTGCTATATAAAAGCAGAATGTACAATACAATCCTAAAAATATTAGAAAAATTATAAACCAAAAATCCCTACATATAATATCATTCCTAAACTTATCAATATTAGAAATCCTGAGCTTAAATTTGATTAAATCATAAACAATGTTTCTGGTAAATACTGAACAAAATTTAGAATTCATTAGTTTATTTTTAACCAATCATTTTAATTTTGAATTTTTTTGGCTAAATATATAATACAATATAAGGATTATAAAGAATCGTATATTTAGTAAAAAAAATTCAAAATTAAAATGATTTGTTAAAAATAAGCCAATGAATTCTAAATTTTTTTCAGTATTTACCAGAAACATTGTTTATGATTAAAATCAAATTTAAGCTCAGGATTTCTAATATTGATAAATTTAGAATTGATATTATAGGTAGGATTTACTGAGTGGTGGATTTTTTGGATGAAGATTTTGAGTTTCTAAGATTGCCTAGTTT
Source organism: Linyphia triangularis (assembly GCA_963978545.1). Classification (NCBI taxonomy): domain Eukaryota; kingdom Metazoa; phylum Arthropoda; class Arachnida; order Araneae; family Linyphiidae; genus Linyphia; species Linyphia triangularis. Next base: position 32,388,859 of record OZ021723.1, on the reverse strand, counting down.
ATTTCATGATAACAAAGTTTCCTTTCCGTTAAAGGACAATACTACTAATCTCTCAGAGGCTTTTAAATATGGGAAACACTTGAGAAGTTTAGTTTGTAATAATAATTATTACAGTAAAAATGTTCATGAAATTAAAAATAGTGATTGTGTTTGCAATTTTAGTGAATGAATTTAAGAATTTAAGAATGAATTTAAGAATTATGTTGATGGTTGGTTGTATTCAGATTATCTGGCGCCGTCAGCAACACGAGGGCTATAATGCGCCGAAACATTCGTCATTAGACAAGCCAACATACATTTACAAACACCCATGCCTAACATGGGACTTGAATCCGCAACCTCGCGGTGTAGAAGCTAGCACGCTAACCACTATACCGTTTGGTCGGCGAATTATGTTGATGAGAATTATAAACATGTCATTACAGGAAATTTAGATATTATTGAAAGCATGAAGATTAGGGAAATACTTGAAAACTTGTCAAAATATAAATGCAGTTATCAAGTAGATCTAAAAGTAATACTTTTTTCCTTTAGTAAAAATATAGATTATTTTATCAGAAAGATGGCTAGAAAATTTAATTGGCCTATAGAGGCTTTTAATGAATGTGTGTGTGTGGAAAATCAGATTAATGCAGGGAATTAAATCATTACAATAATTTCTGCATCAAAAATGACAATGGGATCTTTCTAAATAAATGTATTATTTCAAGTTTTAAAAATTTAAAAGAAAAATGAGTAATTACAGTGGTGGGTAAAGCTGCAAATAATTTTTGCTTGATGTGCAAATTTTTTTTTAGAAATTTAATGATCGATGAGTATAACAGAAATGATACTTATGTTAAAGTTGATTGGACCAAAAAAGAATTGGATAACAGGATTTTGGCAAACAAATTTAAGTTTAAGGTTTCATGCATGAGATAACCTTATCTTTTTCCCACATTCAAGTTTCATAAATCTCCTTTTGTAACAAGCTCCACAAATTGTTACAATGATCATCTAAGCAAAAAAAATGTTGGATTTTTAAAAATTGTTTTGGACAAGGTACAGGGGTCTGAAAATCATTTCTTGATTAAAAACAATAAGGAGGTATTTGGTTTACATTAAAAAAAAAAAAACTTGAATTTGTTCATACTTTAGATTTCCAGAATTTATTCACCAGTATACCACATGATTATTTAATTAATATTTGCTCTGATATTTTTCTTAAAGATTTTAATTTAAATAAGGTGAAATTGTTAGAGCTTTGAAAATTTAATATTTTTGAAAATTATTTAACGCAAACAATTTCTACAGACAATCAAAAGAAATTCCTATGGGAAACAGTTTTTCAAGTGGCTTTGCCAATATTTACTTACATATGTAGGAGAGAAATTTTCTAAAAAATAATGGTATTGCAGCTTTTAGATATATTGATGACTTAATAATCTCTAACTATAATGATTTGAACAAAATTATAGAGCTTTACCCAGAGGATCCGATTTTGAAAAAAACTAATAATAATTATAAGAGTGTACAGTATCTAGATTTAAATTTAAAAATAGGGGATACTTTAGTAAATATTGGAGTTTATGACAAAAGACAAGATTTTAATTTTGAAGTTATAAGCCTTTCTAATTTCAATAGCAATTTAAATTTAAAAATACATATATATATATATATATATATATATATATATATATATATATATATATATATATATATATATATATATATATATATATATATTATATGCAACTAAATAGAATTACGAGTATCTGCAACAATGCTACAGATTTTAATTTGGCTTTTGGGATTTTTAGGGACAATATGAAGAAAAATGGATTTCCTGAATATTTTTAGATTTTCTTCTTTTGGATTTTGATTCCAATGTTTGGACGATATTGAATCCCTAACTGTTCTAAGGTTCAATTTTGAAAAAAAAAATTCATCTTTTCATGACCCATTAACATTTTTATGGTATTAAAATGATTTAAAAATCATGACAGATGAGGCAAGTCAGTATTTTTTCTTTGAAATGAATGCATACAATTCAGTTCATTCTTTCTTAAACTCAAGATTTTCTTTGTCAATTTTCCATTCTTTTTGGACAAAGTCAAGGTCATGTTTATCCAGGGATTTTTTTTCCAATATATTAAAGCCAAAAGACATTTTAACAGTGCATGCAATGGCAAAAAGTTTACAGTGAAATTAGCTTTATTCCTCAGTCAGAGATGAGAGAACAACAAATGTCGATACTCGATGCTACTGAGACTATGACACATGGTTTGCACTACATTGCTATAGCACATTTGAATTGTTTCATATTTTAACTGAAAAAATGGCAGGGGGTTCTGTAGATGATAATTTTAAGTTGGTATTTGAAAACAATGTTACCAGTCCATCTAACTCATCTATCTCCCTGCTTTTTTTTTTTTTTTTTTAGAAGAGCAGAGGTCTGCCGATCCATGCACTAGGTACTTACTCCATAAAGAAAACGTCAACACAGCCAATGACTTACTTACAATGGGAAGGCAAAATGTGGTCTTGTCATCGGCTCTCATCAACATTCTGCCCTCTCTTTTAAAAGTGTGTATGGCAAGTATAGTGACAGCATCTCAGTTATCAAGCTGACTGGTGAGAGTTTTCTCCAGACACAATTGACTCAGAAAGTATTTCTCTCCTTCACAAAAGAAAATGTTCTCAAGCAGCTTAGCTCTAATGCAGCTCTTAACCAGTAATAAATTTCTAATGCAATCAACCAAAACAGCCAATTCCAAATGGGAGTAATTGCCTTCTATTTTTTAGTGATATTTAATTGCAATAACATTGTAAGTGCTAAGAACTACGATTTCTTGCTGCAATGATTTACGGAATTTAACAAACATAAACATTATTAATTGTAGCTAAATTTAAGTTGAATGGAGAAAGTAAATTGGATTATATGAGAGGAACAGAATACATGGTTAAAAGTTCAGTGATGGAGAAGAACATATTGCACTTCAAACCACAGCTTGTGAGAGAAGGGAAGTTTTTTTATTAGGTAGTGCATTCCGTTTGCTCATTTCTCTATCAGTTCATCTGAGCAGGGGTGATTTTGCAGAGCCACTTAAGTGGTGGTGTAGAAACCACCACAGTATCTTTATTTAGTTATTTTTTCCCCTCCTAGTCATAGCAATACTGGCTTGCTGGCACTGAGCATTCACAATTAAATTATAAGGGATGTGCATGACATTTTATAGCATAAAATAGTTTATTTAGTAGAGATTACTAGCTTTTGAAATTTGAAAAAGCTCAATTCATAAGTATCAATTCAATAATCAGAATAAAAGTGAATGTAAATTTTTAATACTTAATTACAGATTTAATAACAAGTAAAAAACAAATCATTTACTTATTCTCTGTTGCTCAGATTCATCATATAGTTTTACAATTTCTTCTAGGGGTTTGTCACTTTCCACATCATCAGAGAATTCAGCTAAGGTCTTGTGAAGGAGATCAACAGGCTAAAAGAATATACATTTATTATTATTATTACATGATATTGAAGTACTATGACACCTATCAATATTTTTAACATTGATTTTTTATTAGTTTCCATTATCTAGTTACAAACACAAATATTAAGACCAACAACAGGCTCAATGGCCAACAGGGTTGGTTGAATCAATATATACATGTACATGTACATAGAAATAGAAAATAATTTGCATACAATAGTTACAGGATCATACATACAATAGTTACAGGATCATACATACAATAGTTACAAGATCATACATACAATAGTTACAGGATTATACAATACAATATACAAAGTTGACACAGTGTTTGACAATCATACTGGTAAAGTTCAGATTGAACACACTCAATGTTTATAGGAAACTCAGAATTTCAAACCCTTTACTGCGCTAGCAGAACATGCTGAAAATTTTCAACTGTCAAAAATGTAACCATTCTAAATATAAGCTAATTAGATTACTGATGTATTACAGATAATAGGTCATTTTTGAAAAATTCTCCAGAAATTAAAAAGTTTTAAAGATTGTATTTGAGAAAGGAACCCTCCTTGGGTAGGGCCAAATGAATTGAAAAAATTGGGATTGCTAAGAAAATGCTTGAAATAAAGCTAAGAAATTCTTACAAAATCAGCAAGTGTATAGAATTAATTCTTCATGGACATAAAAGTTTATCTTGCTGAGAGAAAGCAAATATTTTACCTTGATTCCAACACGAGAACAAGCTTCAAGCGATCGAGGGCTCGTTAAAACATAAGGACAAGATTGTGCATCAGGAGTATCGAAGTTGTAGAGATCTAAGTTCAAAGACAAATCTTTAGGAGGAACAGGAGGTTTAGGAGAAACAGCATTCTTTGTTTCTTCGGTTTCCTCAGCTGATGCATTCACTCCTTCCGACATTCTACAGAAAGATTATCGAAAAAGAAATTAATGAAATCTTCACAATATTTAACATACATAAATGTCTATATATAATCGTTGTTATCATAAGTATATTATGTTATATTAGTATATTATGTATGTTATAATAAGTATATACGGATGCACAATGTAATCAGACTTCAACGTAATGCAAAAGAAACATTTTGTTTCTCACCTTTCCTACATAATAAAATTTATGACAAGTTATTTGCATTCATATTATGGAGCTAAGTGTATTGATTAAGTTGCTTTTTAGTGTTCTAGGAGGAGGACAATCCTCCAGTCGATGATCGAAAACGAATCCAAAAGAAAACAAAAAAGAAGTGCGCAAATGCCAATTTTTTTTTCTAGATACAAATACTATTTCACTTTAAATCGATGAATTGAAAATGGTTTTATTTCTTTAAATACTAAAAATATTGATATACGTACATAAAGAAAGTACTAAAAGTCTTTCAAAATATTTTAAATAATAAATTTATAGTTGTCATGTATTCAGAATAATAATAATAATTACTATTTTTTTTTTTTTCAAAACCCGGAAACGGCCCTTGGGCTGTCTGCTGAAAATGCAATGATGAAATAATGATATCGAAACTAATTGAATGATTGATACTTATGTAATTAAAAAGATATTTTCTTGTAATTAAAATTTTTTTTTAAGAATATTTAATAATAAAGAAGAAATATTTTGTAATCACGTAAGTTTGCAAAACCACTTGATGAATTGGAATTCTTGCCGAAGGCAATGTTTTCATCTTGTCAATTACTTCATTGCTATTACGCTTCTCTTATCACATTAAATACTTTTCAAAACGAAAAATGGAAGGTAAGAGTGCTTTCTTGTCTTTTTAAACACTTAATCAGTGTCTTTTAGATTCTATAAAAATGTGCATGGAAATTGAAAGCTCCTTTTTCATCCGTCATTGACAAGTTGCGTATTTTGGAAACTGACCGGCTTGTACGTAACCGGTGCAGTTTCCAATCTAAAAAGCATTGACAGGTATTTTGAGAGAGAACATAAGTAAACAAATTTGATTCAAGATATAACCTACTCACCCAAATATAATTCATTTATTTGTGTAACAAAGGCGGCCCTAGGTTCATTTTTCAGGGGAGGCCATTTTAAACTTTAAGTTCGTAAAATGTATGCACTATGTAACCTAATTATAATAAACTAACTGCTGATTAAATGCTTGATTGCAATGATAAGTGTAGAATTTTCTAAATTAGTAATTTTCATTTGATGCAGAATTAAAAAAGTTAATTTAAGCTTGAATTGCTCTGCTGAAAAATAAGAAAAGAGTAAAACAAAGAAATTACAAAAAATAAAAATAGTTAATAATTGTTTTACAATCACACTTCTTTACTCTTTGAAAGCCTAAAGAACAAAATACAATTTCCTCTGCTTTGTTTTGGCAAATCTGCCTATGACACAGCTCACATCAATGTTTATGTCTCTGTGAGTATGCAACAAGCTAAGTCCTGCTAACCTTTCTTCCCCCATTCTAGCTCTTAGCCACGTTTTCAAGCGTCGAAGGGTAGAGAAACTTCATCAGCAACTTCATCAAGCTTCTTCAGCAGAGGCAACGCTAACTGGTAGTGTTGCCAAAATTTTAAGTAACTCGTAAATAGTAGGATATTCATATTTGTCACAAGCTCTCATTGTATCTATGGCAGAAGTGGGGAGCTATTTTTCTTTTTTCCATTTCTCTCTCCATAGTGCTAGCTCACTTTCAGTCAGAATAACACTCATTTGTGTCAGTCCTAAAATTGGTATGAACTTCTTTAATAAGTTTTAAAGCTCGTTGCTTTCTGATTCTGTTGGCTTTTCCATATCGGAGGTTGGAATCAGTAATCGAAAGCAAAAAAAATCCAAATTTTCTTTTGGAAATCTTCCTATTAGGTCTTCAATTATATTATCCAATAAAGGTATGTAAACCGAGATTCTAAAATACTCTTCTGGTATTTGAGTATTTCTTTTTAGAGAAGTATTTAAAAATGCTCTCATTTTTTCTTTTTGAAGACATATTGTAGATATTCGTCACTAATTACTCGAGGTAAAATGATCACGAAATCTTTAAACAACGAATAAAAGTGTTGCTAGTTCAACAGATATTTTCACAATAAATGGCCTGTCTAAACTAGTTATAACAATAACACAGTACCGATTCCATGCCCAAGTGACAAAAGTCACACACTAGTCCAGACATCACGTGTTGAAATTACCCTCGGCGCCATGGTTGCTTAGAAGAGCATGGTTGTTCCAAAAAGGGGCAGAGGCCCCCGGGAAAAAGGAAATCATCGTTTAGGAGGGGGATGGTCACTACCTGTGTACTTGTGTTGTGTACCGGGTATTGTGTCGTGTGTTGTGTACGTAAATACATTTAAAACCAGGGTTTTTTCTGAGGGGGGGGGGGGGGCTATAATTTTTTGTACTGTAAAGAAAAAATTTACGTTAATGAAATTGTGCTTAAAAATCTGTATTTTCACCGTTTTTTAAACTGGAAATTCTCAAAGAGTTTTGGGATATTTGAAAGGGCTAGGAAGGAAGAGGGAACCCTTCAAGGAGGGGGCCATGGCCCCCCCCTTGAAGCCGCCAATGTTGTGTAATGAGTTCATGTAAAATTTCAGAACACGGTTCCCCTTGTCAACTAAAGTACAAACCCACTGTTTTTAGTTTTAAAGATTAATTTTATTCATATTTTATTTTATATTTTCGTCTGAATTAATTTTGTATCTGTAATTTGAGTTTAGTCTTGTTTTTAGTATTTTATGATAAAATTGGATTTTACTTTTTGCACTTAGGTGTGTGCTTTACTCTAATCTGTCACATTTTTAACATTCTTTATATATCTCAAAGATAGTAAGATGCACCATGACCTTCAGAATTATTAGCTCTACTCCTTTTATATTACTTTTTACTTCAATAAATTTCATTTCAAACATGTATAGATGCCTGTGTGTTTATTTGTTGTGTTTCAAATAAAATGACTCCAGTATATTTGTTCTAAAATGTAGAATGTGTTTGTTAAAGTAAAGCTATAGAAAAACTAATTACTCAATGGCACAAAGCTTTATTTGGATAAATTGGATACCTACTAATTTTTAAATATATACAGAAGTGTCTACATTGATACATTTGCATTACAAAAATTGTCGCAAAATAATTTATCATTTGCGGGAATACCATTAGAAGAGTGGAAGCCACCAATGTGTCTGAATGAGAGCGTAAGAAAGAAACAAATCTAAAAAATGTCCACTTCTCAGCCACCATAGCAATAGTATATACTTGTATGTTTAATTTATAATTGGCAGCTTAAAATTAGGTTGTCAATTATAGAGTTAAACTTTTACATCTTTGACACTTCATTCTCTGAAATTATAATTCACAGTGATATGAGGACAAACATTATGGGTTAACATACAACAGTCTTTGTTCTTTTACGGTGTGATCCTTCATTAGAAATAAGACTTTATCGTAATCGACCATTGTGTGGTGGAGTTGAGTGCAAATAACAGATACAACACCTAGGCACTAGTGATCACTTTTGCCTGGTAGTTAACATGTCTGTCTACTGATCTAGAAGTCCCTGGTTCGACTTCCTGTTAGCACTTCGCCACATTGTTGACTAATGGACAACAGAATCATGCTGCCATCTATCAGCGCCTTCTGAAAGTACTGCACAATTTCCAAACTATCACCTCAGCAAGCAACCTCTGGCGACTCACTGCCACAAGCAACACGCTCTCACACAATGCACTCGCACAACGTATTCAACTCTCGTACAATGCACTCAACTCACACTCAAGCAACTCAATCGTTAGCCCCTTCACGACTCGCTGGGAAGGGTCTATGAGGTGGAGTCGTGTACAAATAGCAGATACAACACCTAGGAGCTAGTGGTTAACACGCCTGTCTACTGATCTAGGAGTCCCTGGTTTGACTCCCTGTTAATGCACATTGCTACAATAGCATTTTTTTATGGTTTGTTTCCCCTTTATAATAAAATGCGGTCTATGGAGACTCTTAGAAAATCTTCAGGGCCTCTAAGCTGACTAATCCCCCTCGACATACCCCAGAAGACTAATCGAGTACCATATCATTCTTAAAACAATCTAATACCAATGTCAAGCTGAAGTGGACTGTTTAAACTTCATTAAAATGAAAATTGATAATCATTATGTAATATCAATAATAGATTCTTCAAAATTTGAGTTATTAATTGCTGTACTCTTCCATCAGACGGGTACCAGTTGGCGTTAAGCCTAAATGTTTACCCGTTTAAATGGTATGTGAATGTATCACCAAACCTAAATGCTTACGGTTTGTTATAGGGTTGGTATATTAGTAACTCTGTAACAGTTTGTTATAGAAATTATAAATGATTTAAAGATTGTTAGTTTGAATGAGTTCTCGCTGTAATTTTTTTTTTTTTATCTGGTTCCCATCTAACAGAGTATCTTAATTGCTGATTAGAGAGATTATCTTTGACTTTCCCATATATTCCATTATATGCCAATGAGAAGTATCTTTGATAAGAAAATTTTAATTACTTTATAAATTAAAAGTGAGAATTATTATAAGCTGCTTCAAAAAACTGGAAAATCTTTTTGTAATTTAGATATTTTCCCCCCTAAATTAGCAATCGTTGTTCAAATTTGATTATTTGACTGCCTCAAAACTCTTTGACGCAACTCCCCAAATTGGCTTTTTTGTGCTCCAAAAAGGCTTTAGTTATTCAAATTTTAAATAATGAACAGCATGTCTTATAAATCATTTAAGTCTTTTACTATGAGATAGTTTACCAAATGAACAACTTGTAAAAGTTTCTTTCCGGATAATCCTACTGATGAAAAAAATATGTATGTGAAAAAAATGTGTATAGTTACAATTGTTTTATTTATATTTTATTTAAATTTGTAATCTTCACGAATGTGAAAGTGCCCTTTTTATTTTACATATAATATAATTTTCAATGGTCTTATCTAAATATTGTGAAATCTCATTAATGAACATATTTGGAAAATTTATAGTTATTATTCTTAACTTAATTATTCTTGGTCTGAGAAATTTATTGAATACATAGATTTTTTGACCCAAATATATATATATGTATTGTGTATGTATATATATATATTGATGAAAATAGTTTTCTTTTTGGTTAATAGTTACTACAGAATGATACTACTTTCAAGATTTTTCCAAATTTCCTCTTATTTGACTTTTTTCTTAAATTTTTCAAAAGGCTGCTTCAAAAATCAATCACTTTCTGATACAGCTGTTTTAAGGTACAAAGTCACCAAAAGAGATTCCCAGGCTAGGATATATTTAAAAAAAACATCGTGTCTGGGCCTGAATATTACGCTGGAACTCACCCCCTCAGACAAAAATAATTTCCACTATTGACATTTTTAAAAATTTGATGTGTGTTATTGTTCTTGCACTTTTGCCTTGATTTATTTTTATGTGTTCATAAATAATCTATTTATGCATTTTTTGTTTATTTATAGATATGGTACCCGAAACATGCAAGGCTTTGCTGTTAACAGGTTTTGGTGGTTACGAAAAAATAAAAGCTAAAGATATTCCTAAGCCCGAAATTAAAGAAGACCATGTTATTATTGAAATTAAGGCCTGTGGAATGAATTTCTCTGATTTATATGTTAGACAAGGCATATATACCTTCCATGGAGTAAAGCCCCCTTTTGTTCTTGGATCTGAAGGAGCTGGTATTGTGTCTGAAATTGGAGCTAATGTTACTGATATTAAAGTAAGTGCTGATGATACCTTACCATACTGTAATATTCGAAAAAATATTGCTTCGAATATTAGACCTTGCTATAGTAAATAATCATTGCCAATTGATAGTAAATACATAGTTTTAATATTAAAAATGAAATTTAGCTAAATAATTCGAAACTGCCCTAGTGATTAAAAAAAAGGTTTGAAAAACAACAAAAGTATGTACATATTTTTTTAAGTTTTGATCAATAAAAGTATATTTTTGCTTTGTCAGACTAAGTCATAAACAGCAGAAACTTGTTGTAAAAAGTGAGTAGATTAGTAATACCCGTAAGTGATTGTTTTTATTCCAAAAATGTTCACCTAGTATGCATTTTCCCTTCATTTTTGTATGTGATTTGATATTTTTTCAAGGGGACAAAACATGGCATAAAAAAACCTTAATCTCGTTTAATTGATATCAAGATTATGTACGATTTATTAACTTGAACGTCTAGAGTGCAATCAGGAGTGTTGTGAAAGGAGAATGCAGTGTGATGCTGCTTCACTATTTTTTGTACAAATGTCAATATTTAATCACTTTAGTAGGACTAATTTTTTTTTTTTTAATTATAACATTTGTTGCTATCGATTTCTACTAGTTTTTTATTTACTGTACCTGTTTGATTTTTTACTTTTATGTCCGGAAAGTATTTCAAATTTGAATTTCTCTAATTTTTTTTTTTTTTTTTTTTTTAATGTATCTTTTCAATTTCTACACAGATTGGTGATAGAGTATTGTGTTGGAACTACACCTATGAAATGTTTGCCGAATATGTACAGGTTCCTAAATCCCAGTGCTTTCAAATACCCGAAAACATGACATATATGGAAGCAAACTGCATTGTTAATAATTATTTAACAGCATATTTAAGTATAATTGATTACGGTAATTTAAGGCCTGGCCAAAGTGTTCTTATTCAAGCAGCAGCAGGTATGTTCAATTTTTTTTTTTTTTTTTTTTTTTTCCCAAAAATTTTCAAAGTAATTTTACATCCATCAAAAATTTCGAATTTAATATAAAGTTATCAAACTTATTTAGTTTAAGTTCTAATAGAAAATACAATTTATTATTGTAAAATATAAGGAAAATATATATTAGAAAATTAAAGTGTACTCACTAAAACCCGATTTTTTTTAAAATTATTTTAACTCATATTTACTATCAAAAAATTCTAAAAGAAAACTTTTATATAGTTATAAATATTTAAACAAAAATCTATACATATTTTTAGGAATATTTTGTATAGATAGTTAATATTTAATTAAGAAAGGTTTTAATTTATTTTGTAGGAGGTGTTGGCTGGGCTGCTACACAGATTGCTAAAACTGTTGACAATGTGACTATATTTGGAACTGCATCCCCAAGTAAACATGACCTTATCAAAGAAAATGGAGTTACACATGCTATTGACTACACAAAAAGTGATTTTGTTGAAGAAGTTTTGAAAATTGCACCTCAAGGTATAGTAGTTTATTTAATTTTAAGCTATGGGTTTGCAAGAGCGATATTATCCTGTATTGCTTACCCTTTAATGATCTGATAAAAACTAAAGCATGGAATTAAATGGACAAATACTTGTGAATTTAAGTCTTTCTTATTATTTTATTAAGAAATTGTGTTTCTTGCAAACAGCCTTGTGTGCATAACTATGGACTCGTATCCCAACTGAGTTGGTCGAGTATTAGTACATGAAAATATACAGGTTAGTCAAAATTAATACCAAAATTTCAAAGCTTCTTAAAAAACAACCTCCTATGAACAGTCATCTGAAGTCTCACCCTCCTTTCCATATCAATGTTTTTCCTAACAATACTTATAATCGTTCACTACGGCCATTGGTTTAACAGAATTTGGCGGCACTCTAACGTTGGCTACTTTCACCAAATTAGTAGGTCTAGAACTGGAGTACTTTTGATTCTTTTATAAAGAGATCAAATAGGAGAGCTTAAAATGAAATTTTGTTTTTCTTTATATCTTTAATCATTTTGTGATTTGTCACGTAGGTTTTTTTCTTAAGTTTTAAGCTATTGGATTTTATTAATTTGTACAACCTTTGTTTATAATTTTGTGGTTTTTCAGGAGTTAATGTCATTCTGGATTGCTTATCTGGCAATGATTTTGTAAGAGCTCAGAATTGCTTGCAACCCATGGGACGTATTATTCATATTGGTAATAATTTATTTTTTTATCTATTTTTAACAGTTAGACTTTTAGTTAGGCACATACAGTTGAATATGTTGGTATATATGGTATATTTATTATGCTGTGATAAGTAAAATGCAGGATATGTCCTAAATTGTAAAGCACATGGTCATCAACGTACCTTGCCAGTATTTGGCTCTCATATATATAGTTAGTAGAACCATTCCTATAGAAAGAATAGAAAAGTATGGTGCTTTATTTTAGGACTAATTGTATATTTATTATCTCATTACAGCTGACTATCCAGCTAAGCATCTTTCCAAGCATACATTTAACTATGAACTTTTTTTCTATGTTGTGAACTTTTGTACATGACTTTAAAAATTATGCCTAATGACAATATCCAAGCTGAAGTAAGTTCGTTCATTGACCAAAATGGTTTCAATTTGTGTAACATTGTTTTTTTCGACATTAGACCCGCTATGATTAGCTAAGGGCACAAGTTATGATTTTGTATTAATTAAATGAGTAATTGGTAGTGTCAGAAACGTCCACAAACATTTTATTCTGCAATGTTGGTTGGCGTAATACAGAATAGATATGGCCGTATTATGGTTTGAGGGATTTTTTGTAGTCGTTGCTGGGATCACTGATATATTAAGGACACTCTCGATACTTTTGGATATGAATGCAGTAAACCACTCAGTGTTGAATTTTATCCCTGGTGATAAGACAGGGTTCCCACTAAAATCATAGAATGAAAATCAATGACTTTTCAAGGACTTTAAGCATCTAAATAATATTTTTCAAGGTCCTTCGAAAATTTGTTTTCATGCATCGGGTCTTAATGTGTGACTTTACAGCTGCTTTATCCAGAGCATTAATATCAAAATTTTTCATGCACACTTTGCATATTGTCTTATAAACAGTCTTTGATGATGGTCTTTGAACTTTCGGCTCGCAAAACGTAAATACTAATCTTGCGTGTTTGTCTCGCAGAGTACAGTGTGAAACTAAAACCATTCGATTTCTTCTCCACCAATCGGCAAATATGAACTAAATAATATACAAGTTGATGCACGCGTAATACAAATATACAAGAAATTTTTTTTATGGTACGGATAAGTAACAAAAATTAAGGACTTTTAAGCATTTTTAAGGCCTAAAAGACCAAGTAAAAAATATGAAGCATTTTTAAGGACAGTGGGAACCTTGCAAGAGTCCTTAAGCAGAATATTATGATTTTCTGGAAAAGTTGGAAAAGAAAAAAAAGTGGTTGAAGAAGCAAAGTCAAGTCTTCCACTTATTTCCTAGCTAGCTAATTCTCAAATATTAATGTAAACAAGTACCTTTGGGTTGCAAAAAGATTATTAACATTTAAGTTGGTGCTGATATCATGAAGCTAACAGAATACAACAAGTCATTGAATTGTCAATACTCAATAGATATTTCAATGACTCACTGTTGTGTGTTTACCTCATGATACCAATACCAACATTTCACAACCTTATTTTTTTCATCCCGTAATATCTGGCTGCTATTACTGCTTCTCAAAATGATTTATCAGATCATTTGTAGCTGGTTCTGAAAAATGTGATGTGGTTGATATATAAGATCTAAATTTGTGCAATATTCCTGACCTTTTAAAAATATTTCTACTGCCAAGTTTCCTAGGAAATCAGGGTCGAAACAGGCGATATAGATGGTTATTTAGGTGTTATTTTTATTTTATTTTTGATATTCTATTATTTAACTGTGAATTGACAGCCAATGCATCGTAATTGAAAAAAAAGAAAATCTCCAAAATCCAAATTGTAATTGAGTTTAAAAAATTTAATTTAAAAAAAATTATCTGATTATTTTTGCACTAGTTTTATTATTTTAAGAATTTTATATATTTTTTATGAGTTAGTAAATATTAATTTTTTTTTTAATTTAATTGTTTCATTTTAAAATATTCAATATTTTTGAATGTATATCCTTTTATATTTTTCATATTCTAGGAATCAGTAATATGATGCAAGGTGAAAAAAGAAATTGGCTGAAGAATTTGAAAGTTTGGTGGCAAACAAAAGACATCAGCATGTATAACTTAATTGCTAATAACAATGCTGTTTGTGGATTAAGCATTAATGTTATATTTGAAAAAGACCCAGCTAGATTTAGATCAGGTCTCGATAGTGTAATGGAGCTCTACAAAGAACATAAAATCAAGCCTAGAATTGATTCTGTTTGGTCTTTTGATGAAGTATGTATTTTTCCAAATACTAACTATATACATGTTCTACATAATCTTTAATTTTTTTTTTCTTTTTCTTAATTCATGTAGTTTTTGTTTATTTGAATCATAACATCGAAAGAGTTAATGTTAGATAGATCATGTATTTTTATGGCTTTTTAAGTTAATTGCTTTTAAGTTTAGCTGTACTAACCATTTTAAAGAAAAGAGAATTCAATATTAGATATGATGGTTCACACAATACAAATTATAATACAAATTTATCAATATTAGTTTTCAATACTAATAATAATTCACTTCAGGTAGTTTCATGTACCAAGAATGAAAAGTATTTTATTTCTAACTAACTCAAAGGTGCTTGACATGGTCATTGCCCAATTCAGCAGTTCAGTTAGTGGCAAGTTATGGGAATGCCTCCCCCCCCCCCTCCCCCTCTTCATCACTTGAACCAAAAAACATCAAAATTAAATCATGTCCTTCATGGTATGGATTAATGAAGATGCCCATAAAAAAAATCTAGTTAAAATTGGTTCAGTAGATCTCTGTTAATGACGATATACCTATCCTTGATTTCACCACCTTAACACAGTCCCTGAAGGACATTATATAGAAGATATTAATTGCATTTTATGTTTTTGTTTGAAGGATAAGTTTTTAAACAATTTGTATAACAATGATGGGTTTCTCTTTTCTAGATCATTGAAGCTACAAAATGCATGGTTGAGAGAAAGAATATTGGCAAGATTATTTTGGTGCCCACAAAAGATAACACAGAAAAGGTAGAGCAGTACCAAAACTAGTTCTTGCTGCTCTTGTGTTTGTACTTGTTATTTGCTATACGTCAAAATGATGTGAGAATGGCTAAACTGAATTTTTTACTTATATAAGAAAACAAGTATATTTTCATCAAGCCCTAACTTTCTCGTAGTGCTCTACATCTTGTGTATCCTTTAAAAAAATGCAAATGTATGTGAGTGCTGATAGAGCTTTTGTGTACAGACACTCCACATGTTTAGGATAAGATTGTTCATGCCTGTTTTTTTAATATGAAGTCTAAATTTCTCAGATAAGGATGCATATTACAATGTCGACATTCTAAATTATAGAAATGTCCCCTTTTTTAGTTTATAAGTTTATTGTACAAAAAAAAAAAAAATCCTTGCTTAATTTAAAGTGCCTTTTATACAGAACAGATGATTAAAAGAGAAAGAAAATATATGATGAATCTAGTCACAAATTGAACTCATTGAAAAGTACACAGAAGGGTACCTAGTGTAAAATCTTATATTTATCAAACTATACACATATCTTTCGTTTGGGCGATTAGGAATACTTTTTCATCTGTATTATCACTTTAATACTATTGCAAAGATATGGCAATGGCCAATAAATAAATATTTACGTCTATTAGTTGGCATTACATCTATTTGATAACATTTATTAAGCACTAACTTTTTAATTTAAAACTTATATAACACTGCTACGAGATTACTAACAAAAAAAATTTAGAATGTTATGAAAATGACGCACAAACCACAATAGCAAAATTACACTGATGACATGGAAATAAACTTGGGTAACAATAAAATCGATAACAAAAGTGAAGAGTAACAATTTTATATTATAGTGTCAAATTCGATTTTTCTTTTGCTTTAGAGTCCATTCTCACTCTGTACTCTACATTCTTTTACCTCACTGATGCTTTCTATAAGCACATTTCTTATTTTAGTGTTTATGTATGTACATTGTATGCATTTATGTCATTTGTCTTTAATTTGCCAATTGTTATACTTAGTCTTTAATCTCATTTTATACTTATAATAAAATTAGGAGATCATGTTTTAATACAATGATTGGTCTTTTAAACAATTCACAGCCATATAACCATTATTTCACAGCCCTAAACCACATTTTAAAGAAGTGCCTAAAAGCAATGAATCTCACATTTACTAATTTGTTGTTTATTGAATAGCAATGAAATGAAAATAGATGTATTTTACTTTTATCATTTTATATTTGAGTGATAAAAATTTAAATTGCAAGTAGGAAATATTTTTTTTTTTAGTTTGCAAAGACATACTCGAGGCATATTTATTTGCGAAGTATACAAGTAATTTTCTTTTACTCTTGAATTTCCTCTGCAGTAAATATATTTTATAGTGTGCAGTAGTAAATAGTTCAAATGTAAAATTTCATGAGATCCAGGCTGAACTAAAAATCATTAAAGCCACCCGACTTCAAAATAAGTGTATTATTAACTATTTTTCTTTGTCCCCAAGTCTTATGTTTGGGCCCTTCTACAGCTCATAATTTTAGAGTGGTTAAAATTATCTTCGATATTAATTATTTTATAGTGGCTTAGTATATAAAAAACACTTAGCTTGTTTATATCCTGTATAGTTATCCTAAAGTCTAGTTTAATACTATGTACTTTATCAAAGACCATTTACCTTACTTAATTGTAATGATAGAAGAGCTAGTGAAATACATTGGGATTATAACCATTCCATAGAAAATATCTAGTTAACACAAAACGACTAAAGGATACAAACATTTTATTTTAAAGTCTCTAACCTGGAGTTAAAGTTGTAAAATTTCATGAAATGTATCTTAAAAAAAAAGTATCAATATTTAAAGGTATGGGGTTATTCAAAAAGTTATGTATATTGTTATTCTAATCTCTACTTCTAAAATGCATTTAATGGATGATGAAGAGATAGTGACAATGAAAAGGAACATCATTTTATACAAAATAAAATCGCGACAACTGTTACTCTAAAATGATTTTAGTCACCAGCAATTTTCCAGGAAAGATGGGTAATGTTATAAATGTATTGTCATTGGACAACTTTTGTGTTTTGCAGTATATGACGTCTGTGGTATGACTCAAGTAAAGGTTCTTACAATCATGATGTATATGTATATGTTTAAAAGTATCCCAAATATATATTTTACATATGGCAAGGTGCATATATAACCATTTAAACTCTAGTTTGGAATCATATATTAAAAACAATACAAATTTCTGTACAAGGACCAACATTTCTTGTGATTTTTAACAATTTAATTAGAAAATTTTATACCTTTTTCTAAGACTTATATATTCATATACGCCTTTTTACTTATTAATCATATAAATTTTATTCTATATACATGTATTTATAATTTTTTTTACCAAAATTGAAATTGTATTATGTAGGAGATGAAAATCTCTTGCTAAGTATTTTATATCTTGTTATTAATTTGAATATTTTATGTTCTATTAACAATCTGAGCTAAATTACTGTATTAAGATTTCTGAGAAGCAATTTGTATGTATTTCTTCATTCATTTATACCAACATTTAATACTTTTCTGAATTATTTTTACTTAATAAAAAATTATATTTTGATTACTTGTTATTATTTATCACATTTGGAAAATTGCAATGCAATTCACATTGTTACTCTTGGCTTCTTTTTAGGATTTAGGAACAATTTTTATTCTTTAAATTACACAAGACAGTTCTAACAATTGTTTTAAAATTTCAAGGATTATTTTCAAAAGTTTTGTAATATTCTTTCTTGAGTTGTCTTAATTTTTCACTCTTCTTGTCTTTAGATATTTGTTTCAGTTTTGAAATCCGTTTCTTTTGAGCTGACACACTCATATCCCCATTATAAAACTCATCTAATTTAGTCAAAAGTCTTTCTCGAGCAATTGCTTGGTTCTCTTGTAAAAGTCTTGATTCATGACATTTTATCACAACTCCTATAAAATCGAACATGTATAATAGATAAAAAAAAATATTTTTCAAATATGCCTTTAAAAAACTTCCTTACTTAGGGTAACTATATAAATTAAATCTTTTAAATAAAAGTTATTAGGTTAGTTAGTGACCTAAATGTACAATGCATTTTAAGCAATATGTGCATACTTTCTAGTTTTATATTTTGGACAGTATTGCTCTAACTTATCAAGGGTAATGAGTTAAATTCCTTTTCTTTGAGTAAGTATATTAATATCAATTTCCTAACAATACAGCAAAGGAAAATCTATGCTAAAAACAATTTCTTTCTCAAATGTTTTAGGATGTTTAAAATATTTCAAATCTGAAATGAGATCTCATGTTTCAATTTGCAATTTTGAGAACAATAAAAACAGTCTAATCCTGTCTGTAGGAAGTCTATTGTGATACTTAAAAATGTTCATTTTAACCTCAGTGGATGGAGTTGATTAAAACTGTGATAGCTTATATTCATGATTTATATACAGCTACATTTTCACTACTTTAGGAATATAAGAAATAGGATATTTGGATATTTCACACTTGGAATGTTGTACCTTTTAAAAGCGTAGTAAACCAAAGTCACACTATATTGCTTTTTGTATATTCTAAATAAATCGGAAATATATTAACTTTTGGTTCAAGAATTTAAATAAGATCAGAGTGTATAACTCTCACTTGGACAAATGTTGTACACTTTTTTTTATTTCATGATATAGGATTTTTGATTGGTTGGTTGGTTTATATGCTCAATGACTTATTTTACTATGCAATGACAGCTAATCAGGCAGGGACTTGCAGCTTAACGCAGATTGTGAACCACAACGAACATCCATGCCTAATCCTGGATTCGAAAACGGCACCTTGAGAAGCGTGGCCAGAGCGCTAACCACACAGCCATCAGATGGACCGATATATGATTTTTAAATGCTTAGATAGGAAATTATGTTTAGAACTGAAGCTATATACAATCTTATCAAATAGAAATCTAAAAATGCAAGAGCATGAAAATTTCAATTACGAATTTTAAATGCTTTTGCTTAGATAGGACATTTTTAAGTATGATCACAATTTAAAAACTTAGGAAATAGTTGTTTACCTGTAGGTTTGTGTTTTAGCAAAACACAATTTGTTGATTTGTTCACATTTGAACCACCTGGTCCACTTCCACTTATAAATTGCTCTTCTATATCCATTTCATTCAGCTTAGGGAATTTAGAATAGTCTATAGTGCTTTTTTGTTTACATGTGTTTAAAAATGCAGAAGTAATTGATCTTGTAAGGATGGATGACTTCTTAATAACATACATATTTCTTCAATATATTTTTAAAGTAATCTTTTATTTGATAAGAAGTTTTTTCCTCTCTAAAAAAAGAACAAAATAAAAGTATAAAAATGCTGTGCCTACATTTAATATGCATATTAATTTACATTTTCAGTACAATCATGGCCAAAAGTATTCAACAGTCTTCAATTTTATTCGTTAACTTCAAAAGTGTTGACTTTAGAAAAAACTTATAGACTTTATAAACTTATAGAAATCTTTTAGAGTATTCTCAAACGCAAAGTTGAGTGCATCCAATTACTTCAAAGAAGAAATTAAAGAACACCCTACAGCAATAATAAAATTAAAAAACCAAAGATGAATGTTAACAGATAGTCAAGCAATATGTCTCAATAATGTTACTATAATTTACACCAAAGATGGGCCAAACAAATATTGATTTTTTAAATAAAAATAAATTTGTCTCCAAATAGCTTAATATTATTCTAGTACAACAGCATTTTGCAAAAAGAGGATTTTTAGAGAGTGCTTAATAGTTGTGTCTATGGCTGTAGTTTAAATGGGATTTCGTTTATACATGGTAACATTGTACTAAACAATTTGATCTCAATTAATGTCCGGTTAAATATTCAAATCTAGTCCAGTTTTTTATGCAGTTACAAACTTCAGAGATGTATTGAAAAGTTTTTATTCCTATGCATAATTTTATAATATTTCACACATAAAGAAAACTTATCTGGAAATCACATTAATTTGAACTCCTGTTTTACAGAAACCTCTCTCGAGATAATTCTATTTGTCATATATATACCCCAACTTGAAAAATACAGACCAAGAGTTTTCGTTTGACACCTAACAATGGACCTTCTTAGAGTAAACTGATCAATATCTTGATAAAAATGCATATAGAAACCCTCTTTTGATTATATCATTACTTTAAAAAAGTTCAAGAGTACAAAAAGTATACTGGTCATATTTAGCTTCTTTTTTATGTAGGAACAATCAAATTTTGTATATACTGAAAGTTGGAGTTGAGGTGAAAAAGTGTGCTTAGGTTAACATAGTAGGTACATATATCTTGAAGCAAACAAATGTGAGGTAATATACTTATAAATTATTTTACTGTTCTGCATTTGTTAATAAGAAATTAATGGAAAGGGTTAAATACAAAAATATCTTTCAGTTAAACAACAATTTTGTCTACAAAGCATGCAATTTCTAAAATGCTATTACAAGTCTTTTCTATCACTATCAGTAATTACATTAATCTTAATAAACATAATAAAGAAAAAAAAAACCTACTTTTAAATGAAAATTTATTTCTTCCAAACTTGCAAGGTTTCTATTATCATTGAATTCTTTCTTAACTCTATTCAGGAAATAGTCTTTATCAGTATACTTCAATGTCTTTGAATATTTGAGTAAACTTTTATATAAACTAATC
This sequence comes from Linyphia triangularis, assembly GCA_963978545.1. Taxonomy (NCBI): domain Eukaryota; kingdom Metazoa; phylum Arthropoda; class Arachnida; order Araneae; family Linyphiidae; genus Linyphia; species Linyphia triangularis. The sequence goes on along the minus strand of OZ021723.1, from coordinate 32,367,778 downwards.
ACATTTTGTCTGACTACTGACATCGTTTAATCTAAAATAGAAGGGGAAAACATTGAGATATTTAGTGGTACATACTTGAAAATTTAAAAAAATTAAACCCATGATGAAATTTTATTAATCAAACATTCAATTTATAATTACTTTTGTAATCCTAGAAGCAACTCATATATTTACTAAGATTTGACTTTCAACAAAATCAATTCCTATAACTTTAAGTTCTATTTAAAGATGCTGTGGTTAAGTCAGTTATTGACAAAATTTTTAATTCAATGTGAACATGATTTTCTGAAAATATGAATAAAATGTATAGAAAATATCAATTATCCTTTTTTGCTAAACCCAAATGTTTCAAGAGTTAAGTTTAGCGTTATAATCCACTATATGATGTTTGGTACCAAATTTAATCACGAATTTCATGAAAACTTGCCACAGAAATCTTTTAAAGATGCTGGTGTATTGAACATTAGATAACTTGTAATTACTATTACAAGTCTTTGCTTTGAAATTTAATCTAGATTGATAAAATTTTTTGTTTTCATATCAATTTAAAAAAAAAATCATCAAATTGGCAATAATTTTTTACAAATCTTGTCAAATAGCCAACAAAAGTAGTTATCAATTAGTAATTTTGAATGAGTAAATTGTTCCCAAACTGAGAGAAGAACAAATAACCTTTGAAAGCTTATAAATAAATGTCATGTAGAACTACAATTAAAATAATATATATTTTAACTATGCAGCTCCATTTGCTTGTTGCATCATGCAGCTTGTCATTTTCATTAAAAAAAAAAAAGTTAACTCATTAGGAAAGACGATTTTCATATATGAAAGATGTTAGTCTTTCAGTTCTTTATTTTGTCAGCCTTTAGCACATTTTTACTGGAATTTTTGTAATGGGCATATTTAAAGCATGTGCAAATGCATTAAGCCTTAAAAAATTTTTTATTCAATCTTCCAAGATGAGATAAAAAAAAATAAAAAAAATAAACATAAAATTTTTAACCTCAATGCAATACTTGAAAGTAAAAATATATGGGTTAAAAAATATGGTTTCCAAAAAATGAAAAAAGTTTACACATTCAATCATTCTAAAAATTAAAATGCTTAGATGAGTCAATTTTCTGCAAGTAGTGTAGATAATTAAGTTTTTACTGACACGCATTATAATATACAAAATTTTATAAATAAAATACACAATTAGAATTCGGTACACTTTATTATTTTTTAATAAATAAAATTTCACATATTTAGATTCATATGTAAAAGTGGATTAATAGCATACAACATTTTAAGGAAAAGGCCTTTAATTTTTTTAAAGTTTAATCCTCAAGGAGGCTATTCAGCCAATCATCTACATTCGTTTGCTTTTGCTCCTTCGGTTTCTCTTCTTTTACTGCTATCTTTCCAGAGCCTAAAGAGAGAAGGAAATCTAGATCAGCAGTGCCTTCATCAGCCTTATGAAACACCTCAGGTTTGCTTTCTGGTTTCTGAATTAAACTCTTCAATGACAAACAAGAAGCTAAAGATTCAATAATATTCTCTGTCTTCTCTTCCAGCACAAATGGTTTTGTTGGGACATCAATGATTTCTTCACATTCATAACTTTCAATAATATCTGAACTAAGATCCGTAGGTTCTGGAATTTTAAATGCTTTTTGGGTAGCAGCAACAGGAGGTTCATCTAATTTTGTCTGGAGTGAAGATTTCCAACTATCTGCACTTGAGATAAATCTTTCCAATTGAGTTTCATCAAAAATATCTACAGGCAAATTAATACGCTTATGGAAAGGTATACATTTCACGGCATTAGCTAGGTCTTGAAGATCTAAGGTAATTGATTTTTCGCCAATACAAGCATCGTCCCATTCCTTTTCATCTTGAAGTCGTAGTTGTGATTCTGACCCACCGGAGTAGCTCAAAAGTACTTCGAAATCTCTTCCTCTCAAGGCATCAGCATGAGGATCAATAGTTGGCTCATCATACTTGGTCCAGTTGGTAGTTATTGATCTCTTATCATATTTCTTATTTTCACTCAAATCTGATTCTCTGTCAATATTTGGAGTAGGCGTAGAATTCTTATTTTCAGTTAAAGATTCAAAATTTGATGAAGTCTTCTTTTTAATATCTTGCTGATTATTTGCAACCTTATCTCCTCCATGTCTATTGAAGTTCTTTTTCTTAGGACCTGGAGTCATCTGAAATAATATCAATGCTCACTCATTTTTCAAAGAGAAATCTTTTTTAATTCATATTAAAATAATGTGATTGGATGGTAACAGTATTAATAATTTCTTGAAATATTGCAAGATTTTTCTCAATGCTGAAAAATCAGCTCCATTAAAGATGTACACAGAAAGCTTCTCTCTTTCACCAAGTAGTATGACTTCAAAACATAAAAAAGTGTAATGTTTAGCATAACATTTTTACTATAAAATTTCAGATAGGCCTATGTGAAAAGGTAACAATTTTAAAGACCACATTATAAACTTCAATGAAAAAAAAATAATAATAATAATAAAATAAAAAATAAGACTTAAAAAAAAAGTGCTTTTAATGAAAATCTTTTCCTAAGATTGACTCAACAGTTATGACCTCTTTCTCAAATTTTATTATGTTTCTAAGCTTGAAAGAGGGTTAGCCACTAAAATTTCATATTTCAACAAGCCTGGTACCTTCAACAGACTAGATACTTTATATAGGCTGCAAGACTGGATGATAATAATATGTGACAAGAAAGTGTGGAATTTTTTATACTGGTCAGCATTGTGAGATGGATTTCTTAATTCTTAAGAATTAACCTGTACCACTAAAAAACAACTCACTAGTAAAACTGCCCAGTAAAGAATAAATGTAGAAATTGTACATTGTAGACAAAAAAAAAAAAAAAATAATAATACATAAATTACAATCTGAACATCTGATGATAAATTAAATCACAAAGTGAATAAATACACTTTGATAGCTGGACCAGAATAGCCGTATTTTAAATTGCTAAGTAATTAATTTTAGAGGCTTCAGTTCTTGCTCATTTGGAGACAAACCACAAAATTATTTTAAACAGCTGTAATATAAAACCATCCAATACCAAATGTCACTACAACAAAATGTTATAAAAATATTAAAAAGTCGTTGATTTACATAACAAATCATCAATTTGTATCAATATGCAAATTGGTTGGTTGTATGGGATATTTTCTGAAACAAAAACTATGGCTGTACTGTGTCGAAAAATTGTTCGAGTAAGATTTAGAGCACTTTATGTAGGACAAGAGTCAAAGAAAGAAAACCTTTTGACAAGTCTTTAAAAGGGTAACTGCCCTGCATTTGCTTATTAAATGGGATAAAAGTGAGTAAACTCCCATCCTTTGACTAGGATAATAGTTAGTGAGAAAATAATAGTTATACCAGGCAGCGCTTAATAATGTACTTGATTTGTCACATTCATCCCCATGTCAACTACATTTGAAAATAAGGATTATAGAGAGCAATCATACAAGAAACAAACTTGGCACTTTTCACATGCTAAGCGAGCAAACCTTTGAGTTGCAAGTTAATATTATACATGCATATATAATATGATATATCTATAAGAAAATTAGTAAAAACAATCCTGTGAATGGACTGGATCCTACATTCAGTTGGATAAAATGATTGATAGTAAATTTAACTCTTTTAAGTTAACTTTTAGAGCAAACTATGAAACAATGTAAAGAAAAAAAAAAGTCACCAGAAGCTTTTGATGTAGAGGTTCCTAATTTAAAGCATCGAACTATAACAAATTTCTTCATGAAATAAGTATAAAAAAATTTAAAGTTACGTGAATCGTAAGACAAGTTAATCGGACCGGCTAAATTGCCGGCCTATTGTAAAATCGTTAACTAAAAATATCCCAAGGCAATTAAAAACAAAATAGCCGACTGTCAATGATATCCTATGTTCTCTTTAGTTTTTTTATGGTTCGGTTAATTCGGAAAAGAGTTATAAAAATGTTACTGTATGAAGTTGGTTGTATTCAGATTATCTGGCGCCGTCAGCAACACGAGGGCTATAATGCGCCGAAACATTCGTCATTAGACAAGCTAACATACATTTACAAACACCCATGCCAAACACGGGACTCGAACCCGCAACCTCGCGGTCTAGAAGCTAGTACGCTACCCACTATACCGTTTGGTCGGCTACTGTATGAAGTTATCAACTTTTGAAGCATTATTAAAATTTGTACTAGAGTAATGCCGACAAATATATAAATGGAATAAAACGAAAATTGTTACAAGATAATTCAAAATAAAATCAGTAAAATCATTAACAAACATTAAACTCACCTAGAAAATCAACTTTTAACTTGTTCCAACGTCAATAATCACGTACCAAAATTATAGACGTCAACATGTAAACAAAATGTCGAAGTAGAAGTGTTTTCTAGAGCATTTATCATAATGCCAAGTTTTTAATAATTAAGATACACTACATTAAGAATTTCGAAACATTTCAACAGTAAAATTCAGTAAAAAAATCAATGATAGGTTTCAAGTAAATTAAATGTATTTTAGTATTGATCCCTTAAGATATTTCTTATGGATCTCATGTATGCTTAAGTTTTCGTAGTAAACAACTGTTAAAATATATTGAGAATAAATTTTGCATTTTGATTTGCTAATAGAAAACAAACAGTTCAATTTGCTTTTAAAGGTGTATTGTGATTGGTCACATCAGGAGAGTGAAGGGTTGTTATGTTATATTTATATCACAGATATGATTGACATTCTGACCCAAAATATTAAAACTAGAGGAGTGGAACATCCCACAACTTTCAATTACACTTTATGCTGGTCACTAAATTGGGAATAAAATAGTATTATTACCATTTTCATATTTTCGTTCATTTTAAAAAAAAAATTCAATTTGGTGATGTTTTTGTGGTAATTCTTACATGGGATACAAAAAAAAAAAAAAAATCGCCAAAATGGCGATACACTTTTCGACAATTCTTTAGTTCCCCATTCTTGAAAGTGGAACAGAGGAGAAGAGAAAAACGATAGTTGATGAGTTATAAGAACTCTGCGTTAAAGACACTGTAACAATGTGCGCTAACAGGGTGTCGAACCAAGGACTCCTAGATCAGTAGACAGACGCGATAACCACTAAATAAAAGTGACCACTAGTGTCTAGGTGTTGTATCTGACATTTGTACTCGAGAACACCGCATATAGTGGCCCCTTCCCAGTGAATCGTGAAGGGGGTGAACGATTGACTGATTTGCTTGTGAGTTGAGTGCGTTGCTTGAGAGAGTTGAGTGCGTTGCTTGAGGGAGTTGAGTGTCAACGCGCGTCAAGTCAACGCGCTTCGGAGATGAACATATTTGGTTCGATCCCAGGGTAAGTAATTTAGACAATTCTGGCGTAAGTAATTTGGTGGTGTTTATAACTTCGATTTGTACTCTTAATATGTCACTGGAAATACTACAATATAAGAATTACGCGCTCTGGGTAAATATTTTAGCTTTGCATTATTTTAACTTGTCGTTTTTAATATTCGATACTTACATCTTTATTATTACTTAATATTTATTAATTGATATTTTCGACAAAATAACGACCGTTTCGATATTTCTTGAGAGCAAAATTTTCCTCAGAGAGTGCTAGTATTTCCCCCTTTTCCCTCGGACTTCAGACCAATTCTTGCCGGCTTCACCTCGAATTCGATCAGTTTCCGGACATTGGCCAATGGCCGGCCACGGGGACAAAATGGATTAGTTGCAAAGGGAAAGATAAGTTTAGGTTGAGTTTCCGGTGAATCGCCAATCATCGGCGACTCACCTGGGGATGGAATTCCGATCACCGCCCAAGGTAAAATTGCTACTAGGGCTAGTGCCTGGGTGCTGTATCTGTTATTTGTACAACACTTATTTTTCAATTCTTTACACCTTTCTAACATTTTTAAGAGAATTTCGGAGGTGGGGATGTTTTAAACATCTTAAGAGGCATTACCACAGATATTTTGATCAAAATCATTATTGTGGTTTCTTAGCAATGGCTGAAAAACATGATTTTTTCATGTTTTTGTTTCATATTGACATGATTTTCACATGTGCAATAATGACAAAAACCATAATGACAAGTCTCATGGTAACTACTAATCTGTACACCAAATCTGAACATCGTAGGTCAATTCGTTCGTGAGTTATGCTGACCAGGTACACACAGACAAAAAAAAAAATTCTAGACCACTTTTTTAAAGCCAGGATGATCCAAAACGTGTAAAATTGCAAAAAAATAAATAAAAAATAATAATAATTATTTTTGGACTCAAACAATACTTTCATCACCTTATGTTAACATATGAGGACTTGAAAGTAAAAATATAACCCATAAAATAGAGTTTTTAAAAAATCCTTTATATGCAATGTCAATTTTTATATTCATTATCACATTGCCGATATCAAAAACATTTCTATCAGCAAAATGTGTGGCAAACTACGTTTCAAAATTTATTTATTAAAAATGAACGTGAACGTCACCCAAATATCATTTATTTATTCTGATAGAAGTAATTTTACTATTTATTTATTAAAAAACATTTTGCCTACAAGAAAGAGTTTCAGCAATGGTCGGTTCAATGATTTATTAATGCGATTGAATGACGGCAAGTTGGTTTTTTAGTATTCCGTAAAAGCAACCTTTTAGAGACAGTAACAGCCCCCAAATTTGAGAAAATGCATCGTCATTGACATCGAACCTATCTGCCAAGTTTCAGACCGATTGGATTCCCATCGATAAACAAACAAACTTACAAACAAACAAAAACAAAGCAAATATAAAGGATTTAAAAAGGGACATAACTTTTCAATCTCGTTTTTTGAAGATTTCAGATAAGTTGCAAAATGTTGCACTTGACTTTTCTTTTTATATACTTTACTAGCTAAATACCCGCTACGAAATTTTAACATGTGCAATATTTTAGCCAACAGTGAGGCCACGAGTTGCGGAAATCTGTCATTCGTGTATAGATCCCAGTTTTTGGCGCTTTGCTCGCAGGAAAGGTTCATCGCTACGCAAAATCGAGTTCGCTTCGTTCGCTGAAAAGTTAAATGACACATAAACAAAGGCTTACTTCATTCGTTGAAAGGTTCATTGCTGCGTAAGCATAAGCTCACTTCACTCACTAAAATTTAATTGCTACGTAAAGCCTTAACTTGTCAAGAAAAAAAAAAATCCTGTTAATACAATATTACAACACCCCTTTAAGATTATTTTAACACGTGTTTGTGGAAAGCAAAATTAGAGGCCAAAACTACTTGTATTGAAACTTTCAGTGCTCTAGGCCTACTAGAAGTCGCTTTTTGTGAAAAAATAAATTAAAAAAAATAATTAAAAAACAAATTAAAATTTTAACATTATTTTTGTCAGTCCAATTAGAAGGCCAAAACTACTTAAGTTGAAAATTTCAGAACTGTAGCCCAATTACAAATCGGTTTGTAAAATATTTGTTAATTATTTAAAAAAAAAAATTAAAAATAAATAAAATTTGAAAATTCTGTTTTTCAAAAATCCAATTAGAAAGCCACAACTACTTATGTTGAAAATTTCAAAGCTGTAACCCTAATTGAAATCGTTTTGTAAAATATATATTAATTAATTAAAAGAATTAATTAATAACGAACTCAAAACAAAAATTTAAAATTCTGTTTTCCTAAAGTCCAATTAGAAAGCCAAAACTACTTATGTTGAAAATTTCAGAGCTGTAGCCCTATTAGAAATCGTTTTGTAACATATTAATTAATTAATTAATTAAAAAAATTAATTAAAAAAAAACTAAATAAGAATTTAAAATTCTGTTTTAAAAAACTACAATTAAAAGGCTAAAACTACTTATGTGGAAAATTTCGGAGCTGTATCTCTATTTGAAGTCGCTTTGTAAAAAAATAAAATAATTAAAAAATTAATTTAAAAAGAACTAATTAAAATTTTAACATTCTTTTTGACACATATACAATTAGAAGGCCAAAACTACTTATGCTGAAAATTTCAGAGCTTCAATTTTAAGTAGGTTTTTATAGATCCACAGACAGACAGACAGATACATATCTTGTTTTATTATTCTAGATATTAACTTCGAATTTGTGTGTGGAGGGCAAATTTCTGAAGGACTATCAAATTTCAGAAGAACTTGCCGTCATTCATTCGAGCCGAATCTTTGTAGACAGACTACAGTTGTCAATGTCAATATATTGAATCGAGTTTTGGAGGTTGTCACTGAAAGACTTCTTTTACACCCGCTACTATAGTCTCTTCGGATGATAAGTAATACACTTCCCGTCATCCAATCGATCTAAAGCTTTGCGTATTGATTTGTTGTCAATGGCAATGCATTCTATCAAGTTTTGGTGCTGTCACTGTCACCAAAAGGTCCCTTTTATACACGCTTCTATTATCGCTTCGATAATCTTCCGTTAGTCGGGTACCAGATAAAAATTGACAAACTGCTGCTATAAGTTTTCCAAACTAATAACCTTCCGCTGCATGATATGGTTGATATAACAACCCCCGAACTAAGAAATAAATATAAAAGTTCACGAGGAAAAAATATTATTTTCGTGTAAAAATCTCAGTTTGGTGGTTTTTGGTACCCGTCTAAAGGGAAAATGCCATCGCTTCTGAATGTAAATAAACCATTTGCCGTCATCCAATCACGATGTTATTTAACAGATAGATTCGTTGCTTATAAGAATCCATACATCAAGTTTTTGGTATCTATATCGATGGTTTTTGGAGGCTGTTATTGGCCGCTTTTTACGCCCGTTTTTATGGCCGCTGTGAATTATTAATAAACCCATTTCCCGTCATCCAATCGAGCTAAAACTTTGAAAGTTTTAGCAAATACACTCGCTATCGATGACTAGGCTCTCTATCAAGTTTTATGGTTGCCACTAAACGACCGCTTTTACATGTGTTTCTATTGTTTTAAGTTAGAGTTACCAGCTTTTACGTTCTATTATCAGGATACCATGCCTAATTTAAACACGTACGATTTGGTGATATTTGATGACTGAAACCTTCCTCTGTTAAGGCTGACGAGGCTAAATCTTCTGTCATTTAATTAATTCACTTGCAGTCATCCATTCGAGTTGAAACTTGGCAGATAGACTTGCTGCCGATGAGAGTGCCTTCGATCAGTTTTTTTTTAGGATTGTCACTAATCGGCCGCTTTTACACGCGGTAGTATAATGTCCTTTCGGAAGACTAATTAACCCACTTACCGTTATTTAATCAAGATAAAAGTTGGCAGATAGATTCGTTATGGATAACAATGTATGCAATTAAGTTTTTGGGATTAAAAAAAGTTACTCAGTGATTTGGAATAGATGTTTTCTTCCCGCTGGTTCAACACTATAAAAAAAAAGTTGCAATTGTTCATAAAAGTTGGCAATACATATATAAAGGATTTATATTAAAAACGTTGTTTTTAGGGTTGTATTAACTTTGATTTGGTTTGTTTGTGTGTGTGGGTACGTTTATGTTGGGAAATTCTGCGGATATCTAATCAACTCTCTGGCTATCATCCAATCGAGATGAAACTTGGCAAATAGATTTTTTATGCCAACGCATTCTATCAAGTTTTGGGAGTTGTCACAAAATGACCGCTTTTACACTATTATCCGTGCTATTATCTGTTCTGAGCATTAATTAAACCATTTGCCGTCATCCATTCGACTGAAACCTATTGACAGATAAATACGTTGTCGAAGAGAATGCTTTTTATCAAGTTTTGAGGCTGTCATTGAAAGGCGGATTTTACCCACGCTACTATATTTATCGCTTCAAAAGGAAAGTGAACCCACATGCCGTCATCCAACCTAGCTGAATATTGACAGAGAGATAACTTATTGGCCATGTGTTTATCGATAAAACAAATGTTGTTTATAGATAAACCAAATGTGGTTTATTTATAGGCGAACTGGTTGGTCATTCGATAAACCACATTTAGTCCATTCTATCATGAATGGTTTTGAAAAAACGAGGTAGAAAAGCAAAAATCAATTTTTATCTTGAGAATAGCTCCCACCAAATAGTCTGGATGGTGGTGGTCACTATAGAGACAAAACTCGTAGAGTTAAAATAGAGATGATGCATTCCGGAAATCATCATCCAAAACGGTTATAAATGTAAATGTCTTTTTCCTGGAATCCCCAGTAGAAAATGGGGATAGTCTTATTTTCATGGAAACCGACGTTGCTAAACAACATGGCGGGAGCTATTCTTTGATAAACAAACAGTATACTTATCTCCAATAATGTTCTAATTTCTTCTGCTAATTAAGAGCAGCACGAGTGAAATCTATGCAAAGTTCGTAAACGTTTCATTATCATATAGTGTAGTACTTAATTTTACAAAATGAGATGCACTTTTTAGGTTTTCTTGTCTCTGTCAAAAAAATAAAAGGACATGATATTGTCTTGTTACCCACTTCCAAAAGCAGTCAGCGAGTTACGATATTGTTTGACAATTTAATTTCATTCAAGATGTTTGGCATGATTCTGTTAAAGGAAAATTGATAAGTCTATTATAAAGTGAACAGATGTGGCTAAACAGACGAAGCATGGAAGTAAAACATTGTGAAGTCCGTTTTATACTCAGGGGATTAGGGGCCATGTATTCATTAAAGGTGGAGGTTTCAGAAACAATTGATTTGGAGGAGTGTCGCTACATCCGTTGATTCTGTCGTTCAACGTGACTAACGTATTTTTTTACGAAATTTAACTCAACCAGAAAAAGTGACGACAGTATGTTATTGACAACATATACTTGTAAACCGTCATTTTAGGCATGAGTTAAACACTTTATAACAGGGGATTTTACAGATCATAAATTCTTTTTTTTTATGTCTGTAAACAAAAATCTGCTAAGTTATCTTCACTTCAGCAATGGCATTTCATCTGTATATAAAAACCAATGCCCTCACTAATTGCTCATCAGTATTTATTTCACTTCCCATACACCCACAACTCTGAAATTCGGTTCAAATGGCAACAAGAGCAAGCATAGAAAAGTAAGCTATTCTAATCTCGATTAACTAATTCTAAGGAGTCGAATAGGGATCAAAACTTTTCAAACAAGGAATATCAAAATATACACTTCCAATGCCGTCCATAATTATGGAATTTGGTACAAATGTCAACAAAGGCAAGAATAGAAAATATAAACTGTTCCGATCTCAATTATACCTAATTTCAAAAGAACGAAAAGGGGTTAAATGTTCCAAACGAGGAATAATCAAATGACCTACTTTAATGTAGTCACAATTTTGAAATTTGGTACAAGTATCAAGAAGATCAATCATAGAAAAAGTCAGCTATTCCAATTTTGAAAAACCAACTCTCAGAGTAGGAAATGGAGTCAAACAAAAATGTGGAATGCATAAATGTCTATCGATTGCTAAAATGCATATAATTAACACGTTTGTTCCAATTTTATTTTAATTTTCAAAAGCCAGGGAGGTGCATCTCCTTGAACCTTCCTCTTGGCGCCTATGATTATGAAGTGTATGACAAAATATTGATCATTGGTGCCATTTGAACTGCCTCTCAGCCAAGTCCAAATTTTAGTTCTGATGTTTTTGAAAAAGGAATAAAGAAAATTGAAAAAATACATGGAACTACAAAACTATCATTAAATTTTTTTTTTTGAAAATATCAATGTATCGGTGACTTTTATTGATGTTTTTAATATCGATATTTTTTTTTTAAAATATCGATATATCGCCGACCTCTAATTCAAATCATTCAAGTATTTTACCATTTACGACGAATTTCCAATACATTAAGATACCAATATGCAGTGGAAGTAATTGTTCGTTAAAAAAGTAAATAGATTATTAATTTTTGTTAAAACTGAACAAGTGTTATGTAACTTGTATCTTCATTAAAAATTCTTCTTTTGATGATATTTGATTACCCAATCCTAACGTAATCATAGGATTTTATGACATCAGTGCTAAATCAATTTGTAACTTATTTAGAATTTCAATTGTGGAATTGCAAATGACTGTTGAGTAAAATGCGGACTATTTATTCAAACAGAAAGTATTCACAATTAGTTTAAAAATCAATTATTCCACTAATGTATACGACCCTACTTGGTTTCATAACTTAAAATATAAATATGTTGATTAGTATATTCAAACTGAAGTTATGACTGAAGAAAAAAGTTTGAGACTGACAAAAACTAGTTTCCCCCCAATTAAAGCTTGAAATTTGCGGTGGGGATCTTTAACACTTCATCGAATTTAGAAAACTTCGCATGTGTAGATGGAATATGAGGAATTACAGTGATTATTTTTTTAATTCTGTTCTACATGGGTTATTCTAGAGAAAATTTGGAATTTGATCAAATCTTAAAAAATATATACAGATATATATATATATTTCAAAAATCTTGATACTTACTATAAAGGGAAGATATAACCAAGAGTTCTGTAATTATACTATTATAATGGTTGAGATGAAAAGTTTGATTTTTTCATAAGTATTATAAAAGGTAGTATCAACGGATGTGACATAAAGTATAAAAAGTTGAAGAGATTTATTGAATGAAGTTAAATTTAAAATAAAAAGTTATAAAATATAAGTAACACTACTTTTCAACTGGTTAGATACTATACGATTTAAAAAGTGATAAAATATAATAATTTTAGTGCATATTTTTAATTTTTGCAAGATTTTCGGAAATAACATTTTGATTGTATTTCTGAAAAATAACCCAAATAAAAGAGAATATAACCGTGAACTGTGGGATGTCACCTGATGCTGAACAAATTGTCTTAATTTGTTTCAGTTTTAATATTTCAAATAATTATAAGTTTTAAATATTCAGAAGATAAATAAAAAAAGACATTTTGATGGTTAAAGTGTTGTCTTATTTCACATCTTAATTAACTTTAATAAAAATTAGTAATAACCGTGATAATTTGTTGAACACCAGGTGTTTAAAAAAAAATGAAAGATATTGGGAATGGGGGGGGGGAATCTTGTTTTGAAACATTTATATGAAATCATATTTATTTGAAATTTAAATTTCCTAAATTGTAAATCCTTTCCCAAATTCTATTGGGTTTCATGGATGTGACATGCTCATCTCAAGTCTTTCTCTAACAAGTCCAATAACTTCATAACATTATTCACAAATAATTTAGTCTGTAGCTTTGCATCTGAACAAATCATCTGCCTAAATATGATTTCTTTATCAAAGCAATATATTACTGTAAACTGCAAGGATATTAATGACACATTTTTTAGGTGTCCACGGATGTAACCTATAGATCTAGTTACAGGCATAAAACTTTATAATTTAATTCATAAAATATTACCTTGGAAACGGTCAAAATAATAAGTGATGACTGTCTACGGATGTGTCATTGCATTGTTTGGGAGTACAGTTTGAGTAATAATTAAAATATTTTATTGCATTTTGAATTAGTTATATCAGTCATGCGAAGGTTGGTAATCCCTAAAAATGTATTTTTATTAGTATACTTTTTGTTGTAAACACCAGTTACACAAATTCCCGATTCTCCATAGAATGGCTCATGTAACCATTTACTTTTTCACAAATGAGACGCTTAATTCCAAAAGCCTAAGTCCAAAAACTGGAATTTTTTAGGATGCGAAAAAAACATCTAACAAATTTGCAAGTGTCGGTATCGTTTTGTTTTGTATGATTTCTAGGTCTTCTTTATTACAATAATATCTGACTGCAGCCAGCAATATTACATTTTAAATTTATTTACAAAGTTAAAAAAAAATAAAAATTCTGACATAACGAGTTCTAGAATTGAAGAATGGACATAATGCGTTTTAGAACATGTTCCTATACACACATTCAGTGAAAATATAAAATCAAGTTACAAAAGGTAAAAGTTTTTCAAAACTCGTTTATTATCTCAAAAATCACACTAGGTTATTTCAAAAGAACTGCCAAAGGAAAATTATGCTTTTGTATTTAGAAGCTTCTTCACAAAATTAAAAAAACAAACAACTTTTTAAAATATATTAAACACACACACACCTTTTTACTTTCACTTCGCCAAATTTAAATTAAAAAAAAAAAAAAAATATATATATATATATATATATATATATATATATATATATATATATATATATATATATATATATATATATATATATATATATATATATATATATATATATATATATATATATATATATATATATATATATATATATTAACGGGAATTTCTAAATTTTTGTACTTTTAACTCGACAAAGTTAACATTACGACGAAAATACAGCTCCTTTTAATAAATTTCTGTGCACGCCGCTGACCGTGATTTTCATCGTTTGACTGCCGTCCAAGTGGCGCGTAGAGAAACCCACCTTTAAGAATGGACCGTCCCACCGTGCGTAAAGCTGCGCCTCTCGACTAGACATCCATTCACGTGAGATCGCCAATTGATGCCGGGACAGCGTGGAGCTCGGACAGTCGTCTTCGCTTAATGAACCGGCGTTTTAGAGCAAATACTCCCAGTCTCTTATGTTCTTTTTCATGCATTTAAAGAACTGCTAAAAGGACAGATACAATTCGCCACAGGAAAGTTGTTGCCAGTTTGAAAGAGCTTTGTACTTGTTTGAATTATCGTTTGGTGTTTCGTAAATTGTGAAATAGAATTCCGCTTGTGATTTGTTTGAAATTTACGAATACAGACTATCGTGGAAGAGGATTAACCATGCTTCGAACGTCGCTGAAGTTTGCTGTGATAGTTTTTTAAGGTAAGTGGAAGTAGCTGGCTTGAAGTTGAATGAAATTGACGATCTGTTTATTATGACAAATTGTGAGTTGCAGTTCAAAACAGTTGTAATTGTATTTAAAATAGAACTATAAAATACTCGAGTTTTTAATTTTCGTTTAAAAAGTAAGATTTTGGACCGTGTTGCTTTTTTCTTGCACTTTGCATTTGCGATAAGTTCCATGTTTTCAAATTATGACAAAAAAATTCTTTTACGGTTAGAATAAAGTCACTGTATTTTTCGGGGATTGGCGAGCGTTAGTGAGCAGGGGGCTGAGAATTCTAGCACTATTTTGAATTTACGTTTAACACATTAGTTGTATTAAAAATCGTTAGTATTGATGTGACATGAATTTTTTATTTGAAATTGGGTATTTCCTTATAAATATCGAAAACGCAGTTTCCTAGCTTACAAATTTACACATTTGTTCTTGTTGCATTACAAAATTTCTAAAATACTTTTATTTCTTGGTAAAATTTATTAAAAAAATTAAATAATTTTTATTTGAAAAGACATTAAAAAGAGATATTCTAGATAATATTTGGGATTTTAAAAACAGTCATGGATTACAATTGCTGTGTGATGTTATGCGAAATAAAATAAGCAAGTAGTTCTAAATTTTATAAAAGGTTAAAACCCATGTGTTCCCATGTGTTCAACCACTTAGTTATCAAAATCGCATTTTTGTCTTTTATTTTGGGAAATAATTATATACTTCTTTATTTTTTTGAAAAAGTTACTTTTTGATAGTTCAGATACTTCTTCAATAATTTTTTTCAAAGAATTTCCTTTATGACAATTTTTACTTAAAATAAAAATTTAAAACACTTGCTAAAACAACAATGGTGTTCAATTAACATATATATGCAAATTAATGATAAACTGAACAAAATTATCTATAAGGATATCATTAATTAAGAGACCTAATTAAGTTTTTATTTTTATTTTTAAAATACACGTTTTGTTGATATTTTTTATAAAGTAAAATCAATATCATTAGGAAAAATTATAAGTTAGATGAATGAGTTTATCATTTTTAAACTACTATCATCAATTATATTAGTGAAAAATAAATGTTGTCAATATATCTGAAGTAGCCTGATTGTATAGAGGAAGTTTGGTTTGTACGTGCGTAGATAACATATTTTGCCTGATTAGCAACAGATATATATTATTTTAATAATTAGGGAGGATATTGTTTACGGGTTGTATTAAATTACAAATATCCTGTGTGTATTTTAAATAAATAAATAAATAAATAAATAAATAAATAAATAAATAAATAAATAAATAAATAAATAAATAAATAAATAAATAAATAAATAAATAAATAAATAAATAAATAAATAAATAAATAAATAAATAAATAAATAAATAAATAAATAAATAAATAAATAAATAAATAAATAAATAAATAAATAAATAAATAAATAAATAAATAAATACATTTTAAAGAAATCTTTGTATAATTTCCTTGGTTTTCTCTTAATAATAGTTTTTTTCTATTTTTGTAATAGGATTAATGTAATATCTTTCGTAACATATAAAGACCTATCGAAATATTACGATAAAACATTGAATTTTTATCAAATATAAAAACATTAATACAGTATATTTTGAAATTAGTTTAATATCTTATATCTGTTAAAATGTTTAATTTGAAACATTAATTAGAAAATGTCGAGCATTTTTCTAAACATAAGAAAAATTATGAAACTAATTTTAAATGTTATTAGAAAATGCTTCATTTTAATTTTCTTTCAAATCAAGTTAGTCTACCAGCTAATAGTACTGATTTTAAGTCTGGAACGAAAATGATTTCCCATTTTTAACACACATTCAGACATGTCATGGGAAATATTTATATATAAGGACAGAAAAGCATTGGAGGTGCATAACGCGGTTCATGAGTTATGTATGATATATAGTTATGATATGAAATTTTGTACACTCTATAGTGAATTTATAAGTAGAGTAACCTAGTGAACAAATGAATAACGTATCAGTAGAAAAATACAAAAATCTTACTTCACAAATATATTCTTGATAAAATTTTTCGTGGAATTATTACAATTAATACTAATTATTAAGAGAGTAATATGTTGTGTGTATTATATAATCATTGCGAAGTATACACTTTAAATTCCATGTATAAAATATGTTTACTTTGTACTATTAACTTCATGGGGTATTTTTTTTGTATAAATGGGTCTTTCTACAGAAATTAAGGAATTTATGTAACCGGTGTTTAGTACGAAAAGTATACTAATAAATATACTTTTTTTAGTTATAAATAACCTTAGACGCTGATGCGATTAAATGCAGTTTCAATTTATTGTAAAAGACAATTGTTTCTCAAATTTTACCACCCTCAAATTTTAATTTACTAAAATTATTATATATGGTCTCTTTCTTTGTGTAGATTTTATACATTTGTATAAGTAAAGTAATTTACATTTAAAAAAAAGTTAGAAAATATAGCTTTATTAAATAAGTCTTTGCATTCACTTTTAACCTTATGTCATATCTGTAGAAATTTCTTTTTATAATAATTATAAAATATGTATAGATTTAAAAATTTTTTTTTTAATTTTATTTCAAATTTTTAATTTTTTTTTATATTATCATAAAAGTATTATTACTCTTCATGATATCTCCCTATATAGTAATACTAAATATAATAAAGATTTTTGAAGAATGCTTTTTTTTTTTTAATTATAATAAATTTCCTAATTTTACATAGAATGATCCGATTGTATAGTTTATTTGGTTCATTTGGTCTTATGATATTTAATGAAATACCTATACATAAAATTAATACTTGTTTTTTTACAAACATTTTTTTTAAGTAAATAACTATGGGATGAGGGAAAATAGAAAAGCAATAATTTTCCATAGAATATTTATTATAATTTTTGCTTTTCTTCAAAAACCGCAATGTATAATTTTTAAATATTGCTTACTGGAATCCGCAACTATTTGTATTATGACTAAATTAAAAATATGCTGAAAAGTATTAAATGCTGAATGCATTTTTAGATTTATAGAAATCGTGAATAATATTTAGAAGGAAAAAAAAAATATTTTTATGTTGTTATTAAAATATATCTTTTTGAAGAATGTATCTTCGTGAAACCACAAAAGTTTTCAATTTATAATATACAAAATAAAGTAATTCCTTTCAAATAGTTTTTATGTGATATTGAAGAAAACTTGTTTTTGTTGAAATACCGTGAAAGAAAATCACAAAACATTATAAATTCCATTCTTCAAAAGGAGGAAATGGAACAAAGATGCAGTCATCTTCAAATGCCTGTTTATTGTTCAGTTCTAAATTTAGAAAGTTAAAGTCTAGAAAGAACAAAATTTTTTAATATTTTCCAATACCTTTTGAGTCTTTCATTCAAGGTTGGTGTACTTAAAATAAATATTTGTTTAAAATAATTTTATGGATGGCAAAGAAATGTATTGAAATAAGGATTTATTGTTATTTTAAAGCTTCGAGTGGAAAAAATCTTTCATTCTCTGAATATAACGTATAATAGGAAATCTTAATGATAAATGTAATTCAAAATAATTTTAATGATAACATATTAATTGCAAAGTGAATACATGTTTGTGAATGTTTCTTAGAAAGTTAAGCTAGGAGACTTTTCACATTTAATTTTTTTAGTGAGTTTCCGAAATTTCACTAAGTGAATATTTTAACAAGTTATTGCTTAATTTTAGCTACAATGAGTCCAGTTATTAGAAATCTTGTCAATCAAATCCCAAAATCTTTTTGATGGCTCTTTTTTCTACCTTCATGCCTCATAGTTATACATTTCGAATAATTAAGACCAGTTAACTATAAAGAAGAGTTTCTACTATATAGTTAAGATGGCAAAAATACTTAGTAAAAATAATATTTTTTTTTTCTGGATAACTAAAAAAAAAAAAAAAAAAAAAAAAAAAAAAAAAAAAGTGGATACAAGTACAATAAAACTCTTATCAATGGGAATAATACCTTTAAAAAAAATCGAAAGTTCAGAAAATCATAAGAGTATTTAATTTTTCCTGCGTATAGAAATTGACTGTGACTTCGCCATGCTTAAAATACTTTGAATGCTTAGAATCAAGGGGATTTGAATAATTAAATTAAATAATAGGAAAAGAAAATAATTATTTAAAATGCTGAGTACACACTGAAGGTTTCATAGAAATACGTTAAGCCATTTTATCGTGATTTTGTAACAAACTAAACATATTTTCACATGAATACATTACTACGTCGATCACTTCAGTATAATTTCAGAGTAAGTACTTCGCATGCGTTTTATTTGTATTTTTTTTTTTTTTTTTTTTTTTTTTTTTTTTTTTAAATAAGGAAGCTTTTTTTTTTACGGAAACCGAAAAAATTATTGACACACTGTATAAAAAGATCTAAACAATTAAAATGATTGTATCGAAAACACGGAGAAACAAAAACTGATTCTAGATTAATCAATTTAACGCGAGCATAATTCACTATCAACTAAGGAAAGAGACAAAACGAATAACGATGAAATATATTCCTAAGTTAAATGTTGGATTGTTAACAAATTGAAATGGAAATAAAGGAAATAATATAATATAATGAAATGTTTTGTGGAGTGAGTTAGTATCTCATTACATATATGATTCATCAACAAAAAGCTTACGCTTTCTTGACATTTCAATTTCTGAAAAGTCGATCATTTATAAATTTCCAATTTTGAGTAATAAAGCAGCTGTTTAAGAGAGAAACTGTAATATATATTTTTATAATACCTACCATTTAAGCAACACAAACCAACACATTATACGTTTTATCATCCCAAACATAGTTAATATATTTCTTTTAATAAGCTAATATGTGTACAGTTTATGTGCATTTACACTTCAGTGTTAAAGAAAAGACTATATCATGATACTAATATTACAATACTAATATTAGAATAGAGACTGTATTTTCGTTCTATACTAATGTTAAAACATAAAGTGTTATGTATAAAAAAAGGAAGAACACATCATTTTAAATTTCACATTGGTGTTGGTCGCTCCACCCAAACTGCAAGTGAGTGATATGAACTAATTAGATGGGAAAAAAAAATACTGTGCTAGAAAAGCAGTAAATTTATAATACTATATTTAAAAATATCGTTAGAAAGAGTCTATTGCAGGAATTTGCAAACTTACACAAAAAATATTTATCAACTAATTAACCTACCAATTATTATTAAAATCAAAGGTCTGCAAAACATACAACATTTGAACCTGATACCACCCTTGTATATAAAAATTTCACATAGATGTCTGTACGTCAATCCTAACTGCAAGTGAGTTATTTTAATTAATTAGATAAAAAAACTTTATTTAGAAAATTAGAAAATTTGTATATATCGTATTTAAAAATACCGTTAGAAATGATATATTGCAAAAACATTTATCAAATAACCAACCTAAGAATTATTAAGGAACTCAAAGGTCTACAAAACATACACCATTTGAACCTGATACCACCATTGTTCCTGAAATTCCACATGGTTGGCTATACGTCTATTCCAATTGCAAGTGATTTATTTTAATTAATTAAATGAAAAAACTTTATTTAGAAAATTAGCAAATCTGTACATTTCGTATTTAAAAATACCGTTAGAAATGGTATATTGCAGGGATTTGCAAACTTGCCCCAAAAAATTTATCAAATAACCAACCTACCAATTATTATGAAACTCAAAGGTCAACAAAACATACACCATTTGAACTTGATGAACACCATTTGAACTAACCTACAAGTATCCTTTTATTTTCTCCGAGCAGTGCAATACATATGGCCCCTTTACTAGTTTTTAGCATTGAATTTCAAGTGATTGATGACAACGCATAAATGGTGCAGACCAAAATCGATAGCGGACAAAAGTAACAAAAGTAGAAATTCCGATATTTTGACGTTACATTGCGATGATGGAAAAAATGACGTTATCTTGCAACTGAATCTCAATGTGCTCACAAAGTGAGAATTAAAATATGAAAACTTAGCATTTATTTCGATTTTATATAAGAATCGTTATCTACCCATGCTTTTTACATTAAAAAATAACTGTTCTTTTTTCTCTATCACTATTACTGTGTAATACAATATGTTTTTGTTATATAATAAGAATGTACAAAATGCGTTTACTTTAGGAACTGCAGGAAAGAAGGGCAAGAGGGGATTTGATCCAGTTATTTAAATTTATTGCACATGGTGAAATTAGGGGTTTAGAATTTGTCACTGACAATAGGACGCGAGGAAATGGGTGCAAATTGTTCAAATCTCAATTTAATAGGGAAGGGCGAAAACACTATTTTTACAATAGGACTATCAATGATTGGAATGATTTGCCAGCAAATGTTGTAAATTCAGAGAGCGTAAGGAGTTTTAAGAAACAGTTAGATATGCACTGGGGGATCATCAATAGGCAATAATTGGATTACATTGGCTAGGTAAGTAACTTATATTTTGTACTTTGTATATATTTAATTTAGGTTATTTTGTTACCATATTTGGTTACTTATGTTTGCGTACTGTTGGTTTTTATAAAATTTGTCAGCTTGCATTATGTATTGCATTTTTCCAGTATGATTGTCAAACGCTGTGTCAACTTTGTGTATTGTATTGTATTATGTATATTGCATTGTATTATGTATATTTTATGGTATTGTGTATATTGTATTGTATAATCCTGTAACTATTGTATATTGTGTCAGCTTGTATATATTGCTTGCATTATATATTGAAATTTTTCCAGGATTATTGTCAAACGTTGTGTCAACTTTGTATATTGTATTGTATTATGTGCATTGTATTGTATTGTGTATATTGTATTGTATTATGTATATTGTATTGTATAATCCTGTAACTATTGTATTATGTATGATCGTGTAACTATCGTATGCAAATTATTTTCTATTTCTATATACGTGTATATATATATTTACTCGACCAACGCTGTTGGGCCTTGAGCCTGTCGTTGGTCTTAAAATTTGTATTTGTATTGTATTTGTATTTAAATTTATTCTTATAAATCTCATTATTTTGAAGTGAGCAGAGAAAACAACTTAATATCATAATTTGTGACAGTGACCCTTTTTCTTATAAGGCAAAGAATCAAACTTCAATAAAATAATACCAAAGAAGAAAGAAAAACACACTGTGACATTTAAAACGAAGAAATGTATTAGCAACATCTTTAAGACACTATATGGTAATCGTATATTTTAGCCATTAAAGAAAATTGTTCAACAGGTATTCCGAAGAAACTTCAATACTTTTTCTTTATGTCAATACCATCAAATATTCAATTTTTTTTTCATTAAACGTTTTTTTTTTCATATGCAATATACCTATTTATTTTTTGTGCACATTTCAGATTAAACCAACTTATCTAAAAAGTAGAAGAAATTAAATTATTAAAGCTTGGACTGAAATTTAAAAGAAAATGCAACTTTAGCGTAAACTGAGAAGAACATTGTCCGGAAGAGACCCCCCCCCCCTTTTTTTTTTTGCCTTTTTTTTTTTGTCATATTGTTCAATTATTATTTTGGAGGTTGAAGGAAATTATTCGAGTAAAAGCTTTTAGTTCTTAGTTAATGACAGAGAAAAAATTATTTTACTTAATTTCCGGAAACTTTTTACGATGTAAAAGATTTAGGAAACCATTTGCATTCTTTCCCTGTTAAGAAGTGTCGGCAGTGTCTTTCATACGCAGCTTTTATTTTGAGTAAAATGGTCAATCTCTTGTATGAGTGCTCTTGTTTTCTTAAAAGAACAAACAAGTGTTCTGTTAAAAACGTGCTAAGAAGATCTTGAGAGTCTAATAAAAAAAAGTTTGGTTAAAATTCAAAAAGAGATAGTAATTTTTAATTCTACCTTTTAAAGAACTATTGGAATCGTAATTTCAATATTTTGATTAATATATATGAAAAGACAATAATTTTATGTATTTTTCAATATAGTCCAAAATTCACAAAGTAAGAAAAGTTATTATTATCCCATATTTGCATTATTTGTTTAAAATTTGTTAACCATTTAGAAAAACTGCTGTTATTTTTAAAATGTATTCTTACACATTAAATGAATGATGAATTTCTCCTTTGTATTTCCGCTTAAATTTTTTGTTTAATAGTATTAATTAATAGGTATAAGAAAATATTTTCAACTGTAAAAAAATATTACAATCATTCCTTTGTATAAAAAATAATCAGTAAAAGATATGGAAAAAAATCATTTTTACCATGCGTAATTACTTTGAAATAGTAATTATTGCATATAATTCATCGTAAAATTAGATATTTACCCGTTTTCTACGTTTAAAGTGACTAAAGTTGAAACACAAAATGCATTTTATTATTATTAATGTGTTTAAATGAACTTTTAATAATAGCATTTTCTAATGTAAAGGGCTATGATAAAAAATTGAACCAATTTCAATGAAATTATTTCTCTATCTACTTGATTTGGATTACACATAGCTTTTTTTACTTAAGTATCTTTTAGAATTTACCTAAAAAGCTACACAAACGCATTACAAAAACTATTAGTAATTTTCTTCGGCATGCTTCTCCTCCAAATTACTTCAAATGAAATTGTATCACTTTTCTTCTTAGCTGTTTGTCCTTGATTGAAGATCAATAGAGGCTACAAAAAGTGTTAATCAGGAAGACCTTGCTTCGGAACCCCGAAATTTCCCTACGGTACGGTTACAAATATCCCCAATACTTTCTTTGTTCGTTATTTAAGTCAGTTACACCTGCGGCTGTTACCGAGTCAACTTTATTTCTGTAGATGGATATATGCAGAAAAAAATCAATGTTGTCGTGTTGTGAGGCCTGAATTTGAGCTACTGTAATTCTGGTAAAAATTCTATATTATTTCCAAAAAAGATTAATAACAAAACAAGAGTAAAGTTAATGGCTTTTATTTCTGTTTGTGTAATTTCCTCGAATGGGTAGGTAGGTATAAATTAGATACGTTTTACTCTTCTACGCTTGGGAGTATTTAGCGTCTACGCTAAATATTATCAGTATGATACTGATACAGTACTGAGAAGTTAAGTAAAGTCTTTAAAAATAGGTGAAGAAAATACTTTGTAACTCATTTATTAAATACATTCTAACTGAACACTGCACCTTCATATTAAAAAAAGAAATTATTAAATTTAAGATTTCATAATTGAAATTATCTGGTTAAATATAATTTTTTTTAACATGGATCAGCAAAGTCATGGATCAATATGGATTAATTTGAATATTCTTTATCTTTTTTTACGTAAAAATCAATATATAATAGACAAAATCAGGTATAACTGGTGATATAATATACATAAATGTACCTCATATCTAACTAGTCAGTGCCAGTCGCAATTAAGTATGTATTTACTTTACTACAGTGCATTGGTTGAAATGAAATATTGTTCTAAATCACTAATTACTTGTAATTTTAGAAAACTGAAACGTAGGAATTTAATAATAATTAAAGTTTAATGCTTTACAAATATTTTTTTATGCTTAAGATTTTATGCGTAAGAATTATTTTAAAGCATACAAGAACTCAAAGCTTATTATTACTATGGGAATCTGCTTGTGCATCGAATACTAAAACATTTTCATTTTTGATGTTGTTTGATAAAAAAAAGATATCTTTTTATAAAGAAATACGTTTCCCCTCTCCGAATCACCCACCCTATCTCTTACCGAACAATTTCCATTCAAATACACCCACAAAATTTAAATAAACGAAATAAATCAAAACTACAAAACTAGGAGGAAACAAAAAAATAAACATCAATAAGGGAACCAGTGCAGAAGAATTTATCTCTGGAAACCTCGTTTCCTCATAGCTGCAGCAGCTGCGCAGAATTTTATTAGGATTTCCTGATAGAAAATAGTGGCCAAAGCAAAACTTTCTTCGGAAATTGCTCTTCCGTCCAAACACTTAGGAAGTATTATAAATAACATTTTCTCAGCCATTACCCTCTACATGAGGTGATCAGACATTGAAGAATCACCCGCAGTCAACGGGCTGACACCTTGTTCAGAATGGAAGAGGGATATAACTACAACGAATAACTAATTCTTTTACGAACCGGAAAGTATTTGTTTTCTTCGTAGTTTTATGCCTGCTTGTCAGTTTTATGCGTGGTAGTAATCTTTTCATCGTATTGAAAAGGCGATTGAGCTGTAGCTGGATACGTTAATGCAGCTACTGGTTTTTGTTTCATAGTAAATTATTCTCGAAAATAACAAGATTAACGACCTTATAAGTTGGTTAATAAACGAGTTGGAGTGTGACAACCAGTGTCCTAAAAGAACACTTCTAATCATGTCTATATTAAAGTTCATCTGATAGAGATTCCAAACATGCAAGCTTTTGGCGATATTTAATAAGATTCCAGAAGGAAAAATTGCTAGGTGGGTCCATTAAGAACATGATATTGGAATTTAACATAGAAAATTAACGTCTCATGGATCCTCCAAATAAAAAATATATAACTTTTGAAAAGATATTTTTGTATGTATAAACAAAAATTAATGTTATAATACGTTACCATAAATATGCTATCTTTATATATAAAACTGAGTTGTCTAGTCGTTTTAAATTCATTCCGTTTTTGTTTACTTTTTGTGTTGGTGTCAAAGATGTATTGCACTCAGAGGGATACATTCTGATTGTATTTAAGGTGTATTAATAACACTTAAACAAAAAATTCCTTTGTATTACAGTAATTTTTCGCTTAGTACAGATTTTGTTTTATTTTAAAACAAAAATTAAGAACTTGGTACAATATATTTTCATGATTATTTTTAAAGAAGAGGCTAGAGCTGCAATATAGACACCAGGCATATTTTGTTGAGTATGTTTACCTGTGTTTTGTACATGTTAAAATATGTACAAAATTCTTTTGAGCATAAAAATTAATAGCGGTAATATTTTTTCTATGTTTACATAATTTTAAATGGTCCAATTTTTCTGTCTGGATCAATTTAAATTATGAATCTAAGTTCATTTGATAAGAGTGAACTAAAATACACATAGAATCTAACATAGCAATGAATTATTTAAACTCAATTTGACTTCATCACTTGAAGCCTCAATCGTAGATTCAGCGAAGATTATTAAAACTCACTGAAAACTTTCAAAACATTTCGACATTTGTTAATAAGCCGACAAAGAAAAGAATGAATATAATTACGAAGTATAGAGCATCTGCCGCTAAGAGGGCTAGGGAATGAATCACCGTGCAAAGACAGCATAGACTGGAGAATGGCCGAGCGTGTTATTAAAATGAACGAAACAATGCATCTGTTATAGTAGATTGGAAGCTAATCACCAACAACAATTAATCCAAAGAAATTTCGAGTCTATATAACACAGAACTGATAGATGTCCTTCAACGGGTCCCCAGCAGTGCGAGGCCACACAGCTAGTAATAAATAAATAAACGAAACATTAAGAAAACAAATTCAAATTATTCTTATAATGCATAATGTCGTAAAATGAAAATTCTCCGAGACTACTTTTGAATATAAAACAAATGCAACCAGATTATTTGTCATTAATACTAATAATGATCTAAATAAGTGATTACCTTAAATTTTTTTTAAGTTTCAAACATGCCAATTGTATTTTAAATAAACTAAGATAAGTGTAAGTTTAACTGATTTTGAAAGAAGTGATGGTAGGGTTTAAAATTTTAATTATAGAAATGCAAGAAAAAAACGTAATGGGAAAAAAAAAAAAAAAATGCTTTGATGATACCTTAGACGAAGTTTGTTTTAAATTTTTACAGCTATGAATATTTTTGATAATTAAATCTTTGTAGCTACACTGGTCTCTGAGGACCTCTTTAAGGACCACGTGTGATTCATTAAAGATCTTTTGTTGGGAGCCATAGGTTAAAAATACTGAAAAATGTCTCAACAAAATTAAATTTAAAGTGCCATTTCAATATAGCTATGCCTTTTATTCATTAGCAAGGTAAATTTTCTACTCAGTTTATGTGTCAAGAGGAAAATTCCTTTCGGTAGGTATATTAATGGGAAAATTTAAACATGCATATGAAATGGGAGAAAATTCAGGAAACTTACATCGTATTTAGTTACTTAGAAGCCAGACGAGGTTCAATTCCAAGACTTTTTGCATGTTAGATGAGCATAATCCTTTTGAAATCTGTGCACGGGGGAACACTAAATGGTTTTCTGCATAGTGAAAACAAATGACAGATCAATCAAAATTGTATAAAAGATCTAAAAATTTAGAGTTTGTGCGTGCAGTCGTACAAAGAAGCTCTTTGGGACCATGTAGTTGGGAATACTGCCTTCGGATTTTGTGGGCTTAGAAGTATTTAAGGGGGCAATTATGCAAATATAGGCTCTATCTAGTCATGTTAAAAAAGGCCTTTTTTATGTACCTTTTTCTCGGAAACTACTCATAGTATAGGTTTAAAATGTTTGTTCTGTCCATATTAGAACACTTTTACATACACTGACAAATGCTTTTGTAATAATATATATATATATATATATATATATATATATATATATATATTATTACAAAAGCTTTTTGTAAACAAATTTCAAAACATTATAAATTCTATATATATATATATATATATATATATATATATATATATATATATATATATATATATATATATATATATATATATATATATATATATATATATATATATATATATATATATATATATATATATATATATATATATATATATATATATATATATATATATATATATATATATATATATTTAGAATTTATAATGTTTTGAAATTTGTTTACAAAATTTTCCAAGAAAAACATGGTTAAGATTTAAAAAAAAAAAAAAATCCAATTAACATTTTTATAAAAGCATATGTCAATTTGTGTAAAAATACAATATGTACCAGGAAAAAAAAATTCAAAGCAATATATTGGGTAGATCCTGATATAAAGGTACATTTGTATGATAAAACAACATTTTGAGAAAACGGTGTTTAAAGTACCAAGCAGATGTTTTTTTTTAGTAATGTTATTTTTTCGAAAAATAATTAAAAAATACTTCGGATGAGCGCATTACCCATCAAGTTAAACCATTCTGTAGATAACATTTCAAATATTGTGATGCTCTAAAACCTCAAAATGGATTCTGAGAAAAAAGTTTGCCTTCCGACTCTCCTTAAAACATTGTGTAAAATAATCTTCATAGAAAAACACTTAATCTAAATTTATCAAGAAAATATTCATGACCACACATACATATAGAAGACGTTGCATTTTATATATCAGTAGTAGAGATAACTATATATATATATATATATATATATATATATATATATATATATATATATATATATATATATATATATATATATATATATATATATATATATATATATATATATATATAATATAAAATATTTTTGATTATCTTTTCAAAGAGAAACTTTGCTACCAAGAAAAGAAGTTAAAACATAAAATTTAACTTAATATAAAAAATAATTAAGATTTCGATTACATGTTTAAGTGTAAAACTTTGATTTTTTATCCAATTAATTAATGTATAATTCCTAAATACTTTTTTGACATCTCATATATTTTTCTTATGTGCAAAGATTTTAATTAACCCAAACGCTATTTTTAATAAAATGTTTTATTTTCGTAATTTGTTAAAATAGCTCATTTTCTTAATTAAAGCATGTAATGTATTGTTATGTGACCCTATATTTTATTATTTACAGATTTGTTCACACTTTTTATCATTTAAAAGAAAATCAATTTTTGTATTTAAAATGCACGTGAAATTTGAAAAAGAAACTAATTAATTAACTCTTGTCCTGATGCAGTGGAAGAAGAATATAATATTGAATTTTTATTAGTTTTATTTTTACTGTGCTTTACATAATTGCTTTTGCGTTTTTATTCATAGAACTTTAATTTTAAAGTTTTTTTGTTTTGTTTTCTCTGCAATATATAGATTCGTTATTAATCTTCAGCTCTGAAGTGATTACGATACCGTAAATAGTAAGCTGAAATAAAAAAAATAGTAATTGATACTCAAGTCAAAAATTTTAATTAGAGTGCTTTATCATATTATGGTGCAATTCTTATTCTTTAAGGTATAGTTGGTAGTAAAAACCAAATAGCAGCAACATAGGATTTTTTAAAAGTATTTTTAGTATGATAGTATTATTAATTCATTTTTACATTTTAATAGACTCTAGAAAATGTATGTTTAGCTGAGAAAAGTCTTAATTTCAATTTATGCCTGTGCTTATAAAATTCTTTCACCATCATTAAGGTTATGATGTACTATACAGATTTTCATTCAAAACAAGGTAGGCTAGGATAGATCAAGATGACTACGACACTGAACATTTCCTTTCGATAAAATTATTAACGTTATATTTACGCTCCCATAACCATCTCATAAAATGCATTATTAGAAAGACATATGCTAATTTTTTCATTTAAAGTACCACAAAAATAAGAAGATATTTATGAGAAGATGTTTTAAATTAGATTTTTGGAAACATTGACGTTTGGCTTCTGTCCTATAAAAAGTTTCTTGCTTTGGAGGAAGAAACTTTGCTGAAAAATATTAGGGTATGTAAGTACTCAAAAGGATGTGAAGAATTAATTAAGACATTGTAGTTTTAAGTAGGTATTGCTTAAATTAAAAAAATAATTAAAAAGAAATAATAAATTGCCACGATTGGTATTGGACTAAGTACAAATTAGTGTCACATGAATGTGGTAAATAGCAGTCTGCTTATGGGGTAATAGCGTATGGGATATGGCGGCCTTAAAAAGAAGACATAACACTTAAATTGTATAGAATTTCATTATTTTTCTTAATATATAAAACAAACTCATATCTGCGATGATTTTTCTTAAAACTGGAATAATATTTGAGTATTATCTTAACGTTATTTTAAAATAATGTTAAAATAATGCTCAAATATTTAAATTTTAAAATTAGTGCAGAAAATTTGGAATGCTAGTTTGTTTTTGAAAAAAGTAAAAGTTGTAAATATAAGAAACGAATCATAAATAGTTGATAAAGCAATTTTAATAACGCAACAAACAATACAAATTTATTTTTCAAAATTACGTAAAGATATGGTTTAAAGGTAGAGTAACGAAATTGCGACTTGAAGGTGAACTTATTTGAAATAGGTCTTTGCGGTCATTTATAACGATTTAAATAGTAGAAATCAGTATAAGTGCATAAGCGATATTCTTATGGTGAACAATTACGTGCCTCAAAATCCATCTTGTAGAGAGAGTTGAAAATAATTTCTGTTGTCGCAGATCACAACTGAAAAGTTTCTTATTCGCGCATATTTCAAAATGAAAGTACACAAAACAATAAGTAAGATAAAATAATAAACAGTTAATTTTCTTTTGCTGTAGTCCAATGGAAATAGTAATTATCGATAAAATAATCTTATTTAATAAATCTTATGCAACATGGGTATTTTATATTAAAACTATGAAATAACTTACAAACTTATATAAAAAGTTATTATAAAATGAACTAATGAAGTCATTGAATAGTTTTCTTAAACTATAATATAAAAAATTACTAATGCAAAATAATTATTAATACGTAATTAGTTATTTACTTAAATAATGTTGCCAGTTAGTGTTATTTTACATTTAAGTAGGAATTTTGTCATTAAGAATTAATCTGAATTGATTCCATACATTCTATATCTAAATATTCTGTAATTCCTCTAAACTGGCTTATACTATAAATTTCTTTTATAGTTTAACTTATATAACTGTAAAAGAAACATTGTAACCGAATTGTCTCCTCTTACAATACAGCACATTTTATTATTTAAAGAGTATAGTTTGGAGTTAGTTAACAGGAAAGTTTAATAGTATCAATAATTATACATTTTTTACCTTTTGCTTCGACACGAAAAGGAGAGTGACAATAGTTTCTTTGGATTATTTAAACAAAAATATATAGTTTGCTTATATTAATAACGAATTTTACTTTAATATTGAGATTGTAAACGAATTGTTTTTTTATTATTACATTTACAATGTTAAATAAAATAAGTTTTTCCAGATTTAAACGTTATAGAATAACAAATAGAGATACTATATAGAGCTGATGAAAACTTAACCAACCAAAGATAAAATATTTTGTTTTTAAAACTAAATTAATTTGGTTCTAAGTTACAATTATTACATTTTTTCTGCTACACTTTTCAAGAAATCCATAGTCTATTTTTGTGGGCAGCATTTTTGTAACGTATAAAGAAAATTGCTGTCCTTTCAGTTCATAATTAAGTGCTATTAAGGATCTCTCTATTGACCAGTGAAATAGGAGGAATGTTTCATGGATAACTCCAATGTTAGCTTCCTTGAAAGCTTTTCTTAATAATTTCAATAAAAACTCCATTAACATGATATCTTTTAATATATCATTACTATGGTAGAAGAAGAACATATACCTTAATTGAGGTCTTTTTATTGTTATTATCAGGATAGTTATGCAATAAATGAAGAATTCTTATGTTAGTATCTTCTGTGATATTGCTTTAATACTGAATTTTGGCTTTATTATTAATAAATTTCAACAGGTAAATATAATATTGGATTCTTTTAAGCAATAAATCTGTTTTAAAGTAATTGTTTTGTGTAGCATAAAAACTAACATTTGAAATATCTTGCGTCTCTTAAATTATAAGATATACATTTAAAATGTTTTGAACATAATTTTTTTCTTGATAACTGTTTATACGTAGAAGAATGTAATTTAAATTTACTTAAACATTATTTGACTCTATTGATCAAAACAAACATAATATTCATCTTTTTGAAATACTGTTTCTTATAAGTAGAAAAATAATTGCTGGGTTATTTTAAACCCGTGTTTTCGCTATTTCACACGTTTCAGTATAGACGTTATAAATTAGATATTTATTGTAATTAAATTCATACTGACTATGGTAAATTATTTAACAATGAAACTACTGTTTTTTGAAACTTATGTTTACTATGGGCTAGCTGCGTGGCCTCGCGTTGCGGAGACCCGTCAATGGTGTATTGGTCCCTTCTAAGGTTGGTCCCTGGTTTTGCTATGGATGAAGATTTTAAGCCTGAGGCATTGAATAATCTAACTTCTTAAAATGGCTACAGCTAATTATTTTCATTGAAATATTCTTCAAAAATCATTTAACAACAAAATATATGCACATTCAAAGATAATTTTACTATTAAAATGATCAAGCCTCTACATTCCGAACTTAAAGAAGTAATTGAGTTTGTCGGAGAAAAATTATGAAACTGTTCAGAATTAGACTTGAATAAGATGAATTGTAACTGATAGAAAAATATCTTTTAACTTATCAAATAAGGAGCATCATTTCTGTATGGCATCTTACCAGTTTTTAATTTTCAATAAAGAAGGGAACATACAGTTTTATTCAGGGTTCGTACAGTTCTTGAAAGTCCTTAAAAACTCCTTATTTTTACTTAATGTCTCCAAGGGCCCTTGAAAAGTTCTTGTAAACTCCTTATTTTTAACCCGTAAGTCCTTGAAAGTTTTTCAATTTTAGAGGGTTCTTGAAAAGTTCTTGAAAGAACATTTGTTTTTCCTTTTTTTCTTTCTTTGCGTGTGTATTTCAGAAACTTCCATAGAAAAAAATCATGATCTCCTAATTAAAAAAAAACTTTCATAATTTATTTCCCTTTATTTTCTCTTTCCGTAGTTGAAAAGTATTTATAATAAATAATGTAATTCTGAATTGTGAGGATCATCATAGTAATAAATTATTCATGATGAAATGAAGCATCTATTAAACTGTTTTTCCTGGGCATGTCTATTTTGAATATTAAAATGTATAAGCCTTCTGCCCTTGTAAAGGATTTCATGGCTGGTAAGTGAAGGTCGCCGTTGTCAACTTAAATTTCGATTTGTTGAAACTTCTTTTCTTGTTGCAACTGCGTTCAGCGTACAAAAATATAGATCTGCCAAAATTAAAACAAAAAACTAATAATTCAAAATATTTCTGCAACATGAAACAGTAACACCGTTCCAGTGCGGTTATTCGGACAATACGAATTATAAAAGGTGAAGCTTTAAAACAATTGCATTAGGATCTTTTTTGTAAGTACTCACTGATTTTGCATTTTTTTACTTTATTTATAATTTTTTGCACCACTAACCATATCGGGACTCTTGCTGCCCATGCATCCAAATTTACGACTTTTAATTTTTATTTTTAAATCCTTCATTTTAACTTCGATTTTGTGGTTTTT
Organism: Linyphia triangularis; assembly: GCA_963978545.1. NCBI lineage: Eukaryota > Metazoa > Arthropoda > Arachnida > Araneae > Linyphiidae > Linyphia > Linyphia triangularis. The sequence continues at coordinate 32,334,650 of OZ021723.1, read as the reverse complement.
TTAATGGAGGGCAAATCTGCGGATGCCTAATTAACCCCCTTGCTGTCATCCAATCGGGATGAAACTTAGCAGATGATGACGATGCATTCTATCAAAGTTTGCGGTTGTAACTGTCATTAAAAGGTTGCTATTACGGAATAAAAATAAACCAACTTGTCATCATCCAATCGTATTAAAAAAATAAGCATTGAACCGACCATTGTTGAAACTCTTTCCTGTTGCTGTTTTTTTTTTTTTTTTTTTTTTAATAAATAAAAAATTACTTTAATAAGAATAAATAAGTGATATTTGGATATGAAAGCATAAATGTATGTTCATTTTTAATAAATAAATTTTAACTTAGTTTGCCGCACATTTTGCTGATAGAAGTACTTTTGATATTTAAAATTAGATGCAAATACCAAGCACACGCTGTTTAGAGAATCGGCGTCAGTGTTAACGAATATAAAAATTTAGAATGCATATAAAGGATTGATAATGCAAACTTTGTTTTTATAAGTTATTTTATTGCGATCTTATTTTAAACTTCAAATATGGTTTGAAAACTGAATTGGAGAAAATAAGGTGTTTGTTCCTGTCTTAACTAATGTGAACAAATGTCATTTGATCGTATTGGTATTTCTGCTTTTGACGTAAAATTACACTAGCCGACCAAACGGTATAGTGGTTAGCGTGCTAGCTTCTAGATCGCGAGTTTGCGGGTTCGAGTCCCGTGTTAGGCATGGGTATTTGTAAATGTATGTTGGCTTGTCTAATGACTAATGTTTCGGCACATTATAGCCTTCGTGTTGCTGACGGCGCCAGATAATCTGAAAACAATCAAGTAAAATTACACTAAATTCTACAGTTGTTGGTTTAGTATTCTTTGATCGTTGATGAAACTTAGTATTAGGGTTAGTTGTCAGTAAAATCCTTTATTATTTTATCGGTGTTATTTAATGTTTTATTTGTGAAATAATCGTTGAGAAACTAACCTGCATTCAAATATTCATGGCACTTAAAGAGTTTATATGGGCGGGGAAAATTGTATGATCGGGTTGGTTGGTTTAAGTTTAACGGTGCAAGGGCAATACGAGGGCCATACTGCGCCAAATTGTATGATCGGATGAGTTTGACGGAGAGTCAATTCAAATGCACAGGGGAACGATTGAAAATTAAGGATTTAACCCGAAGTTTCTACCTTGATAGCTAGATAGACTGTCTTTTAAATGGAAAGTTGTCTCACAAATACAATGCTTAATGTAACTTGGTTCTACAATTTTTAATAGTAACGATATTTTTTAACATTTCAGGTGACGAGAATACTCTATACCATAGTATAGTAACTCAACCGAACTATATAGCTTATCCAAATCGCATTTCTCCCTTCTGATGGCTGTTTGGTTAGCTCTCTGACCTCGCATGACAAAGATGGCGGATTCGAATCCTGGGTTGGGCGCGTATTTTCGTTGTGGTTCGGAATCCACCTAAGTTGTAGATCCTTCCTGATAAACCGTTATTGTGCATAAGGATGTCGTTAAGCGCACAAACCAGCCAACTAACCAACCAAACCGTGTTTTCCATATTTCAATTACAAAATGAGGTTCATTACGATCTAGTTTAATCCAGTGGTCATGAAGGGTATTAATTTCAAGCGTACAAGCTAACCATACACTACTGCAATTTTTTTGGAATTAGTGGATAAGCTGCGTATTGGATGGTTGTTAGGTTTGCGCTATGATGGTTTCGCATGATAAAAGTGTTAGAGTTTATCCCCCCCCCCCCTTTTCACGGAACCCCTCTGGTTGGCGTTATTGTGCTAGGGTTGTCGTTTAGTAAAGTAACGAAGTCGTTCAAGTTAAATATTGTAAAAGTTCATGATATATTTGTTTTTACTTGCAACGCATTATCTTTCTGCAAAGTTGGGAAATATATTTTTATTTAGTAATTTGTAATTGTTTTCAATGCTTAATGATTCCTCGTAGCAGAAAACCCTCAACAACCTGATTTTGGCGCAGCTTTTACTGACCTTCTTTATAAAGGATCGCCTCAAATTACTTGACATGGAATTAAATTTTAAATAACTTGCAATTGTGATTTGGAGATTTTTATTATCTCTTATGCACTGCCCCTTTCTTTGCCTTTAAGGTTGGTGCCGACCAAACGGTATTGGTTAGCGTGCTAGCTTCTAGACCGCGAGGTTGCGGGTTCGAGTCCCGTGTTAGGCATGGGTGTTTGTAAATGTATGTTGGTTTGTTAAATGACGAAATGTTTCGGCGAATTATAGCCCTCGTGTTGCTGACGGCGCCAGATAATCTGAATACAACCAACCTTTAAGGTTGGTTTGTTTGTACGCTCAACCATTCAATTCCTTCTTAGCCCACGCCGACCAAACGGTGTAGTGGTTAGCGTGCTGGCTTCTAGACCGCGAGGTTGCGGGTTCGAGTCCCGTGTTAGGCATGGGTGTTTGTAAATGTATGTTGGCTTGTCTAATGACGAAAGTTTCGGCGCATTATAGCCCTCGTGTTGCTGACGGCGCCAGATAATCTGAATACAACCAACCAACCTTCTTAGCCCAGCCACTTCAGCGTTATTGCTTAATAGTTCACAAAATATCGTAAGGTGATGCATCTATTTAAAATGCACTTAATTTTGTTGTTTTCTAACCATTAATAATTGAAAGAAAGATATCATTATTTATATACTTAACATTTTAATATGTTTTTTTTTTTTAAACATTGGTAGCTCTTGCTTCAAGGTACAGAACGATTAAAAAGAAATGAGGGAACTACCAAAGATACTATAATAACCCTTCGGGTTAAAGATGGCAAGCTTCCATAGAGATAATGTAAAATACTTGAGAGCACATGACGTCATTGCAGGGTTTCTACATTGGTAAGCTTATCGCTCTTTTTGATTTCACTTGGCGATTACATTTTATGGTTTCCCAGAAATCTTTTATCCAAATAAAAGAACAAATCTGCCTAGCTTATTAAACTTTCACTTAAAAAATTTACACACCCAACCAAATTTTTGTTAATGCATATTTTTAACTAACATAATTGAATACTTTTTTAAACAATATTAATATTATATTGAACCACTACAGCAAAAGTTCCATCCTGTAATGCAATACGAATCCTAATATTAGATTTGGGGTTTTTACAGCATATTCCAATATTGGTGAACTTTTAGTAAGTTTTCGTAATAAATATGAACATCAAGAATTAACAAAATTACTAATTACAAAATTATTGAAACACATTCCAGAAGAAAATGATTTCGATAAAGTTTCCATGCATTCTTCGAAGCAGTACATTAGGAAACTAAAAAATATCTAGTTATTGAGTGCAAGAATTTAAAAATGACTTGCAACTACAAAAACCAATATCATTTAGCATGTACTAGTTTAGAAGAATTTAATAACAGTTGACAATAATCATTTAGCTTTATTAGTTCACAAAATAAAAAAACCGCAATGATAATTGAGATTGGCGTCAAATTTCAAAAAATCATAATAAACACATAATAATTGCGTGCATTTTTGCAACTAACAAATGATAAACATTCTTTCAAGCGATGTCAAAGTAATAAAAAAAGAAAAGTATATGAAAAAAAGCAACTATATTTAGCATAAAAACTAGCCTGCTGAATGAGACGAAAAAATAAAAACAAACGATTAAGAACACTAACCATCAAGTTTCATCACAACCATCAACACTGCAAAAAATGTCCTGTTAAAATTCTCTTACGAAAATTCTATAATCTTCAGAATATTACCGAAATTTATTGTGCACAAAAGCGAACAATTTGAACAAACTTGAATAAATAATATGTTACTTTGCAAAGTAGAATCCTCCATTTTTGTTCTGCTATTTAAATCTCCCACGAATTCGACGAAATAAATATGATGTTCTTATTTGTTTGTTTAAAAAGCACGATCGCCAAAGTAAGAACAAAGCTCTGCGCATGTCTGGAAATCGGAGCAATTTGGCGAAAGTTTTGTGCTCTCAACTATGAAAATCCGCGAGATGGCAGCACTTACGTATCGGCGAAGCTTGCCTTCTTATAGTTTTAAGTTCTTTGGAACTACATTCAAATACAATAATTTTTACGATATACTAGAAGTATTTTCATTTCAGGATGTTTTCTTATTTAGCAATGACGTGATACTTCACACTTATGATTGCATGATTTTAACCTTCCGTTAGTTGTGTTCCGCTTTCCGACATGGTTAGTCGCGAGTAGCGTTGCACCTATGAGGTGTTTGTGGTTTTTTGAAAGCCAAATGAAATTTATTCTAGTTTAAATAGTTGATTGTTACCAATTTAAGATTCATTGGGGAAATAAAGTATTAAACAATCTATTTAAATATTAAAAATTATTAAAAAATCGTATCACAAGTAATTCAATAAAAATAAAGGCAGAGGAGGAAAAAAGTGTAGGGATGCCCCAGTGCGGTGCGCGCGACTAACGGAAGGTTAAATGTGAGGATTCCAACTTTATACCGTATAGATCAGATGAGGGTTCGCTTTAGGGAAGATTTTTTTTTTACATTGGTAAGCTGTGCATCACATGATGAGAGGTTAACTATTCAATCTAAGCAATTGTATTTATTGAAAAGTTTTTGTAGTAATAAGGGTCGTATATCTTACTATTTTAGATTTCTAAATTCAAAAATAACTTTGCATTGAGAAAGTTTGAAAGGTAATATATATATTAGATTATTGATTTTCAAATACGCCATGGAACATAAGTTCCACTCTCGAACCCTTATTGTCAAGCAAGGTTAGAAACTAAAAATACTTATCGTTATAAAGACTACTGACCAAATTTGCCCTTTTAACTCGATCAGCTCCGTGGTTACTGAATGCATTTCAGTTAATCAGTGATTCACAAATTATTTAGATGGGATTTACGCATCTAAGATTTAACCCGTTTTGCGTAATTAAAATAGTTCAGAAACTGAAATCATCCTGTGAAACACAATTCAATAAAATTATCGTCGTATAATGTATAGTAACTAAAGTTGTTGTATTTGATATAACTGACAAAATGATTAAATTTTAATGAAAATGACATCTTCGAATCTAAATGATACTGAATGTATCAATCAAATTTTTTCTATTTTCTTAAAAATTTAAAGTTATAATGAACTTTTTGTCAAGTATCTTAAGTAAGAATTAAAATGCAATATTTTTCACAAATTATATGCTATATTTCCGTCGTCGAACATTATAATTTTTTTAAAGATTTTTTTTAAATTTAATTTTAAGGTCCTTATTTTTTGTTTGGAAGGTTCTTGAAAAGTTCTTAAAAAGTCCTTGAATTCGTTTTCAAAAAATCTGTACGAACCCAGTTATTCCTTCCCGGCCAAATAGTTTCTTCTTTTAAAAAAGCACAAAGTTGGCAATAAATAATGCGTTATCAGTGACGTATATTAATTAATATTAATCTTACCAATTTGGCAGTCGCCTATCACTTTATTCATTCGAATACATATAATCCATCGTTATGTCAACGAAAATTGATGGTAGTGGGCAAAAATTATAAATGAAATGATATTTATCTGTAATAAAAAAAAATTAAAACTATATTTATGGAACCCTGTTATTTGCTATGTTTCTTTTTAAGCAAAAAAAAAATTAAAAAATTCTTTAATTTTAAAGGTTGAAAAATTTAATTAAAAAACATGCTCAAGAAACGATATTGTGACTTTTATATTCCTAAGAAATGTATAAATTTGATATAAAAACAGTAAATACCATTTAGATTTAAAGTAAAATAGACTATTTTTTCTATAGAAAGGAATATGTCACAAAGTAAATAAAATCTCCGAGTTTGAAATAAATAAATATAATCTTTAAAATAGATAGGCCCTATACATTGTTTCTGTCTCTTACTTTTCCATTTAAGACAGCAGAAATTAAATTTTATAACTGTGAAATACGCCTTTAAATGACATTAAATGTGTCAAAACAACTTCCACAATAAAAGGTTAACTGGAATTTATAACTTATCGGCAGTTATATATGCTTTTTTTTGTTTTGTTTAAAGTCATTTTTTCCCCTATGCTTTCCAAAAGACATTTTAGAAGAAAAGAAATTTGCGCCCATCTTATCTTAGAGCTCTTTTCAAAGAAGGCAAATTCTTTTGTTTTGGCTATAAAAGTGGTCTTAAAGAGAAAAGAGGAGGAACAAGATAATTTTTACATCACTTTCTATCTTTATCCACTTAAATTAATGATCTGTTTTACGTTGCATCTTTTTTAGTTAAATCTTGCAACAAAATGACTTCGAAGATTGTATTATTAAATATATAAAGTTATATTGGATCTGATTATAATAAACATAAGAGAAATTTAAGAACAATAAGATAAGAACAATAAGATAAAAAAATTAGAAAAATATATATATATATATATATATATATATATATATATATATATATATATATATATATATATATATATATATATATATATATATATATATATATATCAAAGTGTGTTGTTATGCATAACGTATGGTATTCATTTTATAAGTATTTATAATTATCTTTATTCATCCATTCCTAACAAGAATGTTAAATTAGCTAACATTGCTTACTTTTATTACGTTCTAGTACTTAAAATAGTGAGCACAATACATTATCATTAATTCGATTTTACGCATTCTATTTCGTGCATTCATAACTAACTTCATTCTCTTGCAAAAATTTTCTTCAATTATCGGTTCTGAGAATTAATAATACTTTCTTTATTTCGATTGATGGAACTTAAATTGAGTATGAAATTCTTATAATAATTTTTTATGTATAGAATATGTATGTATAATAATAAAGATTGTGTGCGTTATTTTTCTTTGAAAGCGTTTAGAAATATTTATTATAATTTTTATGATTATTTTAATGTATACTGTTTTATGCTTTTGTTTAAATTTAAGACAATGGTATAATTTTCGAAACTATCTATTTATCCTTTCTGCAAACATTAAAACCAAATTCCACACTCACTGTTAATTCCTCCAATAATTTAAGAAAATACTAATTTGAAACCATTTTCATAAATTCTAAGATTGTAGTTTTTTGTCACGAGAGGAATTATATTTGTACATATTTTCATCAATACATATTAAATATATAAATTTTGCAAACCACCCGTTCATTAGAGTATCATTATTTTATTACAAAACCATCTTGTATTGAAAAAAATATCTTTAGTAATCATCGTAAGAAATATAAATTATTTTGATGAAGCGTTTACATATTTTAAGATGATTCAACTAGTTCTGATACTTCTCTTGATTAAAAAAAAAATCAAAAAATCACAAAAAAAATCACAAAAAAAAAAAAAAATCATAACTCTAAAATAGTAATAATATATAAAATCAATCACGTTCTAGAAGGTTACATCGAGATTTAATATTTTCAGATTGAAAACCAATTTTCTAAATTTTCTCGTTATAGGCCTTTTATACAGTTCTAAAGATAAATGGGACTGACATATTAAAACTGACATTGACTAAAGTATAATGCAATCAGATTGTGCAGTTGCAACCTTGTTTGTTCTAATGCTACGATAAAAATTCAATTAGATATTTCTTTTCAAATGGTATCAGTCTCTTGGGGTTTTTACTTCTTATACGTCTATTGCAGTAAGTGCTTCTGTCTTATTCTTTCAATAAATAAAGGTTTGGCTCAACTGCTTCGTCCAACTCCAAAACTGCTGTTTTTTTGTTTTTGTTTGCTCCGTATTTTATTGAAACATATTCTTTTCACATTTCGAACTATTGTTGTGGAAAAGTTTTGGATTCAAATCTTGAAAGAAATGGTCATTTAGTTTTAATTTTAATTTCAAGAGCTTTAACTTAGATAAATTTGCTTCTGTGATAGAAATGTTCATTTGTTTTTATATTAAAACTTTTTTTTTTACAAAACAAAATTAGAATTCATAGTAGTTTGATATTTACGTTAAGCTATAGTCTTTTTATGAATTGAAAATATTTTGATGAAACAAGTATTCTGGAAGGTAGTAATATATCATAAATTTTCTTAGATATTAAATAGACACAGCGAAAAATTTTTACTAAAATAGTAATTCTAACCCCAATTTTTTTTCCAAAAGGAATTTTTTCTTTGTAAATGTCACAATATATATTGTAACATTTAAACTGTTATGTTTAAATTAAAAATAGCGAGTATAAACAGCTTAATATATACAGGGTGGATACAAATCATTCGGACTGTTTAATGACTCTGAGGAGTAGTACAATACTACTTCGTTTTAAGTACGTGGTTAGATCAGAATAAGTGTTAATCTTTGTGTGTTTCACTATATTATGACAACTTGTGCTGTGATGTTTCACTCCATAACTAGAACTATTCAAAATAAATTTTCACTCTTCATTCACAAAATAATCTTTTCATTCTTCCTTGTTTCGTAGTTGAGCATCCGCAAACTTAGACCCTCCTTATGAATGTGTGGTTAGAATTCTAACCACGCCTGCCAAAAGTACCATGTATGTTCGTTGTGGTTCGGAATCCATTTTTGGATGTAGGTTCGAACCTGATTCACTGTTACTGTTCACAAAAATAGTCGTTGAACGTACAAATCAATCAACCAACTAACAGCAAACTTTGGATACAATACTATTTATATACCATCCAAATGATATCCTACTATTAATATTTTTCATGTAATTTACTATATTGTTGAACTAATTTTTGTCCACCCTTTATATTTTATGTTGGAGAATAATAACTATATCTTTTCATGAAACTTCTTATATTATAATATCTCTATTTATTTTTATTACATAGACACAATATCTTTAAAACATACACTCGAATCAAATATAAGCATCCTAAAACAAAAGTCAAAATACAAAGCCTACTCATACCAACAAATCACACTTTCAAATGCTTTTCGAAACGGTTGATCGTAAGTCCCCACAACTTTTATGACACGTCCGGGAGCGTTTATGAAAGAAAACCTTGGGAACGTACGCCATGTTCTCCGCAATACCAGGAAGAGAGCTCTATCGAGTTGATTTATTAAGTGCCGTTTCGAAAGTTTTCTAGTACAAAATATTTACGCTTGGGAGATGGCAACATACTTCTAATGCATTCCAATTTCAATCACGGCACAACATTTATGGGTGCTTAAGCGCGTGTCTGACGGAGATTTGTGAGAAAAACTTTTCGAATTCCAATTCCGAAATTCTGGTGTTACTGGAATTTTAATGGTTATTTCTCATAAATAATATATTTATGTGTACTTATTACGATACGCAAAAAAAAAATATCAGCATGTATGTAGGATTAAAAAATTCGGGGATATCAAAATTTTTAAGGATAGAACTTTGTAATCATTGAGAACTTACTTTATTCAGTGCTTTTATGTAGGAAATTTTATAACTTTAAATCAGTATTGCATTGATAATAGTTTTATATCAGTAAATGTTCAGAACTTTTTAATATTACAGTTAACGTTTTAAATTTGCATGTTTTCATTCTGCTTTTTATGAATTACTTAAATTACTTAAACTATGTATCCATTATTATGTAAACAACTTGTAGATACTCTAAACTTAAAGACTGAGACGGTTGAGAACTCCTTTTCTATATTGGATATAGACTTGATTACCTAATCATGTACCCGAATACCGATCTTTAATGTAGCAGCACTCTTCTTGTAAGACATTGTATTTAAAAAATTGAAATTTATTTTAAAGAATTAAATAGCTTGGAAATATCTAATGTATACATTCACCAAAATTATTCTTTTTACAAGCTATGCAAACCTGATTACATTCTTTTTACAATTGATTGGTTATTCTAGATATTTCAAATTAAATAACTTTAAAATTAATATTACATCCTATTAACCACTTACATGAAAACAGGGTGCTTTATACACTACCATACATGTGACAAAAGGATATTTATTAGAGTATAATAATTTCGTATTTAAGATAAAAAGTAATTGATTATTTAATAGATACAATACTTAAATTGGAATCTCAAAACCTGAAATTGATAAATTATGTTTAATTAACACTATTAAATTCTAACTGAGATAATTTAACTCTTGAAAAGGATCTATGCAATGACATAGGTTTTCGGAATTATCTAAACTGTTTTAGCTTACAAGGCAAACAAATTCATAAAGATTAACAAACATAACAAAATGATCTTATTAATATGAAATTAAATCTGATTTTTAGCTTTTCCTACCATATTCAAGAGAAAAAAACCTTCTTTTTATTACTTCACGAAAACCACTAAGAAACTTAACTACTTTTCATTTTCAGCGTTGTTTCAATTTATCAATAGCAAAATCAACATTTCTACAGAATATCGGGCATAATAATTTAAAATGTTAATGCTTTGATATGTTAATTTTTAAACTATAATTTTTTGTTGTTCTTATTTTTAAAAAAAATTATCGAGAAATGTTGGTGGAAGTTTTTTATTGCTACTTTTTTATTGCTTTTTTTTTATTTCGTATTATTAAGTGTAAAAAAAAAAAAAAAAAAAAAATAGCATTTTTGTTTAGTTAATAAATGAATTATGTAACTAGTTGAGGAGTTTTAAAATTAAAAATAAATGAGATTTATTTGTATTTTTATTCGTAATTATGTTTATAAAATTAATTAATTGGATTAATTATTTTACAAATTTTGATTGGTGTATAAAAAATTGAATCGTATTTTTACATTTTGTAAAAACTAGTGTTTCCCTCCATATTATTTTGAGTGATTACAATTAATATTGATTTTAAAAGAACTCCAAAAAATCTCATATGTGAGAAAATTTGATTTGTTTTGTTTAATAATAATCCAAATGTATAGGAAGAGGAACGTTACATCTCTTTAAATCATCAAATTAGCAAATCTGACCCAATTTATTCATAATATAAGAAATTTATTGAAACCCATTTCAATTCCTTGAGAATTTAAAATAGATGGCGTCTAAATAATATACAGAAAGCAGTGGAATAATGTTAATTTTCTTTATCCATGGATTCAGTATATGTAGAAGTATTTATGGCATAATAGCCATTCTAACTCCTATCCTGTAAAATATTTAGTTATATGAAACAATGAAATAAATATTTGTTATTTCAATAAAAATTAACGTGTTTTGACTTAAACCGTCATGCTTTCTATTTGTCAGTTCAATTTCGTTACCTATTGCATATAACTATATGCAACCTTGACATTTCTTTCTAGTTGTAATTTCTTACAAAGAAATCATTATTTATTCACATTTTTATGTGACAAGCATATGTTATACCAGAAGCATTTATAACATAATTTTATTTAAAATTAAATTACTGAAAAGTAACTATACTAAAGCACCTATTATAATGCCAGACATATTGATTTCTCCAAGTGACAATATACTCTCTGGTAAATTGCTTAAATTAGCACAACTGAGTGAATGGTAATTTAATTTAGATTATTTTTCCAGACACAAATGGATAAAATCAGTATTCTTTTGAATATTATAATGACTAATTTCTTATTAGATCAGAAATACTTACAATATAATTTTTAATTCATAATATCATGATCCCTAGTTGATATTAAAACGACAAAATTATAACGATTTAATGTGCATGAATAATTTTGACAATTTTGAAGTATGTAATATTGGAATAATTTGCTCAGTAAAGGAATTTCAAAAACTAGAAAATAATATAATTGGTTTATTAAATTGACAAATCACAATTACTTTGTAATATTATAAAAATGATATATTTCAATATGTTTCCATTTAGCATTTAATTATTTCAGAGGTCTTTCGCACACTAAGATTTTTTTCAGTGTTTAAGTTTTAAAAAAAAAAAAAAAAAAAAAAAAGATTAGTTTATAATTTTTAATATGATATAAATTATATTTCTAGCTTCATATTTTTGAAATAAAGAAATTCAGACAAGAAAAATGTTTTAAATTCAAATTGAATTAATCATCTAAGCGTTTTGCTGAGTTGAACATGAGAATAAATTTGAAATAATTTTTGATAAGGTATGTTGACTTTAATACGTCAATTGTATTATTGTTTATTTATATATAATCTTTTTTTAAGTTAGTGAAATAAAATAAATTTTATGCACATAGATATGCACAATGAATATTATAGAAAAATTACCAAATCAACATTAAAATATTGATTACTAATAGTGTTTCTGTAACGTTTTAATGGTATATTAGTATTCAAGTAAATGAAATTACTTTGATAAGGGGGAAAAAATATATAGTGGTTTCAATCAAAGATAAAATTATTTTTGATGATATTTTCCTAAATATTAGAAACATAATAATTAAGAAATTCTCATTTTTCAAGGGCAGGGAATGATAAGTTATTAGTAATGAATGCTTCATTAATTAATTTTTATTTCAGAAATGGTTTTATCTATTGATATAGAATTTTTTTCAAAAGTTGTAAGCTGCAGAATTTTTAGTTAGTAGTAATGTAAAATATAAATTCATTAATGCACACTAGTGCACCTTGAATAACTTAATTACGTGTTTTTAAAAATTACTACTATAAACAGTTGAATATGTTTTAAAAAAAGTATATAGAAATATTACTAAAAGCATTTTTTATGGCCATTTATATAATTATTTTAAGTTAATTCTCTTAACACCCACCTATGTATTTTCAGCATGAAAAATATTATTTAAGAATAAGTATAATTACTTAATACATATATTTTTTAACCATTAAACTATTCAATTTCCTTGAAGTTGTATGTTAAACGGGGAAAGTTAATGAAGATTAGTACAAGCAGTAGTGCTATAAGAAAGAAAAGCAATTCTGAATTATAAACTTCTTAATTATGTCGATGTACAATGGTATAAAGCCAAACACTCTACAATAAACTTTTAAGAATTTGCTAGAAAAATTTCACTACAAACGTTATATTTCACACCATACCTTATTTTTAATAATCTATTTCGAATGAACGGGGAAAATAACTTTAAATAAAAAAACTTGGTGGCTCGCTCATAATATTTTTATTGGTAAACACTGTGTATAGATTATGCAATTTTCAACACATATCATCACGATAGCAAGTGACAGAGACTGAAGATAAACAATTTTATATCCTTTGTCTAGAGATGTAATGCTAAATTTTAAGATATAAGATTTCATATTAATGAGATAATCGATCGTTATAATTAATTATTGAGTTTCAAAATTCCAAATTTAAATATTACCCATTGGAAGCAGTTTTTATTATTTATTTGTGAGAGTAGCGTACCTTTATATTTGTCTTGTGATGTTAAATCCTTTCACGTAATTTTTAAGTTTACAAATTCGCTGCTCTGCGATATCACAGGATCTGTTTCCAGCAAAAACTTCTTCTAATATCTACTTTTAGAAATTTGTCAATGCAATAGTGGTATTGTAATATAATACGTGTGTCTAAAACGATTGTTACTGGATTTATTTCTTTAATTATTAAACGCAAAAAATACTAAATTTTTTCTTTAAAATTGGCCGAATTATACTGATTTTAAAATTGAGTGGGCCGTATTCCTAGAGAAGTAAGTTTAATTCTTGTAGATAGTAGTGTAAAAAAAATAAAAAAATAATAAAATGTGTTTTAAATTATTAATTAAAACCTTATCTTGAATAAAATACTTTGCTTCCACGCGTGCTTTATTACGTGCAAAAAAAAAAATTCATCATATTGAGAATAAGATAGTTATGGAGATTAAAATAATCAATTTGGCTATAATATTGAATTTCCATCATCACGTAGCTTCTCTGAAGTTTGGTCAAATACGTTTTCAAGTGCATTTTATTTAGTTAAAAAAAAAAAAAAAAAAAAAAAATGAATGTTATTTTTTTATTAATGTAATTTAGCTTCAGTAATGCTTTTGAAAACTATGTTTTTGCTGCATTTAAATTTAAATTATATTTCTTTTAAAATAAATTATTCAATAATACTACGCCATCTTTTTATGACATCTCACTTTTTTTTTAGTTACTTTTTTTTCCTATTATCTTAGAGAAACAAACCCTGTAAAAAAAACTTTTTATGGAGACCTATTCTCTTCTATTATAAGTAAAAACGAGAAATTTTCTTTTAAAAACATTTTTAGCAAAGGAATGCTTACCAAAGATTTTTTTTTTTAGTTTAGACTTTCTAAATAAAGTTGGTTGCAATAAGAAGTCAGATAGTTAATTTCCTGAACTATGGATCTTATTTTGGCACTAAATATTGTATGTGTTTAATGGTCCAAGTTTCATTAGTAATAGTACTATTATAATTGTATGTTTATATTGAGATATTTTTTAAAAATAGATTTTGTTTCTTGGGTTATAAAATTTATGGAAGGCTAATTAACCTTCTTGCTGTCATCCAATCCAGCTAAAACTTGGCTTACATACTCTTGGTCGATGATAATGTTGTGATGGAGCTACATCCAAATAATAATTACTTGCACGAAATGAATGTTTTCTTCGTACTGGTCAAACACCTTGAAAAGTAAACATGAGCTCAGAATTGTTTAACTAAGTTGAAATTGTACGTGAAAGTTTATGATACATATAAAAAATTTAAAGTAAAAACTTTCTTTATATGGATTAGTTTTTATTTAGTTGCAGTTTGTGTATTTCAATTTTATGATAAGCAAATATAATTTACATATACACAATATACTATTGTATATTGTGTGTATGATCCTGTAACTATTCTATATTGTATGTATGATCCTGTAACTATTGTATGCAAATTATTTTCTGTTTCTATATATGTGTATATATATATTTACTCGACCAACCCTGTTGGGAATTGAGCCTGTTGTTGGTCTTAAAAATTTTATTTGTATTAGTATATAGTTTTATGAAAAGCAAATATAATAGTAATATTTGCTATACTAAATGTCTAAGTGACATTAACAGCAATAACCCTTTTAAGTGTTCATTTTGATATTAGTTATTAAATTTTCCTTTGCCTTGGGATATTTATTACCTTAATGAAACAAAAGATACTAGGAATACTACAAACTCTAGAAAGGGAAATGAAAAGGTGTATCGCTATCTCCAAAACTTAGTTTTGGCTCCAGTCGCATCTGACAATACGAAAGCCTTGTAATGATCGTTCCATTGTTGGCCTAATGGAGATGGTAAACGGAAATCAGCGGTCCGTTAATGTTTCAGGATGGGCCAACCATTAAAACCCGTCTAAAATTTCCATTGTTAACAGATACCAAATGAAGGAAAGACAGCTTGTTTCTTTTTGTCGGAATGCATCTGAGAAGCAGTTACAACCATCCATTGAAAAAGATAAATTGAAGTTTTCCTGCAGATATCTTTTTATGAGAAATGATACACGAGAAAAGCATTTTGTTGAAATAAGAGATAAAATGAGATGAAAAGGACTCGGAGAGGAAAGAAAATAGGAGGAATAGTAGTCGAGTCAATGCCTCTTTTGTCTGTTTGATGACTTTTTTTGGAATAAATGTGTATTATTTATGATCTGATGTTTTCTTTCATCACCGTATGCCATTTCGGAAAATGAGAGCTTTCAAGGATTCTAAAAATATTTCCCTGCAGATATCATATGTTGTTTGTAAATACGAATTATGGGTTGTGTTACTATTATATTTGTCCCCACTGTTATCAAACGCCTATGAGAATTCGAGAATGGCGTTGAATTACGAAAAAAGTGCTTCTACTCTGTTGGAGAAAGATATGGTCTATTGGAAATCTGTTTTGATCCTTATAGGTTTTAACAGAACTAAGGCTAAACAGGCTTTGGCCTGTATATTTTTATAAAAATGACGATCTAATTAGAACACCACAGGCTTATATTTATTAAGAACTTTGATTGCTTATATTTAAGCGTTTACATAAATTTTGGAAAAAGTTCACGATTTAGAATACAAATAAAAGTAAAAGTACAACTACCTAGAACTATAGAAGAAAACGGATAAACTTTTCCCTACTCATGTTTGAAATCGCATAAATAAATAGTTTTGAATATGATATATATGTAATGATTTTGTAACGCAACATCCGATAGTTTCTATCAATCTTCACTTAAATTCTTAATCTATTTTTTTTTTTTTTACCACACTTAAAAGTTGAAACCTTTCCTACATTTTTGAAACCTCACTAATTTCTCCCGCCTTTATTAAAATACTCTGATCAATCTTAGTTTCTTGACACGCGTTCCCCTGGCATAGGGTTAAAAAGTTCAATTAAGCCTAGTTAATATTAAAGATCCTCAGATCTTTAATTCTTCCTTGATTCCCAATGATCCTTTTTTCTCAGACACTCTATCTCTGTCTATCATGTAAACCAGACATGCTATAGCTGTTTCGAAATAAATAGCGCATATGGCTGCCTGAACAAGGACTGACTCTTCTTATTTTTCCACAATTGCCTCCACCTTGTGAAAGGCCTTTTTGGGCATATCTAATTTCTTCTTATCAGTATATTCATTTGCTTAAAAATATAATCTTGTGTTTGATGTTTCTTAATGCTGATCCCAATTTTAATTTCGATTAAGTACTCATTTGGGGGGAAAAAAAGTATTTTTTTTAATTTAGCGTTCATCTAACAAAATTTGTTTTATAGATTTTGAATAACGAATTTAATTTTATAGGAAAAACAAACTATAATTGATAAATACATCCAAGCAAAATTTTTACAGTTTAGGTTACATAATTACTACAAACATAAACGTCAAATTTGATTTATTGATTTTCTAAAATTTGGAAAAAATATTTAAATTATAAAAGTTTAGATAAGATTACCCGAAAGAAAAATTTAACAGTATGTTTCTGTAAAACTTTCAACCGAATTTTTCATTACAGCATATCTTGTAACAATGCTTGAGCAAAAGAGTTCAGCGAAGGCTTTAAATGAAGCATTTTCACGGGAAGTTATCTCATTAATCTTTCACCAAATAATAATTATTCGTTTACATTAAGTTCTCTCTAACTCCGCTTCTAATAATTCACGTTGGTGCATCCTTTTCCTCAATAAACCTCAACGATAATCTTTCTAAATAATAAACTATTCAGTGACACGGACGCTTGGCTAGCAAATGATATGGGGAAAACTAGTTCATTAAGCAGCTTTAACTTCCTGATTAATGCGTATTGTATTGCTTTATTAAATTATCCTACCATGGTTCACACAAAGTGGAACTCACTTGCCATTTCAATTCAAAATTTATTGCTACGCAACTCATTTGTAGTATTGTCGTTTAAACTTTCACAGACATCAGGAGAAAGCATCCATACTTTTAATTAAAAGTAGTCTTTTAAGAACAATTTTGTTAAATTGATTTTATGTTAGAATTCGACGAAGAAAAAAGTTAATTAAGTTTGAAAAGTGAGTTAATATTGTGTGTGTTCGTATTTGTATTCTGTAAAAAACCAATGACCGCTATTTGTAACTGATTCCAACACAAATATACTCCCCAAAAACTACTAGACGTTGAAAAAAAAAAAAAAAAAAAAAGTCCACCAAGTAAAACAATCAGTCAGAAAAAGTTGTAAAATATAGTGTTTGCTGCCAAGTGGCCTCGTTTAGTTTCTTTGGGGTACTTGTACACAATGAACTAAATTGGGATTATTAGAGGGAATTCCCATAGGCAATCAGTACTTGGAAAACTAGAGTTTTCATAAAATTAATCTTAATTCAGTGCAATGGCTGCAAAGTAGCTGAAGCAAATGAAATGAAATGAATCCGAAATAACTCTAGCTTGCCAAGTTCTGATTACCTATGGGGTTTCCCCCTAATAATCTCAATTTAGTTCATTGTGTACAAGTACCCCAAAGAAACTAAACGAGACCGCTTGGCGGCAAACATTAGCTTTCACAACTTTTTTTGACAAATTGATTTACTTGGTGGGCACAGGCCGTCTTACGCATTAATTCATACAAAAGGCACTTCCTTTAATCAATCTGTGAGGAATAAAAAAAAAGAATGGTCTGAATATATTAAAGGGTTTAAGCTGTAGGCCAGATTGAAATTCCCAAGCATTGGGTACATTTCCGGGGAAAGCGGGGGGGGGGGGAGTACAGACCCTCCTACCCATCAAATCATACAAAAGGAACTTCCTCTAATCAAGCTGAGAATAACAATAATAATAATTAAAAAAAAAAAATGGTCAAAAATCATCAAATAGTTTTGGCTGCAATCGTGGCTAAAGTTTTGGTCAGAACCAGAAGAATCAAAAGAAAAAGAAGAAGAATCAGAAGAACAAAATTCCGGCGATTTCAGCGATTTTCAGAGATTTTTTTTGTCATGTTCCCTTGTTCAATATCAACAATTAGGTTGTTATTTTTCGTCTACTCACGCGGGGCAACATGATGGCAAAAAAATCAGGGCTCTAGCTATAATAGAAGCTGAGCTGCAGGGATCGAAAACGGGCCAAGTAGTTAAATTAACCTAAAAGATGTCTTGTAATAAAAAGATGTTTCGTATTATTCCAAGAATTTTTAAATTTGGGTGATAAGGTAAATAATTTTTTTGCATCTAAGTGTAGAAATGAAATATTAATTTCACATGAAAATCTTTCCACTGGCCCACAACTTCACAGAAAATCCCTAAAAAGATATCTTACTAAAATCAAGAAGAAAAAAAAAAAAAAAAATACATTAAAATTGCGACTTTTAATCGGCAGAGTTTATGGTAGATTTTTCTTGAAAAGGAGATTTTTTCAAAGGAATAAATAGTACAAAGGGATTTTTTTATATAGTTTAGGAGAATGATTCTATTTTCATGCTAAATTTTTACTGATTTTTTTCACTCCCAAACAAGAACACAACAAAAGTTGTCTCTTATTATGCTCTGCTTCTTATAACCTTCCCCCTCCTTACTATTTCTAATTGAGTTTTAAAATTAAATAACTTAATTCAAAATCGTAAGGACACACCAATTTTTTTTTTTTATGATTTAATGTTTTTCATTATAATTACTTGGCAGGATTGAGTTTAACAATAACTATTGAGGATATTTATTTATTTCCCTACTAGTATTATCTTTCATTCTTCAGCCTTAATTTGTATCAGAGGTTTTATGTATATTTTATTTTGTGAATTAACCATAATATAAAAGAAATGTGCACTGAATAAAACACCAATAAAAATAAACTTTAATGGAGTTTATCTAATGAACTGTACAGGGTTCAGTTAAGTAATTGCCATACTTTGTGCAAGGTTTAACTATACCGTCGACCCGTTAACTAAATATGTTCATTCATTTATTTTGTCATGACAAGTACTATTAGAAGGCATTATCTTTTGTTGCTAGACTATTATGTCCACAAGAGTTATATACTGTTTACTCAGGGTTACTGTATACTACTACTATGCAGGTTTTGTTCTGAGTTTTTCTGCATCAGTGTCATTCTGTATATTATGGGTTAGAAGAGATGGCTTTCGTGGGAGTCACTCTGGCGTTGTTGGGTTTTGGACTCAAATATCATTAACTTACTTCTTAGTAACTGTTCTAAATTAAATGAAATTACATGAATGAGATACAAGTTAAATTTATGACATTCAGTTATGTCCAGCTTGATTTTGTAAAATGGTGGAGGCAGGAGAAGGTATGTTTAGAAATTATGTTTTATTAAGTATTTTGTAATTTTTGGTCAACATACTCTAGCCTGAAGTGTTTGAAATTCGATTGCATCCTAGTAACTGTTCAAAACTAAACGAAATTACATGAATAAGATGAAAGTTAAATTAGAAAAGTATAAACAATGAGTTATTTCCAACTTGATTTTTGAAAATGAAAAAGACAAGGAAGGGTTTGATATGTTTAAGAATGGCACATTGTTGTTATTACTTTTTAGCATTTGATCTACAAATTCTAACCTCAACCAGAGTATTTAAAATGTTATTTTCTTATAGATATGGATAGTTAATATTTTAAAATGTTATCATTTTTATTAGATATTGAAAAACTAATGTTGTGCAACTATGGGTGTGTTCGGTTAACTATAAAATCAGGGAAACAACTATAAAATCAGTAAGGATGACCAATAACATACATATAGTACAGTTCATAATTTAGTCAGTGTACGACAACATTTCTGACAGTTATATGTAATTCAATTTAAAATCAACAATATTGGACATAAGATCTGGAGACCGTAGTGAAGTTTAGCGGCAGTTTTTTGGTACTCTGACAATAGGTTTTCTGGTATCAAACATAATCTCCAATATTACAATTTTTCCTAAATTCCTTTTTATTTTCACATTTTTAAGACTTTTCACATACTGCTCCAAGGTACCGTGTTTGAATCCTAGGTTAGGCAGGGATGTTCATTGTGATTCAGAATTCACTTTAAGCTGTAGGTCTTAGCCTGATTAGCCGTCTTTATTTATAAAACTAGGCGTATAAACCAACTACATACTGCTCCAATCTTTTCCTATCAACATCAAATTGTCTTGAAGCCCTGCTAACACCATTGCTATTCTTGACAATGTTAAAGATTGCATTTTACATATATTTTGGAGCACTTTTATCCTCTTTTTGCTTCCTTTCGCTTACATCTAGAAGAATGGTATTCAGCAACTAAACAACAATTTAAAAGGTTTATGAAATAAATTTGGTATTGTATAAATACTAAAATTGTAAATTTTTGTAACTTATTAATTCATTAGTTTACAAAGATGATTTAATGTTTACTCTAGAAAAGCAAGAAACACTAAACTCCTGACAGAAAATTTTACAATTGTCAGCTTTCGTTTTATATTCAGAGAGAGCTATATCTACCTTCCTTTTATATCTTTGAATGATAAGCATCTTTGAGTGATGATTTTTAATATATACAGATCTTGTAGAATATGTTGATCTGACTCATTATTTATTTTAATAAATTTTTTTTGTTCATATTTCTTTCACATAATTTCATACTTTTTCATTAAATTAAAAGAAGAGAAGCAATCCTAGGATTAATTTTTGTATATCGCTAGATGGAGAGAAAAATTCTTTCTTAAGCTGCAGTCTTTCGTAATTGATGTAGATTAATAGTAATACCATAAATAATGATAATACATTCCAAGAATCCAGGTATTTCAAATTGATTGGTAATTCCACTTTATTTGTATTCATTAGTAAACGTGAGCTTACTTTAGCTTTGTAAATTTGACGAAATCTGCTCTTACTATTCGAGAAGTTTTATGGGTTCACCTTCTTCATTCTATTTGCTTTTCGTTGGTAGCAAAGGAAATTTGCATATCCCAAGTGGTTGGCTAATGGACATCACTTTAAGAACCCTGCTTTTTAAAAGATAAATCCATTTTGACAAATAAGTTTTTAGAGACTTGGAATAAAGCATGCGCCAGGTGGACACCCTACGTTCTTGTGTTTAATGGTATTGTCATTCTGGTCTTCACTTTTGACTTTCTTTTTAGATATTCATGAGCTTTATATTATATAGTACTTTTAAATCACATACAAGAAATAAAACTTTGAATGCACAACATCGTGTGCTCAAGGGAAAAAGATTTAATTCACTGATTGAATAGAAGGGCATGGTTTACTTGATATTAATACATTTTAGAAAACATTAAGTGTGTAAATTAGAAAAGAGATACGGTATAAAATTAAAAGGTGAGGAAGAAAGGCAGAAAATAAAATTGAGAGCAATCAAGTTTAAGAAACCGAAAACTTTCTTTGCAAACTGATCACGAAACTCTAATGTTAAAATTAATATTACTTACAGTTCAATTCTTTTTCTTTTCTTGTGAGTTTTCTGATTCATAGAAAACCGATTCTCGATCTAATAAACTCAAGATTACGGAGCCATGGCAGTTTATCGATTTCTTATCAATGATGAAGCCAGACAAGCTTTGAGATAGATGATTATGAGTGATGAATAGGTGTTCTCTTGACCAATCCTTGCACTTTTTTTTTTGTTCAGATGTGTGTATATGAAATGATTATCTTATAACCTTATTATTAAAAGAATACTATTATAACACACACAAAAGAACTAAAAAGATTTCGAATTTAAATATAGACTTAAGAAGTTACCAAGCGGATTTACAAATATCCATTCATTACTGTTTAGTTCTTTAGTAAGTTATAAAGTTTTCAATGAGAATTTAATAATCTTAATGATTAAACACAATGCACATAAAAGTTAAAATCTAAGGAAAGTACACCGTGATTGAAAAGTTGCTAAAGCTGAAGAATTTTTTTATTTTTTTTTTGTTAAACTTTTTATTAAGTGCGGTATAGTTTTACTAAAGCATACAGTGCAATCTGAAGCTAGATAAAATGTATATAAATCTATGAATTGGAGTTGAAAAGTAAAAGTATCATTTTATTGATGTATCAAAAGTTAAAAGTTAAAATAATAAGACTTGTCGTAAAGACCTAGTCGCTCGCACCCTCTGCCATAAATTAAAAGGTAAATTAATTGATTATTTGGGCCCTGATCAACGTTTAGCATTGCGTTGTGTTTGGTATCCTTATTCTATCAAGCCCCAGGCCTCACTAACATAATCTCAAAAAAGGATAAACAATGCGGTTCACTGAGACGACGTTAAATATCAATATAACCAAAATATCAATAGAATAACAATAGTCTAATAGTTAACTTGAATGTTGAGGGACTGCAACATCATTCTGTACTTAATCTGCAAAAAGAGAATGTTAATCACTCCCAATAATAACTCAATTGCAAAGAAAGACTCCGTTTTTAAGTAAAATAATATCTTTTATTTTCTAGATTAACATAAGACATGTCCTTATAATTAATACAACACTATGATAATGACAACATATAGTGAAATAAGACTGCGTGGCGCTAATGGCTGAGAGACTCATTAAACTGTCATTATTAAACAAGATCGAAATTCAATTTGACTCATTCTCCTTTTTTAAAATAAATCAAACAAAAGTATTCAACTTACGAAACTAATTATTTATCAACCACACTTATTTTAAAACCATCGCGACTAAATTAAATTTACTGAGAAGGTAATCGTCTACACTTCTCACTGTAAGAAACATATCAGTTTTACGTATGGTCTGTCATCGAAATTAAATTTTAGCTACACCCAAAATTGTTTACTCTTAATAATTCTCTTTTGGATTTATCTGTGTTTGCGAATAACGAATGCAAGAAGGACTTACCCCTTGTGGGCTGGTCTGCGAGACGCGAAGTATAGGGGACATCTCATGAACTTAACCAGGAGAGTTTCTCGGTCAGAGAGAAGATGGCGTCTCCAGACGCACTGTTTTTAGAAGTGATGATTCTTGGGAGCAATGAGCCGACCAAACGGTATAGTGGTTAGCGTGCTAGCTTCTAGACCGCGAGGTTGTGGGTTTCTTGTCCCGTGTTAGGCATGGGTGTTTGTAAATGTATGTTGGCTTGTCTAATGACGAATATTTCGGAGCATTATAGCTCTCGTGTTGCTGACGGCGCCAGATAATCTGAAAACAACCAAACAACCTTGGGAGCAATGGAACAATCGTGATTTTTCTGAGTTGCACCATTTTTTAAAAACTTGGTTGCCAGTTGATTAGTGCAGTTTCTGTTTCTCTTCGGTCATGCGCCCTTCATTGGACATAAACCTACTCCCCACAAACAGTAAGGGCTGTACTCTTTTGCTCGGACAGGCAACCATTGGTTTGTTTGAAGAGTTCAATTCTCTCACCGAAGCAGAGGACAGTAGAGTCTAATAGACCCTTTACTTTTAAAAACTTGAGTCATCCACCACCAGTGCCTAAATAATTAAAATATTGCAATTTCATTAATAATCAAAAAGTGGTTTAAGTGTTTTGGGTGAAAACAATTCACCAAAGGCCGCTTCACCACAAGACATAATCTCAATTTTCATAAATACAGCGTTTATTATTGTAATGGCCAAGATGCAAAATATTTACTAGAAAAATATCTTCCTTTTCAAACAAGTTTGTTTCAGAAAAAATATTTAATAATTTTAGCAGTGATATATGTGTTACAAATGTGGAATTGACGTAATCAACTTAAAGTAAACTATATTTTTTTACTTAAATACTTGCTTTTTTTTATTTTAAAATAATTTTATCTAATTTATATTAAGCTTGCCTCCAATCAACTGAAAAATTTTCTTAAATTTTTATTTGACTTTAACGTACTCACTACTTTGATTAAAATACTATTTTATGCTTTGAAACTAAACGATTCGAACTGTCTGAAAGGTGTCATTAATCTCTTACAAAATATAATAATAATTGAATTAATGTTTCTTCTTTAAACGCATGAATGTTACACTTTTTTTAACGCTCTAAACCTTTTACCTTAATGATAATGAGCTGGAAGGGCTGATCGTAAAAAGATCTTTCACTGATCGGCAATTTGATAAAATTAAACTAGAACTAGGTATTTGTTTAATGGACTTTCATTATGTTTTTACGCAAATGAAGTTATTCAAGTTAAACTTATGATCTTAATTTCTAAGGGGTTCAGTATTTGCATTAAACAAAATTGATTAAGTCTGAAATGAATTGTTCTTTTCTGATAATCTTTCTCTTAGTCTATTGATTTGGTTTTGTTTCTAAAGTTATTTAAAAAAAATATATATACAAAGTTGTGCTATGTATTACAGTTTAGCCATTTAAAATTATCTAACCTTTGTAAAATAAATAGCAAACTTATATTTTTACTTGCTAAGGTTATCGGATTTGTTATAACTTATATGACGCTAGGTTCATTTTAAAGTGTTCGGTATTAATATATGTGTTATTAATATAGGATATGTGTCTGTGATTTTTTTAAAATTTCATAGAAATTAATTAATGCATTACACACTTCACAACCAAACAATTGGTGATTTTTTTTGTAAAGTACGTTCAAATAATTATGTACTAATTTAAATAGATTGAGTTTTATTCTCTTAGTATGGCGTTTATTTTATTGAGGGCGAGTTGGTAAATTGGGAAGGATAAAACAATAGCTATGTAAACACTAGCAACATGATGCAACAGTTTCTACTGAGAAGACTCAGAATCTATTAGTCAGCTTTTAAAAATATGTTATAAAGTTTATACTGCGGATTTTGATTGTTAACTTTATATTCAGTAAAATCTAAATATATTAATGCTATTCAGTAATGGTTCTGCTAAAAAGAATTATATTGACATAGTTAAAAATTTTGAACAAAAAATAACATGAAACTATGTAATATGCTTTTATAGATTATCCTGTTGCCATGGGCGCAGTATGGTCAAAGAGATGCCCTTGCGCCAAAAAACAACAACCAACCAATCAACCTATTTTTAAGAATAAGTCTGTAACTGTTGAAATTAAGAATTTTGATCCTATTCCTTATATTATTTTTCATTTTAGAAACTATTCAATAGTTCTATAAAAACAGTTCCTTCATTTAATTCTTTCATTTTCTACCTACCTAATTTTTGAAAACACAAACAAATATATTTTTACATATAGGCTAGCTTGGAACTACTTCAATGAACTTCCACCTTTTATAATCATAGTAATTTTTAAAAATTGGTTCACAATATTGTTTCATAAAATATTTTCAATTATTCATTTAATATCCTGTATATACAAGATATTAAAATTTAGACGACAAGCTATCGCATCAATTTCATTTACCAAGTTTAAATCCTGTTTCGAGGAATACAATTGTGATCTGAAGAAGAAATAAATGGAAGAATTACTTTCTTTCCAAATATTCAAATTTTTAATTGCTGAAATTTCATTATGAAGGAGCTTTCAAATACAAGTAAAATAAGAAATGAATTAATGTGATAGTTCGAACATGAGTGCATATATATAAAAAAAAATGAGTTTAATTCTACCCACATTTATAAGAAAACCAAGCGAGAATATTGGTTTAAGTCACACGTAAGTAATTTTAAGGAAACGCAATTTAAAACTATGAAAAAGAAAATTAAGAAACTAAGAAGAAATTTAGTCTTTTCTGAGAATTATCTATTGAACTATACCGTTTCCATCTCTTTGACGATCTCAACGGTTTAGTTCCCTAATGCATTCTATTATCTTAATTATATTTTCATCAAAGTGTATTTAAACCCTTTTTCCCTCTAGGCTTTTATATGATTGATTTTTAAGAACTATATTTTTGAATAATGACAGATAAAACAAATAATATAATATTGCTCTAATTTTTATAATAATTTTGCAGAACAATTTGAATTATATGTATTTCCTATTGTCTGCAATGTCAAAAGCATTTTAAACAAATGTATTAAAAAATAATAGTTCTAAGTAACCTGTCAAAATCATTTCGATTCTTTTCTTCTGAATTTTAAAATATATTTCGAATCTAAATTCTTAGAAAACATATTTTTTTTTAAATGAATAGTTTTGTTATTCGGGTTTTTGTTTGGTTGACAATAATTGAGTTTTATTCAAGCGAAAAATTTGTGCTTTATGAATTTCACAGCAATTGAATTAGTGAATTTCAAGACATTTTATTCCACAGCAAGGCATTTCAATAGGGAAGGAATAATTTTTATCTTTTCTCGCTGGGATAAAAACTGGTAAAATTCTCGAAATGAACAATATACAGTTTTTCTAAAGTATAATTTCCACAGGAAAATGACAGTTTCAACTGTTTAGTCCAACTTTCAAATTGTTCGGCAACTGTTTTAATGCTAACTAACTATGATAGAATGAAAAATACTTTTCACTCAAATTTTTTGTTCAATTTTCATTGACATTTCTGGATTGTTATCATTTGAATAAACTCCAGTGCGAGAAGTGTTCACAGACGCGGGGTGATGCGTGCCCTTCCTGTTTAAGAAAATACCCATGCATCCTCCCACATCTAAAACCATTGAAATCCATTCCCCACTTTTAAAAATACTCAGTCCGTCTAAAAACTACTAAAATGATTAACATTAACATTTAAATGTATTGACACTGAGAAAAGTGATTTAAAGTTTTCAAATGTAAAAGACCCTATTTATGGTATATATTATACTATTATAAATTATACTATTATAAATTATTATGCTGCTTCGTATAAAGATGTAAGTATTTTAACTAACGCTTGGCAACTTTTAACTTAGGAGGAACTTTCTTTTAAGTTAAATTTCTGTTATTGTTTCATATAACGAAAAGCTATTTAAAAAAATATGAACAATTAAAGTTCTCTATTAATTTAATTTCATGAAAGCATGCACATTTAGAAGCACTATTTAAATCTAAATAAACAGTCATATCTATACTGTTGAATTATTATTTTACTTTATCTCATACTTCAAAGTAATAAAACTAAGTCGTAGAATATTCATTAAAATAAAAATAACCCTTGTTCAATGTTAGTATTAGGAAGTATAATTTATTTCCTTACTAGTTAATAGTTTTATTATAAGAGAGGATACTATCAAATTTATAGTTGGGGGGGGGGGGGGCGAGAGAGGTTTCACTTGTCTACCCCCCCCCATTTTTATTCCTCCACTTCTACCACTGATAAACTCTGTTATAAGAACAGATTGTTAACTTGAAATAAAAATACTGTCTTGCTTAATTGAAGAAGATATTCTCTTTTAAATAGGTGTCAATTATACTACTATAAAATAATTAATTTTTTAAATAAAAACTTGATCATCAATATAAGTGTTACTCTCCTTATTAGAACAAAACAAAAGAAGACTAAATTTAAATACGATATCTCAGTGATACAATTTTACGTTTTCATAGAAAAAATAAATGCAAGTAACTTTGCTTTAAAAGCTTTAAACATGTACACATAGATTATTTAAACCTGTTAGTGAGGGGTCCAGCACATTGAATACAAAGATGGTACTGGGAAACTGAAATAGGGTATATGGAACTAGAATGAAGAACATAAATATGCATAATTAGGGGACTAGAAACCAACAGGAATTCGTTTTAATTATTTATATTTATTAATTATGTGATGTTGAGGTCTGAAATTTAATCACGTTATAACCCGTGGGGCAAAGTATTAATTATAAGGATCATTATTTAATCTGGGATTCGGATAACTATAATTTTACAAAATACTTGATGAGAAAGGGAACTACTTACCTAACCTTAAACATTCTTATTATTTATGCGGTATATAATTGATAAAACTAAATTGGTCTCGGTTGAACTCATAAAATTATTTTAGGTATGACTAAGAATGAAAGTAATAGTTAATTTTCATTTTTGCATCTGTATTTATAGCGCAAGAAAATTCAATAAACCATTGCATGTTCTTAAATAATATGTTATTTGGTACTAAATACTTTATTTAATAACGGTACACTCTATGAACTGGATGTTTGCAACACATAAGAATATCATTTATAGTTATACTCAATGCTTATTATAGTTAAGAATTTTTCAGTTTCAGAACTAAATTTTTTTTTTTTATTCAAATGTGCCGAGTCTTTTTATTCTAGAGACCATACCTCCGATGACTTTTGCATTTGTTATTGCCAAATTACTGGCGAATACTTTGCGCATCTAGCGATAAATAGAACTTTTAAATTTCGAAAGTTTAACTAGTATTTTTCAAAATATTGCAACAAAATATTCCGCTATTATTAAAAAATATTTATTACATATATTTTTTGAAAAGTAAGAGTTTTTATCTAACTAGGTATTTCGTTTACTTACATTGAAATGGGAAGGTGTAAATTTTTATTTTAATTATGTTTTCTAAGCAGGATATTCTTATTCTCGGAAATGGAGGTGGAAAGAAGCAAAATTGATGTTATTACATTCTTTGTGTCTGGATTAAATATTTGGGTCCTAAATGCAATTGACATGAAGCAGATTCCTTAAATATTGTCACAAGGGTGATAAATTGTTTACTTTCCATTTGTTTCCATATGTTAACATAGGGTAATGAGAGTATTTTTTTCGGTATTTTGGAACATCTTGACTGCAAAAAAGTGGTATAGAAAAAATATATGTCTGTGTGTGCGTGGTCAGCACAACTCCCGAACGAATTCACCTACAAAGTTCAAATTTGGTGTTCTGGTTAGTGGTGGCCATGGGACCTGTCATTAAGGTTTTCGTTAATGCTGTGCATGCTCATAAGGGAGCTTCCATTAAAAAAAATCATGTTTTTCAGCAATTGCTAAAAGACGGCTGTAACGATTTTGATCAAAATTGCTATGGTAATGCCTCTTAAGGTGCTCCAGATATACCCACTCCCTAAATTCCAGTAAAAATGCCATAAAGGTGTAAAAAGTTGGAAAACATATGTCTTTGACACACAATTCTCTTTCTTTGAGCATCGCTCATCAATGGCAGTCTTTCTCCTCTACTCTGTTTCATTTACAAGAAATAATAATGTAAGTATTATTGAAAAGTATACCACCAAATTCACCGTTTCAATGGGGATTTTTGCACCAAAAATATCACCAAACCTGGCGAAAATAGTAATAACACTGTTTCACGCCAAATTTAAATGTAGTGACTTATATTATAGTGTAATTGAAAGTTGTGAGATGCTCCATGCCTAGTTTTGAAATCAGATTATCATAAGTGGTTTTTGCGGTGGTCTCGGGTACAAATAACAGATACAACTCCTAGACACCAGAGAGCTCTTTTGCCTACTAGTTAGAGGTACCTCTAGTATCTGGCTGGGAATCCAAAGGTCCCACGATCGATCCCCAGTGACCGTATAAAAAAACTACAAAGCTTCATTTTATTATAATTTGGTAATATTACCTTTTACTTTTGAATGATAAGGAAAGAGTAACAATCACTTCTTCTTCACCTCTTTTTTCTCCATTGGTGCAAATAGAGTAAAGATGCTGCACAAACCACCTTGAGATATCTAATCTCTAACTCGCGAAGCATCCCGGAATAACAAAGCCCCTCATTGTGATTCGCGTCAGTCCCTGCTCTCCCGACCGAATCACTTAAGTGAAATCGGTCTCCAAAAAGACTTATCGCATTTCCTTTAGGCAGAGTCCAATCTTCTAATTAAGCATTAACCTACTTCCCACTCCTCTAAAACTGCAGCTTCTGTTTATTGCCATTCTCAGATGGAGGTGGTGTTTTAGCCCCCCAGCCCAACAGTCTCTTGTGGATGGTGCATTTACACAGAAGATAGAGAAACAACGGTTACATGCATGGTTTAACTTGGTTTCTCTTTTACTCGTGCCTCAGTGCTTGCTTTGGAGTATTTTTGAAAATTTGTGTGTTGTTAAATTTTGATAGGAAGTTGGTTAGGAGCTATTGCGGAGTTCATGTTGGTATCGAGTTGTTATAATGCTGATTTGTCTTAGAGATGCTTTTGATAATTGTTTAAATTCTTCTTTCTTGTAGATTATGTAATGGAGCTGGAAAATTAATTGACGAAGTGTAATGTCCTTAATTAATCAATAATTATTAATTAAAAAAAGGAATACTTATGAATTAATATGAAGTAACAGAACTGGGAAATGGAAGATTAGATATTTGAAGTAAAGAAGCAAGGAAGTATTTTTGCTAACATTATATAAGCATTTTCATTAGAAGTTCAAACTTAGTTTTAAAATATTGTTAAAAATTTTCTAGAGGGAATGATGACACAACTTTACAAAGTAAAACTGATTATTTATGTTTCAGTTAAAAGTTCAAAAAACTTCTTTTTACAACAGATAACTCGTCATCAAGCTTTAACAAAAACTTCAGTACGCACAACTTCAGGCACAGTGATAATTCAGCCACCTCAAAGCAAGAGCTGAACTCTTTTCCCAGCAGTTTTCAAAATTCAATTGACTCAAAAATCTATTTCCTTGTGCTTTTGATATCCTCGCGTATGAACTTTCTTGAAAAATACCGAAAAAAAAAAATTGGCGATCAGTACGCGACGCATAATCGTGAAATTTCTTGATTAACTTGCGTGTTGCCAATTTTTTTAAGGCTGTATTTTCACTGCTAACAAACAAATTTAAGAAAATATAACTTTAAAAAGAAATCAATACTATATTTATGTACAATTACATACAGAAAAATTGCGTAACAATATGTTAAATAATTAAGTTCTTAAAATAAGCTGCTATTTATTTTTAAATTTGTGAAGTTATCTTCAAGTAATATTATATATTAAGTATAAATAAAATTAAACAGAAAACTGTCTACATCGAATTTTCGAAGTTAACACGTAGTATATGAAATAAATTGAAAGAAAGGGTATGTGTTTTTTGTTTTTTAAAGATTCGTGTTTTTCTATGGGATAAAAGTATGTGTTAAGTTAAATTCTGATATCTATAACAGCTATATCAAATACTTAAAGGTGATGACAAAGGTATATATCGTACAAAAATGTAAAAAAAGTAATATCTTCAAGTGCTATGTCTCATACAACTTTCTTTTTAATACAACCCCCTTACCCCTTCACCTACTAAACCTTAAAACTATTAGTGATATTTAATTAATAACCATAAGTTTTGGAAAATACTTAATATGAGTATTTGACATTTGTAAACTTTATTTTATTTATTATAATGTTGATAAATTTGTTTTAAAAATAATAAAATTACAAAAGTTAAATAAGAATACTTATTTTTCTACTGAACGTGAATTTCCTATGAACATATTTGAAGTACAAAAATCCATTATGTCTGTAGTTCGCAAAACATATTATACTTTTGAACTCGGTTGTTAGACACAAAGCGAAGCAAAACGTTTGAAAAAGCAAAGTTCAAAATAGAACTTGATAAATATTTAAATCTGTTTCTCGTAAAAAACTTTTACAGTGGATATTGAAAAACACATTTATCTTTCAAGCTATACACAACTATAGCAATAAAAATAATCAGTTGTCGGGGAGTTTTACCCATTTATTGGGACCAGATCCATACCGGCGCAATATCGTAGATGCAATTCTTTTTCTTTTTCCAACGGTGTTTCTATCGCTTTTTTTTTTTTTTTCTCTTTCCACGTATTTCCAGCCCTAACACTTTAATGCTTACTTTCTTCCCACAGCATCGAAAACAGACGCCGAGAAATTCACGCCAATCTGTTGTAATGTACGAAGACGAGTATCAAGAAAAGTTCAAGAATGTTGTATCGATTACCTCTTTGGGGTGGAAGCTTTTTTTACACCTGAATTTTTACACTAGAAAAAGAAAAGAAAAAGAAGAAGAAGCGAAGAATGAGGTGTGGAATACCTTTCTACTCAAATAGATCTTGTTTTTTGGTTCTTCTTGAATGTTGGAAGTAATCCTTTGATCACTTAACTCACATTCTAGTGAATGGAGAATCAGCGTTTTTGTAGGGAAAATGGGAAGAAATTACTGCTGCTGTGGTTTAGACTTCAACAACCCTAAAAATGTAAGAAACGTTCATGAGTTGGGGCATCACATGGGCGTTGGCTGCAGAAAAATCTTATATGTATTTTTGGCACTTATGATTTACATTCATATCAGTATAAAAATGACATGTTTTGTTAAACTGTGATTCTTAAAAATAGTTATAATTAAATAAATGTCACGTAGATCCAAGTTTAAGTGTTAATTTTTTAGTTTATTTAGATATTTATGGATGTTCTCTTAACAATTTAAAACTCAAAATCCTTTTTTAAAACTTAGCATTCCATTTTAGGCATCACAAATCATTAAATCTAAATGCAGGTAGTAATCCTTCACTTTCGAACTTTCCTATAAGATCAAGAACACGCATTAACAAAAATTTCTTTATAAAATTCTAATTCTATATTATACCATTGATTAGGATAATATCTCAAACAATGCGCATAATTATGAAAATAATCCTACGATGCTTTCTACATGTGAATGTTACATCAAATATAATAACGTCACTCAAAAAGTAACTACATGTAGTAAGAAAACACGCCAAATGAAATGGTCAGCCAGAAAATATTATGAAACCTATTGTTTGCCATCAAGCGACAACGTTTAATTTCTTTAGAGTACTTGTACACAGTGAATTAAATCGGGATTATTGGATAGGAATCCACATAGGCAATCAATATTTGGTAGGCTAGAGTTATTTCGAAATAATCTCATTTCATATGTTTGAGCAACTTTGTACAAATTGCACGGAACTGAGAATAATTCTATAGAAATCTAGCCTGGCAAATATTTATTGCCTATGGGTGTTTCTGCCAATAATCTCAATTTAGTTCATTACTCCACCATTATGGGTGGCAATTTTAATTGACGTTTTTTTTACAACTTCTAATTGTTTTTTTTGGAAGAATTTAATTCTTTTTGTGGCGTTTTTGTATGTTTAAAATGAGTAAGATAAGATCGAAGGTTGTTTTAGTGTGAATTATCATATCGTCTCTTTAAAAGACACATGGCGCAAGCAAAAACAACATTAAATTCACATATGACTCTTTGTATTTATAGAGACAATAAATATCATGTTGTGGTATTATAGAGTTACTTAGGTTTGGAATCAAAATTTGTTTCATTTCCTTCAAATAGAAATCCTCTTTACCACACCAAGCAAAAGTTTATATTCATAATTAGAAATATGTACTTGTTAGTTTTGAGTACAAACCCATGCAAACACATACGAAAATGCGGGATGAGGAATATCTCACAACTTTCAATTACACTATAATACTGACTTGGATTTGCTTCATTTACCCTTATTATATTTTCATTATTTATTTAGAAAAAGTGGCCAGTATGGAGATATTTTTTTGCGATAATTTTTGCGTGCAAAAAAAAAAAAAAAAAAAAAAAAAAAAAAAAAAACACTCACATTGCTGAAATTGTGATTTTGGCGATTTACCTTTTCGATAATTCATATATTACCCTGTATTATAAGTGAAACTGAGGGGGAAAGAAAACATGATCGTTGATGAGGTATGCTCAAGGAAAGAGAACGCTGTGTTGAAGGCATTCGTTTTTCAACTTTTTACGCCATTAAAGCATTTTTACGAGTATTTCGGAGGTGGGGATGTTTAAACACCTTAAGAGGCATTAGCACAGCGATTTTTATCAAAATCGTTGGAGCCGTTTTTTAGCAATCATTGAAAAACACGATTTTTTTCAATGGCAGCTACCTTTTATGCGCATGCGTGATTTTGACGAAATCCTTAATGGTATGGACACCAGCAAACCACATACCAAATTTGAACATCAAAGGTCAATTTGTTCGGGATCTATGCTGACCACAGACACAGAGACACATATACATACACACAGACAGATATTTTTTCTTGATCACTTTTTTGAAATCAGGGTGTTCCAAAAATGGAGAAATGCAAAAAAATCATTTTTTTTTTTGACCGAATGCTATACTTTCCTTACTCTATGTATAATACATATGGGTAATTGAAAGTAATCAATAATAATAACAACAAGTAAGTTTGACATAGTGACAAAAAATAGATAGGGGAGATTGGTTTAGAAAAAACAAAGTTTAGTTATAACAAATCCAATAATTTTTACTATAATCACTATATGGTACCAGAATCCATTTTATTAGAGATGCGTGTAGTGTTGAACAAGTCAACAAAACAATCGGAGCGAATATTGAACGTTGCTTAAATTTGGAACTTCGTTGTTTTTTGACGAGATAAATAATTTTTTGATTCTTCAGAATTTATGAATTACCATTTTAAAAGACTGTTTTCAATTTTGGATTACAATGCGTTTCAAGGGGTAAAGACATTCTTGATATAGCGTGTTCGAAATGGAAGTAGTGTTTATGTTCTGTTGTAACAAAAATTTGGGGTCTAGTAGTTACATGTTACAATTAGGAAGACCGAAGAACGAATCAGAAACCATCAATCCAACAGTGAATCTGAAGTGTACAAAATGCGCATCATATGCTGAGATTTTTTTTTTTGTGAAGATTAAACCAAATGAAAAGTGAATTAAGTGTAACAAATGTGGAAAGTGGTCTTACGAAGTCTGCACTCGTGGAGAATCACTATTTGTGTGTTAGAATTGAGATTAGGATGACTCAATGTGGGTGAGGATATTAAATGAATTCAGTTGTCCATCCAAATAGGTAAATAAAAACATTTTTTTAAATGTTTTCTCATTTTTAAACCCGTATTACAATGAGCCCTTATATCTGTTTCAAATTACCATGTTCTCTTGTTCAATGTTGATGATTATGTAGTTATTTTTAATCTACTCACCCAGGCAAACACGATGGTGAAAAAAAAAATAAAAAAAATCGGGATTCTACCTATAACAGAAGCTGAGTTATGAGGGGCTGAAAACCGACCTAAGCTCTTTTAACATAATATACACTAGCAGGTTCTTCCTCTTTGACTTCGTACTTGGTGACAGAAAACTACCGCGTTCCTAGATGTAACAAACCATACATTGGAGCCATTCAATATTTTAAACATAACAAGTTACATTCTCTTCTTCAACTAGAAACATAAATTGATGATTTTAATAGTTGAGCTGAATATCATAATTAGCTATTCTTATTTCATAATCTGAAGACAGGAGATTAAAAATTATGAAATTATCTTAAATATTTTTTGAGGGACAAATATATGTAAGGGAGACCTGTGTACCGAGGGCCGCTTTTTTTCAATGCACAAAAAATGAACCATTGAGCCATTTAAAAATGTGAAACTGATATGCATACGCCCTTATAGTAATTACTTCTCATTGTGATTAATATAAATACTTAAAATAATAGATTCTGTCAAATAGAAGGATTTTAAAGAAATTTCACAAATGGCCCGAGGAACAAGACCTCGTTGTACCTAGGGCCAGTAGCTGATGTATCTAGGGCCATTCTCCTTAAGTGAGGTTTAATTCCATAATGAATAGAAAATAAACATACACAGATGAATTTTATAGAAGAAAAAATATGAAGTAATTATCAATCTTTGGTTTATCATATAATATGTTTATCATAACTGTAAAAAAATTGTAATGTGTCAAATTATTAGTGAATTACACGTATTTTCAAAACTTGAAAAACTTATTCCAAAAAATAAGCAGCATGTATTATCGCTTTGAAGAACCAACTGATTTTGGTTTTGGCAATAGGAACACAATAAGAAACTATGCAACCCTAGGTACACGACTTGGTAATTTCATATAAAATGTCTTCTACTAAAAATGCACATGGAGAAAGGACTTATTTAAACATATCATTTAGTACTTAACTTTACAAACAAAATTGTTTACTAGAATTTAAAGAAAAGTATTTGACTTTGCTTTGTAAAACAATAAAAGACATAGGCAGCAAAATGTTACTGCTGACCATATAAAAACGTTTTACACTGATAACTTGTCGCAGCTTTCCCCTCTAAGATTTCAAAAGGGTTTCCAAAAGAGCAATTGGGTGTTGCCACTTACCCAAGTGAGTATTAAAACTTAGAACTAAACATTATTCAATAAAAGTGGAGTGGCCCTAGGTACACAAGTCTCCCTTTACTATTAGATAGTACATCGTATGGGAAAAACATTCTTGTTGAGCATATTGTTATGAATTTTTCCGCTGAGGCAATGATGGCACAGTTTTTAAGATAAAAACTACTATTTATTCACTCTTCAAAGGCACAAAATTCATTCAAAGACAACAGTTTAATCACCTTCAAGCTCCAACACAAGCTTCAGTAAGAACAACTTCGAATACAGCAATTATACAAGTTCACTCTAGTAAACAAAGCGATCAGCTCACATCGAAGTCCGAAGTCAATCTGAAAACTTTCCCGATCTCCGGTCTTTATATACTTGGAGCGAGAGAACATTCGCGAAATTTCCAGCCAATTCGTCGAAAAAGAAACATCTCGAAATTTCTTGATCGCTTTAGGTGTTGCCACTTTTTTCTAACCTGTATAATCGCTGTTAAAAAAATAAAATAAGATAAAAATAAATTACAATAGAATTTTAAAATAATACGTCACTATTTACACTATATACAGACAATTTGTGCAACAATATTAACATGTAAGAGAAGTTTTATTTCTTTACCTCACTGGAGACTTTTTCTTTATAATTACTCTATAACCGGCATCCTACACTCACTGAAGTTGATAAACATAACCTTTTAGATATTAAAAAAAAAAAAAAAAAAAAAAAAAAAAATTAATTGTTTGGAAAAAATTCTTACTTTAAACTTTATGAGCAAAAATAGGCATAGAATATTTAAAGAGTACAACATGACTAAATTCCACTATGAAATAAAACTTAAGATAGTAAAAGAATAATGTATCTATAAGCAAATAATCAAAGTCAAACACAGGATTTTTCCAGTGTGCACATTCCGTAATCTACTTGAAGTAATCATTGCTTGGTTTGTTCCAATACCCCACTTGAAATAATCATTAACATACAATAAATAATAAGTTTATATCTCAGAAACATGATGGAAAAACTCATGTATCAATAACCGTAATTCTGTATTTATATCATGTAATAAACTCCTAAGTATTATAAATCAATATTCAAATAACTTTATGGTTACTTTTTAAAACACAATTCAACATGTATTGAGTTTTAAAAATATTTTTCAAATATGCTGATTAATGGGAAATAGTTTCTGTTTCACAGAGCATATCAAATGCATCAAATGTTGTTTAATATTAAGATATCACATTTGACAAATTGATTTACTTTGAAATTAGTTTTTATATAGATATTCTACATGAAACTGCAACAATAGTAGTATTTAAATATTATATATTTGAATTTATTTATTAAATTTGATTAAAAAGAATCAGTTTTGGTGTCCAAAACTGAAAATAAGGATATTTAATTGGAGTTTTCAAGGAGTAAAGTGTCATTTAAAAAAATGCTGCTTAAAACTGCCGAATATAGTTATATCAAATATGCGTTTAAAATTAAAGCCCTGACAATATAAATACTGTCATGATATAAATATATTAAATACATTATAAAGAAATATTCACCTTGAACACATAATTGAAACCTCAAAATAGGCAATATGTGGAGAAAGAAAAATTGCTAGAAATTTTCTTCCTTTAAAACTAACTTTATCCAAAAGTATTAGAAATATTCGCAGAAAATTTATTTGATGTTTTGAAACCCTACTTTTAAATCATGAATAATTCATAGGGAGAATATGATTTCTAAGGAAAGTAAGCCTATAAATAATAAATGTTAACTTTTTAATACTTCAGAAACGGAGCGATTTATCTTGGAATTAATCACGCCGTAACTTAATTTAGCGTGATTAACGTTAACCACAAGAGTACACCGATGAAACTTTTAGAAAACTATAATAAAAGTTCTTCTACTTTTATTAACGCTCTCACTCTTATTAATGAACTGTGTTATTTTGAATTGTGATATTGTGAATAAATAATAAATGGAAATGAAATAATACATAATAGAATGAAATGCCACGATTATTTTCTTAATCAGCTCAAACCGCATTTTTTATAAAATAGTATAATTAATTTTTCAGAAGTTATCAATACTCTACATAGTATATCGTGTAGACTTAAAGTGTCTGATTCAAGTCTAGAACTAAATTCAGACTTATTCAGATGTTTCTAATGTCTCCTGAAAAAATGTATGAAGATGGATTGGGCCAATTTTTGAGTTAAATTGCCTCAAATGAAACATTCAGCATTTTAATTATTCTTCGATAACTGTATTTAATAGCCATGATTTGACACATTTTAAGTATTTACATTTTTTTTTTTTTATATCATCTAGGATTTCAAAGTTTTTTTTTTTATCTATTCCTTTGTAAGACTTTTGTGAAATGTACTTTAAATTTCACTAATCAAATAATTTCTAACATTAAATTAGTTTGTACTTTTTATGAAATTTTCCTTCAACTTTAAGTCATATAATTAAAAATATTTCAAATTACAGCTTTTATTCTCTTTAAATATGAAAAATGTTGTATGTAATGTTATTTTTGTAGATCAGTATATGTAAATATTCATATTCTTGAGGATTTTATGCATTACATACTTTTGTAGATGTGTACATGCAAAAAAAATTTCTTTAACCTGTGCTTGTAAAAAAATTCCTTGACAGTACAAGTTCGAAATTTCTGAAGGTAATTCATGCTAAAATTAAAAATTCACAGCGCAGTTTAGGAAATTTGATTATTTTATTAAATTCGTTAGTTTCTTTCATGAGAGTTACTTTCACGAGAAATAACCTTTTACATTTTCCAAGTGGTGTTAACTTTCATTTAAATTAATTTGGTATACTTAAGCATATATGTTCCGAGACGAGTTATTGAATTTAATATTACAGCTATTGAGAATTGAAAGTAGGTGTCAAAGCCAAAGTAATTAAGTAATTAAATGTTTATAGAACGAATAAATACATGGTGAGTAAAATGTTTACGTTTACTTATAGAAAGAAGTTGTAAATATATAGTTACCTTAACTACGTCAATCACCTAATTACCTAAATAATACCTAATACCTAAATAATTACCTAATATTGTTGTTAACTAAGACCAACTCTGGTAACATGAAAGCAAGAATCCCGCTAACGATCTATCATTTTCCTCAAGAAAGACTTTATTTGCAATTTCTTTTCTATCAAATTCAGATGTTTTCCAGTTTTTACTAACTCACTTAATTAAGGCGAAGTCTTTATTGGAGCGACCGCAGTGCCGAAAGTCCGACACAAAAGATAGGAGTAAATTTTGGAGCAGAACTTAATTAAGATTTCACACGAGAAAAAACTTGACTAAAGTAATTAATCTCTGGAAGTTTGGGAGAAATTTCTTAGGCTTATAAATCCTTCAATAAGTTTAAAACTATTCTTTTGTTAAAGAAAAAAAATATTTTGTTGCAAATGTTCACTGATTTCAACAATGATTCTATCGTGAAAAATTCAAAATTTGCATACATAATTAGGGAATGCGTATCACAAACATCAGAAAATCGAATAATATTAAAAAAAAAAAAAAAAAAAAAAAAATATTGCATTTCAAGACATTCAAGTTTTCAGAGAAACGATTCTGGCAAACATTATCAAATATTTCCCAAATAATTATATTTTTATCCTTTGGATACTTTCTAAGTTTACCAATTAGACTAACTTCCAAATTTATTTAATGATACACTTTAAAAATGTACATGCGTCTCTAACACCTTTTTCTTATAATGATTCTACTTTAATATTGCCTTTTCAGTTTGAAAATGATAGTGAAGTCCACGAAAATTCTGAAAGGAAACATAAGTTTAAAAATAGTCTTGAGATTTGAATATTAATCAGACTAGTTCTTTTATTGAATATATTTATGCAAAATAAAAGTGGCAAGAAATTTTCCATAATTTACTTGTTTATTTCACTGAGCGTCAATACCTATCATTCGGAAAAGTAGTATTTGTAAACATTTCTCAGTGGTAATTATTTTACCAAATTACTGTTCCGGTAATTAAGGATGCATAAAAAAATCACTAAAGATATTGTTATAAAACTGTATGGAGTAAAAAAATATTTTACTGTTAAACATTGTAGTAAAGAATATATATATATTTTTTTCATTGCTTACCTTTCCAGAATCACATTTCATTGTAGTGCTTGAAATATAAATTCTGTAGTTCAGTGTAATTTTATTCCGATTTAATATGTAAACTGCTTAATAATGCTTTAGACTAAAATTCCTTCACCTCTTAAGCAATTTCTTTTTATATAATTAATATACTAACGTATTAGGAAGTGGTTGTCTCCAATTGCATTTTGAAAAAATTCACTTTAACAATGTATGTATACCTACCCTTTTCAAGACGAGAAAAAAAAAAACACAATAATTTCAATCAAGTTTTAAAACCAACATGAAATTTTCAAGATTTTTTATACTTGGGATAAGTAATTTTGAAAAAAAAAAAAAAAATCTTTTACTTTTAAAATAGTTCGATTTATAGCTACTTTAAAACCTTATAGATACGATAACTTGTACATAATACATTAGCTTCATAATTACTGAGTCTGTAGTTTACAACAGTACCAGGTTTCAAAATGGATATCTAAATATTAATCTGTGAAATGTCTAATAGACTTTATATCCCGTTTTCATGACTTCGCATGCATTAACTATATGCTCTTCACTGAAATACAGATAAGCATTGGACAGAAGCTTATATTTCGTGTGAGTACTGGTGGAAGTTTGTCCGACTCATTAAAACCGGCTACAACTTGGTTGAAACTACCTGATCATTCTGGTCTGTACCATATCTGAAGTTATGGAGAAAGCTGTAAAAGCACTTTGTGCAGACTGGGCTATCACATAGGATTAAAGGGTCAGAACTGTCAGCATGGCTTCGAAAGAGGCTTCAAACTCTTAATTCTGTAGGACTACTTCGTGATAGAGGGTAATACTACTGAAATATTTATTATAGCGATGTTTACCACACATACTAAATGGTTTGATTCATGGATATAAAGCTATATGTGATTACTATTTATAAAATGTCTTTTTGGATTGGAGACATTTAAATAGTTATTATGGAAAGAAAATTATTGTGTAAATATATTTTTTGTAATTGTTTAAATTAAAAAAAACTAATTATTAACAGGTAAACTGTGAAACTACATTAAAATCCTTTGAATTTTATATTTAAAAAAATATAATGCCATAGATATTACTAAATTTAAATTTTTGATAACGAAAGAATTTATGCGATAAATTCATTAATGTCATTTTATTTTACTATGTTTTTTTTTTACATTAATTATCTGCGAATCTCAATCCATGCGGTTACTAGAGTGTAAATTAAATATAATATTAATGACATTCATTCTATATAAATACACTGGATAGACCGCATTGTAAACAAGCTATAAGATTTGGAGTTTAGCTATTCAATTTTATATATTAGTTATTTGATTACTGATTTTGATTAATCAAGGTAAATATACTTTTAACTGATTAAAATGATGAAAAGAATTTACTTTGATTTTACTTCTAGAAGTACTTTGAAAAAGAGGGGCAGAAGGTCTAAGTTCAAATACCAACTAGTTTTCGTCTCAGTGGTAAATGGTTTTCTATTTGCTTCCCAAGAACATGTTCAAATAGAAGAGAATAAATATTTTTAACTCAAATATATACTTTAAGAAGCATTTTTTTTCCTTCTTCTTTTTTCGAAAAATTCCTTTAAAATAAGAGAGCACGCCTGCCTTATTTCGATGGCTGGAATTCTGACGCGTTTGCAGCGGAAAATTCAAGTGAAATAGTGTTTCTTTTCGCGCTTGACATTCTACTCGTCTGGAAAGCGGCATGTGTTTTTAAATAAAATGATATTTTTAGCATTTTGAAATGGAATATTTTTGAAAGACTATCGCTGATCTGCATAAGAAAGTGTGTTTTGAAAATTCTAAGAATCTGGAAAGTCGTGTTTAA
Organism: Linyphia triangularis; assembly: GCA_963978545.1. Taxonomy (NCBI): domain Eukaryota; kingdom Metazoa; phylum Arthropoda; class Arachnida; order Araneae; family Linyphiidae; genus Linyphia; species Linyphia triangularis. The sequence continues at coordinate 32,292,451 of OZ021723.1, read as the reverse complement.
ATAAGCCGAAATAAAAGGTAAACTTGCAGATTTAAAAATATTTCTTTAATATTGTTTCTCAAAATTCACATGGAGATATTTTAAACTTTTCGACATTCTTATTTTTGTACAGTACATTTTTAGCAATGTGATTTCACTTAATGAATGTGGTAAGTTACGAAAGTATGTAATTTATTTGAAAAATCAATCAAAGGTACTTTGAGCACACGCATTACTTTTTTTTAATAAAAATATATTTCTTGATTGAAAATATTTTGTCCTCAAATTTTAATAATTAATTAACAACTTAATAATAATAACATAATTTATTATCAAAGAAAGGTTTTTGCCAATCAAATACAGTAAACTCTCAGCCAATAAAGGCCTTGATACATAAATTCTATATGATGTATGTGTGCATGTATTAAAATATTAGGTTGTATAAAAAAAATGTACATAAATAAAATCAATCGTAAATTTTACTGTTACAATAAATGTATTTAATTTTATTTTTAGAATCTACTCTACACTTATAGATAAATTATACAAAGAACATTGTTTTTATACTAGAAATTGACAAATACTTTAGCCGTCAAAAATATTAACAATCGAAACTTGGTAAGATTTTTTAAAAAATATAAATAAAAATATGAAATAAAAACCGGTAAATAATCTCAATACACATTAAATTAAAAGTAGCAGACGTGGAATTCATCGAAATGTAAAATGTGTTCATTTCAAGATATCCAATTCAATACAACAAGTTACATTCTAAAACATAGCTTCCAAGTTATCGCTCTTTAATAGCTCAACAATATCAATTCCCTCGAAACCATGACACATCAAAACTATCGCAGAGTATGCAGAAATGCTTCGAAATCCTTCAATTCGGATAATTTCCGCCAATCTCCTCCATTTCAATTGGAATTAATATTCATTTGCTCTCTGTTCGGTTAACAAAGTTATTATCGCGACGTTTGTTAAAGCACGCTTTCTGGTTGCAGTCTGCTCTCCCTAGCGGTGAAGTTATCAACTGAAAGCAAACGCTGGAATTCTTGTCCGTAATTAATAACCGTTCTGACTTAGAAAGTGATTGATGTTCAGGCTGGGAATGATACTCTGTCGTATGAGGTATTTCTCTAAGCAGCCCCCTCGGCCTTTCATAGTGATAACTTATCGTCTTTGCATTGGATGGTCTTTCTCGTCTACAAACGGAATGGGGTTTAAATTAACAGAATTATGTTGCTTTGACATCAAATCATGAATGAAAAGTTGTTTAATAATATTTAGTTTTTATTATTATTATTATTATTATTATTATTATTATTATTATTATTATTATTATTATTATTATTATTATTATTATTATTATTATTATTATTATTATTATTATTATTATTATTATTATTATTATATAACAGATTTAAATGGGACTTTATTAAAAAATATTTAAATATATTATTCAACTTCTTTGACAAATTTAAAAAAAAATGAATTAATTGAATGCTGGGCAAATAATACAAAGTATTATTGAGAAGTAAGTGATGAAGTTATATAAATATATCTATTTATTGACTTTGCTAGTGTCAACGTAGTTTAATGTTTTTTTTTTATTATTATTATTATTATTTTTTTTTTTTTATTATTTTTTTTATTTTTTATTATTATTATTTTGCATTAGCTTAAAAATAAAATAGAACTTTTTTTTTATTAAAAACAATAATTTGTTCTTTATCTTTTGAGAGATTAATTTTTACAACACAAAATCACTAAAAATATTTAGATACTAGCTGAATACCCGTGCTGCGCTACGAAATTTCACCATTAGCATTTTAGCGATCAAAAGACATTCATGTATTCTACACTTCAGACGTTTGCTCCCATTTCGATCCCGACAAATTGATTTATCAAAATAGAAACTTTCCTTTGTTGACATTTTAAACGAAATTTATAATTGTGAATAGTAAACTGGAATAGTTTATTGTGTTTATGTTTGCTCTTAGTTCTAAATTTCAAAGTAGTAGCTGTATTGGAATTAAGTTAATTAGACATTAAGTTAATCCTCGTATAGTTTCAATGTTGCGTCGTCTTTTCATCCCTTAAAAATTCGTTAATCGATATTGGAATGACTTATTTTTTTAACATTTGCAAAAAAATATCAGAAAAATGACTACATTGGAAGAGGAACATTCGGATATCCCTCGTTTGGAACATTTAACCCCTTTTCGACCCCTTAAAGTTGGTTAATCGAGAACAGAATAGCTTACTTTTTCTATGTTTAATCTTTTTTGACATTTGTACCAAATTTCCGAGTTGTGACCATATGGGAAGTGGTACATTCGAATATTCCTCGTTTGGAACGTTTAACCCCTTTTCCACCCCTTGATCCACCGGAGATCGGAATAGTTTACTTTTTCTGCGTTTTTCTTTATTGATATTCACACCAGTTTTCAGAATTGTGAAAATATGTGAAGTAGGACATTCGAATATATCGCTCGTTTGGAACGTTTAACCCCTTTTCGACCCCTTAAAGTGGGTTAAACGAGATCGGAATAGTTTACTTTTTCTATTTTTACCATTGTTGATATTTGTGCCGATTTTCAGAGTTGTGACTATGTGGGAAGTAGGATTTTCGAATGTCCCCCGTTTGGAACGTTTAACCCCTTTTCGACCCCTTAAAGTGTGTTAATCGAGATCGGAATAGTTTACTTTTTCTATTTTTACCATTGTTGATATTTGTGCCGATTTTCAGAGTTGTGACTATGTGGGAAGTAGGATTTTCGAATGTCTCCCGTTTGGAACGTTTAACCCCTTTTAGACCCCTTAAAGTGTGTTAATCGAGATCGGAATAGTTTACTTTTTCTATTTTTACCATTGTTGATATTTGTGCCGATTTTCAGAGTTGTGACTATGTGGGAAGTGGGAGAATTAGTGATGAGTGAGTCAGTGAATCAGTGAGTGAGGGCTTTGCCTTATATATATAGAGATATTATTTAACTTCTTCATGAAATGAAAAAAAAAAAAAAAAAAACTAGGGGTGTGGAACATCGTACAACTTTCAATTGCACTATAATAATGACGTGGATTTGTGTCACTTACCATTTTTATATTTTCATCATTCATTTTAGAAAATGGTCAGTTAGGAGGTATTTTTTGCGGTAATTCTTGATAATGGGGTAAATGGCGATTTTGGCAATTTACTTTTAGATAATCATTATACTATCCTTTTTTATAAGCGAAGCTGTGGGGAGAAGAAAAAACGATAGGTGAAGAGTTATGCTTAAGGAAAGAGAGTTCTGTGTTGAAGGCATTCGTTTTCCAACTTTTTACGCCATAAAAGCATTTTTACGTGAATATTTATCAAAATCGTTGAAGCCGTTTTTTAGCAATTATTGAAAAACATGATTTTTTTCAATGGCAGCTACCTTATGCGCATGCGCGATTTTGACGAAAACTTTAATGGTAGGTCCCATGATAACCAGCAACCTGCATATCAAATTTGAACATCGTAGGTCATTTGTTCGGGAGTTATGCTGACCACAGACACACATACAGACAGACATTTTTTCTAGATCACTTTTTTGAAATCAGGGTGTTCCAAAACATGGAGAAATGCAAAAAAATCGAAATTTTTTTTTTGACCGAATTCTTACTTTTATTACTCTATGTATAATACATATGGGTAATTAAAAGTAAAAAATGCGTTTATTGAAGGCTGGACTTGTACGGGAAACAGTATTGAGAAGTTTTTAAGCAAGTGATTAAGCTATATAAATCTATCCATTTATTCAATTTGTTAGTACCAATATAGTTAAACAAATTGTAAAAAGTACTTCCAAAGAATATTTCTTTTTAAATTTTTCTTAACTTTTAAACAAAATAGATTTTTTTTTTAAATTAAAAACGATATTTTTTTTATCTTTAAGCTTTTGTTTCTATAGAATCTTGTTTTCAACTAAATCAAATCGAAACAACGTAAATCTTTAAACAACATGTTTTCCACATAATTATACTATTTTTGCATAATAGTTTAGGAAAATCTTAAATGAATCATTTGCGACAGTAGCTAATTCAGGCTAAAATAATATTCATACAGTAATACTTAAACTGTTGGAAACTTTCAAAAACTGCAATATAATAGTTTTATCACTTACCTTTTTAACACAACGAATTAATACCTAAGATATTTGGATTTTCATGAACTCCTAAACGCTTGTTGTATATTAAGGTATAATAAAAAGGTATTAAGAATGCGTGCTATTTAAAATTTCTTTAATCAAAACATCTAATAATTTTTCTTAAGCACTTATTTCTCAGAAAGAATTTGACTGATAAACGTTTATATTTTATAAGTAATACTTTAATAAAATGCAAATGGAATAAACTGCATCGCATTATGTAATGGTGGCTAAATAAATTGATTTTTTAATGTTTTCATTTCATTGTGGGAAACATATTACCGCGCTGTGAGTTCTTTTATAAGCTATTTTATGCCCTTTAAATCACCAGAAAATATTATCTATTTGAAGAAAACTCATTCAGATTTTAGGTAACGATTGAATGGAAATATTCAAGTAAAATTAAATCTCATCTGAAAATTTGAAAGGAATAAAAGTTCAACATTATGAAACTTCTTATGGTAAATGGGCGGAAGTTTAATCCATGATGTATATATATATAATAATAATAATAATAATAATAAAAAAATAAATAAAAAAAAAAAGTAAAAAAAAAAAAAAAAAAAAAAAAAAAAAGAAGCATTCCATTATGTTTTATCTTAACCAAGCATAAATTTATACGGATAAGTTTTAAAGAGACTTATGCTATTTATGACATTTAGACTCGTATAATAAATTAGAAATAAATTATGTAAAAATTTTCTTTCCTAAAGGAACATAAGTTGTACTATGTTTAAAAAACATTAATTATCGAAAGTATACCAATAGTTTCTTACTTTCATCTAACAACAAATCTATGGTAATTTTGTTGCTTTAAATAGTATTTTATGTTTCAGCTTGAAACTTCATGATTGACATATTTTTGGATATGCAAAATTTTATTTGCTTGAAAAAAAATTCTACCTAAATATAAATATTCACTTATGCCATTGATAAACATTTCTAAATACTTATTTAACTATACTAGTAATTTACAATTTTTTAAGTATATATTTACAAATGTCTCTTTAAGAAAACTCTATAAAAACTTTAAAGGTATTAAAAGTTTTTTTACTCTGTTGAAAGGTTGCTCTGTTGAAAGGTTATACAAACTATTCGAATGTTTTTTAGTTTCGATTGTGTGTTTTTTTTTATCATGCACGACATTTTCAAAATATCTCATTCAAACATGATTCATCCCATCTCGATATTCGTAAATTCTTTATGCCTCAATTCTCAATGGATCTGAGTTATAAGAAAACCTGAAAACTTTCCTTCTTAGAAAATCCCAACAACATTGGAACGTCTGGATAAGGGTTGAATTTTTTCGAAATAAATATGCTGTAGACCTCTAAAATAAGTTGTACTAGAGCTCTGAGGATTTCTGAGCAAAAATATTCAAATCGGTTCGAAGTGTCGTAAGCTCTTAAATCTTCATGCTTTTAGAGAAGTACATCCATAGTTTGAAAAACTCGTTCAAAATTTAGATACCCTACTGAGATTTTTCTTATCAGTACAAGAGCAAAACCTTCATCCCATTGGGAACAAGTAAATAGGAAAGAATTGTTTTTATATTCATTATTGTGTGGGAGATGAAAGATGTTTGATTTAAATAATAAGACTTTTGTTGAGGGATCAAAAACACATATTTTGAAATGTATGTGTGCTCCAGCGTTATCCGGCAACTGATTAAAATAAGTATTAGACACAGACATAGTTTGAAGTTATTTAACAAATTATTTAGTAGTAAGGATATGCAATAAAGTTTGAGAAAACGAAAGTTTATACCTGTGACCACCCTTATTTGGGATACGTACACACGGTCAGTAAACGGTTTGGTTTGTTTGAATTCAAATTCTCCATTGCCAATTGATGCGTTTTGTGAATGTATATAAATTTTTAGTAACAAATAAGTTAAGTCACAGGTATAAAAAATTTAAAATGTTCAGTTGTCATTAGAAGAGCTTGATTGTTTGAAATTTTGAATTGCGCTTAAAATAGTTTTAAAAGGCTGACATGAATTCCTACATATAATATGAAATAAAAAAATTTATTTAGTTGTAAAACAACAATAAGTTATATGTTTGAATTGTAATGTTTATGTTAAAATATGGTTTATTAGTATAACATTAATTCAAAACATTAAAAGTAAAAAATTAATTATTGGTCAAATTTATAATATAAATTTATCTGATTCTGGTTATCTTATTTTAGTATTATCTTAAGAATGTAAAAAAAAATTACGGTTGAATGGTATAATTACAACAAAAATAAATAAAATATATGAATTCTAACAAATCATTTAAAATAAAAATAATTATTGCTATGTAAGAAATAATCAAACTTTTATGTTTACAATTGCATATAGTATTGTAATCTTTGATGAGTACCTCTTTTGAATAATATATTATTATATTCGTTGAACATAATATATTTTATAATTACTTATGCTAGTTTGAATATTGAGTGAATAATTCGAAACTGTATTAAATATCCATCCTACTAAATTTCAGTGATAAAATATTTTTCAATAATCTATAATGCTTGAGTTATGCTCTTTGAACTATCAACTTTCAATATAATTTTTAGAAAAAAGACTAACACAATTGCTCAACTCCAGTACTATATTTAGATGAAATTATTTTAAAAATGTATTTTTCTTTCTAACCATTAAAACTCAATACTCATGATTTGTAAATATTACTTTTACAAATCATTTAATATTATTTATTTCTTCATTTAATATTAATCACTTAATATTATTTATTTCTTCATTTAATATTAATCACTTAATATTATTTATTTCTATTCTTTTTTAATATTATTTATTTTAAAAGTAAAGGTTAAAGAATTTTTTTAATATTAGTTGTAAGAAAAACTTACGATTGCTTCATCTATGATTCGTTTTAAAACTAGTTTTGTTACATTTTCTTCTTTTAATTTTTTTAAACTCTTGAAGTTTTTGCAAAATTTTATTGTCTTTAAGGATTTTTTTCTACTTCGCTTTATAGGAATTTATAGCATATATAGAAATTTTGATTATAAAATGCAACGATTCAATAAAAAATTAAAATCAATTTAAACAATTAAACTATTTCCTAAATATAAATCCATTACATTTAGGAAGTAATTGATTGTTTCTATCAGTGTATTAGAAAAGAATTTATATCTAAATAATTAACTTAACAATTGAAAGTGAATTGTATCAAACAAACATGCAGTCATGTCTCCCTTTTGTACTTGATTAAAATATCAATTCATCGACATGAAACCTAATTTTTATTTTTATTCAAATTATTTTTAGTCTCTTAATTCAAACATTTTCCAGCAATACGCAAAATCTGTCGCTTAATGTGATTAGCACAGTGCCTAAACAGCGTGTACAATAGTGCATTGCTATTATTAGAACTTGTTCAGTATAATAAAGTGCGAGGAGGCGTGAAGCATTGTTATTCAAATTATTTTCACGCTGTCCTCAATCTTACAAATCTGCATAAAGAAGATGCTTTTGAAGTCCTCTTGTGTATTGGTGGATGGGTGTGAGGTTATAAAAGATAGAGAAGACTGTACAATTATGGGAAATGCGTCACAAAATGTTTGTTTCTAAGTTCGCATTTACCAGGACGTGGACTGAAGTTTTAGTAAGAGCTGAGTGGAGGTTTAGTGTTCGTATTATTAATAAAAACAACAAGAAATGATTCTATTATTTTAGTTACTGATTTTAAAAAATACATTGATGAATAACTACATTTCCAGATTTGAATTCTTGTTAAAGCATGAGTTTATTTTTTAAAAGTGAGGGAATTTATGCCAAAAATCCTTTGATTTAAAAATTGTTCCATTCTTTGTCACCTTATTCCATCGATCGAAATCAACGTCCAACAAAACGGGAGTGACATAACTTTGAATTTTCTATTGTCTTAACTCCAAGTAATAAAAATCATGAACACATGGTCACGTCTGACTTTTAAACTCGTTCATAAAAGTAATTAATGGCACGTCATAAATGTAATAGTGATACTGATAGAAAAATTTGTGTTAGTGGAGTCTATACTCCAGCCAGGTAGAATGTCATTGTCATTGTCGTCTTCACTATATAATGAGAATAGAAGTTATTTTATAAATGAATACATTTATCTAATAATTTTTACTTTAGTAAAATTATATAAAATCGAGAAATGAAATACTATTCAAAATGAATATATGAGTCTTACTTAAAAATCAAACATCACATATTATTCTATTTTTTAATATTACTATAAATAAATATGGTACCACAAATAAGCTTTGTTTGCTCTCATATATTATAATTATTATTTTGTAATGAAAACTTTATCCGTTTAGATTTATTTTAATTTTTCTTAGACACATACGTAAAAAATAACGTTTTCAAAACGATTATTGCTTTAAATTTAAAACTTAGTAATACACATTCTATACTACATTGTGGAAGAATTAAAAGTCCTCTGGTAGTAAAGTAGTTATTAATTTGATGGAGGTTTGAGTTAAAATGAAATAAGTCGAATAATCTTATAGGTCATATTTATAAAGTATGTATTTAGGGCTATTTCTTATAGCTTCAAAAATTTTCATTTAATATTGTACACTGTCAATTATCACAAAACATAGTACATGTCCACTATCGTTTAGTATTTGTATGCACAGTAAAAGGACTTCACATATTAGAGTCTGTAAGCTGATAGAATGTTGATTGGTTAATCCCCGATTCTATACTCGGGGTAAGCCACAAAGATATTTAAAATTTTTATAATAATAATAATAATAATAATAATAATAATAATAATAATAATAATAATAATAATAATAATAATAATAATAATAATAATAATAATAATAATAATAATAACAATAATAACAATAATAACAATAATAACAATAACAATAACAACAATAACAACAATAATAACAATAATAATAATAATAATAATAATAATAATAATAATAATAATAATAATAATAATAATAATAATAATAATAATAATAATAATAATAATAATAATAATAATAACAATAACAACAATAATAATAATAATAATAATAATAATAATAATAATAATAATAATAATAATAATAATAATAATAATAATAATAACAATAACAACAATAATAATAATAATAATAATAATAATAATAATAATAATAATAATAATAATAATAATAATAATAATAATAATAATAATAATAACAATAACAACAATAATAAGAATAATAAGAATAATAACAATAATAATAATAATAATAGAATATGTCAAATATGATCCTCTTATTTACACAATCGTGAAGTCTATGTCAGTATATTTTTAGTTTTGAGAATTATGTCGGAGAAGAGAACATGGGTATGTTTTCCGGTTTTCCTAAAATAATCGACAAGATTGTATATTACCCAGTCATGAGCGTTTGAAATTTTTTGGTAGTCTAACATTAAAAGTTTTAAAAACAGTTACCTTAAATACTTTATAATTTTTTTAATTCTTTTGAATTCTTATTTCTTGTTTACTATCAGTACAGCTATACTATCTTTACAAAGGGCTAAATAGACTGACTCTATTCATGAATGACATGTTCCAATGCACTTTTAAAATGTTTATGTGTAGCATGTATTCAAATTAAAGAAAATTGTTTACTTGTCATAGCTTAAGAATTTTTTTTAATTTTTAAGTAAAGCATGGGCTCATTCTTAGAATTAAATTGAAAACGCCAACGCTATGTACGTCCGGTCTAGAACCTGAGATTCTTAGAACAGCCATGTGTCTTATTTCTACATGAAAACAATGCAATAAAATTTAACTATAAACTTACTATTACAAATTGTTTGTTTGCATAAAATATATTAAACAGGTGGAATTACATTAGAAAATACAGAATTTATAATTCCATTCTCATTTCTATAATACACAAAATTAAATATTTCATTCCGAATTGTAGGTAAAAATTAATGTTAATAGTTTAAAAAAAAAATTCTCGATACTTATCTCCCTTACGAATAATGACAACTGATAAAGTGAATACTTAATTCATTAGGAATCGTTCATCTTCTGACGTCATTGTCATGAATGCAGATTATTATAAGGCAGCCTTTCCCCTTTATTTTCTCTATTAACCTTGAGGGTGTAAGAATACGAACAAAGCTTTTTCATGGCACTCATCACATACAGACATTTCCGTTGAAGGCTATTAGTGAATTTCCTTTAATGGAAATGAAAGTATTTAAGTCAGAAAACTATATTTCGTTAAACTAAGTATTGGTTCTTTAATTGATAATAATTAGCTTTTGTTATAAGGTATTCCTTTGAGACATGTGATGTTCGAAACTAAAGAAAGCACATTAAGGGACCCACTATGACATCTTAGAAAGTTACCCTAAGTAGTTGTGTGTACAACTGGTCAATATATCAAGATATAATCAAGATTTCTACAACAGATGGTTTAGTTTTGTCATAAGGTATTCAATAAGGATTTTTATTTCTGGAAATTGAATTCAAATATATAACGTTAGTTACAAACTTCATTATGGCATTCATATGTACAAGAAAACTAAAAGCATATTAAAATTGATTATTTATCATTTTCAGGCAAAAAGCATTCTGTGTACCTCAAATCTTAGAAAAACTTTTAACATTTATGAGCTTTGAATGATCGCAATGTGTAGTTCAATGTCGTGGTTAGCTCACAACATAAACTGCCGTGGTTTGCTCTCTCCATTGTCTTGTCAATGGTACCAGCAAATTTGAATGTTTTCCCGCAATAACTAATATTCAACAAAAATATGGCCAAATTTGTAATCGGAAAGGTTCGTTTAGTTTTGAGTCTGCGAAACAAAGGAGAAAATCATCAAGAGGTAAAAAAAAGACAGTATTTATTTACTTAAATTACTTTAAGCAATTATTGAGCAACAAGCTAGAGTTCTCTGTGCATTAATAATTAACGCAAGTGCAAGGTTTTGTATAATTAATGGGGAGAGGGGAGTTTGACTTACGGCATGGAATGTGCTGGGATCTGGGCAGGGTCGGTGTGGCTGACTTTTGGGTTAGGTCGTCTGGATAGATCAACTTTGTGGGATCAAAGCCAGGTCGGAGGTTCTGCTCAGCTGGCTGTTCTCTCTCAGTCAAAGACTGCTGGGTTCTATGGTCAAATGCCCCTCTCAGTTGAAGGCTGCTGGACACATAAGTTTTGTGGGGAATCGCATTGGGACTCTTCCGTATGCTTATGGTTCTCTTCTATGCCTCATACATTCTTCTCACTCCGCTCCCCCTTACAAATGTAGCTACAGCCGTCTCGCTAATTACAGCATCTTCAGGAAATATGAAAAGTGTGTAAAAAGTTAATCCTGATCGCTTTCAGATCCTTAAGTTGAAATGTGATGATCCCTCTTCTCCATAGCATCCAATTGGACTTGAAGGAACTCCCCAGAGAAATCCCCCCATCTTTGCCCTTGCCCGATCCACACCAGACTGTAAATTCACTTCTCACCTCTTGACCAAGTCCTGCCAACTCTTGGGACAAACCGCCCCAGCAAGTCTAGCCCCCTCTCATAAAAAATGCCCTTATATCAAGGGTATGTCTTCTCAACCCCCCAATACATATAAAAGGTTTAATGGCGTAACCTCACCATTACATTCAATGTAAAATTTAAACTTGTTTTTTAACCTGTTACATTTAATAATCAATGAAAACACGTCGAACATCTCTTACGAATATCTCTTAACCAGCATTTTTATATAAAATAATGTTTTGAACTTAAATACTTTATTCAGGAATGAAAAATATTTTAGAACTACGCAAAACAACTTTTGAATTTGTTACAAATAATTCATATTCAGAATTATAAAAATCAAACATGTAAATATTTAACGGTTATATTAAATACTGAATATATAACCGTGTTTGAAATGACAATATTAATTCCCAAAATATTCTTGGCAGTATTATATTTACAAAACGATGCCTGCACATGAAAAAAACCCAATTTTTTTTAATTTACGAGATGTTTAAAAAAACAAAAACAAAAAAAATTCTTTTTCTATGGACATTTTAGTTAAAACGGCTGATTAGAGAATAAAAAAAAGATTAATGTAGGATTCCAATTTTGACAAATAACTTTATTGTAAATTCTGAAGTATAACTATAAATGACATTTCATTTATTTAACATTTACAAATGAAAAGTATAACTGTCACAATGCATTCGTTATTTAAAGTAATTGCTTATTTTCGAAAACGTCATTTTCTCACAGCAAATATTTTAATGTATTTTTACCATTCATGTTTCTGAAATATTTTGACGCAATCATAATTTAAAATATGTCACATTTAGCTTGAAGAATGTGTGTTCCTTTGAAATGAAAATGCACTTAAGTTACAACAAGTGTCAACATTTAATTTAGTTTTTTGAAGAAAAACTTTTCCCCTAATTTGTAGATACACACAGAACAATGATTTCTTTACCTCGAGAAAAATCTAAAGAAAAGTAAACCCAAGTCATTCTCTTGCATTTTCTTTTGACCCATAGAATTTTCAACCCAATAACAAACTGCCAACAATCCAAAGAAAAGGTATTTCCCGCTGTCTGTTAGGGAAGACAGTTGAAGGCAATATTTTTTAAGCTTGACCATCGTAGTCTGAGTTTCTTTTGTTGCAATATTTGTGGACAGAGAATTGCATCTTAATGTTATCATGAAAAAGTATTTCAGTGTTTATGTCTTTCTTTATATTATGGATTGAGGGTATTTTATGTGCTTACTTTCATTGCAGTTCTGACATGAGAACTTCATTTTGTAATTTCTTTTTAACGAAAAGAAATGTGCACAATTAGATTCAAATTAGGTTAAAATCGTCGAATAAAGAGAAGCTTGTATAAGTATTATAATTGTTTTCTTTATTCTTCAAATTCATAAAATTTTGAATAAAAGTTAAAAATATAAGATTTATGGAAATCGAAAATTTATATTTATGGCTCATTCTCGGCAAAATGCACTAAAGCTTGTTGCAGCAATCCTTTTCACCACTAAAAAAGTTGAAATCTGTTTAGGATGTACTATATTTTAATGCACTCAAAACAAATAGTACACATTTAAAGGTATTTTTGTTCCTCGGACATGACAAATCATGTCCTTGGATGTATTTTGCCTCAGGGTTGTTTGCTTTATCGCTGTTTTATTTCACTTCATATTTCCTTGATGTCTATATTTATTTATTTTCAGCTATAAGATATGTTCATCAATTTTATGCCTGAATATAAACTTTTATGAGTCGTAATTTCATTACTATTAATATAATACAGCTTGTCGCAAGACAAACGCATCATGATGATTGTGAACATAAGTTTTTAGTTGTTTAACAGCCCATCAAGTGACATAACAAGTCGCATGTGTTAGTGGAAAGAAGTCATTTTGGTTTCATTCACATTTTGTATTCTATTTTTCAATACAAGAATCATATTTTATTATTTACATGTGAAATAGGTGCAACTGTAAAGATCATACCATCATGTCTGTTGTCAAGTTAAAATTTGTACAGAATACTAAATTTTTGTTATTAATTACTTATTTGATAGTATTAGTATAAACTTATAAATATGAAATTTATTTAATATTAGTAATTTTATTAATATAAAATAAAGACTTTAAATTAATAGGAATTAAAACTGTACACATGAAAGTACTTTAAATATGTAAATTTTCCAGACACCGTATTAATTCACCATCAGTATAAATAAGAAGGAACCCATTTTTAAATAATACTTATTCAATATTATCGCACATTTTCAATAATCCAGATTAGAAGCACAGAATTAATAAATTCCTATTTCTGCTCCGAGATGATTGATGCAGTCTATTGCTCTGACAGCGTAATTGAAATCCAGCCAAACACCTGCTTAAACTATTTCGTACACTCCTCTCAAATGCCAAGAATTGCATGGAACAGAATTCAGGACATATACATACAACAGTCACGTATAACCAGCAAATGATTAGAAGAGCACCATTTCTAAACTATAATGATTACACAATGTATTTTATTTCACTGACTACTATTTCGGAAATTAGAAACATAATGCTCAACGAGATGTATTATAACTAATTACAGTGTACTGTTTTGTTTGTTGCTGGGAAAATATTTTTTGTGTGTGTTGAAGTGACTAATGTGTAATTCGTGTGAGGAATATAATGGCAGGTGAAAATTAAATCTTGTACGTTGGGATTCAGTATTCTATAGGTCTTATATATTCTTTATAGTTTTTTTAGTTTTCTATAATTTTCTTAAAATTTGATTCACTTTCCTTGGAAATAATATGAGCAGGAGTATTTAACATGCACTCCTTTATTTTGCCCAAGAAATCACTAATTTACTACCATTGAAATATATGTAACAGCTTCAATTGACATCGCTTAAAGATGACTGAATCCACAATGAAGGTAAATCCACAACGAAGGTAGGATCTTTTTAAAGAAGTATCTTGTGTGGCAACCTTTGTGATAATTTTAAACTTACAGAAATTCTAAATCAATGTATCTGTTAGTCCTGAAAGTTTAATAAAAAAAATAAAAAAAAAACTTGAAAATAAACCAACTAAATACATCAAATGTACAATTGTTCAAATTAGCTTCCACAATTTACTAAACACCAATAAAAATTAAAAATAAATATGACGAATAATCAAATGCTTATATAAACGTAGAATGTGTTTATATTTATAAGATTAGATTGAAGTATTTCTACTGCATTTTGCTTCAAAGAATTTAGTGGTTGAAACAATTTTAGGCGAGCCTTTTCATGTGGTTCCTTTTTCTAATAGCTAAAGACGCATGGAATTTCCCTTCGTTAATTAATCATCTGCTTTGGAAATTAAGACACAATACTAGAGTCTCATTTTAGACGTTATATCAGACTCCCACGCTATAATATTTAATTTTAGACACTCTTTCGTTAAATTTGGCGTAGTGACTCGGTAAGCTATTCATCACTTTTAATGCGCCTGTGAATATTTTATAAAAATTTCATTTCTTTTCCATTTCATACAACTAGCCGGATATTCCAGAACCATTAATTTATCCTTTCGTGAGAATTCAGAATTAATTCTCATTCACGCACCCTCATTTACTTTTAGAGGATTATGCAAATGTCAGCAATCAAATTGTCCTTTTAAGAAGCTCGTGGGAAAAGGGCGGAAAGATTAATGACATTTAAAGTAATCTTTCATGAGTACCTTTGGACTTCTTTCCTAGAATGCCACAAGTAGTTCTCTGAGTTTTCACCGAACTCGTTTTTTATTCATCTTATAGTGTAATACTGCTTTCCATGATATGAAAATTGGATTTATGGGATCCTATAATGCTTTGTTTAAATATAATTTCCTATATTAAATCCAATTATAGCGATGAAACGGTAATTATCGATAAGTACAGTATATAATCATTGAAAAGTAATTTGAATGGGAAGGACTTCTGGAAAGAATAAGGTTACAATTTATTTAGCAATATGGAAAAACTTTAATTTATATATTGTTTAAATTGTGGAAATTATTATGCTTATTAACAAAAATATATCTTGAACTGCATACCCTTTTACTTAAGCATCACAAAGAACGGATTTGCATATATTAAATCATAAGATTTTTACAATCTGAAGAGAAATTTTAAAATTTGAAGATTCCATTACATAAGCAAGCTTTAGTTGAATATTTTATTTCAGATGTATTATATTATGCATATTTTCCCGCATATTAAAAAGAATGAAGATTTCAAAAAGTCACAATAATAATAATAATAACAATATATAAGTTACATTTATAAAGACGACATCTCAAGTTTATATTATATATACTGTGTATTCAATGCATTTAACTTTTAATACCCCAAAAATCTTTTTCTCTTAATAATACTTATGCAATATACTCTGTACTAGGAAATTTCAAACTAAAGATTTCAAAGTTCTTAACAATACACATATTTTGTGATTGAAATAAATTCTTCCCATTTGTTATGTAATTCAAAATTTATTTTCCCGTTTCAACCAAAGTATTTATCTATAATAATTAAAGCAATTAAAATAGCATAGTTAGTTATTATTTTCCCTCCCTCATCAAGCTGTCTAAATTCAGACGCGATTTGAAAAGCGCTATGTTATCAAATTGGAATTTTGAAGGTCAAGTAAATGAATTTAAGTGCTGCAAGTTCAGTTAAGTTCATTTTTTAAATAAATTATTTAAGATGTCTTATTTTAGACTTTTGATTATTCCTTAAATAAATATAAAGTACAGCCCATGTTCATTAGCTCTTGTTTTTTCTGCAAAACTTTAAATAAAACAGCCATTTGAATATTATTAAACAATAAATCGTTCAAATTATAATACAAGGTTGCTTTTTAAAATATTATTATTTTATAAAAATTATATAGTATTAAATAAAATAAATAATCACACAAACATGTAGATTTCAATGCAGTTTGCTAACTACCATATAAAATAGGCTTCATAATTATAATATTTGTTTTACATTTTTATATACATTTTCTTTTTAAACTTATAAAAGAAAAGATTAATAAACTGTCAGGAAATACAAGAAAAATAATTTTTTTATTTTATATTATATTTTATCATAAAAATATCAAAAGAAGTGTGTTAATTTTTTTTTTTATAATGAGTTTAAATGCAAATGTTTCCTTTAAAATTTATCCTCATTAGGTAGTTAAGTTTAGACTTCTTAACATTAATTTCGGATGTGTTGTCTATAAGAGATTCATTACAAGAAAATTAATTGTACAATAAATATAAAATATACTCAAGAATACCTATCTGAAAGAAATATATAATCAACTAAATGTGTTAATCACATAAATAACTTTCTCTAGTTTTCGGTAGCATTATTTGTCCATAATGACTAACTTAAGATTTTTTCGAAAATGGTTATTTCAAATCTTCATTTCTATTCCCTCAAACTAATTGTTTTCTCAAAATTTACAGTTGTTCAGAATCCAAGTAAAGTTTTACGTGACTAACTTGTTTAAATTTTAGTAAGCGTATAAACTTGTGGTTCATTTATAAAGTCAAATATGATTGACACAATTTGATGTTCTGATCACTGATGCCTGGATATGTTAAACTTTTATTACTTTCAATTACTCATATGTTTACAAAGGGCAATGGAAGTATAGTATTCGGTCCAAAAAAAAAAAAAAAAAATTCTTTTGCATCGCTCCACGTTTTAGAAATTGGAATCTTGAAAAATCATGAAAAAATAATGTTTTTTCGCAATTGCTAAAAAACGGTTCAAACGATTTTGACAAAAATCTCTGTGTTATGCATCTTAATGTTTTCTAATCGTCCTCACCTCCGAAATTCTCGTAGAAATGCAATGAAAGTGTAAAAAGTTGAAAATCGAGTGCTTAAACTTTGCGTCGTTCTATTTTCTTTTTTGTAATTTTTTTTTACGGTTAAAATGTTTTTTTTTTTTTTTTTTTTTTTTTTTAAATGGTTTGTAACTAGAAACTCAGCAATAGATGGTTGATTCGAAGGTAATTTAACATAATTACTATTGAATACTAGTTATTTTTCAATACACAAACGACGTTTGTGATTACTCTGGGACTTTTGTGAACATAACAGTGTTACCCTGTACGTATTACATAGAAAAGTAATAACTTACTCTGGTTCATACATACCTTCTGAAGTATTGAATATCAGATATCTAATTATTTAATTAAAAAAAAATGTTTACTTGAAATTCTATACCAACTCAAACCAGAATGCCCACTTTGTACCGGTAACCTAGAAAACTTCTAATGTGTACCATACCCCTCCCTGTCTGTAGAAAACTCCTCGTACTATCTGACAGTTAGCAGCACCTTATCTATGTATTATAAGGAAACAACTTTGTATTGAATAATAAAGTGAATTCAATAGTTGGTAGAGCATTATATCTTAATCATCATCATTGGAACTACAGATCTTGTAGGACCTTGGCCTTCCTTAAGACTTTTCGCCATACTACCTGACTAGAAGCCTTTTGTTTCCAGTTTGTTATTTCCTTAAAATTTAAGTCCTCCTCCTCCTGATCAATTCATCTAATTCTTGGTCTTCCTCTGCTTCTAGCTCCAAAAGTGTTTTCTTTCAGTAGTCTTCTAGTTGTTCTACTAGACTCCATTCTATCTACATGACCTAGCCATTGGATTCTCCGTCTCCTTATCTCTGTGATATCTAGAACGAGTTTTTTCAATTTTTTTTAATTTTCTCTGCGAAGTTAATTAGATAAATTTGCTTTGCTTGTGATTCTATATTGTATCACTGACTGCACTACTAAGTAAATTGCTTCTTGAAACATTTTAATCTATTTTAAAAATCTAAAAATATTTTTGTATCTTACGCATCACAAATAGTAAATGTCAGTGAAATATAAAAAGTCTAAGTATAATTTCTAAAATTCAAGTCCATTATAGTCCGGCAAGTTAACGGATGTATTGAAGTGAACACTAGACTCGTTATTGATTAATGATCGTTATTTGTACCTTGTATAGCTTTTTCAACTGTTTGTAGTTTATATTTTGCCAAGAAACTAATTTGTATGCTTATTAGTAATGACTAATTTGTGGCATTTCTATCCATGAACTGTGCAGCGAGAGTCAGAAAATATTAAATTAATTATAATTTTATTTGCCTCATTAGTGAGGTAAATTCATAATTGTTTAATAATTTTGTTTCATAAATATTTATAATTGTTTTATAATTTTGTTTTATAAATGTTTATAATTGTTTTATAATCTAAGACCTTTGAAAGATATACACTACGGGAAAAAAGTAGAAGGACAGTCATATTTTGGAATTTATGCTTTGTATTTCGATCCTCCTGAACTAAATTTCTTTTTTTATGTAGTTTGGCTATTTTTTCTTTTTTATAAATGATTAAATTTTATCTACTACTAGTAAAATTTAAGAAAAACAGTACTTAACGATTTTTGGTGTGTGAAAAAAGTAGAAGGACACGTGCTAAAATAATTTATTTTGGAATATTGTAAACCTCAAAGGTAGGTGTTTCATTCTTTTTAACTGTTTTTGTTAAGAAAAACATACTATTTTATTGAAAATCCGTCGTTTTCATCTTTTTAGAATGCCTAAAGGGAAACCTTTAAGTGAGTTTGAAAAAGGCCAAATTTATGCCTACAAAAACGATGGCAAAGGTGTGAGAGAGATTGCACGCCAGCTACGTATTAATCCAAATACTGTTTCAAACTATATAAGAAATCCTAGTAGTCATTGAACCAAAAAGAAGACTGGCAGACCTAAAAAACTGACGCAACGCGATCAAAGAAAAATCATTCGGGAACTAAAAAAATTGGATGGAAGTATTGCCAAAGCTCAAAATAATGCAGGCATCACACACGTTTCAAGAAGAACTGTCTACAACTACATAAAAAGGTCCGAAATTTTCGTATTCCGAAAAAGGATGCCCCAATCCCAAATGGAATGAAAGGCACATTGAACACCGACGGCACTGGGCTAAAAACCACATGTCCTGGACGTCAGAGTGGACCTCCGTTATATTTTTTGATGAGAAAAGATTTAATTTAGACGGTCCAGATGGCTACAAATACTATTGGCACTGACTCGGTACTGAAGAAAAGACTTATTCTACCCGACAGATGGGAGGAGGGAGTTTAATGGTTTGGTTGGCAGTCGGGTACGGAGGAAGAACAAGCCTAGTGTTCCTGAGTGGCAGGCAAAAACACGCAGATTATATCCAAGTCTTGAATTCAGATCTCCTTCCCTACGTCGTTGAGCTAGGCGGAAATGACTGGATTTTTCAACAGGACGGATCATCAATTCACACAGCTAATGGGGTTAAAAATTGGTTTGCAGCAAATAATGTTCGGGTTTTGCCATGGCCTGCTAAAAGCTCGGACCTCAACATTGTAGAGAACATATGGGCAATGATTGTTCGTCGCGTTTACGCGGAAGGCAAGCAGTTTGAATCTATAGTTGAGCTTCGGAGAACTTTGAATTATGTATGGGACAATTTCTGCCAAACAGAAATTCAAAATTTATATGATTCGATGCTAAATCGAATTTTTGAAGTAATCAAAGCCAATTGTGGAAGAATTCCCTATTAATAAGACTTTTATTTGCATTATTTAGAAGTGTCCTTCTACTTTTTTCACAGAGTATGATGAAGTCAAAACTGATTTATTGCTGTACTTGACCTGTATTTTTTTGTTTCAATTTTCAGATACAGTTATCTGTTTGCAATTAGTAATTTAAAGTGTTACTCATTAAATTGTTATGGAAAAAAATCAGTGTTTTTTATTTATAAAAAAAAATCATGTGTCCTTCTACTTTTTTCACGCAGTGTACATAATGTTTTATTTATAATTCATACTAGTTGTTGTATTGACAGAGTGTCCCCAATAAAGCTGATAGAATCTTTTGGAAAATTAAACTTTAAATATCCTGAAACTAATGAATATGCAATAAATATTATTTTGTAATTCAATGGTCAATCTAAACGTATGCAAAGTCTTAAGCAAATTGTTTGAGAATTAAAATTGAGAGTTAGCACAGAATTAAAAGTTCTCGAATTCTATATTTACATTACTTGACGTTCGTGCCTTAACACTAATTTTTTTTTCTTTGCCAATACATATGACATGATTTTAACAAATTCCTCACATCCGAAACTGTTACGCATGTTTATGGACATAATTTCTTACTGTTAAACTCGAAATACAATCACATAACTTCTACACAATCAAAATCCAGAAGATTAAATCCCATTTCCATTTACCCAGGGTAAATTTCTGCAACTGTACTTACTCTTGTCGCAAAGACAAAAGACGCAACGAAAATGAGAAGACGAGACAAATCCCATCATTCTGGTTTTGTTTGGTGTTTGTCCGTGAGGATGCGCTGTGATTTCTCTCGAATCCCCTCTTCCATTTACGCGAGACGCGACAATGGCCAGAAATCGTTTTCCAAGAAAGACATGGAGGACTCGAGAATAAATCTTAGTAATGACTGTTTCCGTGCTCTGGTCCCTTTTGTTTGTGTGCTTATTTGTGGTGCTTTAGGAAGCTGGAGACACTGGTAATCACAGAGAAGGTGTTATTTCGAATCCTGGGGCAGTGGTGATTGTCCGAAAGCTCTATTGTGTTTTTGTGTTAGATCAATGCAGAAGACCAAATAAAAGGCATCTTCAAATCGCATTTTTAAACACGAAAGTTTTGTATTAGGAAATAGATAATACATTCATAACTTAAAAAAACACACTTAAAAGGCAACCAATTCAATATTTCAAACCTTCCATTTTTCAATTCGCTATTTTTATTTGATTCGTTAATTTATTTTAATTCTATTTCATAATTTTTATTGTATTACATTAGTTTTTATTTTATTACGTCATATTAATTTTATTAAATTTATTTTTATTTTATTTCGTTGTTTTTAATTTATTAAATTTATTTTATTTTATTAAAAAGTTATTTTTATTTATTAAAAGTAATTTATTTTTATTTTATTAAAAAGTAATTTATTTTTATTTTATCAAAAAGTAATTTATTTTGAATTAAAAATAATTTATTTTTATTAATTAAAAATAATTTACTTTTATTAATTAAAAATAATTTATTTTTATTTATTAAATATATATTATAAAATTTATTTTGTTATTTTTATTTTACTGAAAAATTATTTATTGTTATTTTAATTTGTTAGATTCATTTTATTCATTATTGAATGCTCGATCGTAAATTTTCTTGCATTCTAGACGAGTATTTTTCCACCGTGTGTTTGAAGAAGCAAGGCAACTGAAATTTATGTTAAGATATGATTTTTTTAACATTATAAATTGAATTTTTCAATAAATTTTAACTCGTTGTTAAGCATTATATTTCTGTGCAAGTAAAAAATTTAAAGTTATTTTACTTGCCACCCTGTTTTTTTTTTTTGTTTGTTTTTTTATTATATGGTTTTTCTCTACTTCTATTTAATTTTCAAAGGTCATGGGGGAAAGGCAAGTGCCTCCGCTTGTTTCTCCATAGCAACGCCAATGATTTTATTATAAAATTCATTTATGCATAAATCGAAAATTAAACAGCTCTTACAATCAATAATGAAATCTATAGATTTTGAACTTACAATAAATTCTTCTCAAAGACAAGAATACGTTGCTACTATATTGCAATAATGTTTTAAGACACAGTTTTGATGTAAGGCATCTTTAACTTTATAGTTGGTGTTTCTGTTCTTGAATTATAAATAAAAATTTCAATGTGATGGAAAAGGATAATTCACTGGTTCAGGGCATTTTTACTAAGACATACATTTAAACCTTAGTTTTGTTTCAATAATGTGCCCTGTCAATTTTTTTTTATTATAGTTCAAAAATTTCTACAAAAATTCAATTTTTTTACGAGGAGCGTTAATGATGAAGATAAGTGTTTAGTAATTGGTTCCTGAAAGAGGCAAATTTAATTAGATTGGTATTTTTTTTAAGATTGTAATAATATCAAAATAAATCCATCCGTACATTACATCCCAACTGAAAAAACAACTAATCATTTAACCAACAAAATCAACAAAAATATTTCATCAATTATCAGAAAAACTAGTTTTAACAACTGTACGCTACACATTAAACCACCCATTAAAAAAAAAAAAAAAAAAAAAAAAAAAAAAAAAAAAAAAAAAAAAAAAAAAAAAAAAAAAAACACCCCTTATTTAACATATAAAAAAAAAAACTTATCTCAATCGAACATAAATTTATTGCCCTTCAATTAAATAGAACATCAATACGTATTTTGGCGATAATTGATTATTATGATATGCTACCTACATCCTGAATTTCATTAAAAATAACAACCCTCCTCCTCCTACACAACCAAACATAAAAAAAAAACTATAAGAAACAAAAATTAAAAAAAAAAAAAAAAACCTCTTTCAAATCAAAATAAAAAGAATAAATATAGGGGAAGTGATGGCGAGTTCGATTTTTCGGAGGAAGTACACAAAGGGGAGGACCCCTTAATTACTCCACTCTCACTAGTACAAAGCTCTGCTCTCCAATATTATTGGAAATAAATGGAAGGTGTAAATAGAATCGTTAATTGGGAGTCGGTTGAGTGGATTCCAGTGAGTCTGTGTTGAGTTGTTAGGAGGTGACTTCAAACTTTCGCGTTGTCGACTGTGATTGCGGGGCTAATTTCTTGCGCTCAATCAGGGAGCGTAAGATCGATTGATGCTTGATTATAAGTTTGAAGATATTTTTTATTTGATGCCTGCTTATTAACTTGATAGATAATTATCTTTACAAATTAAATGTATCATTACAACTTATTATCTATTCATAAAAACACTAATTTTTATTCTCTAACAGCTGTTGTATTTCGATAATGCTACCTTTTTAAGAATTAATTGATTCTTATTATAATTTCATGGTTTATTGAACTCATATAAGTTATAATTATTATAATAATTAGTTAGTTTGTGTTGTATATTTATTGAATGACCAATTGAACGGTATTCTGTGTTTGATTAAAAATACTATTTTCTATTTATTATTAGTATATATTGGTAGAAATCTATTTGGTAGAAACAAAAAGTGAAAAAGTATTACCATTTATCACCTTCTTATGATTCTATTCTTACACAAAATTATCAAACATTTGATTACTTGTGGTTTAATTCGTTGCAGTTTGGAGTAAATTTAAATTTTCTGTCACTTAAATTATTATTCATTAATATTTGCATTATAGGGTGAAGTAAACAATAATAAAATGCAATATATAAATAAAACAAGCAACTTTATGATAATTGTCTTGAAGAGTATTTTGATTAAACAATCACAACAAAAGAAATTAAGGTTTACTGCTATTACTAAGAAATGGTATTATTACATTAGTAAAATTTTGATGCATGACATTTGTTCTTATATGACGTTTACATTATTTTTCGTTTGTTGACTTGATTGAATTTTGTACTATTCATTGATTTTTTTAAACACAATACATATTTCGTTCTACGATTTTGTATTTTATTCTACTTGTTTGCTTATGAGTAAATTAAAGAATATTAAACTTGCAATTCTTGACAAGCAAATACTATAACTAATTTTTAATGAGGTTCAAAATAAAATTATTTGTAGAATTAAGAACTTTTCCTAAACAACTATAAGAGAAATACTCAAAAAGTTCTTTCAATTCTTACTAACTCAATAATTAGTGCTTGGAATGAAATGTAAATATTTAGTTTTATCTATTTGATTAATATTTATGTTTATTTAGACACTCAATAAATCTAATCAAAATGTTCTTTTAACAAATTGTTATAATATTGCATGGTTTTGAAAATATAGGATGTAGTTTTAATTTTAAAGTATTAACAAAACGGTGTTTTTCAATGTTGGAATGCAAAGAAATAATGAATTGAATTTTATAGATGTACGAAACAAATTAAATATATTATCAATCATTTTCAAAAGTTTTTTTCTCCCCCAAAAATGCATACAATTTCCTTTATGCACACATTCCGTACTTAAATAATATCATTGAGTGAATAGAAACAGAATGACTTTAAAAAGGTTAAATTTCTTACTTTTATTTTATTCACTCTAATAATTATTTTATCAGTTACATAACACCCACATTTGTATTTAAGCGTTATTGCAAATAACTCTTTCATTTATTACGTTCTTTTCTTTCACTAAATAAATTCTTGAATCAGTTACATAACACTCGCACTGTTATTTATGTGATTATAAAAGTATTTTATGCAATAATTTGTTCAAAATGGAGGAAATACTTCAGGAGATATTTAATCTACTTTATATTAGTTTTCTAAGAGAATTTCTTATGAAATGAGTTTTTTTTAAATACAAGAAAGTTTGCTTAAATTTTTCTTAAAAAAATTCATTTAATACATCGATTTACAAAGAATTGCGTTACATACATCACATAGAAATTCATTTCATTCAATAGTTAAAATATCCTTCCATCAGCTCTTTTCCCATATTTGATTACTTCTCATATTCTCCTAATTATTTTATTTATTTATTTTATAGAAATTCATTTTATCTACTGATAAAAAAGATTTTCCTTCAACTATTTTCACATATTCTTTCCCTTTCTGCCTGACTAATAATATTTAGCAAATGAATCAAGCAAAAATAAAATACTCTAATAAATATTCAAACCTTATTTCGATTCTTTCATCTACACCAGAGAAACATTCTCTAGTCAGTTTTTTAACGCAAGCATTACACCAATGTTTCTCTGTGTGTATTCTTTTTAGCATAAACGAGATTAAAAAAATAATGATAGCAGGCAGTGATATAAATCATTTATTTCAATTTCGCGATTTAATTTAAAACCAACATTCATCTACGTGATCAATTGCTACGGAAACATTTTTCTTCGGTTGTTTGTGTCCCTTTTGTGCAACCTTGTTCCCCGTCCTTATTTATCTCGATAACTTTCTCGCCGCCTCCAGGGAAGTTTATTTATTTTCTGCAAAAAAAAGACAAGAAAAAAAAGTGATAAGCAAACTGTAATTATTTCTTTCTTCTCACCACCTCCCCTTTTCCCTCCTGATAAAAATAAATCAACTTGATTCTCTGCACAAAGAATCTAAGTACCTAAGACAAACATTATTTGTTGAAACCTTCAGAACATTTATTTTTTTAGAATTCTATTTCTGAAAGAATATTTTTCATAACCAACACTCTCATTTGTTATAGTTCTTTATATTCAACAAAATCAGTTTAATATTTTAGCTATGCTTTTACCATATTCTACTTCAGTTTTTTGAGTTGTTATTAACGAAATTATGTTCTAATAGTCAATTTCTGAGTGACTTTAAAGATTTGGTTTCGAAATATGTTTATGATTAGGTTTGTGGGCCTTTCACCAATTTAAGTAACGTTTTAAGCCTCCGAAACACAAAATGACCTGAAGCAAATATTGTTCTTAAATAAATTCAATTTCTTCGATGCATTGTATTAATAAGATTAGGATTCAATTGGAAAGAATACGAGCAAATTTTTTGCTGTAAGTTTTTGCTTCTAGATATTCTACAAAATATAATTTATGTAAGATACCATACCCATAAATAAAAACAAACATGAAACATAAACTATTCTTTTCAAATGATTGTTTTTTTTTTCTTTTTTTTCTTTTCTTTTTTTTTTCTTCTTCTTCTTTCTCCTTTTAATTTCACTTATTCATGGTATCTATTTTAATAAAAAAATAACTTCCAAAATAATTATTTTGATTTATTGATAAAAGAATCCATTTAATGATAAAATAACCATACTTTTCTTTTTTATAAATTTACTCTTTTAAATTATAAGTAATTTTATCAACTATTTTCAACATGTTTATTATAGTCTTAAGTATATTAAATTAGTTTTAACAATAAAAGTTTTACTTTAGAGGAATATCTAAGCTCTTTTCAAAAGTTGGAATCTAATGCATATAAGCCATCAGAAAGTATTGCAAACTGCATCAAAGTCTATTGAATCTTTCACAATTGATGGAACACTTTCATACGGATATTATATCGAGGATTGTAAGTTAGTCTCTGAAATCAATACCGTATCTCGTTCGAAAGGAATCAATATATTTTGCTGTAGTGGCATCTTGCCAGATGAACTGAGAAATGCGATGAATTTCTTGCCTTATTTTTTAGGTTTTATCCACTGAATACACGCTTAACATTTGTTAAAAGAGAAAGATTTAAAAGAAGCTAAACAACCGCGGTGTTCTACATCGCATCCTTGCACAGAAATATGGTTGAAAGAGTGCCAAAGTTCTGGCTTCAAAGTGATTACTCTTCATTGAATATTTTTTTCATACATCCCAGATCGATGGTAGCGGTTGAGAAATGAAATCAAAATTCATTTATTAGAGTTGCTATTTTATGTTTCAAGGTCAGAGAAAGGAGAACAATTAGGTTAAGGATCGTTAGAGATCTTGTTTCTTTTTAAGTTAGTTCGATGGCCTTTTGTTTTATGAAAGAAGCAATAAACATATTAAACAATATCAAAATACATTTGATATTGTTTAATATGTTTATTGCTTCTTTCATAAAACAAAAGGCCATCGAACTAACTTAAAAAGAAACAAGATCAAAATACATTTGATATTTAATTTTATATTTTATTACTGTATTTGATCATATAAAAACAATTTTGTATGGAATTGTAAGTTATGTAAGTTATGTTTATGTTAATGTCCTTTTTGGACATTTTAATATATATATATATATATATATATATATATATATATATATATATATATATATATATATATATATATATATATATATATATTTTGTATTGAGACGCTGTTTTTTTACTATATTACTGTTGAGCATTAAAAGAGGAGTAGTTATTTTTATTTAAAAAACTTTTATTGAAGAGTTTTTTTTTTTTTTTTTTTAATTTAAATAAAATTTTATTTAAATTAATTTTAATTTTTAAAAGCAGAAAAAAATCTAATGTTAGTCTATATTATAATTTTGATTAAAATTTGGCTAAATAACTTTTATGGTTTTAAGAAAACAGAATAATGAGACCAACAAGTTTTGCCACAATTTCAATTCAAGATTAGGTAGTCAATTTTACATTTCTTTTGAAATGTAGGCTCATAAAGCTTCATCAACAATATCATTAAAAATCATATAGGTGTATTAAAGTGACATATAATCATTGAAATAGAAATCTGTAACAAATAACTAAGTACATTTAACACAAACTTTAACGTATCGCTAACGTATAGCTTTTTTCCAATACTAATAAAAGAATTCTAATAATCCATCTGCAGTCTTGTATTATATTACATTATCAAAATAACCTACTTGTCAGGGAAATTACTGATTTTGAAATCCATTGGAAGGTTTACGAAATTACTGTTTAAATAAAAAGTTCGATGTTAAGTAAGGTTTTGGGTCTATTGACGGGATATTTATACTGGTAGTTACAAAATTCAGTAAAAAACCGTTTTGAACTCTGGGTATTCTATGGTATGTTCAAATGGCAGCCAATTAAATGTTAATGTTCTAACTAACTCGACTAACTAAACACTAAACTAAAAACTAACTACCTACACACTCGACATTTTTCTACCACAAAATTATCTAGTTCAGTGAGTGATGCGCTGTTTGTCATTTGTAGTTTTCTTCTAAAGCGATATGATTTGTTAGTAAGTACAATTGAATTAATTTTAAAGTCATTTAACATAATTTAATAGTAAATTTTAAGATAATTTTTGTAATGACCATTACTTCAATTACTTTAAAGTAAAGTTATAAAAAAACTCATTTAAACTACTAAATGTTAATTTAAATAGCTGATATTTAACATTTCGAACATAAATGTCAACCATACTTTTATCGTCAAAAGTTAAACAAAATTATATGTAAACTTTGAAACTCTACTTGTATTAAGCTTTTAATACATACCAATATTAAACTTATAAAAAAAATATATAAACAATTGATATAAATTTATAATGCAAAAATATAATTATGCATACAAGGTAATCAGTAAAATCTTTTTAAGCGCTTTAAATTTGAAACAGCGTCTTATAATGTAACCTCGCTACTTTTTCAGAATGGACACAGAACCTGGAAATCAGGGAAATTTCAGGGAGCTTTTTGATTCTGGAAAATATCAGGAAAATGTTAGGGAATTTTATAAAATTTTACAAAAATCAGGGAAATTTTCAGGTATGTTTTCCCGTTCTTCTGTATTTTGGCGCCATTTACTAGAAGATTTGTTGTAGGAATCGTTAGAAGTTTAATGTTGCAAACTAATTTAAACTTTTCATGACCACCGAAACTATTTTTAAAAAAATTGGCATGTTATCTCCTTAGCATACATGTTCTACTTGATCAGGGTGTCTATACAGCTAAAAAAATTGTTGAAATTTGAAAATAAGTTTACCGTAAAAACAGTGAATTTGTTAGATATCTGTCAGGGAAATCAAGGAATTATCAGGGAACTTTTTGACCTGAATTTTGTGACCACTCTGTTTTTTGAGACAGATTACAGTGTTCCTTGTTGCAATTTAAGGATCTATATAAAAAATTTATAAAAAAAATTACTCAAAAACTAAAAGATCAACAGAAAAGTTCAATTGGAAAAATGCGCTTAAAAAGAAAAAAAATTAAAAGAACATTTATAAAAAAAAATAATGCAATATACATGCATAATGCAAATACATAATTTTAATTCTATATACTTTACTCGGAACAAAGGATAAAGTTAATATTTCAAATATAACATACCATTATTTATCAAGATGTCAGTGCAATTAATAATACTTAATGTAAGCTCATGGAAAAGCAATATCAGTTCCTCGAATAGGTAACTATTATTGGTTTCGTTTCAAAAATAATGAGCAGCCATCAATTCTCTTTAAAAAAGGAAACAAAATTCATGAATACATGGGTTTTAATATTGAACCAAACAAAACATTTAACCTTTTCCATCGTATTTATTTTTAACTTACATTTATCTGGAAAAGAATGGTTCAATTTATATTATTTGATTACGGTTATTGGCTTGGGACTATCTTTGAAAAAAGAACTAGATTATTTTTTATTGCCAGGATCGATTTTTTATTCTGCTTTTGTCTCAAGAGATTGAGTTTCAATTGGATATTTTTTTTCTAAAAGTGTCATAAAAATGAAGTCCCACATGTGACAAGCTATAATATAGAGTAACTGTTTAAAGAATTTATATTAAAAAAAAGTAAATATTTTTTGTTTCATATATTATTTTTTAAATATAATATAAGAAGTAATTAATAAGGGTCATGCTCAATGGTTTGAATAAACTTATATGAGTTTACAAAAATATCAAATTCAAACACAAGGGAATTATTGTAATTATGGGGGTAGTATAAAATCACATCACAAGTTTGAAAAATACTAATATAGTAATTAATTAATATAAAAATTAATATTAACATAAAAAATTATATTATTTCAATTAATAATAAAATAAAAATTAATAATGAAATAATAATTAATCATAAATTAACAATTAATATTATTATAAAATTTAATATAACATTTTTTAATTAAAATATCAATTAATAATTATATATTAATTAATAATTATATATTAATTAATAATTATATATCAAATAATAATTACATATCAATTAATAATTATATATTAATTAATAATTATATATTAATTAATAATTATATATCAAATAATAATTACATATCAATTAATAATTACATATAAATTAATAATTATATATCAATTTATAATTAATATACAAAAATAACAATTAATTTTAATACAAAACTATGTGTGCATAAAAATTGTAATGTTGCAAAAAAATAATATTAATGTATCAAATAATATTATTGCATCAATTAATATGAATACATCAATTAATTTCAATTTAAGAATTGATGTTTGTGTAACAATTATAATATTATGAATAGTTAATATTGTTATAACAATTCCAATGTTATAAGCAATTTATATTAATAGCAACACTTTTTTAAATGCAAAATAAAAATCATATTAAAAATATTGATCAATAACTAAAAGCCCAATCATTGTAAATCACGTTTTGAAAACTCTAGGAAAATACAAAGAAAAAAAATCTGCTCCCAGGCCTTTCTTTAAACCTGCACCATAAAATAATTTATTTTATAGAAACATATATTATCGTACAGTAGAAATCGCTTTACATTGATATAGGTATTTTATATAGAGAAAAAAATGGATGTACAACGATTGTGCTTTTAGCCATCGATATTGTTTTTAATTAAATTTCAGAATTCTGATTAGAGAAAAAAAATGACTCTAAAATAACAAGTTATCTTTGACTCAAAAACACTCTCCTTTCATTAGAGAAACTGAATGTAAATTCCAGTGACAAATAAGAATAATTGCATTACATTACACACATAAAATTTCCCATGGCCTAATTATGGATGGAAATTGTAGTTTCCTTATGAAACTCGATGTTCAGTTTCTCTATTTTTACCAAAAGATAACATTTTATATTACTTAATTAACTTAGAATTATTATTTTATTATTTTATCACTGTAAATGTGAGATTTGCTTAGTGAAATATTGATCAGTAATTAAAAGCCCAATCATTGTAAATCTACTTTTGAACACTCTCGGAAAATACAAAGAAAAAAAATCTGCACAGTAACATACTAGTTTTAAATATAATTTAGCTTTAAATATATATATATATATATATATATATATATATATATATATATATATATATATATATATATATATATATATATGTTACTAACATACAATATGAGAAAGCAGAAACAGGACCATAAGGTTGCATAAGTTTTTCACTTCATTCTCATGAACTAGTTTAAGTTTTTTTCAAATTACAACAATTTTGGAATGCTCACTGGCGATTAATACTGGCCAATCAATTCTTTACATGTTGGTTAATTAATTGTAAAAATTTATGATACTGCACCAATTAAAAAGACTAGTATGTGTATACTAGTAACAACATAAACTGCAATTATTTTGAACTTCAACATGAAAAATGTTGAATTCCCTAAGTAAAAACTCAAAGTAAGTTGATTTTCCAAACAATCAAACGACTCATTACTGAATGGAATTATTTGCACATAACACATTCTTTAAATGTTAGGTACAAGTTATATATTTTAAAATAAAAAATGCTTAAGGAAATATTTTTTCTCTCAACTATCATATAAAGACAAAGAATATCTTGATGATATAAAAATACGAATCTTTTTATTTTAAATTATTTATCACACGGTCGTTTAGAATCAGCCCTGTGATTGAATTTGTATTTATTTTTCTGTTTTGGTTATTCAAGTTTTAATCTTTTATGAGGATTTTCTTTATTTAGAATAATCTATTTTCTTACTTGAATAATTTTCATTGTGGGGAGAAGTTAATACGTTTAGTTTTAAGTTATGGTTTACGTGAAGGAAATCATTGAACTGCAATAAATTTTTGTGTGTTTTCTCCTTTTATTCTTCTATTTAAGCATTTTTAATTGAATCTGATTATGCGGGCTTCTTGTTTGATTCTTATCATGTTACAAGTGTAGATTGTGCTATTATACATTTTTCCAATTTATTCGTTGGTTTGATACTTTTTATTAACATTAAGTATAATATTTTAAGCCTTAAGAATTTACTACAAATAACTCACCACGAATTTAGAATTTAAAAATAGTAATTGATTTAAAATTCTATTGAAATACAAATGACACTAGAGATATATTCAACAAATTAATTAATTAAATGAAAAGAAGATTATTACATCCAAAATTATACTCATTATGATGACATTCCAAATCATTCTAAATCTTAAGTAATTTAATCTTCTCAGGTCTTGATTAATTTGGATGACAAAAAGACAAAACTATTTTAATCACTTCATAAAATTAAAAATCCTAAAATACTTTTCACCAATTTAAGTTAGTTATTTTCTAAATCATATAATTTTCTTACATTTGAGCAAGTATTATACATTCATTAAAATGACAATCAACATTTTTTTTACAACGCCATATATTCCATTAACTTAAAAACCTTTTTTTTTTTTTTTTTTTTTTTTTTTTTTTTTTTGTGGAGAGGAGTAGGGCAAAGAAGCGATAGAAAAACACTCAATTAGAGTAAAAAAATTGAATTTCAAATTCTAATATGTGTATCAAAATAGTACCGCTAAATTAAATAAATAGGAAATGTGATTTTAGAGCCAAAATAAAAATTAAGGAAAAATTACACGATAATTACGAATAAATGTCTCAGAGTCAATAATTTATAGGATTTTTGGATCAATAGGAATTAAAACTCTTTTCTTTCATATATTAATTAAAAATTCTGTCAATTTTCCAAAAAAAAATATAGTGCTCCTCTTTTTCTGCAGAGATGGTTCGCTTCTTACGTTGAAAGTTCTGTCGCTTTTGCTATTCACTAATTTTACCAAAGATATTTCAACTAATCGCGTTAAATATAGGGATATATCTCAATTTTATTATGCTTTTTTCCACAGTGAATTTTTATTGGTGCCTGAAAATCAATCTTTTCTCACTATTGTAAATGTCTGCTACTTAATTCATAGGATAGAAGAAATAAGAACTCCTATATACTCTCGTATGCATATTTGACGCATATCAATTGCTATGAAGTCAATTTTATATCAAGCATTCTCAATAATTCCAGAAGAAGCAATACTAGCCCATTCCCTTTCAATAACTTGGCTTTCTCTATACCAATATGTAAATCAGTGGCCATATTGCAGGATATTCTGGGCAAAGGCTCAGCTCTCTGCACATCTGAGCTTGAAATTGAAAGCTGAATCAATTCGTCCCAAATGGGCAATCTCTCGAAATTATATCTCAGTCTTCTATTCAGTTCAACGACTGGATTCCCTTTGGCAGTGTATGCCTCCTCACATTAAACCAGTTGGAACAGGCTACTTTGACAAATGAGCAATTGAGAAGACGAGATCGTCATCGTTGTATGTTCGCGTAATGGCGGTTTTGGACGGTAGAGTAGGTTTATGTTTGAAAAGCAGAGCTATTATTGTTCCAAAACTCCTCTTGAATGAGAAAATAAATTAGTAAACAATTGTGAAAAGAACTAAAATTATTTATTTTGTTTTAGTAATATTTATTGATTAGATATATATCGATAGTTTGATTGGTTGGTATGCACAGTGATCTATACTTATACATAATAATGGTTAATCAGGTAGAGTCCCACATCTTAAAATGTATTCCAAACCACAACGAACATACAGAAGACAGGATTTGAACCCAGTACTTTTAGCATGCGAGGCCAGAACCCTAACTGCACACCCATCAGTATACTTCGATTTTTTCCCCCTGAAATTAGGATATCGTAATAATCGGGGAAAAAAATACTCTAAACTCATGATGCAAACAAATTTTTTTTTTTATACAATGTGAATAATAGAGTGCGAAACCAAATAAATAAACAATACTAAAGGAAGTTTTTTCTCTTTTAAACAATTAAAAAAAGTGCCTAAAGTTGCATTCATTCTAAGTCATCGATATGTAACGATTTTATAACACTCAAAAACTGGATTTTTTTTTTCTCAATCCAATACTAAAATTATAGCTTTGAAGGCAATAGTCTCGAAATTACAA
The DNA here is from genome assembly GCA_963978545.1 of Linyphia triangularis. Classification (NCBI taxonomy): domain Eukaryota; kingdom Metazoa; phylum Arthropoda; class Arachnida; order Araneae; family Linyphiidae; genus Linyphia; species Linyphia triangularis. Next base: position 32,258,153 of record OZ021723.1, on the reverse strand, counting down.
TACTATTTATTCTAAATTAGAGCAGTGTATTGTTATAATATTAAAATATTGTAGTAAAAATATTGGAATGTTCTTGATAGAGTAGTAAATGTCAGACAACGCAAAAACAACCGAAAAGAAAAACAATTGTTTGGCCTTTTTAAACTGCATTTTTTAAAGGCTTTCCATAATGATACACCTCAATGATAAAAAAAACCAAAAAAAAACAAAAAAAAAACACACAAACTATATTTCAATCAATTTCTACTAAAAAACAAACTATAAAAATTTTTAATGGGTTTGATACAAAAGTCAGGTATGGGAAGGTTAAAAAAAAAGTAAAACCAATTTTCCATTGCTTGGTAGTTCGTGTGATTATCATTAAAATGTTTGACACGTATAGGTGTAATATTAAAATTCTTGTAGGGAAGAACGGTATGTTTGCTGAACATGTGATGAAGATTACAAAATATGATCACGTAATCGTTTTATAATGACCTTGCAATAGACACTTTTGCTGTGCGGAAAGCATCAGATAACTTGATGGTACTTACGAGTTTCCAATTTAAAATAAATTATTAAGATAAAGCTTCCGATAGCTTTAATAATGCGATTAGATTATTGGAATATGGAGAGTAGTCAACAGTCAGTAATGAATTTGACAGAAATTGGCCCAGAGAAAGATTAATAAAAAAGGGCAATTATTAATCGAGTCCCCACGTTCGTTGATATTAGGAGTTTTTAAAGCATATTGAAAGGAATGAAGCATATGGAAAGGCATTTGATAAGCATAAGGAATTCAGCATATTAAAAGCAATTCATATAAATTTAGAAATTCAAAATATTAAATTTTGTAGGGAAAAGAAGTAAATAAAAAATGAAGCTCTAACTTACAAACGTAGAATTTGGAAGAAATTAGGATGTTGGAAGCTTCAAATTGTTTATAAATATTACAAGTAGTTATAGTATTATTTCATTATTTTTATCATTTAATTTTCTGTGTAAAACGTATTTAAGGAAATCAATGCAAATTTATAAAATCTCACAATGAACTGAATAAAAATAGGGGTGTGGGACATCGCACAACTTTCAATTACACTATAATATTGGTCATTGCATTAAAATTTATGGTGTTATTTACCGTTTTCATATTTTCGCTCATTTAAATGAAAATGGCCAGTTAGGCGATATTTTTGGCAATAATTATTTCATGGACAAAAAAAAGTGAGAAGATGGCAAAATTGGTAATGTTATTCGATAGACATTGCATGGTCCTTTAATGTGCGTGAAAGCTCTGTGTTAAAGGCAATCGTTTTTCAATTTTGTACGCTTGTATCGTATTTATACGGGGATTTCGCAGATGGGAACGATTAGAACAGTTTAAGAGGCCTTAACGTAGAGATATTAATCAAAATCATTACAGCCGTTTTTTAGTAATTGCTGAAAAACATGATTTTTTCATGATTTTAAACTTATGCGCATGCGCTATTTTGACGAAAACCTTACTGGTAGGTCCCATGAACATCACTATCCCGCACGCAAAATTTGAACATTGTAGGTCAATTTATTCGGGAGCTATGCTGACCACGTATACTCAGACATACAGACAGACATTTTTTCTAGACGACTTTATTGAAATCAGGATGTTCCAAAACATAGGGAAATGCAATTTTTTTTTTTTTTTTTTTAATTTTTTTTTTATTGAATGTTATACTTTCATTACCATCTGTAAACATATGGGTAATTGAAAGTAAACAGTAGGTACACAAAACTTGTGACATTACATGATATTACATGAATTTTAGATGAAAATCCTTCCAATTGGTTATAAATTATTCATAACTTTGACACTAATTTAAAATTATACAAATATTTAAGAAATTCATGTATAAAAACCGTTGTACCATAGAAATAAATTATCCATTTTACAAAATTATTTTGTATTTTTACAATGTACAAAACGAGAACAGTATTATAGTTTAGTGTGATAAATATATTAGTATTTATTTTTATTGTACGCTAAGCATAATAACTATTAATATTCTAAATATTTTTTTCTGCCATCAAAAATGCAAAATGTACAGCATTATTTATAAAAAACAGAACACTCTCTTCAAGGTCACTCTCAGGCTGCCATTTCCTATTTCAAAGAAAACGTTAAAACCAACAGCCTTTACACCGAATTGATTTCATCCCTGAACGCAATATATTTTCCAGTGAATATATTCTCTCTCCTCCTGCCACATACAAAGTCAAACGAGCACTATCACTCATTCACTTCTTTTATGAGATTCGCTGCTCTCTGATTGGCTGAAGAGATCGTTTCGCGATATTGTTCCCGAGAAAATGTAGAAGGGGCTAAAGAAATAAATACTAAACGACTGAGAAAAGAATATTGCCGCATTTCGATTACGATTCGTGTTCGCTCAGGTCGAGTAATGGTGCCTTCATTTCCGTCTTTGCGGAAGGTGAATATTACTTTAGAGGTCGTCCTGATGATAGAAAACAAATATTCGTGCCTTATCGTTGCTTGCAATAAGTACTATTTTTCGCAATGGACACTTTCCACGGATGATATCGATTCAAATGAGTTTTCTTTCAATAGGCGGATCATAGAAAGAATATTGTTATGAGATATGTGCTTCGGGTGCAACATTTTAGCCAACTTAGTAAAACTAGTAGTATTGATGTGAATATTTGGGAGTGTGCTAATCCAACCAGATTGGGAGCAATCTCTAGGAATTATATTCTTTGCGATTTTATACTTATTAAAAGTCTGTTTACTTTCTAAACTAATTATTACAAGTTTGTCATACTAGTCTAGACATGTTTCTAATACTGTAAACTGCAATTACTTAACTTGCCTAATCACCACCACACTCATACATATATTTTAAACTGCATAAAAGCGGCATTCATTCCTCAAAAGTTTGAAGCTCATGATGTCTTTTAATAAAATATTGCACCTGTAGTACATACTGTACTGTTATATAATGTAATGTACTGCTTTTCATACATTATCCATCATTTTATATCTGAATCGCCAACTCATGAATATCTCTAGAAACTTCCATTTTAAGACCATCAGCTACAAGCTAGAATTAAACAATTGTTGCTAACATGTCTTCGTAACGCTTGTGTACGCTTTACTTATGAAAATTTACTCCGTGTCTGTTGTGGAGGACGTCAGAATTAATTTTCATATTGCGTATGGAAACAGTTTTGACAAAACACATAGTAATATCTTCTAAATACTTCAATCAAAACAATTACTACATTTTTCAAAACAGTTATTGGTTCTCTACTCGTTATAAAGACTCAAATTAAACATATGTCAGTAATTACTGAAGATATAAAGCAAAAGATGATATATTATTCTGATTTATTCATAACTTTTCTTCCGTTCAGAAACTATTTTTACCCTCTGTATATATAATAAAAAAGAATTTGTGTGTATGTATATATGTAAGGACCTTATTTCACAGAAGTTTCCTTATCAATCAACTCATCCTTATCAAATTTGGTAAAGAGTACTACAGAATATTATAAAAGAGACAATAGAAGTCTCAAAAACGGGGGTTTAAAAAAAAGTGTTTCTAAAAAGTAATAGTTTTATGTATTTATCAATGAATTAAGAATGATTTCATTATCAGAAAATGTACACCGCAGTTTCTTTATTAAAGAGTTTTTAATAATAATTACCCAATACTATTAAAAATTATGTTCATTTTTTTTATTCGTAAGGGTACTTAACTTATTCGCAAAAGTTTTAAAAAGAAGGATTTATAAAACTAAATGAATTAGTCATTTTCAAGGCTTTCTAAATACTTGATAATAATATTAATACATAATTAAATAAACGAAATAATTTTCTTAAATTTTTACATTAAAATAGTTTAGAATAGAATAATTAAGTTTAAATAAGCAACCAAGCAATGTAAAAAAATAAGCAGCCAAATAATATTCTGATTTGCTACTTGAAATTAAAAATTTCAAAAAATACAAATTTATTTGCGTTTGAATTTTTGCGATTTGAGATGTTTTCGTGGTGACTTTCACATATTTTGAAGAACAGAAGCTTTCGCGTAGTCATGCATAATTTCAGTGGTAAAAGAGGGGGGCGGGAAAGTGGGGGGATGCCCAAAAGTTGATGACAAGTGTCCCCCTTCCACCCCAACGATAAGTTTTATAATTTCGTATCTAATAATAAAAATATTAACTAGTAAGGAAACAATTTATACTTCCTAACACTAACATTGAACAAGTGTTCAAAATTTACTGTTATTTTAAAGAAGATTCTGCGACTTAATTTTTTTACTTGGAAGTAAGAGATTAAGTGAAGTAATAATTCAACATTATATACATAACTGTTTATTTAGATTTAGATAGTGCTTCTAAATGTGCATACTTTCATGAAATCAAATTAAAAGAGATCTCTAATTTTTTTTTTTTTTTTTTTTTTTTTTTTTTTAATATCTTGTCTTTATATGAAACAATAGCAGAAATTTAACTTAAAAGGAAGTTCATCCCAAGTTAAAAGTTGACCAAGTGTAACAGTATTTATTAATAAAATACTATCCTTATATAAAGTAGTATAATGCATTTTTATAATAGTATGATTTGTTGATATTGTTGCACAAATTTTCTGTTTATAGTTGTTAATAGTGACGTATTATTTTAAAATTCTATTGTAATTTATTTTATCGTGTTTTATTTATTAACAGTGATAATACAGGTTAGAAAAAGGTGGCACACCTAAAACAATCGGGAAATTTCGAGATGTTTCTTTTTTCGACAAATTGGCTGGATATTTCGAGAATGTTCTCACGCGCCTTTATCAATTGAACCGCAGCTAAAATCGACTAGTAGTTTGATTTGACTTCGGAACTCGATGAAAGCTGAACGCTTTGAGTGGGCCTCACCTGAATTATCGCTGAATTTGAAGTTGTTGTTATTGAAGCTTGATAGTGATTGCACTGTTCTTCGATGAAATTTTGTGTGCCTTTGAAGAACGAATAAATAATAGTTTTTAACTAATAAAAACTGTACCATCATTGCCTCTGTGAAAAATTCATAACAATATATAGATACCATATATAGTTTTATTTTTTATTTTTTTATTACATTTGAAAACTTTAAACCACTTTTAATCAGTGTCACTAGATTTAAAGGTTAATCTTATTTTTCTTTTGTAGTTTTCAGATGAATAGGGTGTTTTTATAAGTGTGTGTGTGTGAGGGGGGGGGGGGTCAGAAGTTTTAGAAGTGGGGGGGACGCATGGGTACTTTCTTGAAAAGTGGGGAGATGCATCACCCCGCGTCTTCCCACACTTCTAGCACTACATAAAATCCAAACGAATTTTTCAATGTGTGTTTTACGAGTACTAAATACTAATACGAAAACTTTTTAAAATTTGACAAATATTTTTTGATGATCTGTTAGAATATAATATATTATTAATAATTGATGCTGAAGCATTAAAAAAAATTGAACCAGTTTTATACATTAAGCGAAAATTTAGAATATTTGAAAGTAGTTTTATTTTAAAACTGATGGTTCAAATTAAAAAAAATTCTGCAAATACTTAATTTAGCAGCAGTATTATTGTAAACTATAATCGAGTTCTTAAGAGGCGTTAATCACACAATATTAAAATCTCATTTATATATTCTGTCAGTATTTCTTATAAATTGAATAAAAATGGATATCAATAATTTGCGAAATATATTTCAAAGTACGTTTATACACAATTGATTATGGTAAATATTAGGCCACATCACAAAACTTGGAATCAAAGGCAAGTACTCTTTTGGGATATTTATAATGACATTTTATTTACACTGTGAATCAAATATTGATACATAACGTCAAATTACAATGAATTACTACTTTTTTAATTTTTAAAAACAGTGGACAAAGTAAAGTCTTCTCCTGAACTACACTAATGTCCATCTTTTCCATAGACCGAGGGAAAAAAATCTGAATTTAATTTAGAGTAAATAATATAGATAAGACATAATCTTATTTCGACATGCTTTATTACAAATAACTCTATTAATCAATGGGATTACAGAATCCGTCTTTCGAAACGAGCTATATAAGACAGTTCCCTCACACAAAAACTTCGAAATAAAAGTGTGAGAAGCAAACACGAAAATGCTCTTAGAGGTATAAAAGTATTTTTATGAAAAGCAAAGTGTTGGGAAATTGCTAAGACAAGGATTAAGTCCGTACCTGTCCATAAAAGGTTCAGATAACAGATCTAAATTTGGCATCAGTTGTTGAAAGAAGCTTTTGTGGACGCCATTCTTAAAAACACTTTACCGAGAAATTCACTTAAAAGGTATTATTTCATAAGAATTGGTTCTAAAGTAGTGGATTACTGAGATGTAGCATTAAGAATTATCGGAAATAGAATCAGAATCTAATACGTGGAAATAAATAGCCTAGAGGAGTATTCTTACGCTAATAAATCCTGGTTTTACTAGAATTTTTTTAATATTGTTGTGTTATAATAGAGTATGTCGCATTTTAAGTAAGGTCATAGCATCGAAATGAATGCTCAAATGGGTTATTTAATTCACGATAAGAAATTTGACTTGCGATTCCTTAAGATTATTGAAATGTTTGGACTTTTTAATTACAGAATTTATTTGTTTTGAATTAATTACTGGTTTAACATTCAGGGGAAAGAAATGCGTATATTTTTAAGCGAAAAGGTTTATTTGTAAAAACAGAAGCACATTTTTAAACGATTATTTAATATCTTCAATTTTTTGCAAATAAATAATCTATGTGTATTGAAATTTCACTCTTCATATTAGAGTATAGACTAATGCAAACTAACTATAGTTTTCTACGTTTAGCGTATTCGTGCTTGTCAATGCGTGTGTAAGTGATCAGCATCACTAAACCGATTTTAAATCTAAAAGTTTAAATACCAAATGGTCAAGTGCGCTTTTATTCTGGAATCAGAACCGTTATTCTTAGACAGTCCGATTTTACAAATCTTTACTTTTATGTAACGCATGCACAAACAACTCAAAACAATTTATAATAGACTCAAAGAGAAATAATCATTTACCAAACTGAATCCTGTTAATCTCGCATCTGATAGGGATGTTTATTTAGTTTATTTACAAATACATTCACTGTAAGAATAGTATATCAACCCTCTGAAATAATCACAAAAATAAGTTATTTGTTGCGAAAGCAAAAATATAAAAGTATTGCAACGTTAATCCAAATACAGAAACACTCCCCCCCCCCCCCCACAAAAGGCCTTCAAAGTTAATAGTTCCAACTAGTTGAAACCTTAGATCTTGTCAAACACAGATCACCAGGTATTTCCCTCAAAAGGTCGTTTTTACGGTTTTAAGTTTTGAGGCGACAATTCAAAGTGCTTTAGAAACCTCACAAGTTCATCCGGAAAAGTATTGATTTTAGAAAGCGCTGCAAGTCAAAATCGAATTTGTTCTTTCTTCAACCGAATGCTTTGACGAAGAGTACCTCCAGCGAAGTGACAATGGCAGGTGTGAATTTACTCGGAATAATAAAATATTTAACTTCAGGTACTTTGAGAGAGTTGCTTGTTGGAAAATAAGCTGGTACCTCAATTTAAATAGTCGTGAAAACAGCTGGAAAATAAAAATGTATTGGATATATTTTTCGAGAACTTCTGTGTAAGTTATTAATTTGTCAAGTTTTGTGCTTAATACTTTAAACTGAATATACTAATATGCTTTCATATTTAGAGGTGAATTTCAAAACTAAAATCTAAAGTTTTTTTTTTTTTTTAAATCTAAAAGTGCCTTTTGAACATTTCAAGTATTTTTCTCTTTAAAATAAACTTATGCTTTAATTCTAATATTAGGGGTTTTCGAATTCTCTATATTATGATTTCACGTAATGTAAGTAGATTTTCTATTGGAGATAATAGTTGAAGATCTCGTGATAATATTTTTTAATAATTTGACCAGTGGAAAATCAGTAAAAAAGTGTATTTTCGATGGATTCCGGCAGTAGAATTCCTCCCTCCATAGAACAAGAAATGAGGTTAGGCGAGTTCGATTATACTTTAGAACCGTTAGTGATATTTTCCCAGTAATTAAATTTTTATATCATGACAGATTAGGAGCTGGAGAAAATGGTACGAAATATAAATTTTTCCTATATTATCATCTTATTTTCTCTAGTGTATAAATTATTACATAAAAAAATTAATGGCTGATAAAAATTATTGCATTGTTGTTTAATAGTTTAAATAGTTTGAACTCAACTGCCATTGATGCTTTCAATCCATGGGATAGTGGCTTTTTTCCCCTCCCCTTTCCCCCCCCCCCCCACCTTTTTTTTTTTTTTTTAAATAATTTTCCAAACTGGTAAATTGATTATTAATTTTTTTTGCGTGCTATTAATATATCGTGTGGTTTAATTTTGATATACAAGTTTTCAATCATATTCTCGCATTAAAAAAAAAACTCTAATTCCTTCTTTAAAATAAGTTCAACATTCAACGAAGTTATTCTTGAGTTCAATCTTGGTATTAAAGATAAAGCTGTTTTAATAGATAAATCTTTTATGCGTTCGAACTAATGCACTATGAATATTAAATAAATAAATGAGGTCGAAAATTCCAAATTTCGAAAGACTTTTTATGTAATACCACATTTCTATTTATTTTATATCCCCTTCATTTAAATAAAAATTAAAAAGCATTTTTATTCTTTTAAAAACGGTTTTTAGAAATTTCAAGAGGGAAAAAGTGCCTAATATCACGCTCATTTAGAAAAATTATACTAAATGCGTTATCTTGTATCTAAATTTCGACATTTATTTAGTTTAATTTTTTTAATAATTTAACTTTCACCAAATTACCATTAGGATACGATCCATTGTTAGGAGGAAAAAAAGAAAATTGCACGAAGAACAACACAAAAAAGAGAAGAAAGATATTTGAGAAATTAAAAAAAAAGTCTTGGTGCAGCATGGCCCTAGTGAAGCCCTTGCGCAATAAAACCTCAACCAACTAATGTCGACTTGTGTAATATTATTAACTTCTAGAAGGCATTTTCAGTGAAACTGCATTATTAGCTATTGAACATGAACTGAATACTTAAATAGTTTAAAAATAACTTTCATGAAGATGGAAAATGGTAGAATAACCTCTTCAAAACTTTCCGAAAATGCTTATTAAAAAAAAAAAAAAAAAAAAATATATATATATATATATATATATATATATATATATATATATATATATATATATATATATATATATATATATATATATATATATATATATATATATATATATATATATATATATATATATATATATATATATCCAAACTCTGAACACTCTTTTTTAATCGAACCAACGCTTTCAAAGCTGTATTCTTGTTTCTGGATATCATTTGAGTTTATTTTCGATACCTATTAGCTGCATCTACTTAGTGAAGGAACGTGTTAGGACAGGGGTCAGCTTTAATTACACTTATCTTCATAACCAATATAAAATTCAAACTCATTTTGTATCACATATAATTTTATTTTATTTATCCATGAACGAGACCTTGAAAGATAGAGTTTCGAAAAATTATATTTATAATTTAAAATATTTAAGTTTCTGTTATTATTTAAATACATTACCTTGAATGAAATTCACATGTATTATTTTGACATTTATCAAATGTCAATAAAAAAAATTTGTTATGTTTATGGGGTGATTATTTTTTATTAAAGTAGTATAAAATTAGTTTCAAAATATTAAAAGTAGCAGAAAGTTGATTTGTTCTAAGTTATCGATGGAACTTAGAAGATTATGAAGAAATTTTTGCATGAATTATTTTCTACATATCATCCATAATATTGTAAAAATAATACTACACCATTTTATAAGTTTTTTATCCTAATTGTGTTCTTATGTTACTGTGCTACTTTACAATGCTGCAATATTTAATAAAACGGATACCATAACTTGTCATTTTTCATTATTTGTATTAAAGACGCAAAAATCAAATTGATTCATTGGGATATAGTATTATAATTTTAGTTCTACCTTCTGACATGCAAAATAAGGTAAAAATCGGGAGCAAAATTACTAAACTTAATATATTTAATATATATTCAAATAAAATGATGGATTTTTTTTTATCAGTCTTCTTCTGAAACAGTCTACATCGAATTTTTTATTTTTTTATTTTTTATTATTATTAAAGAGTAAAATTAATTGCATATTGCCTAGATCTACCAGAAGTTTTTAATATTGACAAATACTGGAATATAAATCCAAAATACTTCCCCAAATCTCGTATTCATAACTCGTATAATACATTTTGAAACACACACGCCCATATTTATTTTTAGTGTATCATTTACTTAAGAGATTTACTCATAACTTTCAATAAACCTGTTAGAGGTATTGTTCAATTCCCAACTAACTTCCATTCGGTTGTCTCGTCTGAAAAGTATGTTTTACCTAATCAATAACAGTCTAGACTTAAATCAAGTGAGGCATTCAATGCGTCTTTCTTGGTTTAGTAAAGAAGATATATGGACTGAATGAAGACTTTTCAATCATTCTTTTTTTTCGTATGAAGTTGAAATTAAGTGCACTAATACTTAAAGTTGGATAGCTTCAAATATTGTGATAGTAGTCACTTATGAATCTTCTCTTTTTCAATCGTGAAACTGGGACTGCAAACTAATATATATACAAAAGCATATACTTGGGAAGTGTCCAAAATTATTATTAGCATAAGGCCACTTGGGCTATAAGTCATTTTTATTTGTACTACTAGGACATGCTATAATAATTTAAATTACATTAGGGTAAGTCTAGCTAGCTCCGTCAACACAAATGGCGATATTATTATAAGCTTAGAATTTGTTTTATTTACATTTAAATTACAACAAAATCAACTTTGGTGGAGTTTGTATGAACTTATTGATATTTTTCAAAAGTAGATGTTATAATATTATGTATTAATTGGCGTTACAGATTAATAAACGGTTGTTTTTAATAATTTTTTTTGTATTAAAAAATTTATTAGACTTGTAGCTATGTTGTTTTGTTTTATTATCTATTTAAATTATACATTTTCTTAGTTAAAATATCTTACGTTATTAATATTTACTTTTCAATGCTCCTTTTATAATGACAAATTTTACTAAGAGAATAAATTAAGCACAAAGTTAATTATCAAATTTAAACTTAAACCTTAAAAATATATTTTAAACAAACCATTGACTCTAAACTTGTATGTCATTAGACTTCTTTTTATAAATGTTGTCCAGAATCGGATTGCATTATTTAGCATGGCAATCGTAATGAGTATTTGAGTACAGCCATACATAAGATTGAATTGTTAAATTATTCGTATTAAGATTATGAAGTTTTTATTTTACTTCAGGTCATATATTATGTCACATAGAGCGGAAAAGTGCATAAAATTTCTATGTAGGTAATTGTAAAAATACTTAAATTTTTCATTTAAATTTAATTAGGATTATCCTAGTTAGTAGTTAAATATCTACACTTCAAAATTTCAAATTTAAAGATATAGTCTCGAACACTCACAATTGAATAAAAAGTAAACATGAACGAATTTGGTGTTTAAATAGCACAAGGTTAAAGTATTATAATGCGAAAACGAAATATTTCCCTTATTAAGGGGTGATAAAAAAGGAGCAAGTATTTAAAAAAAAAAAAAAAAAAAAAAAAAAAAATATTATTCAGACGGAAGTCGAGCTTGAAATAAATCTTCATACAACAGTATTATTATTTAATATTCATTTTGTACCTTTCCTAGACATTTCGTTTCACTTGTTTCAATGTCTTAAAATATAAAATAATTTCAAAGACCTTTACAGGTGCCCCATTCAAATAAAATTTAATAAATGAAATTATTAATAATTGAGTGGAATATATTAAACAAAATACATTCATTGTAACTTTTAATTAATTCTTAAAACTTTTGTCGTTCATTATTTAACAAGTACAATAAATATCAAGTAAATTATCAGAGGTGGATAACATATTAACAAATTACAAAACAACAGTTAAAATTTCCTGAAATTTATTTATTTATTATGCTTTGTATAAATTATGAAACTAATAATTTGATAAATGTGTTCTTTAAATTATTCGAACTTTTTCGAATAAATGAAAAAATTCTGTAATTAATTTTATCAAACTCATAATATGGTTGCCAAATTCCACTACCCAATAAACATATAATAGAAAAAATATTGGATAACTATCTATCTAGGTCAAAATACAAAAATGTAGCTTTATCTTTATGAAAAGGAGCTTAATATTCCTTCCCAGTCATCCCTACATAGCCCAACAAAACTTAACTATTAGGATTTTTCGTGCATTTCTTTACATAGTTGAGTATGTAACATTTATACTTCGAACTTTTTTTTTTTTTTTTCGCATTGAGACTTTCCAAATTTGATTTTTTCTTCCAAAATGTCACCAATCATATACAAATCATAAACGTTAATTAAAATATATTTTAATTTTTAGGAAACCATTAACAGCTATTTAATATGAAAGCCATATACATTGAAATACAGTATTTTATACATTATAAAGCTTAAAAATTAGAAATATTGGATTTTTGTCACTTATGAATGTATTTTTCGAAATCTGGGATTTACTAAACTGTAGTTCTTTAACTATTCATTTTTGTTTGAGCGCTCACTGGGTGTATTTAACTTAAAATATTTACCTTTGATCAGGTCTTTATTTATCAAGATAGCGAAAGATTAAAAACCATACATTTTCACTCGACCCTTCTATTAAACAAACACAATTCAACGAAGGGAAGTACAAATTTACTCTGCTGAATAAAAATACTTTTTACGTAGAGTTTAAGTTAGATTTAATTTAAGAATTACTATTTATCTTATAAATATACTTAATCTTAAATTGGAATCTAAGTAACTGAGATCCGAAGAATAATTCTTAAATATTTATTTAAAAATATTAAAAATTAACGAGGTTAATTTTATTGGCAGTTTGACGGTATTGACTGTTGCTCTATCATCTCCACAAAATTTCGTGTTTTATAGACACAAAAGAAAAAAGGAAAATGCTTGATATATGACTATTCATTTGTACATTTGTCCAAAAGTAAAATAGTTAGCATGATTAAAACTAGGAGACCAAAACTTGGAGTAACATTGATCATGAAACTTGTACATACATAACCAAAACAGATATAAAAGAAAATTTGAAAGTAATGGAAACTTCATTTTGATCTAAAAAAAAAAGTTTATTTTATGTGTGTGTTATTATCAATATTATATGATGTAAAATGCACTTCATGAATTAACACATCCACTGAAGTGTGGCAATAATGAAACTGGCCATATTTAAAGCCTTCTAGAACCGATTCTAAAAAAAAAATTCTTCGTAAAGTATTGTAAACATAAGATTAGCGCCAGGATAAAAAAATATATATAAAGAAAAAATTAACATCCACATTTTCGATACTAAAGCAAAATATGGCATTTTAAGGGTGCACTTTGGTTTATGTGAATTAGTTTTACAGGTTGTAATCTATTGGGAAAGTTGGGAAGGAATTTTTGACGAAAAAGGGAAAAAAAAATCCAATAACGTTTCGAATAGCGCCTAGTAGAACAGATACACTGGGCAATATCGCTCAACACTAGTCATTCCAGATGTGGAACATCGTAGAACGGCCGTTGCTGCGGATCTTGGTCAATCTCGCCATGTGCTGGGTAAGATATACTGGAAGTTTTGAAATGTTGATGCAGATTTTCAAAATTGAAATATACTGTTATAAGAAAGGATGGAGAAGCAAAAATATGTTTTGAGATAATTTTGATACGTTTATTTTTTTTAAATAAAATCATGCATTTTGGAACGATGCTCGAGATCCAGCATGAACTAGTCAATCTTTCCAGAGCCCTTGTTTGTGACATTGGCCAATATCGCTTTGCTATCTGGGTGTATCATATAAATATTGTTCTTCAAACATCATTTGCATTTTTTTTTTCATTCTTTTTAAACTAGGGGTGTGGAACATCGTACAACTTTTCAATTGCTCTATAATACTGACGTGGATTTGTGTCATTTACCATTATTATATTTTCATCATTCATTTAGAAAAATGGCCAGTTTGGCACACAAAAAAAAGCACAAAAAAAACCACCGTCAAAATGGTGATTTTGGCGATATACTTTTCAATAATTCCTAAATTATCCATTATTGTAAGTGAAACTGAGGAGAGGAGAAAAAACGATCTTTAATGAGGTATGCTCAATGAAAGAGAACTCTGTTTTGAAGGCATTCGTTTTCCCACTTTTTAGACCATTAAAGCATTTTTATGGGAATTCTGAAGTGTAGATGTTTAGAACTCCTTAAGGGGCATCAGCATAGCGATTTTTATCAAAATCGTTAGAGCCGTTTGTTACTAATAATTGAAAAACATGATTTTTTCAATGGCAGCTACCTTATGCGTATGCGCGATTTTGACGAAAACCTTAATGGTAAGTCAAATTGCCACCAGCAACCCGCGTACCAAATTTGAACATCGCAGGTCAATTTGTTGGGGAGATGCTGACCACAAACACACAGATCGACATTTTTTCTAGACCACTTTTTTGAAATCAGTAGGTTCCAAAACGTGGTGAAATGCCAAAAAAAAAAAAAAAAAAAAATCGTTTTTTTTTTTTTTTTTTTTTTTTTTTTAACCGAATGCTATACTTTTATTACCCTATGTATACATATGGGTTATTGAAAGTAAAAATTGTTTTTTGTTCAATTTTTGTACCTTAAGAGAGCAGTTACTCTATGACCTTAATGATATGGAAATGTTGGAAAGAATTGTTATAATTGGGCATCCGAATCTTTATCTGGAGAGTGCATACTACACAGCCTGGTTAAAAAAAAATCGTCCATAGTGTTTTCTTTATTACAGACATATTACAACTCTCCAAAAGAACAAACTGAAAGTTTAGAGAATAGAGTAATTTTAGATATTTACGTCTAGCTAATAAATTAATATTCATGTTATACTAATTTTATGGACCATCGTAAAAGTGATATTTTTAGATGTTATATGAATCATCATAGCTTTAGTATTTTTGCATTTTCATTTCAATATTTAAAAAAATTTCATTAAAAATACTGCTAATTTCGATAATTTGGTGATATTTTTAAAGATATAATTTTTTTTTTCCAAAGTAACAATTGTGGGGAATGCTTTAACAACAAAAGTAAAGTGGTCTAAGTAAATTGAACCCAAACTGGCCTCCAGAATATCACAGCTTTACATTTGCTTTTTAATAAAAGTCGTAAAGAAGCGTAGAAAGAAAGATGTGAGTTTTGAATTTATCCCGCTTGTTTCAATATAAAATTTCTACACACCATTTATTGATCAAATGTATCTAACGCTAGCAAGTTCCGTAAACAAGTTTAAACATTTTGTATTGATTGATTATAGCAGCACAATGATTTGAAATCCATTAATTAATCCTTTATTAAGACTGCAACAGTTTCAAGCGCAACAATGGTTTGCATTGTGGGGTTAATTAGAGAAGTTGCCTCTTGAAAGACTAGATGTGTTCACATTGTAAAATACGGACATGTTGTAAAGAAAAGTTTAAAATAGAATAAATCGCTCGATTGGTATTCAATTAAGGAAATGCATAATGTTTTTCAATATGCTTTCGTATTTGTGCTACTGGGGAACTGAGGAAAAAAACACGTTTAAATTTCTTTTCAGCTTTCAAATGAGCTTTGAGTTCCAAATAAATTCATAGATATTTAAAAATCAAAACTTTTAGAAATGACAAGCGAGCATTAAAAAAACATTTAAAAAATAAATCTATTTAAATTAATTGCGCAATTAATTTCCTGCTTATAAATTAGAATTTACATTCATCAATTAAAGAAAAAGAAAAATGATTGATGAGTATTTTATAGAAATTATTGATATATCTCTTAGCAATACTTACAATACCGTCATTTTAATGAAACAAATTAAGATTGCATATGAGTAAGCAATATAAAGTACTAGTTAGATTATAGCAAAGGTACTCTAAACATTAAAATTTACTAACAGGACAAAAAAAAAGATATTCGTAACAAGTAACGATGCAAAATGAAGATATTTTCTATTTAAAATGTCCTTCAACAATATAAAACGCATCAGTCACAGGAAACGGATATTGGCGGTTTACATATCGCATCAAATATGCATTTTTCACTGATCTGGGCAAATTGAACGTGAAGAAATTTCACTGACTTAGCAAATCTGAAAAAATGTAGTGGGTTGGGTGCGGTGGGAGAACTTCTTTTTCGTGTTTAGATTTATTAAAGCAACTGAAAACTGCTGATTGATGTGACGAGAAAGTTTGGCGAAGAATTTTTATGAAACAGGATTTCATCGATATGGTTTAGGTTTGTAATATTCAAGAAAGGTTTTTTTAAAAAAAAAGTTAGAAGTCTCCGCTTGAATAAATTGACAAGCATATTACATCACAAAAAAGTAAAAAAAACATACAGATGGGAAGGTCTACAACGTAAAAAGGTATAAATCTATTCCACTGACAGGTGACTACGTTTAATGGAGATGGAATATCTTTTAAGTTTGAATTGATGTCTAAAATCATATGCCTACGGAAAGTTGGAAATCGAAATACTTGAAAAGATAACAAAATTAAAGGGAAATTTTTCAACAACTACTAAGAAATGTTTAAAAGAAGTAGTGAAATAAAAAACAACCTTAAAACTTTTCTCCCTTAAAAGCAAAATAAAAAACATGTATTTTCAATAATTAATAACATTAAGAACAATCGCCATCCTTTCATCAAGAAACAGAAATTTACATTGAAGGACGTTTATCAAAAATAAATAAGCTAATTCCGATAGTTATAATTTAATTATAACTGCCTTGAGACACTTTGAACTTTATCATCCAATGAGAAAAAGATTTATTGATAATATATATGAATTTGGAAAGATTAGATTTGTCAAACATAGCTTTTTTAATAAATTTGAGGATATTTTGATGATACTAAATAAAAAAAATTATCCCTAAATTGGCAAGCTTTGTAACAACTTTGGTGACAAAAACAGTTGTCAATTTCAAATTTCGGCTATAAATGTTGTCTTCGGATGGACCGACAGACAACGTTTTTGAATAAATTTAGCTTCTATACGAATTTACCTATAAAGTTCTCGGAATTTTATTTGTTAACTGTAATTTCTAAAGAACTTGTTGAATAAGAATATTGAAATTTAAAATACTTTTTGTCAACAGAAAAGGACATTAAACTTGGCGATTCATGATTTTATAAACACCGTTGTATTTCGTTGGACGAAATTTATCCCAATAAAGAATACATCTCTCTATCAATGAAATAGATCGAATAGTACAGTTTCTTGCATATCAGGACCTATCGAATTTTTAATTTTTGTTAATCAGCCTGTGATAATAGGTCAAATTACTTAAAAAAATAATCTATGTTTTGGACGATTACCACCCTTTAAACAAGTTCTGATAGTTGAGAAAGTAAAAATCACTTTGACTGATTTTACATAAAAAGATAAATGTTCGAGTTCCTTATTCATTGGGTCGTATAACAATTAATAACAAACAATTTTTATTGCAATATTTAACCCTTGGATACGCGCAATCAAAAATAATTTTGGAACGCGCAATAGTCTTGAGAGATCTTTTATGTATTTTACATACGAAAACATAATAGTTTTTATTTGTTTTTGGTTAAGGAATTCCAAAACACTTGAATTGAGGAAGTATCAAACATTTCTTTATTTCTAAGGCAGACTAAAATGGGCGGCAAAGCGATGAGTAGGGAGAGATCTCAGGGCGCGCGATCCCCAGGGTTAACAGGAAAGAAATTCTGAATACAATAGAGGGTTATAGCCCAGTTGTAAATTTATATGGACATGACCCGTTTTATAAATAGACGTCTAAATATATGTTGTATGTATTTAAGTTTGGATGTTATTGCTGCGAAGTGTCTAAATTGTGGTGTATTGCAGGTCGTGCGTTGTAGAGCGATGAATTGATTTAGTGGATGGAGGAGTGCTCGTGCAAGATTGTTCTCGTTGGTGATAGTCGATGTGGAAAGACCTCCCTCATACACAGATTCGTCAGTGACAGGTACACGCAGGTAAGTCAAGCTATCTTTCGCAAGAAAATGGATTTCCTGATGACTTAACTGCTCGTCATATTGTTCAAAATGTGTATATTTTCAATAATGCCTAACAGAATAACTTCCATCAGAACCGGAGGGGGGGGGGGGGGGATGAACCTGGATGCACATATTTTATTTTTATTTTGCATGGTCTTTGTATGACAAATTGTCAAAAATCAAAGTGCTGCTACAAGACGAAACTGAGAAACAAAATGCAATTACTAAAATCATATCAGTAGGTTAATATGGCATATGAAAAAAAAAGAAAGAAACAAGCTCAGTTCAATTTATTTCCCCCGGTTTTTTTTTTAAATCTACGCGTTATTTAACAATGGAACAACCGAATACCTGTTTAATAACACATATATTATGAATGGGAAAATTGTAGTAATGTTTTTTTTTTCCCCTTAGAATAATTTTCAGAATAATTTCCTTTTTATATTGCGTTAAATACAGGGCATTTCAAAAAGAATCATCATAAGTTAGATATCTTTAATGTTCTATCATACAAACATTTACTCGGCCGAAATTACTGCTAGTTGCTACTGCTATTGCCCTATTTTAAAGTTCGGTAATGTTTAATGTACAGCCAGAAAGTCTTGCAAAGCACCTTTTACTACTGATATTCTATAGTAACTTCGGGTTACCTCATAAGTGGTTCCTGTTCTGCAAGCACACGAAGCCAATTGAATTGCCTACATACTAGTCTCTGTCTAATACTCTCTAATAGGTTGTCCTTGGTTAGCAACAGTATCTTACTAGTTTGGTGAGGAGCTGCTAATATAAAGCTCGAAGGTGAATTTTAAACCTCCTGCGGCTACAAGTCAATAACCAAACATGCATGACCTAGAAATTATTTAGAGATCGGTTCCTTATACTAGCAAGGTTGACAAATATACAGTTTTTTAATTCTAAATTACTCTAAAACTCTGTAGTTTTAAAACAATACCTGCGTCTTTTTTACTACATCTAGTTTGGGGAAGGTGTGTAGCATTGAAATATTTATTTTACAAACTTTAAATGTGATTTGAAAATAACTAGTTTTTGTCAGTAAGACGATTTTCCAGCAAATATTAGTTGAGTAAGTTAACCAATTTTCTAAACTATATTACAATAAAGAATACAATATGAAACAGGGAGTCTACTTTAATATATGTATGTGGAGTAATGGGATTTTAAACTAAGTTGAGTTAAACAGTGTTTTTTAATATAATCAATAAAATTCTTTGAAAACTGTTTTAATTATATTCCCAATTATAGTAAGTCCCATTCTTCAAATCTATGCGCGTATCATTTGAAACTAAAGTTCTAAATAAATTATAAATTGAGTTATAATTGACGCCGTAACACCCTAATTATCCAATTAAGTTTAATTTAAATGTACTAAAAATCATATTTTTGTACCTCAGAGCCAAACGAGGCCGAAACATAATTTGGCAACTTAACAAGAGAATGAAAAGAAACAACTTAATTTTACTCCAATTGAACTCTATATTTTTACGATGTTATAACTTTCACTAAATACTTTAGACCTTTTTAGTGAGTTAATATAAGTCGATAAAAAAACGAACTTGTCAGATATAATCTGCAATAAAAAATTACCAAATTGAGCTTAAGCTCGTTTGGATCTGATGTCCAGAATTTGTGCAGATATTTTACTTTTGAACACGTGTGAAGTGTGAATATATTTTGAATCCCATTCTAAGTTTAAAGAAAGATAATTCTTACCTGTTCAATTTCTTAAACAGTTAATAAGGAACATAGCATTTCTACTAATATTATTCACGAACTAAAAAGAAAATAATAAAGTACACCTAATATTTTCGTGTACTATACGACTATATAAGTAACACAATTTTTAAAGAAAATTTTCCTTATGCACTTAAATTAATGCACTGAAATTAAAAATGCCCGATTTTTTATTCCGAAACTAAATAGGGTATCAAATTTTCGAGATTCGATACTTTGAGGATTCAATTCAAAATAGCCGTTTCAAAGTTATAAGAGAATAATACCGCTACTTACATTGTGTATTAAAAAAAATGTTGAAAAGTGGGAAAAGTGAACACCCATGAAAATAGCCCGCTTTCACCTTACCTACGGATTGAAATCCAATCACAATGCTTTGTAAAAAATGCAATCTCGGTAGATATTCCATGGAAAGTAATCTCTGTGCTGCGGAGAAATCCAACTTCAGCAAAAGACTGAAATTTCTTTGTTAAGAATATACCCCTTGGGGGACAATTTGTCCTGGAAAAGGGCAACTTTAATATTGCGCCACATTCCTCTTCTGCATTTCTTTTTCGAAGAATGTATTATGCGTAATGCCTATACTATGAAACAACCAACGTATAAAAATACGAATGAGTTGTTTACATGGCCAGGTAGTTTCGTTTTTAATGCCATTCGAATAAGTTCCTCTGGCTCAAAACCAAATTTTATTCAAGTATTTTACTTTCCAATACTATATAGTTATTGCAGAAGATGCAAATTTCTTTTAAAAAATCATTCTCGTAGAAGATTCCCATTTAAACTTTTATTTAAATCATGGACATTTATTTATAAAGAAAACAATGCAACAATTTAAAATTAAATATATGGCGCAAAATTATAGGAATTTAAGAGTGGAAGCTATGCCTAGTAAACTCAATCTTTAATTTCATTTCCAATAATTGCATATACTCGTATTGACATCCTTACGCCAAACGAATGACACTGACTTGCTTGTTTAGAATCCTGCACATTATTTAACGTAGAAGACAAAAATGCTCACTTGGTAGTGCTCGAGAACTTTCGGTAATATTTTTAAATAAATGATTAGCTTCCACTGTAATTTTTATTCAAGATTAGAGTAGGAGATATATCGCACATACGAGATGTATTCTCAGTATCTTGAAGTGATTAGAAACAATATAAAGAAAATAAACCTAAACTACACGTCTTCAAAGACATTTATTTACAATACACACACTGAGAAAAATTTTAAATATTTAAACAGGAGTATTTAAAAGTTAAGGAAAATCGCGTAAATAGTTAAAAATGAAACTACGCTTCCGGTCACATTTCATTTAAATACGAACATCAATATTTCATCCCCAAATGAAGATCTTTGTCGACGAGGTCAGCAACTCCTTTACCTGTCAAATGGAATGGTTCATCGAATACTGCTTTTTTTCCTTTGAGCCTGAAAGAAAGTTGGGCTTTATTTCAAACAAAACAATTGAAAAATCCAACATCTTGAAAATAAGTACTCGGAAACTAAGCATAAAATAACCGAGCTACATTCCTCCGTTAAAATTCAATTACTGTCCTCAAAAACCTTACACCGTAGCTGTCATCCGTATGCGAGGTACATACTATAAATGTTACATTATATCTTCTTTTTATATTATCATTTTAGAGAAAAATTTTAAGTGAAAGCAAATCTGTTCCTAAATATTACTTTCTTTTACGCATTTATTAACCAAGAACATACAAAACATGCGTCCCGCCATCTTACGGCCGCATTTGCACTGAATAAAAGTCAGTCTGCATCTCAGATACAAGAACAGCATTCGACTGTTAAGCACGCTCAACTTTTTCTAACACTTTCATTAGCTTCGTATGTATTTATGCAAAGGAATCTTTGAACTCTATTTTCGACCACTTCAAAACGTTTTGTTAATTTGAAACTTTGCACAATTATCAAGAACCGATGCCAATACAATAATTCGATAAGTTTGTCGGATTATCGCAAGGATTAGCTCGTGTTGCCCTTGCGCCATTAAACTCCAACCATCTCCAAAATCGAACCCAGGTGTCCCGTGACCCATTATAACCCCAGTAGTCACAGAACCTACCATCGACAGTCGATAAGGCTAACATTTGGAAGATCTGTCGTGGGCCCTACGGTTATACTATCAGCACATTTTTTTTCAGATTTATCATGTATAATGATGGACGAGCCATCAATTGGTTTTGATCTAATATTAAAGCATTAGCGTTCCTTTCATCTGGTCAGAACTCTGGATTGCAAGGATTAACTCTAGAAATACCATAAGTTTTCCATGTAAATGCGGACACGATCTAAGGGGCCACATCCGAATTAATGAGCTATTCGCGGTTTCACTTCAATACGACATGCACCGAGACATACATGAGTTAATCATTGAGACAAGCATACGACTATTGGCCGGATCAATTAATAGGGAGTTTCATTCGCGTTTCACAGTTGAATTATTAATAGTTTTAAAAAACTAAAAAACAGGCTTTAATAGAAAGCGGGTTTTTTTTCGGTCGCATTATCTTTTCCAGGATCTTCAGGATTAGCGATTTTTCATATTCAGAGACACTGTAGTGTTTTGTGCCAAGTAATACGGCGTGTACTAAGGCATACACATGACTTAAATTTGAGACAAGCATGTGACTATTGGTAGGAATAACTAGAGAGTTTTGCACATTTAACTAAAAAAATATAGTTTACAGCAAAAATAATTAATAGTTTTTAAAAAACTAAAAAACACGCTTTAATAGAAAAATGAACTAAAAAGTGAAAAATAATTTTAAACAAGTTTGAACCAAGAATAGTGATTAACAAGAAATTTATTTTATCGTAAAAAATCATGGGGTGCTTTTTAAGTTATTTTCATAATGGCTCTACTTTTACCCCTTTTGACAATAAAATAAATATTTCTTTTTAATCACTATTCTTAGTTCAAAATTATTTAAAATTATTTTTTACTTTTTAGTTAACTTTTCTATTAAAGCGTGTTTTTTAAACTATTATTTTTTACAAGTTAAGTGCGCTTAATGTATATCCAGATAAGTATTAGCATGGTAACCTTTAATGTACAAAATGTCAGAAACTTATTTTGAAAGCTGCTTTCGTAAAATTTGAAAAATATAGTACATAACCCTTAGATATAAAATAGAAAGTTGTTTGGTGTCGATTTTTTTTTATCCATAATACCAATATAGAAATGTCAATGGCCACCCAGCTCCAATGCAAATTTAGAACCTGTAAATGTACTATGCAACAGGATTATGTCCACAGTTTATCTAAAAGGCGAAACACTTGTCCACAAAGCTAAAATACTGTCCAAGTTCTTTAGCTCAGTGCTTTTGTCACGGTGATGCACCACGTGTGTAGACTAATAACATTTGCCAACACTGAAGGGAAACTGGTTGTTTTACATTTCCTATCACAAGGAGAACGCTAGGGCTAAACTGAGCCGAAACCAATCATAAAAGGATAAAAAGGAAAAAGCTCCAACTTAAACTATTAATATTCTTAGAAAAGGCTACAAAAATTTAAGTAAAAATCCTTAAATGAGGTTATAAAATCCAATTTCTAATAAAAATGTAAAAAGGTTATGGCGAGGAAATGAATTTGAAAGTGTTTACAATGGTGCATGAGCTGAATTAAAGTGGGGAAGTGGTATGGAATTAAAAGCTGGACAATCTAATAAAATATGAACAGCAAGAAGGGAAACTGGAAAAAAAAAAAAAAAAAAAGACTTCGAAAACTAGTAGTTTTGATTCGCTTTTTCTGGTCACAACCAAAACTTTGGCAAGACCTTAGACAGAGATAATTTAATTTTCTCTATTCGATTAAACTGGCTTTTTGTTAGTCTAAAACGAGCGCGCCGATTGCCAGGAAATGAATCCCGAAATTGGAAACTGGGAAAATGACGAAACGAGTTTATGGATAACGCACACTTTTATGTTTAGATTAACGGTAAGAGACTTTCATTTTAGTTTCATTGTAAAAATGGTATTTTTAAAATAATTTTTTGTTTGTTAAAAGTGAATTTCTCATAACAAAAACATCCGCTTTAATTTTGAATAAAACACGCACTTGCACTCCAATATCTGGGTATGTAAGAAATAGTACGTTTTGAAGTAGGTACTATTTATTACAAACTTGACGTCCTTAGCTGCTATACTATTAATTCAATTTAATCCTCTACAAAATTATATTCAAGTGCATTATATTTAAATAGAGAAATTCCCTTTATAAAACATTTTAGAACTGAAGATTGACTTAAAGATTACATTTTTATTTCAAGTTTCAATTTCTAGAATTCAGTAATAGGATGCCGTGAGTAAAAGTATACATATTTCTAAAACACGTCATTGGACATTTGAAACAATTGTGAGTTTCTCCTCATTTGAGTAAACATTTTCTCAATGGAATAAGGTAGCCGATATCTTGATCAATTATGGCTAACCATATCATTTGAACGTGATTTTATAACATCATGTTTGGAGGGCTACTTTAGTTGTGAATTTGGCATTTAAAACAAAATGGTATACAGGATATACAGCAAATTAAAAATACATGATTTACATTGGGGATAATTTTACCAACACTTTTGTATTTTTAAAGGATAGAATAAATCTTAAGTTTTGAACCTTTCATAAAAAAAATCTGGTGCCAATAACCACTACAACTCATCTCGTACTTGATAACTATCATGTTGTTATTTAACTTGGCAAAAACTCAGACCAGTTATACTACCTAATAAAAAAAACTTTCAATAAATTAAACTATTTTAGCCACTATTAACCTCAATGCATGTAACGAGATTGAGTACAGATAACCTAACGTTTCATGAAAATGCAACCCTTCCTTGATAGATCAATCCAACCATTCGTACCGAACTCTTATGCCGAGAACCTGAACAATTCAAAACCATCGATATAGATAAACTGGATAGACTGCTCCATTGTCAATGCAAAGAGAAAAAAGCGCCGGGGATTGCGAAGCTGGTGGGAAGATTAACCAATCACAGTTCACTTTTATAGTTGGATGGGGATGCGAAAAACCTTGTAAAATGCTAGAGTATATATATTTTTTGCATATTACTAATTAAGGTCTACTATTGACATTTCTGCTGTGTACAACCCAAAATTTTATTTTTAATCCTCAGCAATCCGTATTTTTTATCCCACCAACGGCATCTGGCAACGGCTTCATTTTCCCAGCGTTAAGCAGTCTATCCAGTTGTTTATTTATATCGATGTTCAAAACTTGCTTAGGCGATTTTTCAGAAAACTAAACTTGAACCATTCATCTCCAATAAATTGGAGACAAATGGTTCAAGCTTAGTTTTATGAAAAATCTAGACGCGTAGATATCATTTAAATTATAAGACAAATGTAACGAAATTCGAAATTACGCATCCAACCAAAAAAGCGATCCCATTCATTTTTACAAAACAGGCAAGCGTCAATATGTGGGGTTCTCTAATTAAGTGGAAGATAAAATGGAAGGTTCTTCCGCTTCACTTTGATGAACGACAAGATTAAGGCGAGGCTGAGCCTCGGTTCCAAAAGCAGCTTTCTTTCATCCGATTCCGAGATTAGCTTTCTGAGGCGAGTGAACCTTGGAATTAATCTTCCACCTAACGTGAATTTATATTGCTGCCTTGCAGAGTAAACGTTGGAGAACGACGATTGTGTTAGATTCGTTTCTTAGGAAACAACTATGGATGAAATGAGATAAACTTGGGACAAATTTGCTTTTGTTGAACAGAATTTAATACAGGCGTTGCTGTTTATTATTCACGCAGGGAAAATTGTAAGAAGGCTATACTGTACCGAAAGATAGCATTGAATATTGTCCGTCATAAATAGTATTATATAAAGCTCCGGAACATCGCTATATAACAAGACCTGTATTACCGAGAGTAATACGAGTATATAAAAGCACGCGTCTTCATGGACATCTCGTACAGCAGAAAATCTAGAAATCTCAAGTTTCCATTTGTGTCTAGTCATTTTTAAAATCTCCCTATCCCGTCAGGTTTTCATAATGCATTAATTGAAATGCTTTAAAACCAAATGGGACTTGGAAATTCACTTCTATTAATTTCGTGTTTTAATTGTTGGATAGCAACACAAAACTTTTTTTCTCGTTCTATTCATACACAGACGATTTTCAATCCTAGAGGCATCCATCGTGCCCTCACATAGTCTTGTATACTTGTCTCCAACATGCTTCCAAAGAAGAAAAATAAGCTCGTGCAGTCATTTAACGATTGAAGAATGAACTTTATAGAAGTGGGTTTCAAAGTCCCGATAGGTTTCGAAGATGTTAAATTAATACAGTACATTAAAAAACTGACGGAACTTACAAGTCCTGTCAGTAAATGAAGAGTCAAGAAAAATGTGTTGTATTATATACTATCCACGATGTAATTTATGCAGGAAAGTTAAACTGCGCCGAACGAAATTGAATTTAAATTGGAGCTTCTAAAATTAGTTGAACTATGAATTAAGTTTCAAATAAACTAGTTTCAATTATTAGCACGATTGTTTAATGGAGAATAGACACAACTGCTATCGTGTTTAATAAGGGATCAAAAGGTAAATACTGGGTTGGTTGTTTTCAGATTATCTGGCGTCGTCAGCAACACGAGGGCTATAATTCGCCGTAACATTCGTCATTAGACAAGCCAACATACATTTACAAACACCCATGCTTAACACGGGACTCGTACCCGCAACCTCGCGGTCTAGAAGCTAGCACGCTAACCACTATACAGTTTGGTCGGCAGGTAAATACTGGGAATAGTCACCCGAGGATATCAGTAATGCTAAACAAGCCAGTTCTGCAACGTAGTTTGGGAAAGTAATTCTATGTAAAATTGATTAGTATTCGTAAGAAACCTCATATTAACATGGATCACTTAACACTTTGTATTACGTTTCCTCTATGCACCAATTGTACTTTGTTTGAAGCTTTTAATAACTTCTCTACGGAATATTTTATTACAAATTTCCCTTCGTATCGAGTTCCATAATAATGAGTTGCATTTTCAACGTAGACGTAACAGAATTTTAAATTAAAAGCGTTTGTATAATTTCTCCTCTT
Source organism: Linyphia triangularis (assembly GCA_963978545.1). Taxonomy (NCBI): domain Eukaryota; kingdom Metazoa; phylum Arthropoda; class Arachnida; order Araneae; family Linyphiidae; genus Linyphia; species Linyphia triangularis. The sequence continues at coordinate 32,231,116 of OZ021723.1, read as the reverse complement.
CCCAAACAATAACGGCCCATAATACAGTTTTGAAATCTCGTTCCAAAAATTGGCAAATACATTTTACTCGCCGAAGGAGAAATTTAATGATTGGTTGATAATTTAATGGCACAAGAGTCAATGTCAGTTACATCTCGCAAAAAGTTTGTTAGTTACGAATCCCAAGAAATACGTTTGATTAAACTTATTGTTTAAACAAAGTGTATAAACAGAATTACAGTAAGCCTCGAATATTTCAAGTTTAAATAGTGAAAACGTATCAGTTATTTTACACATTTCTCGTTTTTTGCCACTTCGCTTCCTTTAATTTATATCTTGGAATAACTAAAATCCTTTCATACTATTGGATTTTTTGGGGAATTATACGTGGTACTTAAGAACTATTTCAGTTCCAAAACTAACACGAAATCCAATAGTTTTAAAAATAAAACTTTCGCCTAAGTTCAAGCCACCCGTCTTTTAAACCTTAGTTATTCCAGACTGAAAACACGTACACATCCTATAATGTAACTTAATCTCTAACTTGCGAGTTGAGTGGATGTTAAAGGTATGACACTTTAAATTAGAGTTAATTTGCATAAAAAGTTATAAGCCTAATCCAATAAATAAAGTTATTTCGAAACTTGCTAGTTACAAGGAAACACGTGAAATATTCTACTAAAAAGTATCGGAAGGCATTGAAATTAGAGGCATCGTCAAAAATCGTTTTGGAATTTAATCCATCTACTATGGTTTGAAAGAAAACGTTACGGAACAATGTTTTTAATAAGTCATCTCCAGACTTCAATTAAAAGGTAGTGTAAAATTAATCCTACCAGATATTGCTAGCAAGAATGAATAAGTCTTGTGTTTGAATAAACGATTATTTACTTCGAGGGGCAATGTACTATAAACAAGCTAAATTATATATATTTAAGTGGTTATCACTACGAATTAAAATTATTCTTATGCAGTTTTAACTCACGAGACCCTAAACAGAATTTCATAAAAAAAAAATTAAAAAAAAAAAAAAAAGCATTCGTGTGTACAGGGTAGTTAAAATTAAACTGATAGTGTCTGGATGCTTATAGTTCCGGTTCTACTGAACGTATCCGAATTAAACTTGAAATGTATGTTATGTAGTTAATGGGGGACAAAGTTTCCTTCAGAAAAAAATTACTTTGAAATGTTGCCAATAGATGGCGCTGTACTGTTAAAACCGTATGCAAATGAGTAATTGTAATTTCACTATAAAAGCGATATGTATGATAGCGATAAGTAAGCAATCGATCAAAGCTTCAGTAGCACTCATCCGTGCTCATTGACTAAAGGACCCATGTCCAAAAATGCAGCTAAAAGCACGTTTCACAAGTTTGAAGAAACCGTATCTTTGGATGCTGTACCGTGAAGGCGATATGTAACAATTGAAGCATCTAAAAGTTCTTCAAATGCTACTGTAAGTGGTCATTCAACAGCACGAACGATACATTCCTTGAACCCTTGCGACTTCTGGCTGTGGGATTCTCAAAGATCGTTTTTAACAAGAAGGTCGAGCTAATGAAGCGGATTTGAAAACCAGCATCGTCTGCCATTTCTCCCCCTCATTCCTATCGTTATGTTGCCCACCTGATGACTGGGGTTCTGGCTTTGCATGCCAAAGGTGCTGGATTCAAATCCTGGGTGAGGCATGGATGTTCCTTGCGATTCGAAAACCACGTTAAGCTATAGTTACTAGTCTGATTATCCGTCATTGTGCATAAAAAATAGGTCAGGAGCGTACAAACCAACCAAACTATTCATTTGTTTACGGTTATGTTTTGTACGTATGTAGCCGTTCAAAACGCGGTAGTACGCTTTTAATAAATTGTTCACCAACAAGGTATGCTCATAGAGAATACAGATGTGCAAGTAAAAAACTAAAGAACAACGTATTTTAATTGTTATAATTCTTTTCTGGCGGAAACCTTGGCCGCATGATCTTCCTAACATATTTGAAGTTTCATTCGAATCCGTTCCGTAGAACCGGAACTACAAGCCTCCGAGTAATGTCAGTTTAATTTTAACCATCTTGCACTTGCAAGTCTTATGCAAGACGTTTAGCAATCCAAACAGTCGAAAAGGTGTAAATGTTCATAGAAATTATTTTGTTACCATTTAAATGGCAGTTTTTGAATTTTTTTTTAGCAAGAGCTTCGTGAAGGTCAAACTGCGTTATACCATTGTAACATCTACAATTACGCTTCAAACTTTTAAACTTTGTCAGATGACCCAAGCTAACTTTGCTCCAGATCCACGCCACCCAGAAGATAACCGAGGTATCAAGGTATTTTATGCGCAGTAGCTACCATTAATTCTACATGACAATGTCATGACTGCGCGCCGTTACGATCCCCCAATCTTCCCGGTCAAGAAACCTGCCCCTCAGGTGACTGAACTAATGAGATCTCTACTAGGTAGGAAGTTGTGCAATCAATTCTGTTGATCAGTAAAAAATCAATATCCAAGTACCCCCCTAAAAAAAAATTGATCAATTTAATTATCTCCATTAATTCCGTACACTTTACATTTAAAATTAGACTAAATATATTTGTAGGAAGATTATGCTTAGTAAAAATATGGAAATTGATCAATTAGGCCTCTTCTGAACACAAGTATATTAATAAAAAGCTATTCATACTTATATCTGCAAAGTTCCTTTGACTAGCAATTATTCTAGTTAATTTTATAAACGTGCGATTATTTATAACAAACGTGCGAATATTTATTATAAAGTGCTCATTAAAAAAAAAGTAGATACTTACGTGGCTGGCATAGGAAGTTTGGTAATGATTCCCTTTTCACGGATGATCTCAACTGGCACTTTTATAAATTTTGGAATAGGCACAGGAACCCCTTTCAACACTGGTACGAAAAATGGTTTCTTCACAGGAACGAAAACCTTGTATGGCATCAGTTTCGGCACTGGAACTGGAATAGGTTTCTTCACAAAGTACGGTTTGGGAACTTTCACAAATTTGGGAACCATATAAGGTTTAAGAATGGGGATTTTCTTTGGAATTTTAACGATTTTCTTGTAGGGAATGAACTTTGGAATGGGCTTGAACTTCTTAACCATGATTGGAACAGGAACTTTCTTCAGCACAGGGAAAGGTTTCAGAACGGGAACAAATTTAGGGATTTTAACAATTTTTGGAATTGGCATTGCGAAAGGAACAGGGATGTGTTTGGGTTTCTTCTTGACTATTATGTGAATAGGCTGCTTCACTAGTTTCGGAATAGGTTTAGGTATGATCTTGAAGACAGGCACTGGAAAGGGCTTGGGAACGGGTACAAACTTTTTCTTAAAGTATGGTTTTGGAATAAGAACTGGAAATGGCTTTTTGACTATATACGGTTTTAAAACTTTCACTGGCTTTGGTTTTAAGTACGGCTTCAGAACAGGAACAAACTTGGGTATTTTAACGAATTTGGGAAAAGGAACGAACTTAGGAATAGGTTTAATTTTTGGAATTATTACAGGAACAGGGTAAGGCTTCTTTATTGGCATTGGTTTCATAAAAGGCACTACTTTAGGCAAATGCACTATTTTCGGCACAGGTACCATTTTCGGGACAAAGATTTTCTTCGGTTTCTGTTTTATGATAATATGGATAGGTTGCTTCACAAACTTTGGCACAGGAACTGGAACAAGCTTGAATTTTGGTATCAAGACCTTTTTCGGAACAGGTACGAAAACTTTCTTTTTGTAGAACTTTGGCACGGGAACTGGAAATAGTTTCGGTATAGGAAAAGGCTTTGGTATGGGAATGGCTTTTTTATAAAAATAGGGTTTCGGAATGGGTATTTTCTTAGCAATCATGAACGGCTTTGGCACCAGGACTTTCTTCGGAATAAGTTTCAACTTGGGAACTAGAAATGGTACTGGCAATGGTTTCAAGATGGGAACTTTTTTTAAATAAGGCACCAACTTCGGAACAGGAACATAGTGTTTAACTGGATATGGATGAGGTATATTTACTACATTCGGTTTGTCTCTTATAATGATCTTCACTGGCTGCACTGTCCAGTCTGCTTTTGATCCACCCTTTTTGATTAGCGGCTTATCCAAACCTCTGGAAGTCCTCTGAAATGGATCTTTCGGTATACCGGCATGACCCTCCTCTTCCAACATACCCGACGCACAGGTAGCAATAAAAATAAATACCAGCCATGGTTTCATTTTATCTAAATAGAAAAATTGATATGTTAACATAAGACAAAGGTTAAAAACATCAAATAGTTAAATATTGTTGTACCTATAAACAACCTACAACTTGAGAAATATAATTTCACTCAAGCACACAATACTAAACAGATTCATGTTATCGGTGATCATGAAGTATTTAATCACTGGAAAAATTTCGCGGCCTGCAGTTTAGCCCGGTTTTGAAAATAGTCACAATTCACTATTTGTGTCCCTTAGAATTTATCAAGTATTTTTATTAGAAAGCACAAGAGCTAAACGATAACAAACACTGTAGCGAAATATAATTGTTTGGAGAGCAGTAAATAAACAAAGGACGACTCTTTACCCAAGGTGTCTCAGGGTAACTCCCCATAGTGAAGTATCAAACGCAAAAAAAAATATGAAAACTTTACAACCGGCGAGATCTTCAGTCCTAATCGCCAACGTGTCAACTTTAGAAGAATTCTGAAAAGGGAAATTCATCCCAAACCATTTCCCATGCCAAGTCGGTTTGGATTCAGAATTTAAAATTGAGAACTTCCAATACTTTTAATTTTGAATCACTGGTACATTTCGGAGCGTGAGCCAACTTTAAGCAGATAAAACCGTTGGAAATAGCAAACAACCCCAACTCTCGAGTCGAGGAAAGAGCCAAGTACCTTCCTTTAAGATAATCAGCTTAGTTACCCAACAAATAGACAGCTTTCAAGAAAATTTAATCCGATTCGGTCCTCAACGAAACTAATTTAGTTAATGAAGAGAAATTGCACAAAAAGGCCCCAATCATTTAATTAGGGATGTTTACTGACTTTCCCGCTTTCAACCATAAACCAACGTTTGGGACAGGAATTTCATCTGAAAGTCTAGTTGTCAAGACTCAGACTCGAGATTTTAAAAGATGTCATTAGCTAACTGCACTCTCAATTCAGTTTATAGAATAAGACAAATCATGAATGGTTTATAAGGAAATACACATTTTAAGTGATGCAGTGTGTTTTGAGATTTGTTCAAAAACTAGTTTTGCTGTATTATCGGGACCAAGACTGGATGATCTTTCAATTTCAGGTTTATTTTCTTTATTGATTAAAAAAAAAAAAAAAAAAAAAGGAGGGGGGGGGGGGGTTTAGAGATTCTTTAAAAAAAGATCACAATTCAGAAAATAAACATACATGAACAATTCTTTTATAACTAGAGACTACGTATTAAAGTCTCCTTTATTGAGCTTTATCCATCAATCTGTTCAAGTACAACACTACCAATGAAAGTGAAGTTTTTAAATTGAGTTCAAGAGTTTCAGTAAGACGCCGAAGTAAGATAACATTTAAAATCCAAGCCTTTAAAACCGTGGCAAATAGTTATGAATGAAACTTTAGCAGTGTTAAATTAACTCTTCCTAAATGATAAATATACACTACCAGTAACCATGAACTTGTAAAAACAAGAACGGGTGCTTTATTATTAGGAATAATGCTTCATAATCAAATCTCCATCAAAACCGAACTTAAAATTTCAAACATATATATATATCCGTAAAAGAACGTGAAAACTGTGACATTTACCGTTATTTCTGCCACCTCACAAAAAGAACATAGCTCCAATCGACAAGATTAAATCTCTAACCTTAAAAGTTCTTTAAAACCTTTTCTAGTTGTAAATTTTGCACGTGACTTCCCTTGAGCGCCAATCGTACAATCAATAGGCCACCAATAATCTTCTGTCTTCGCCAGTCCCCAGAGCGGCCTTTTCCTTCAACCGATAAATGATTCCGAAGAAAAGTTTTTACTGCCGAGCACCATTGCCTTAACTGACTTCAATCCCCTTTGAATAATGGGGAAGTCGATAAAGTGTAATTCTTGGCAAGCATTTTAACCTGGTGCTCCCTGGAGACTAGCAGTTTCTCTTATGTTAAAAGGGTTGGAAGCTATCCATGAGAGCTTTTTTCTTATGGTGGTTCATGGTTTTAAATTATTGTGTTTTTTATCATCTTTGTTAAATGAGAGTTAGCATATTTAGTGTTATTAATTAATCTTTGGGTTTGGATTTTGAAGTCATAATTTCGAACAACGTATTCGTGTTCTTACACAGATAAATCATGTTATTATAAATTTTCACAATGGGCAATTAAATAGTTTGTTTTCTATTGAATATCTTAGCGATTAAGTCACAAAAATAGGCATGAGTTGTACTTATATTGTGTTTGGGATTATGAAAAGATATCAACTTGTATAGATTGCAATTACTAGATATACAAGATATAGCATTAATAGGCTTGATGGTTATTTTATGTTGAACAATGTGTAGGACTTATAGTTAATCATCCATTCCAAATCACAACGGACATATACCTATATGCAGGGTTCTAATTCAAAATTTTGGCCTAACACTAACTGGGGATTTTAACAATACATAGGCTTATAAAGAGATATGATAACTTATTACTTATCCTTTTAAAATCTTATGTATTATTAAAAGTTCCCAGTTTGTATTATCCCAAAATATTGAATTCTAATCCCACGTAAAGATGAAAGAGTTAACGTAGTGAAAATTTCTTTATCCATTTTATACGCGTGGTCAAGCGGTACACTGGCAACTAAATATATCAAAGTAAAAAACTGTTCCCAGAAGCTTCCCTAGAATCAAAATACATATCTACTATTTAGGAGATTTCAATTAATCCTTCGGCAAAATTATGAAAATTCTCAACAGAATTTAGCCACCTATATATTGCGCGTCAATGTTGATATAAGTTACCAGTCTGATCAGAACTTTTGGGTTCCTCCTACATTTTCTGTTATAGGAAACTAAACTTCTGCAAATGTTTTGCTCATACATGAATGTCATAAAAAGGTATTTTACAGATTTCCAATAGTAAATGAAATACGAGATCACTACTTTCAACAACTCACATGTTTTTTTCGTTTTAGGTGTATGTTCCTAGCAAATAGTGCAATAACGTTCAGGCTATGTTATCTAAATCCTTAATTCATTACAAAGTGTAATTTATAGGGAAAAATATTAAGCAAGGCAACATCTAGTTTGTGAATTTGAGTGATTCCAGATTTCTTTATGGTTTTTATAACTTATTTCTCAATACATGGTAATAACGACTGATAGCTGTGTAGAACTCTATAGTACCTAGGCGATACGCAAGCATCTACGATATGAGCATTCTATGATAACAAGTATAAACTTTATCTAAGGATTGAAATCATTTTAAATGATAATAATACCAAAATTTCAATAAGATTTTTCAATCAAACTTGTTCAAAAATTTACACGTGTCGAGTTTTTATTTCCTTAAAACACACAAATGATAAAACGACATCTCCAGAAAAACATTCCATGTTTTGGTTCTAAGGGATCGCAAGTTTATTCCGGCCCCATAGACATGAGTTTAACAACAGTAATAAAAAATTAGAGGGAAAATAATTTTTTCCCCCCTTACGGTTTTAAAAAATTTATAAGCTAAATTATAAAATTTCAAAAATCAACAACACACAAACCACTAGTTATATTTCTTTTTAATGATATTTTATTACTGGAGTTATACTTGGTGGACAAATTCATGTATTAAAGTGCCGACCAAACGGTATAGTGGTTAGCGTGCTAGCTCCTAGACCGCGAGGTTGCGGATTCGAGTCCTGTGTTGGCATGGGTGTTTGTAAATGTATGTTTGCTTGTCTAAGGACGAATGTTTCGGCGCATTATAGCCCTCGTGTTGCTGACGGCGCCAGATAATCTGAAAACAACCAAATCATGTATTAAAGTAACACTTTAGCAGATATCGAGGCAAAAAAAAAAAAAAAAGAGTTAGCAATGGGTCAAAAAGGAAGTGACAAACTGATGATCCCTCTTAAAACAAGCATATACTATCTGTTCATTAGAAAAATATATCTTCCATGGGATAGTCTGGATAGTGGTCGCCGCAATAGAAGGAGGACATGTTGATTTATAATAGAAACAATGTACGCAAAATAGACGTTCAAATAGGTTACAAATAACAAAGATAAATGCCTTTCTCCTGAAATCCCTGATAGAAAATACATCTAGCCTTGTTTCTACGATATAGGGGAAGCTAATTTTGTAGTATACAGATAGCACTTTATTTAAGATTTTTTTTAATGATCTAGCTTGTAAATTTAGTATTTCCATCGAAATTACGTATATACTATGTATACCAAGTTTTAAGTTGATGGTTATTAGGAAGTAAGTTAAGAGAGAGTTAAAAGATTTTACGATACAGAAGACAGTGCAAATTATACGATACTGAAAAATAAAAAATAATAAAACAGGATAACAGATTGATGGGGGTTTCGCCCCACTACAAGCATATAAACCAGTTTGAAATATAAACCTATTCTACTAGCACTGCATGAAGAGTAGATGCTCTAAATTCCTGTCATTTAGGACCTAAGTTTCTAGTAAGAAAATATGTATTCTTAAAAGAAAAAATTAGTTTTTCATCCTGAGCAGGGCAATATTTTTATATTAACACATTTTTAAAACTTGATAGCAGCAGACTTGGGAAGGTTACAGAAAATTTATAACTAATTCAGTTATAGTTCCGTTGTTATAAAAAGCAACTATTTCAGTTACGTTACTCCTTCCCCCCCCCCCCTCCTTTTTTTCAAAGTAAATACAGAGTAATTACGTACGTTTCTCAAGAAAAGCTCTTTTAAACTTAAGTTATTCTAAAAACTGAAGCTAGTTATACATTATTTGTTTTAACTAGTTAATTTAAACAACAGAAATTAAAAGACATGGAAGGGATATTAAACATTTGTTGCGGGTTTTCTTTTGATGATACGAGACATTAAAAGTTTAAAATTTGAAACTCAGACACAAAAAAGTATAATTCATTAATATTTCAAATAAAAATTCAGAATTAAGAAAAAACATATTTTGAACAAACTCCTGTTGCATTTATAACTCGACTTAAATGCTTAGGAACGTTGTCTTTTATTGACAAACCCTCAATATATATAAATTTTTCTTTTCATCAACTTTAATTTTATCAAAATACTCTGAAACAAAAGATACACAATTTCTTTCGTTTTGTTTTCATTATCTAGTTGTCTTTATTTCTCAAAAATATCCATCCCCCTTCCCTCTTCGTCCATATTTAACGAAAGAATTTGTAATTGTTTCGCAAAGATCAAGGGTTCGGGAAAAACAGATACACTCTTATAGAGCATATGATACCAAAATATATTCCAATGAACTTTCTACGCATTTTACTGTATTTAATGAGGTTACACTGGCAAAAAATCTACCTATTGGGGAAATGTATCTTATATTTTGTATTGAGATCATAAAGTTTCATTTCTTATTTTCTTGTTTTATTTCAATTACTTTTTTATTATATGAGTGACCTTCAAAAGCTCACCTTAAAAAGCTCAGATTGGTACCTCGCATAAAAGTGTCATAGTATTTCTGAAGCTCGAGAAATTAATATTTTTTCTCTCGAAGTAACTAGAAAGTAATAGGTTCTTAAAAATAAATAATTAATTGAGTTAAAAAAAGTGCTTTGCAGTAAAAGTAACTAACAGAAGTGAAAAGTTACAAAAAAGTAAGTCGCTAATAGCCAGCTTCCCCCCCCTACCCTCCCCCCCCCCTTTAAAATCTAATTAATAGGCTAAAATTTTCCCTAACCTGTTCCTTCTCAAGTATCAAATTGACAGAATGCACTCATTTTTTAGTTTATGTCATTAATAAAAACTAGAGGAATCAACTACTTTTTGGCTTTCACCAACCCCGGGGATTTCTTAGCAATTGCTTCACAATCAAGTCACCCCCTCAATAACTCTTGCCAAACCCCGAGCTCGCTACCCTTGCGGATTGCTACAAAAAATACATAACAACTGAAAATCGTTTGTAAGTGAAATATTTGTGACGTAATCCTAAAAATCAATAAATTGTGGTTTACTCTCCTCAAAATATGAGCACGTGGAATTTTCAAACGATAGCATTGAAATTGACAGCGAATCTAACTCAACTCTCAAAACCATGGTTGCCAGATTTTCAGTCATAGTATTTACTACTACTATCTAAGCTAGGGTGTGGGACATTTCACAACTTTCAATTGCACTATGTTACTGATGAAGATTTGTGCTATTTACCGTTTTTATATTTCCAACATTCGCTTAGAAAAAATGGCCAGTTTGGTAATATTTTTTGCGATAATTCTTATACGCGTCTTAAAAAAAAAATTGCCAAAATGGTGTTTTTGGCAATATACTTTTCATTAGTTCTTATATTATCCTTCTTATAAGTGAAACTGGTGAGAGGAGAAAAAACGATCGTTGATGAGCTATGTTGTGTGAAGGCTCTGTGTTGAAGGCATTCGTTTTTCAACTTTTAACTACATTAAAGCATTTTTAAAGAAATTGAGAGTTTATAACACCTTAAGAGGCATTACCACAGCAATTTTGATCAAAATCATTAGAGTCGTTTTTTAGAAATCATTGAAAAATATGATTTTTTCAATGGCAGCTATCTAATGCGCATGAGCGATTTTGACGAAAACCTTAATAGTAGATCCCATGACCACCACTTGTCCACACACCAAATTTGAACATTAGGGCGTATTGAAAAAAAAAATCGAAATTTTTGAAATCTTTAGAGGTAGTGCGGAAAATTTGCTGACACCCATCACTAATACGTGTGTGAAATTTTAAAACTCTGGGTTAATATCTTCTGTCGCCTCATTAGCTCGAAAGCTCCGGAATTTGGGCTAAAAGTGATTAAAATTCAAAATTTCATAAAAAAATTCCAGATTTCGTTTAAGGATGGTGCTTACTAGTTACTATTTTTGACAACAACAACTATAATTTTTTTTACAATTATAGGTTAATATCTTCTGCTACCTCAGCAACACCAAATTTTGAAAAATAAAAGGCTAAATTAAAAAAAAAAAAAAAAAAAAAAATACACGTCACACTTACCTCATTTTAAAGGGATCAGAAATTGTATTGCCTTTCAAATATATAATTGACGATAGCATTACTACTTGTAATCCTTTTTTGTCTCGAATTTCGACATGTGTTTTCTGGATTCTAAAGTAGCTCTTATGAATTTATCCCTGTTTTCAGGCCCAACAGTTTTCTCGGAGGCTTCCGTGACAAGTTTCACAATTCACTCGACTGCTTGTGTATGTGAAGGAAATTGTATGAAGTGCCAGCAGGCCTTCGGCATACAGTCCTCTGTCATTTTCAAAAGATCTTGAGAACTTATCTCTCGGAGAACTGGCGGCGATCTCACAAAACAATTTTTCCAGTCAATGAGATCAATGTAGTCTTCAGCTTCCAAATTGATATCAGAAATAACGAATCTGCACACACCTCGGCTAATATCTCTTGCCTTTATTATTCTTCGAACTGCAATGATTCTGATATGACATCTTTCATCAGTTAACATGGCCAAAAGCATGTTTTCTGGAGCAGCAAAATAAGCGTTTAGGGAAATAACTTGATCGATTACGTCACAATACTTCTTTGGCGGAACTTTGCTCTCTTTTGGACAGATACACTCCTTAAAAATAGCGCATTTACAGGAAGATATGTCGAATAGTTTCTTTGCTTCAGTTTTAAAGTTCTCAACATTTTCAAGAGCAGTCTTGCTTCTTCCAACACGTTTTATATTTTTCATGATTGAACGATATTTTTTATGATAAGCATCATATCACAAACACGCTTATGTGAAACAGAAGGAATGGATGAATCGACGTATAAACTTTCAATTTTCAAAGCAACAGTTTCTGCAATAACAGAGAAGCATGATTCTTTATTTCCATCAGTTTCATTACCATCATTCACCATCTCTCATGAGCGCAACATCTTATGACGTCTTCATGTGTTGGCAGCATACGTGAAAAATCCTTCGGTGCGCTACTTCAAAACGATCAACGAAATCTGCGACTGCTGATTAAATATTGAATTGAATTCCTTTTTATTAAAATTTTCGGAATTTCCGGTTCACTGAGGTGACAGAAGATATTAACCTATAATTTAAAAAAATTAAATTTTAGTTGTTGTTGTTAAACAATACTAACATTTAACCACTAGCCCCAATCGTTAAACGAAGTATGAGAATATTTAGGAATTTTTTAATTTTAAACACTTTTAGCCCAATTTTTGGAACTTTTGCCCCCCCCCCCCCCATTGAGGAGAAACCCCCCCATTGACAGAAGATATTAACCCAGAGTTTTAAAATTTCACACACTTATTACTGATGAGTGTCCACAAATTTTCCGCACTACCGCTAAAAGATTTGATAAACTTCGAATTTTTCGATACGCCCTATTGAACATCGTAGGTAAATTTGTTCGGGAGTTATACTGACTCCAGACATACAAACAGACAGACATTTTTTCTAGATCACTTTTTTTTTTTTAAATCAAGATGTTCCAAAACGTAAACCAAACGTGGACCGAATACTATACTTGCATTACCATATGTAAGCGTAAGTAAAAAAAAACTATTTTGTATATTTAATGAAATATTTTATGATGTGTTTGAATAATAAAAAATACCATAAATATACCACATTTTTAAAAACTACTATTAAAAATACTACGGCCAAAGAATTATGGGAAAATAAGGATTGTACTGTACAAAGCTACTTCAGTAGCAACTCCTGAGAAATTTTAACCAATCAAAAAATGCCGTTTTAAATACTTAAACTAATCACACTGGGATCGTTATTTTAATAATCTAATTTCTGATTTTTCGAAATCTTTATAATCATGTCTATGTTGTGGTATGGTTTATTAAAAATAAATAATTTTTTTTCGATACTTTATCACTGTTTATAAAAAAAAAACATCGATCGAAATTTAGATATTTAATACCTCCAAAACTACACCAAAATTTTAAAATAATTTTAGTGTGCTAGTAAGCCATATATTTCTGCACATGCAAAAAATAACTAGATTTTCACAGTTAAATAGTGGAAAAGACGTCACATGCAAAAAAAAAAAATGTGTTTCACTTTGACCCAAATAATAACTCAAAAACTAAGGTTCGCATTTAATGTTTTCTTATTAGCAGATTTCCTAAACATTTCTCTACAAGTGTGTAAAATTCCTTACTTTTAAATCCCATAGTTTATGCGCTGCGAGACAGAAAAGGGCAAAGGTGTAAAAATTATGAAACAGCAACGACTCCTTTTAGTCCTGACTTTTTTTTAACATAGAGATCGACATAATATAGATTAAATATAGAGATCAAGAGGTGATTCTAAATTGAAACAATTGAAATCACAGTGCAACTTAGTTAATTTATAAATTCTTCATTTCGTTTTAATTTATAATACGTCAGGTAAATCTTTGTTTAGAAAGTAATTCAATTGTTTATTAAGTACTAAAATATATTTCTACTTTATCATTTTCTGAGAAGTTTGTTTAAGAATTGTAGTTTTATACCCTTTTATCTTTGAAGTGCAATTCTTCATTTTATTTACATCCATGTAAAATTAAAGTATCTTTCTCTTCCTCTATAGCTAAACAAACTGAATATTTTATTTTCTCCGTCTCAATAAAATTACGCAGTGTATCAAGACAAGAATTTTGAAATTGGATGTGCTTATTTTAAATCCAATTGAGTAAGAAGTTGTTTTTCTGTTTGAGATAAAAAAAAAGAAACACAAATTTAAGAAACAAAGCATTCAATAGTATTTTTTCTTATCATTTTTAGAGTTCCAAACTTTTCAAGAAATAGCATTCATTACTATGTGTTATATTCTCCACATATGTTTATTTTTGTCTGTTCATGCCTTGTTTATTCGTATCTAGTTAATACAGAAAATAGAGCATACACGAAAGCAAATTTTCTTTCCTTGTTCAACAGTATATGAGTGTTGTTATTATTTCACTTTTCGCTTTGAGTCTGATTTAAATAACTTGAAGATGATTCTCTAATAATGTATTTCTCTATTTGAAATATTCAATAGATTCTTTTATTTATTTCCATTTACGGACTTTTTTTTCACATGTGTTTTTATTAATGAAATTCAATATTAAAATGATTTTAACGACTATTCTTTTTTTTGCAATGGTATAATATTGCAGAATATGTTAGGTTTAAAAAATGTGAAGTTTCATATCTCTTCTAAATTTATATAAAGTAGTTGTCCATTACGTAGAATATTATTTGAACTCTTTGGAGATACATTTAAATAAAATGTAGAATATTGACTCAAGTGCGTAATACTAAATTAAACATTTTCAGTTAGAATATACTCATCGATTACCTGTGTGTGCAAAATATTTCATTTCACATTACGCCTTTAATTATTTAGACTCTTAAAGTTAAAAAAAGCTGCTAAATATTTAATCAAAGTTTCATCTTAGTTCAAAGGAAAAACTTTTGAATAAAAATTAGTGCAACTAACTTTACTTAAATTTTTTGGTTTATATATGATTTGTAATTGAAATATTTATTTTTAATTAAACTGAAACTTCAATTAGGAGGTATTAATATTTCGTTCCAAAGTCGCGTCTAAGAGGCAGACTGCTCGAATCGCATGCAAGATGCCTAGAGACATAACGCCAATTGTGACAAATGGTCTCATCTTAAGTTTTGAGTTATCAGTTGGGTGTTCCCCCCGTTTTCTCCCATTTGAGCAGAAAATACGATAAAGTTTCTTTAGAAAGACATCATATAAGACATTTCTTTTCATACGTTCCAATTAAATTATAATAAGAAATTGAAATACAAATTAATTTTCTTTAATACTTTGTAGCAAGTTTAATTTTAAATTTACTTTAAAACTGTATTATGATAATTTTTAATACATTCAGAACTTATTTTTATTGATTCAGTAAATATTTTTTTTGTAGGAATAGTTCTTTAGAAAATCTTTAATGCAACCTAATGTTTGAAAATTACAATTTTATTACAGTAAAACACATTTAAATGCTTATTAATAACATAACTCAGTTCTAATTTTCTATTATATAAAGAAATTATATTCTGATCATTTTAAATACATTCCTGTATTTATTTTTATTGGACCAGTAGGCTTTTCTTTTAGAAATTGTTCTTTGTGTTTTCAGTTTATTTATCTTATCTCTGCGCTTGCTGGAACACTAAGAAATCGAGAATAGGATTTACTGTGCCACATAGAGACCTTTGCAAGGAATGCGTGTTATAGTAGTATATTCAGACTTTCCTCTTCGGTATTCCTTAAAGTACTCTTCATATAATGTAACGCTAAATAATTGAGATAAAGCAACCGTTCAAGAGGGACGTATAAAGAAAGCAAACGTTTAATTTTATTTATCCTGTAGATTCTTTAAAGGATTCCTTTATATATCAGAAAAAAAATTATCTCATTTAGATATTTTTACTCTAATTTGATAAAAAATATTGGAGCGAAAGTATTTGATTGAATCAGGAGTATGAATAGAAAAAAGAAATTAAACTCCTGTTAAATGTTATTACTTTGTGTCAATTGTAAAGTGGATAAAAGGGCAAAATGTAAGCATATGGAATTATGGGTTCTTACGCATTATTCCATCGACTATTGGCGAAAGAAAAGTTCGCCAAATGGATTCAATTAGTCAGTCGAAACGGTTGGTTTGAATGGATGCCGATCTGCACTCTCGGTAAGACCCCAATATTGGGACGAACCAGTTCTACAAGAAGGCAAGGTGGTAAAAAAGATTTAGCGCAGAAAATTCGCCAACAATAGATGGAATAATATGTAAATACCAAAATATATTTACTGCAGTTTTGATACTGCGTTTTTAGAAGACCATTTGCAAAATGCATAATTTTTTTAGTTTCTTAATACATGAAAATTAATATAATCACACGATTCAATATTTCAGTAAAAGTAATCAATATAACATGTGAGATTTTTTTTTTCTTTTCTTGCTTTCTGTAAACCTTTTGCTTTTTCTCCAATTTATAGTACAGGTATTCCCCTGTTAAAAAAAGTTGATGTACAAAACACCTTTTTAGTCTCCAAGTACATTACAAATGGGTTTGTTGTTTAATAACATATTATTATGGTTAATGATTGTGAGAATAGTGGCTAAAGTTAACAGGGTGGTCGAAAAGTACGCTTAAGTAATCAAAGCGCTTAAAACAGTCGAAGAATTTTAGTTTGAATATCTGAAGTTCTAAAAAAATAAGGGGATTTTCTGTACAAAGAAAAGATAGTTTTTTTTTCCCCCATCAACAAATGGCTCTGTAGATATTTGTATGCTGACATGTGGCTGGTTGCTTATTATTACGATTTTGATGAATAGTGTAATAGATATATATCTTATTAATTTTGGATCACCATGCACGTGGAACTTACCGCATATCAGAAAAAACCATTTCCACAAGCGGTTTCCCAAGCAAAGTGTTAAATCTCAAGTAGCATAATCATTTGTATTTTTTTATTACAAAGACATAAGTTGAAAAATGTCCTTACCTTTCTATTTAAATATATATTGTATGGCTAAAATATTTATTTTTAATAGTTATTAAATTTTATCATACACTCATGAACTATTTCTGGCTTAAATCTAATGAAAAAAGTAAATTTAATGAAATGGCATGCCTTTAAAAATTAAGGAATTTAATATAATTCCCATTCCTTTACTCTATTAAATTAACTTCTTTTACAGTTGAGGTTTCATCTTGAAGGAACTAGATGATCTTATTTTTTTTTTTTTTTTACTTTACTTTATGACTATAAATTAATTTTTATTTAATAAATTTTCAGCAGTCAATTAGTGTAGGGATTATATGAAGCTACTTTTGATTTTAATAAAAAATTACTTTCAGAATTATATAATAATTACGATATTTCCTTTTAAATAATCAGAATAAATCTTACTTTCTATTAAATAAGGTATAATTTATTTTCATCGAAATTTATTACTGTCCATTATTCAATTGCTCATTTTCTATATCTTAAACGTTTAAGAAAATTCAAACAAGCTAAAGCAATCAAAAGTTTGCCCGTTGTTGTTTCTCATGATATTTTCCTTCATTTCATAATAATAAAAAATCTTTTTAAGATTGTAAACTTGTCTTCACATATTTATGCATATGAAATCGGTACATCAACAACAAACTAGTACTTCATATAAATACAAATAAACTACGGTGACATAAAAGTACTTAATCGATGTTGACTCATTCCTATTTTATTTCATTATTTCTGTTTTCCTATTTGTGACACAAGCAAACGTAAGTAATGGTTAGGCAGAAAATAAAATAAGAGTTCGCTTGTTTGTTTATTTATATGTTAAAATAATGTCCATTCAAACATAAATGCTGCACATTTACCAAATAGAAAATTTTTGTATCTAGACAATAATTTCGAAAAGAAATTGCTAAAAGCAATCTCAAACATTATTATATGACATAAATATTTGTATTTCTGTTACTGAATTACATTAACAGACAATTCCCTGCTGTACGCACGGGACAATTTGAATCTTTTATCTATTCGTAAACATATTATAATTTTAAAATTATGATGAATCTAGTAGTTCGTGTCCCGGGAGTCGATGGATTATAAATGTGTATTTCGTCTTGTTAAATTAACTATTTCTCCACGTAAGTTTGCCACAAACTAATATTATATGACACAAAAACATATCTATTAAATTCATCATAATTTTGCAATTCTAATCTGTTTACGGGAAGAAGGAAGAGCTAAAATGTCAAATGAGTCCTCCAGAGAATTGCCCTAACGTGCACTGTTAAAAATTTTGTTCCACCTTGCACCAAAAATTGGTTATCATTTAGCTGCAACCAACATTTGGTGCTCAATTTTATGATTTAATGGTGCTTACGGTTCGAAGTAGCACCATTAAATCGTGAAACTAAGCACCAAATGTTGGTTGCAGCTAAATGGAAACCAATTTTTGGTGCAAGGTGGATAAAAAATTTTAACAGTGTAATGAGAAGACTATACATAATGGATTCAACCTTCCCAGACAAAACTGCAAATGATACAGTCACTTGTAATACATCAAATTGAATAACTCATGTAGACCAATTCCTATTCAAAAATTCCAAGAAAAAGTATATCGTTTTAAACTTATAAAGAGTATTTTTATAGTAACTCAATGTAGATTTAAGTCTTTTCGCAAAAAATAAGTACCTTATTAGAATATTAGGTATTGTGTGTGTGTGTGTGTGTGTGTGTGTGTGTGTGTGTGTGTGTGTGTGTGTGTGTGTGTGTGTGTGTGTGTGTGTGTGTGTGTGTGTGTTCCCGCCCTGGTTTCGCCTGTGTGTGTGCGCCCTGGTTTTATTGTTCTATAAAGTCAACTTGAATAGGAAGAAATTTCAGCTTCATTAATGTTGCCAAAACTATGTGTGATTTATTTCTCTTTTTCTAAATTATAATTTCACACGTATCTAAGGCAACTAATAATTTTTTTTATATAAAATTCTCAATCATGTATTCCTGGGAGAAATCTTCAGAATTTATGACCAGACATACAATAATAAAAACGATTGTAGAAGCAATTGTTAAAGACACTTACTGTTATAATCTAACTTGTTTTTTAAGTATTGAAATATTTAATTTTTGAAATTAAATTGACTGTCACCCAATGAAATGTATCACACAAACCAGTATATTTCCATTATCAGAAACATAAATCTTCTCAAAAAATCTATCGTAATTATAATATTTAGGAAAATACCTTCCTTAGTGACATCAAACGAAACATATCTCTAAACAAAATTGATTACCTAACCCAAAATAGAAAAGCAAATAATTTAAAATTCGTAGGTGGATACTAAAAACACCTTCGAATTATATAATAAGGAAAGTGTCATTTAATTAAAATTATGTCACGTCTAAAATTTCACGATCGAATTCCGTTTGATGCAACGATAATTTCCGTTCTCAGTACATTCCTTCAAATAATAGTGGCAATCAAATTACGAAAAGGAGTATTTTGCATAATGACTTCCCATAGAAGTTAAAAGTTCCGGAATTATGCATACAATATTTAGAAGCTTCCTATTAAGATTTTAATTAAGATAAGGAATGATGCTGAATGCGATTCTTTTTAAATATGCATTTCATTGATATTGTTATATCATAGATGATGAACGATTTTAGTGTTTATCTAGACGCATCAAAAAGAGTTTTAATTTCCAATTTATTTCCTTTTATGTTTTAAGGATTTTGTAGTAATATGTTTTATTTGAATAACTCTTCAAATTCTTATTTGAACATTTACTGGAGTGACTTGGATTTTCTTAAATGGAATATTATGTTTGAGATGAATATTAAAGAATAATTCGATTTTGACGTTTTCCAATTTTATGTGGATTGTATTACCTAAAACATTCTGCTTAATCATTATTAAATACATCAGATAAATTTTAGTGATGTAAGTAAGTTTTGCTCAGTACCTTTAGTGGATTTTAATATAGCTGGTATTAATGAAAGATTTATGATTTATACATAAACTTAATGATTTCTAAGTTTAATTAATACAACAGTAATTTATCATCGAAGTATAACTATACACTTGTTAATTAACTTAACTTAAAAATGTCGTAAATAAAATATTACAGAAATGTTCATAGTATTTTTAACAATCAAATAATTATTTCTTCCCTTTTGTGTTTGCGTTTGCAGTTTATACGTTAGCAGGACTAATGACTTTTTCTTGTTCGTATGCTTTTCAATAATTAACAAATCAAATGTTTACTTTTAAGATATTAGTCTTTATTTAAGTATTATTTAAAAAGCAAAGTCTTAATACATATAATAATACATTAGTTAAATGAAAAATATGTTCTTTTGTTGCATTAACTTAAATACCATTGCACCTAAAAAGCCATTTCTTTCTAAATATCATTAATAAATGTTACGTTAAGAAAATGTTGACGAAATACTATAAACATTTACATTTCATCCAAAAAGTCATTTTGATTTGTGATTATTTGAGAAATTGCTCTTTCTTAAAAAAATTGCTTTTTAATTTTATAGATAAAAGTGTTCTTTAAAGTAATCCATGTCATTTCAGCCATCTGCAGAAAATTAGGCATATCTAAATGCCTCCTTTAATAAAAAAATATTCTTTTCAAGTAATTAGTTGCTTTTTTTGGGAAGTGTCGTATTCAAATTTAATATTTTAAAACAAAATGTAAGAATATTTTTAATCGGCAACACATTTTCATTATAATTTTAACATCCACTAAATGTCCTAGTGAAATAAGTCTTTCAACTTTATTAATTAAAATAATTTTTAACAAACAACTTTTCATTAGTGTACACTACTTAAAACGTGAAAACGCTTTAACTATTAACTTTGCTTTATTCAACGGTTTATACTTAATTGAAACAAATTCGGTTAAACTTAAATGTACAGGATATAAATATACTCTTGTTGTAAACGTATTCATTTAATTTTGTAGTACCTTTTACGCCATCTTGATGTCTTAGTTTGCCCCATTTTTTAATCTTCTTGTTCCATCTCCAGGTCTCTCCTGTTTCATTAAAACCTTCATTGATATTGAGTGAAATGAAATTGTACTGCATTTGAAACTAGATCCTTTTAAGTAAATTTTGAGAGGTATTTTGAGTTCTTACCTCCTTATGCTTTTAAATTGAAAGTATTTATTTTGGACTAAATAACAATTGTTCTATCCAATTTAAAGTAATTTTCAAAATTCGATCAAAATTTCATATTTTATAGATATAAAACAGCCATACGAAATTTCGTGGTATTACTAATATGAATTTACTTATTTTAAAGTAAATATATCTGTTTTCTCTCAAATGCATTTTAAAAATTGTCAGTAGAAAATTTATATAACTCCATATCTATATTAAACTATTTAAATGCTTTGAAATAAATCTCTCCAATAAACTCCTATAAATTTCAATTATGTTTTCAAAGAAGTTTTATAATGATGTTATTCTACTGCAACAGTATTCGCGCTTTAAAAATGTATCATCAGACAGAAAACAGAATTGCAATATCTATATTCAGAGTTGCAATATATTATGAACTATCCTGAAACGTCCACTTTGGGGATGTTTAATTTGATATTAATGTCTGCAAAACTCCATAATGAAACATTTTGAGGAATAATATTTGTATGACTTTAGTTGATGTCAATAAACAAATGTAATCCATTTTATTTATTTATTTTATTTTTTTTCTCATTTATTTTTCTGAAAACAAAGCAATTATTCTTGAAATGGCACAAATTTTGTCTTATAAAATGTAATGTGTATTTTGAAATACCCTTTTTTATTAAATATCATACATTTCAATTACAAAAATATAGATTCTTTCCCTTAAAAGGTACTTCAGAAATATTACTGACATATTTTAACTTCTTACTAGCATTGTGTGTCATTGCCATCCAACAGTTCTTATATCTTTCTTGACCATTAAATGACACTTTTGAATCTAATAACATGCTTTGGGAGCAGAAACCATATTAGTGTTACGATTAAAATAATAATAATGCTAGAAATACCTTTATGTATCTTAATTAGAATTGTTGAAGCTGATGATTATTAAAAATATTTTATTGCTGTCATTACCATCATTAATTATATTTACTTCTATTGAATTCTAGTTAATCTTATCTATATAAATCTCTTGCATGTCATCCGAATTCGGCTGTATTTCTGTGAGCAGGATATCCGCGACTTCAAACATCCAATCCCAAATCTGTAAATATACTTTATGCACGATCTATCACATTCAACAATGAATCCACCCAATCATGATATTTGGAAATTTGACTAATACATCAGACAACAGCCAAAAACATGATTGTAATGCTTTTTTAATTATCACAAAAAAGATTATGCAAACGTATCATTGTTTATATTGCTTCGTTATTGGATTGAAAGTAATTTTGAAATCCAACTTTAATTGTTTTTTACTTCATGCAAAACCAGTCCGTAAATTGTGTGTGTTCTTTGAAATAACCTATCTTTATTTTAAATACATGTATGAGAACTCCGTTTATTTTGCTTATTTTCCGAAGACGTTCTACCACATTACCACACTGTCGCCTCTTAACTTGCGTCTCTGCATAAGCAGTAGTAGAGTGACGTCAGAGTTACGTTACAAGTTTTCTAACTCATCTTAAATTATCCTACTTTTTCAGTTTCATATTATAAAGACTTTCATGGAACAAAGTAACTTTTAAAGAATTTTATGTATTATGAGACTGAAATAGCTTTTTTCTAGGCCATATTTCAAATGCCTAATTTTAAACCTAGGCTTCGCAAACCAAGAGGATTGCATAGCATTCTCGGGAGTTAACGAGTTTTAGCAAGCAGAGGGCTCTCTAGTTTTATCATGCATGTTTTTGTTAAAATAATGTATATTTCGAATTTGTATTTTTAAAAAAGCCATTATTTACTTTATAATTGTTAAAATATAGTGAAATGTAATTACCATTCCCATACCTAAATTTTGATTTTAAAAAAATCATACCTAAATCTTAATGTTTGAATATTTTATTGATAAACTTTTAAATGCTCGTTTCACGAATATTTTGAGAAAAAAAAACAACTTTATTTTGAGTATAACTTTTACGTATGATTTTTTCCATTCTACAAATTAGTAACTAATATAAAAGACATTTATTCATTTAAAATATTTAGCTGAAAAGCAACTGTTTGATGTATTTATCTTAAGTTATAACTAGTCGATAATTATTAAGTATTATGATTCTTGTATGTTTTATTATGGTAATGATACGTTCTCATAGTTTCCATATTTAAGCATAATTATCTTTAAAGGAAATTCAAGTGTTTCATAAGCCTTTTCAGTTTTGTAAAGATACAATAATCAGCTTCCTAAAATTGCCCAAAAGGGAATCTTTGAACATTTTGAAGTCTAAACCAGATTTTTTGGGAGCTTGACCTATATATATCCTCCTGTGTAAAGTCTTTTGTAGCCTGTAGAAATCAACATATTTTTGAGAAGTTTTGCTTACGAACTCCAGAGATTTTGGAGTCCCATTTCCAGCTAGAAGACAGAAAATAGAAGTGGTTATAGTGATAAAGTTCATCAGCGCCTGCAGTTTCTCTTCAAGCAAAATAAACACGACTACTATTCTGAAAGGTATTCTCTTATCGGTTGCTGGGCTAATTGTAGTTTTCCAGGTTTTCTCACATTCGAGACGTTAGTGTGAGGCAGTTTAGTGAAAGATCTCTCCGAAGGCATTTCATTTTTCATAAAGATAATGACCTGAAAATGTTCCGGTGTAGTGCTCTTCCAATTGACAATCTCCAATATAACTCATCGACACAAAATCACGGGAAAATTGTCGCTATAAAATATGAAATAACTATATTCTTGAAAATTTTAATAAAATCCAAAAGTTTTATAAAATAGTCAAAAATTTTATGAATGCCGTTTCAAATGCATGTATTTCAGGACAAGATATTCTTGACCGATATTATTTCCTTTTTCATTAAAACTCTATTTGCAACTTTCAAAATAAGGTTCAACCGAAAAAATTAACCTCCATCTATCTAGTGGTGAAAATTTTAACTGATGGTTATTTTTTTTCTCAAAATATTATTTTCTTATCAATCAGTATTGCGTATACGAAATTTTAAGATCTGTTTAATACTATGCTTGCCAACAGGTAGACTTTAATTATACACTCTCATACAAGAGTAACTGCAGCGTCTTATTGATTTTATATCATAAACTATGAGAGATAGTGGAAAAAATCAATTACCAAAGGGTAAAATGGCTTTTCGATTTAGTATGAAATATTGTCTTAGATGAAACTAGGGGTGTAGAACATCACACAACTTTTAATTACTCTTAATACTGGTCACTACATTTAAATGTGTCATGGTGTAATTTACCGTTTTCGTTTCTATGTTTTCATTATTTTAAAAAATGGCCAGTTTGGATATGTTTTTGGCATTAATTATTACATTGACAAAAAATCATAGTAGTTAGTGAAGCATTTGTGCTGAGAATATAATATCATTTACATTTCAATGCGTCTATTTATGTATATTACAGTAATATATCATTTAACACTAAATCTAGAACACTCTTATGGTTTCTTATTGACTTTTTCGTAGTTTTCGAGGTACAATCGATAATTTTATAAACCACCACAACGATTCTCTGTATTCTATCTCGTACGATATATGAGAAAAACAATTTTGATAGATTTCTTGTGTTGAATATATATATATATATATAAATTACTCTTAATTATTACAAATAGAAACATTATAAAAAATGTAGAATCAAGTAAACTCTAGGTATTTTAATTATGGTGTTTTATTGTCTATTATGGTATTTATTGTCTTATTTTAATGTTAAATTAATTTTTGGTATTTTGTAGTATTTTATTGACTATAGTCAAACAATATTTAAAGTATTCTAGAACTTTTATGGGATACTTAAATGGCCCTTAACAATTTTTCTATTTGATCTCAAAAGCTACAAATATTTAAAAAATCAATTTAACAGTATGTAATAAGTAATAGTATGTAATTATTAGTAATATGTATTTATATTAAACATAATATATACATATGCAAATCCCAAATATATTTTTTAACTTTTACTTTTCTATATTTCTAGTTAATTTATTACTCTTTTAGACAAGGTGTTTTATCCTCTTTGCTGCTATTGTGCAAAAGCAATTCTGAATTCATATCACTCGAGAAAGGCACGTACACCATTACCAATAATCTGCCATATACTTCAATTTCCATAAACATCGCAACTCATTTTTGCAACTTCTCCTTTCACACGATTCCATTTTCACTCCCATCACGATAAATAATTCCAAAAGAACATTGCATTTGTACATAAAGTTCCGAATTCCCTTTTAGCATTCGTTCGCACGACACATTACCCAGAATCCCAATCTCCTCTTATCATTATCACGTCATGGGATTCGAATAGAATCTGGCAACATATTTTCATATTCAATACTCGCCAACTAATCATCCATCAGCAACTTGTGGCGTTACAACTATAAACTGTTTTAGCTATATGTTCGGAATTAAGCGCGAAAATCGATAAACCAAGTAAGCCGTGCTGCAGAATAAGTGCTGGAGATTAGTTTTTACATTTGGGAATGGGAAACTATTGTCAAGCTCGTTTCTGAAGACAGTTAAATGAGAAATTGGTTATCGAATTCTTGTATTAAGTTTCATATTTAAATCAAACGATAATATTGTTAAGATTCCTTGAAAGGATTATGGTAAGATATTTCAGGGTTTGATTTTAATTAGGTTCTTCATTCCAAACACTGTGTATGATTTAAAGTTTGTATTGAAATACTTTTGAAGAAAAGTTTTCGTATGATTATAAGTGTACATTTTACACTTATGAATGACTGTAAATGAATTCGTAGTGTCTTGTAAGTTGGGCAATGATTTCTCATGAAATTATTGAAAATTATTCAGTGATCTAAAGTAAAAATTATTACAATCAGGTTTAAAAACACGACAGTTGACATACTTTCTGCTTTAAAAAAATGGAATAAAATGCAAAACAAGTATTGTAACAATATAAAAGAGCGATGAATAGGTGAGTTTCTTAGAATATACATGAGAAATAAACAATAAACAATGTTTCATTTGTAAGAAAGCTTTATTCAATCAATTTCAAATAAAATATTCAAATATGAAATGAAAAAGCTTGCAGTTTCTATGGCTTTTTGAAAACTCACCAATCAATGGATTGAAAAGAGATCCTTCAATGGATTTCGAATGTTTTTGTAAAGAGGTTTCAATGTGAAATGGACATTGATACACAAATCAGTCATTTTCTGTTATAATGATACTTAAATCCCTTATCATTTTATAAAGAATTTATAAAGAATTTTAAAGTTAAATTCATTTTGATATGTGTATGACCCAGTGTGACAAAAAATTACATATATTTAGAAAGAACATTACACGGATAAAAAAAATATACTTTTCACAATTTATGGTATAAATTAAAACTAATATAAAATCAGCTTTCCTACTCTGCGTTTTTCATATTGTGGAACGATGCTGATAGAAAGATGAATAGACAATCGTAAGTGTTACTCATAAACAATTTCAGACATACTTCTGTGAATTGAATTATAAAAGATGGTAGTATCAGTAAAAAGAAAAAATCTTTCTGAGGAAATGACTTGTAACTTTTACACTAAAAAAATAGATACGTTTTTAGAATTCGGTTATTTAAAAAAAAAAAAAGAATAGGTTGTCAAAGATTTTATTGATTTTTGTATTTAAAATGAAATACAGGTAAAAGTGTATTTGACAGAAACCAAACATAAACATATACTCAAAAACTATTTTTGGGAGTTGAACTATGTACGCTACTTACTCAATATTTACCATTGTTACTTACTCTACACGAGATTAAAAATAATAATTTCAAAGATAAATTCCAAATGTATGCATGTATGTGTATATCTATATATATATGTTAAGATAAAGAAGAGAGATGGGAGACGAAATTATTAAATATTCACAATAAGCTGACGTATGACATATTGTTCGCACTTGTCGATAAAATTAATAGAGATTTTATAAATATTTATTGAAATTTTAAAAAAAATTGTAATATTCCCATAGACGATTTAAAATATTAGATTATATGCAAAATTATGTTGTTGGTCATCTTTGATGATAAAATTTGCAGAAAAGGTGACACTATAGGGCTAGTAAGCGTATAACGGATTATTTGGAAGTCAGTTTGAGTTAGTTCGTAGTTAGAAATAGGTCGCGTGGAAGTGATACTGGACACTGCTAAGACTGCGATTGTGACTGCGCAATGAGGGACTTAGCCAATAGATGATTGCCAAAACAGTTCATTGTTCTCAAAGAAATGTTAGTAAAATTTTGAAAGATTATTCTGATAATCAAAATTTTAGAAATATTCGTGCAAATATTGGTCATAAACAAATAACTACGCTAAGACAAGACAGATTGCTGGAGCGTATCATGACTAAAAATCGATTCAGGAGCCTGAAATTTATAAGTAGGAAGTGATGAGGACAAGGCGTGGGTGTCTTTCGATCAACAGCCCTGCGGCCACTCCATGAATTATATTTTCAATCACGTGTGCCCAAGACAAAACCGCTGCTTACTTGCAAACAAAAAACGCCAGCATGCGATGGTGAAAAAACATATTGCAATGGGATCTTCAGGACTGGTATAACGTGCTTTTTAGCGATGAAAAGATGTTTTGCGTTTCCCACGGTCATCAGGGTATCCGTATTTTAGCTTTGTAAGCAAGAAACTTTTACAGCAGAATGTTTGAAACGCTCAGTGAAGTTTGAAACCTTGCCATGATTTGGGGGTGTATGAGTGTTAAGGGCTTATGAAAGCTGCGTATTTTGACAGAAAGATTAAATTCCTAAGTATACGAGGAGGTACTTGAGCATTTTATGATTCTAACATCGGAAGATCTATTTGAGGCTGACTTTATCTTCCAACAAGACTCTGCATTTTGTCACACGTCAAAGGCCACAACTGCTTGTCTTAATAACGATAAAAGCAAAATACTTCCTTGGACAACTAATTCCTCCGATTTAAACTCCATGGAGAATATTTGAGGTGTAAAGAAGTAACATCAGAATTTAGCTCCGAAGGACAGAAAAGCACTCGTGGCAAGCGTAAAATCCGTACGGAAAACCTCTGCAAAGATGAGTGCAAAAAATTAGTGCATATTTGTGCATAATATGTCAGATAGGCTTCGTGTTGTTATTAAGGCCAAGAAAGATTCCATTCAATATTAACTGTTCAACTGTTTTTCATTTAAATGAATTATACTATTATAATTATTATTATTATTATTATTATTATTATTTTTTTTCCAATTTATTCTAATTTTTTGAACAAATTCTTTGTAAAATAACTTTGCAATAACGTACTTTTTTTTAAAGTTATTCTCATTCATCTACAAGATATGTAAAATGTGATAGTATACTTTAAAACTTTCGAGTTTTCATTTGTACTGAAATAAATGCAAATCCAGATCCAATTTGTTCTTTATTTTTCATTATTCTAATATTTTGAATTGGAGTTGTATGAACCCAAAAGAAGCTAATACTTATGAGAGAGTAGGAATTTTTACACCTCTAATATTTATAAAGTTATACTCTAATATCCACGTACGTTATAAATTACAATAATTTATCCCTAACTATTAACATATCTCCAAACAATTAATTATTTTATTTTGTTCATAACACTTCATACAAGTGTTTAATGTATACAATAGTTTCTAATTGAGTTAGCATAAAATAAGAATTATTACATAATTAGTGTTATTTAATGTCGTATAAGTAATAGTTACAGGAAAGGGGAATTATATTTAATTCAATGTCGTGAGAAAATTCTACAGGCTTTCTAGTTTTCTAAAATATGACTGCTTCCAAGAAAAGTGTATTTAAGGAGAAGCTCAAATTACAGAAAAAAAACCCAAAAATGCCCGTATATTAACTTTTCTCAAGTAGATAGTATTATTTGAGATAAGTGAAAACTTGCTTAAAAGCCATTCATAATTGAAACTAACACTCTTTATCATTTTAATGCTTATTTTTTTACAAAAAAAATTCGCAAACTACCAATACTTTTTTTGATTTGGTAAGTTATGTTAGAAAGTTTTTGTTTCCTAAACATTTCTAAGACATTTATTGTTTTGAATGTTTTACTTGGATAATCTTCATGTAGTAAATTCATGTTGAAATACAATGTTGTTCGTTTGTCAAATACATATTTTAAATATATTCATTGTTAAAAGGCTTCACAAGTTTATTTTTTGAAAGATTTCATTTATAATCTAATGGTTTATCTTCTGCTAAAAACCCAAAACTTTTACTATAAAACCCTATACTTTTTTTACGTTTAAAAATAATATTCTTTACAAAATTATTTATTATGGACAAAAAATAAGTACTTTTAATCTTATTTTTATAAAATGTGGATTTTTTTTTCTTTTTTTTTTTCATGTTTTTCAATTGAATAAAATTTTGCTCTCTAATACCAATTTTTATTTTATTTCAGGTTCGAGTCTTTAGATTTTATTATTTAAAATTGACTTGATATCATAATTTAAAATCACAACAGCCATGTCTCAATCTAAGCTTTAACAATAACTTCTCTAATACATCGCTCAATGTAAATTATCAAATTAATGTTATTGACTTTGACAACAAATGTTGTCTAAATACCTTTCTTAGTATTTTATTCTGTCTCACAAGCCAACCAAATTTTGCATCTCATGAAGATGTAAAATTGCATAAAACAGGCTTCAGGTTTTGACTTCCATGAACGCACGAAATCATTTCAGTCATTTTATTTTGTCGAGAATCTTCCACGCAATATCCTTAACTTCTAGCATCAAAAAGATAATATAGCCACTTTTTAAGGTAAACCTAGACGGCGATGTACCATATGTACTTACAAAAAAATTCGCATCCAGGTTCTAACTTTAAGAAAAGAAGTTAGTCTGACATCAACGAAAGCACTCAAACTACATTCAAGCACATAAATATTCAAACTATTCTTCTACGAATTCCTTAAGTACTGACTAAAGAAATGAAACGTTCTTTTCAACAGAATATCTCTTTCATTTTCATATTCAATGCTCTTCCAAATGTCCCCAAGAAATCACCAAAGGATTCTCTCTCCAACTCAAGATTATTTTCTTGAATATTTCTGTCGTTAGACAATGGTGGATATTTTAGCAAGGTATGTTCTCCTTATACCGTGTACTCCTTAAAAGTAAAATCCCATCGTGTTCGCGAATGCAAAAAGACTAATTTTCCAATGCTTGAATTTCGGAATGCCATTTACTGGAGATATGAAAAGTTAGCTACAACACAAGGATGCAAACAGTTTTTTTTTTTTTTTTTTTTTTTTTTTTTTTTTTAATTAGGCTCCATCTTTACGCTAAGGTGTCAAAACTGGTGGTCATGTGTAATATTCTTAGATTCTTAGATAATAAATCGATAATCAAAGTACGCTTAGCTATTAGTTATGTTAAATAGATTTTCGATTAAATATGCTGCGCATACTCAATGTGCTTACTAGAGTAAACACATACTCAATGTGTTTACTAGAGTAAACACATTGATTATGCGCAGCATATTTTTAATCGAAAATCTATTTAACATAACTAATAGCTAAGCGTACTTTGATTATCGATTTATTATCTAAGAATCTAAGAATATTACACATGACCACCAGTTTTGTCCCCTTAGCGTAAAGATGGAGCCCAATTAAAAAAAAAAAATGATTAAATTTTTAATAATTTTAAAAGTATTCACGACATTTACTTGAATAAAACATGTTTTTTCGTTTATATAGAGTCTATATAAACGAAAAAACATGTTTTATGCACTTAAATGTCGTGAATACTTTTAATATTACTAAAAATTTACTGTACACCCAAGAAGTTTTAACTCTGCCTATATTTTCAGTATCAGAATGAAGCTTCTTATCCCCATTTAGCTTGCTTACGATTTTTCATAAATCCGTTAAGATATTGAGTATTTTTCAAAAATATAAAGTATTTTAGACTGTCAAGTTTTATTTTTAATAAAGAATCACTAAAAACCCATTTTTTGGCCATTAGTATGATTAGAGAACCCGTTATTGTAATTTCCGTTTTAAATATCATTTCTATAAATTGAAAAAGAAAAACAGGTACGTATGAGAAAAATGTGCTTGTGGTATTATGGATAAGTTATTCAAACTAATAATAAATTAATTTCGTAGTTTGAATAATAAAACAGGAGGATTATTAGAATAATGTAATTTTGTGTAAATAACGAGTTTCTGGTAGTTACAAGAATAGGTGATAGAACTTCACCCATTGAAAGTGAGTTTTTGATTTTGGTTGAAAGTTTAGCAAAGAAACGAATGAAAATTTACTAAAAAAAATTCACTATGCTAGGAAATTTAAATTTAAAATCAAGTATTGACCAAATATTTTGTCATGGCTCAGATGCAAATCACCTATCACCTTGACAACGGAAAAGATCATTAAACAAGTCAGCCGATGTATGGGGACCCACAGATAAAGATAAGGAATCGATGATTTAAATACAATGGTATTCAATTTAAAAGTTAAAAATACATTCAACAATCCTCAATAACAATTTTGATTTTTATCAATTATCGGTTAAACCTTGCCTTGCTTTAAAACAAAATCGACTTTTACAGTTTTAATGCTTATATAAGTTATATATGTATTCTAATAGGATTGACTATATATATTTTCTTATCAAAGGCAAATTCTAATGAATGTTTTTATATGTAGTTTACACTAAAATTAAAATATTTTGGAGCTTTTTAAATTACTCAACACATTTTTTCAGTGTCCTTTGACATTTATTAAAATTCCCTCGTGCATATAGTATGTTTGCTAGTAATATTTTTCTTCACCCAAAACAGTCATTTTTATGCAGACTTCTTACGTTTCAAAACTGTTCTTTTTCAATCAAAAGAAGGTTTGTTTAATGATATGAAACGAAAAAAATCTAGAGTGCGAATATTCGAATACCCAAGAGATGTAGACATGCTCCATTTAATGTTAGTGTGTTCAGTACTTTTTCAAACACGCAATTTTTTAAATATAAGGAAAAAGAAACAGTTATAATGTCTTCAAAATCTCTATCTCATATCACAAAAATGAAAAATATAAATAATTCCGCCTACATAATTTGAAAGAAGTGCTGGCACTGTTTCAACTCTTTTTTTTTATGTTTACATTCATTCAAAATAAAATTTGGTTTCAAATTTGTTATTTTATAGTCATTCTAAGGACATTTATTACCTTTTAACATTAAATAATGTGATACTTTTTTTTATTTATTATTATTATTCTTTTTCTATGTGAACATTTAAAAAGTAAAGTTTTGTTAATAATAGATTATTATAATGCATTTGAAATACAACATTTATAATTTGAATTCCTCCATGAAATATTTTCTAAAGGACAACTTTTAATGAGAAAAAAAATAGTCGTTTTAAACTTATAGTACTTAATAAATAATAAAATAATTAATTTCATATTAGTTTATAGATTTACGTGTTTTCATGTTTCTGATAAAAATTGATACAATAATATTTGATGTGATAGTAAAATTTAAAAAGTCAACTGTGAAATCTATGCAACGATATATATCATTTCATTGAATTAAAAATTATGTTTACAATTATGTAAAAATTATGTAAGACAATTTTATCATATATGTGTCTTAGAATATAATCTATCGAGTAAATTTTGACTTAAAATAATAGAACTTTACGATTCATACAAAAGTAAACAAACTTCATTTATCCTGCAAATTGTGTAAGTTAAAATATGGATTTATTTTAGACGAGTGTACTTATCCTTATTCTGTACAAGTCTTCATTTATCCTCTTTTTGAAAAATTAACCAACGCATTTTTTTTTTACATTTGTGTAGATTTACTTTGGTTTGAAATAACATATTTTTGTTAACTATTATTTGATATTTAATACTTGCCTCTAGTTTTGTAGTTTTAACTGTAACTGCTGCATGCTGATGACTGGGTAGTGTTCAATTATTCCGCATAATTGAAATGCAAAAGCCATACCGCCATTGCCCATTAGTGAGAGTGTGAAATTCATGTCCATGTTTCTGTAAACAGATAAGAAGTATTCATGTCTTTAAGTAAAAAAAAAAAAAAAAAAAAAAATCAAACTACTGCCTTTCTTAAAAGCTATGTATTAAATACAGTAATATTTCTTAAGAGAAACATGGTGTTTCATAGCATGTGTACTCAATGCAGTTCATATACTCTGTCTTGAGGAAGAACACAAAATATATCATCCTCGTTGTTTTTAATTGAATTACGTCAAATGATGTTCTTTTACTTCCAACACATCATTAAGTTAGAATTTCATTTTAATAGATTTTTACCACAAAATATATGTTCAGAAAAGTTTCATCCTCTTAAGTTATTCCCCCATCACATTTCAATAGCATCAATATTATTAGTAAACCCCATTTCGATAATTTAATCAGGACTAAAAACTAATTCTGATATTCTGATGAAAGTTGTCCCAAACATTCACTTGAAATCACCCATTCTCCATTGTTCAGACGTACGCTAATGGATTTTTCTTTCGTAAAACTCCTTTTCTGAAAACGAAATCAAATCTTGATTGCTTTAAGTAACGAAATAGGCACTTTAAAAAATAACGGACTACTTTTCTTTTAACTTAAATCGCCTCCATTTATGAAGAACTGGTACTTTCATCTCAAACCACAAAAGAGGCAACTGCTGAACGTTTGTTACGAAAGAAGAAATAACCTCACAATCCTAGAAGAATTTATTCCCTCATTTCCAAAACTAAACGACACTTCCGAGAATTATTTAGAGCTAACACTTTCCAGATGCTATCAATGGAACAGTTGCGTCAAGAGTCTCTGCTGCAACATAGACTGATATATAGGAGACGGTTATGTGAAATAATTAGGAAACTTTTGTATCAAGAAGTGTTAGTGTTCTTAAGTAATGCTATTAATGATAGAGAGCAGATAAGTGTCTCACTTTAAGATTTAGTTTAACTAATCACATGCAAACAATAAATGGAGTCTTAAACAAAACAAAAGAAATTCCACTTTTTTCACTTTGATGATAGAGTTACCACTTTTCTTGGTGTTATTAATCACTTAGTGAGTACTAATGGCTAATCATTCAAATGTGATGAATAGAACAATAATCTTGACCGTATGTCGTTATTTCTTTATTTAATACGTTTTTTTTTTTTAAGTAAAATAAGATCCGTTCGTCATTATAGGCAATATCATATAAAAAAGTGAAAGATAAATTTTATGATAACTGTTGTTTCTTCATAAATATCTCAAAATTTTTAGTATTACAATTTTATCTTCTAAAAGATTAACCTTCTTTGTGACATCCAATAAGCATTGAAAGAAAAGATTTTGATTATGAAACTGTTTTTATAAAAGAAATTTATAGTTTCAAGGTAGTTTTTGGTATTCACAGATTTGCTGTCCCAGAATTATTAAGTAGATTGAGGTAGTAAACATTTATGCAATTAAGTATACTGTACAGTACAATTATCTAAGAATTAGAAATAATGACTCAGTGTAATTGCTGAAAACCTATTATTCAATAGTGAAATTTATTACCAATTGGTGAAGCCTCTGAAAGTATATACCTATGTAAGCACGTACTAGTACTATTATACTAATATTTTACGCAACATATCATATCATATATATATTTTTTTATAATTGCTGAAAATTCTGCAGAGTTTTTTATTTTATTTTATTTTATTTTATTTACTGGTACTGCAGCAACAGACACATAATTTACATTTTTAGAAACACATTTAGACATTTTATTCAAAAATGTCTGTTCAAAAGGACCCACTAATCTGTTATCATGCTTAGAAATTGTAAAATCTGCAGAGTGAAACCAAGTTTATCTCTTAACCACGCATTCAGTAATTACTTTTAGTCAGTATGACCCCGGGATTTTATCAGTCTCGCTTAACAATGGCCTTATCGCTCAAATTTATCTAAATTAAGGCGAATTGTGAGAGAATGTTTTCGCTACGCTCTGCGAATTTGAGATATTCTCACAATTATTAACTCTCCCTTATGAAGTGCTAAGTGATACTAGCTACAATAAAAGTCGAATATAAATTTAAACCTGAAGTATTTAAGTAGTACTCAATTTATACGAGTTTACAAACTTATGTGTTTACCTTGTACTAACGAAAACTGTTATTTGGGTGTCTTTTAATAGAATGCAAATTTTGTCACTCATAAAATGTTTCCATTTAGCAAATAAAAATATTCATTCTTGGTATTTTTTTTTTTTTACTTATATATTTTAAATACCTTTAGATACAATTATTCATTTTTAAAACTATAAATTTTTGTCAATGCAATTAATTAACAATATTAAACACATCCTGAAATTATTGAATGCAATGACAATTTATTTAGATATTTTTGTTGAATTGAATCAAAATATGTCCTAATTTTATTGATTGTAAAGATAACTTTATATAATTAAGTAAGCAATTATTTTACGAAAAATAAATTTCCCACAAACGTTCGCCTATAATCGCAATACGGATAATTTAAAGACTATGTTTACAAAAAGTTTTTAAAAATTGTAATTACTTCTGATTTAATTTAAAGAAGTAACCTAAAATTCAAATATTATACATAATCGGCTACATTTTATTATATAAACAATGTAACATACATAGAAAAATAATATTTTTATCAACAAATAATGAAATTTCCAGAAAACATTTTTATAAAAGTTTTATATGAATAATATTGTTGCTTGGATCGGTTCGAAAGACTTGAAGCCAAAGCAGATCAAAACTTGCTGAAATTTATTCCGATATAATTCAAGAACTTTTCGTTCTAGTAGACTCAATAGAGCTACTAGACGCAACAATAGAGCACAAAACAACAGTTAAAAACTTGATACACAACTGCTAAAATCGCCGCAAAAGACAATGCAATACAGTTCGCTTTTAGAACTACTCTAAATGCTCACTGAGAGATAACTAACTCAATAACTCCACTAACTAACTAGTCAACTAACTCATGGCCGGCCTTATATAAGAAAGTCAAACCTTCGTGAATCTTCTAGAGATAGAAATTTGGAGAACTTTCCAGATCGTAGTCGAAAAGTACTATACATATACATGGGGACCGAAAATGCTCACCAAATGGTCGCCAAGTTTGGCAACATTTGGCCATTTCTCGCCAAATTTGGCTAACAAAATTAGTCAAAACAGTCGCCGACTTGGCTCATTAACCATAATGTTAAATGTCCTGCTCCTTGTAAAACTCGCTTCCCAGCGTTATCTCTGTAAAACTCGTTTTCAAGCATTAATAGACACATTGCAGGAATGCGAAGACAAACTATTGCACTGCCTTATGCGAAATGTACATAAATTTCCCTTTTTATTACTAATACTACGAAATATTTATAAATATACAGAAATTCGTAACAATATTAATAAAATATACTAAATTGTCATACAAACTTTGATATGCCCTAAGTATTTTATATAATATTAATTCATTATTATGAGGAACTTTGAACAAATAAGTGCTCAATTTAATAAGTGCTCATAATTCCATTAAAACAATATAATCTTTTTAATAATGTTAACTCATTATTATGAGGAACTTTGAACAAATAAGTGCTCTTAATTTCCTTAACAAAAGTTAACCCAATGTACCTTTTAAAATAAATTCCAATCTCAAACCCACCACAATCCAGTACCTAATTTTTCTCCATTAAACGCTTCAAATATGTCACAATGTATACAATTGTGTAAACAATGTAGACAATTGATTAAGTAAAAAGTGCCACACACTTGTGTATTTTTTGCTATGTTTGGAAAGCTTGTTAACTATCTATGTATGAAACAATAAATTATAACAGTTAACACCATTTTTACGCATTGCATAAAAAATGTCGAGATATGCCTATGAATAAATCCATATCCATAAATAAATTTCTATTTCCGCAGTTCAATTTTATTTTTATTTTACTACTTGACAAGCTTTCTTAAGAATAAGAAACATTAAAATCTATGCAAGAAATTTAACTTTAAACAATCATTCACAAAAATGTCCTAATTTTTCATTTCTGAAACAAAACATTCAATAACAATTCAGTCGTTATAAGAACATATAAATGCAATAGAACTTCTTCTATCTAATTCTAAACATTCATTTTTCATTATTTCAAAGACCTACTACATATTCATTCTTTCGCAATTCATCATTCACTCAATCTTATTCTAAAGATTTAACCATTTCCCCTTGAATCTAAGACAAAATAGTCCTTCTTTACAATTTCAATACTCACAATTACAATTCATTACCACTACATCACCAGTTACCGAATTCCATCCAAAAAATTCACTCTGTACGACTAAATAACGATTCAGTCAACCTCATAATAAACATTAATTTATCACCGATAAGCAATCACACATTCGATCCTACACCAAATATACAATCACCACTACAAAACAATCATTCACTCTTCTATTAACATCTTAAAACTATACTGGGTAAGGAATTCCCTTAAGTTCGAAAAATCCCCTCCATCACAAACCATAATCCTTCTTCTGAGATTTCCACGTCCCCAGGATATGATGAATGCTTGCTTCAGTGCCGCAGTCATGGCCGAGGCACTTAACAGCAACTTCCCACTCAATAACTCACCAAGCCCCCTCGGAAATTTCCGTCACAATTTTTTATCAGCCGCCTTCATTATTGTTATTATTTTTTAAGGTTTTCAACGACTGGACGACGCCGAGAGTTTATTTGGTTCAGTTATCTCTCTTTTTTCATGCGAGAGTTCAAGGCTGGTACTTAAAGGGTATACCGGTCTTATACATTTCTTCTGACGTCACTGTTGCTATCTGAAAACAAGTGAACTCTGGACAATTTCTAGGCTGCTGGATATAAATAAGTAGCTTGTAGTTTATTTTTCAAATAAATCTGGTGCTTTTAAAAGTTGAGAGGGACTATCTTTTGTTATAGAAAACGAAATATACACGTCATTAAACTGAAAATATACTCTTTTCCCGAATTGGTGACTCATATAATATTTTCTAAACAAGAAATTTGAACATGCCACAGATACCGGTGACTATTTCCCTTCAAATTACTTACCGTTTATTATTTCGTAATTTAAAACTTAAATTACATTGAAAATTTAAAGTCAATTAAACAACTGGAGGCAATTGCCAATTTTTAGATATTTTAAAAAGACACCAACATCATTAAAAATTTAAGAAAATTCCACACATAGAAATTGAAATGTATATTTTCTAAATAGATTATTTGATTCGCTTGTTCATATTCTCACTCCTTTTCCTTTCTAAACTTTCCACTTCTATAACACCCAAAGACCCAACATTCCCTTATTTCCATGTATTTCATTAACATTTATAAGTAAAAAATTATTATTTTATAATGAAGCAGAAACTATACAATCTTTTAAATTTCTGAAAAGGATTTTTTTACGTATGCAACTTATAAAATAACAAAAATTCTAGAATAGAACGCTTTAACGTCAAACCTGTCAAACACTGTCCATCATTGGTTGCCCCTCGCAAGACCATCACCTACAACAGTTTTAAGTGTGAAGACGTCAATCTGTAACAGTGCATGATAAATGTACATAGGTCGAATACAATGCCTGCATTTCTTTATTTCTAAAAATATTTATATGACCATTTGCTTTCACGAAGTTTGCAAGGAACTTTACAATTGAGTTTTTAAAAATAGCAAATTATATCGTAGCCACAGTTCTGCTTATGCCTTGAATTTTGAACGTCTAGAAAGTCCTTGTGATAGGAGACGTCTTCTTTACAATTACCAATCTATTTTTCTACATAGCGATAGTCCTATTGAGTAAGAGAAAAAAATCTTCAAATCTCCAAGGGTAAACAAAATTTCTAATGATAAAATTGAAATGCAAAAAGATACATTCCCTGATGAAAAATTTACTAAATACGGATAGACAAAAAGCTCATGAAAAAACGATGTGGGAAAATGCACAGCTATTAACAAAGCAAAACAATATTTGCATGAAAACAAATTTCAATACTTTGCCTTCCTAATTTTAGAAGATAAAAATACAGAAAAATCTGAGATAAATGGTGATCTAAAGTAATTCTAAACTGAGAAATTGGGAATAGAAGAACCCGAAATCAATTAGGTTTATTATTATTTTGTTACTGGACCTTCTTTAACTGAAGAAAACGAAGACCATTCTCTAGAAAGAAATATAAAAAAGTGTTATCCCCTGGAATATTCGACAAAAATTCTCGTCGGAACTGCGGACAGATGGACAAAGCGCTTCGTACATCCAACCTTCGCACACAAAAAAATTTAAAAAAAAAAAAAAAAAGCGTTAAAATATGTCACTTTTAATCAACAACTGAAAACTTGCACATTAATTCCCTGGGGAAAAAATTAAATGTGTTAAAATCTGTAAAATGTGCTTCATCAAAGTTCAAATGTTATCTTCTTAAGTAAAATCCTATCATGATATTTCTTTTGTTTAAAAATACAGTATCTCATTTCGTGTTTATAAACAATGGACTGTATTTTATAACAAAAATTTATGTAAAAGAATGTTAAGCAATCTGCCAAAATATTGAAACCCCAATTTGCAGAAATTAGTTTTGTTTAAAATAAATACTCATCAGTTAATACTATTAGTACATGTACATTAGTGCTTACATATATAAACTATTAGCTGTTTTAAAATACAAGTAATAGGAATTTTCCTTTCTCCCATAAGAATTTCAAACATTATGATATTTTTATTATTCTTTCAAACTATTAGCTATTTAAAAATAAGTAAAATATCTTATGAGTTCATTCTTAGATATCAAAAATATAAGCATTTATTCAAAATGTAATAAAGATTTTTAGATTTAATTGGTTTTTTCTTACATCTGTTTTATTTCAGAAATATAAATGTTATCTTTGCGATTTTTTTTTTTTTTGATTTTTTTTTTTTTTTTTTTTTTTATATATATTCTTACTACTACCAATAATGCTAAGGAACCCACTCCTGAGACCCACAACTGTTTGAAACATGATTTACAGCTAATTTGTATGTATATTTTTCTTTTGGGTCAATGTAACGTACTTTTAAAGTTAAGAACTGATCCACGCACTTTAAGAACACTTAGACAAAAAATGACAAAATCTTCTTAAACTTGCAAAAATTCTGAAATTTAATTGTTCAGATGTGAAATTTAATCATAAAAGGCAGAAAAACAATTTCGTGAGGACGTGATACATAAAAATACTTTACAGTTAGTGCAAAAAAAAATTGTTCACACTGAACATCCAGACATTCGACAACGTGAGGAATAAGTCTTAGTGACCATTGCTGGCATGTACTTCGCACTAACTTTTCGTGACGCCTCTACTGGCAGAGGAACTGTTTTTTGCCGTTTCTTTACAGGCTCTACTTCGTCAGAATCGATGGAACTATCTTCAGCTGTAGGACTGAATTCGGCTATTTCATGCAAAGAAAAATAATGCGCCCAAAATCCGATGTGCATTTAAATGTACGCGGGGCCTCAAGAGGATATTGTTCCTTTTTTCTTGTCTTTCCCGTACGATCCTGTCCGTCATATTTCTATGACCAATGATAATTTTCTCTTACAACGGCCTTCCAGTGACGTCATTCCGAGGGAACGTAACAGCTCTAAGAATCTTTTAGGTTTTATTTAGTATCCTTGGCGAGATTTAGGTGTTTTTTCACCTCCCTTGTGTCCTATAAAAGAAGACTGTTTCTTTGAAATGAAATTGCCCCGAATGAGTATTTGTTTTGATCCTTTTCTATCTCTGGTATTTTCGAAAAGGATAGGGGCGGGGTTTATTTAAAGGTATTTTTAAGTCGAAACAGTATTTTAAAAGTAAATAAAATTTATATAAAAAAAAGTAGCCCTGCCACAAAGGGAAACTATATTTGTTGCTTTTCATTACATTAAACTTCATCTCTGCTAGAATATACACGGAACATAGATTTATTTTCATATTTTAGAAAAATAAAACTTTTCTGCGATAATAATTAGCAATCAAATCTTTTGAGCTCTTTTAGATGCATATTTGAATTCTATGTTAAAAATGAAAGCACATCTTTACTTTTGAGAAGCTTTCCTCAATCGCGAAGAGTCATTTAAAGGTTAGTCTATCATCGTTTTAACAAGTAAAGGGAAAGTGAAGTAATTTTATAATAGTTTTATAATATTTTGCCATGTTCATAATTTCGTTGTAGCAACAATTTCACAAGTTAAATTTTTAAAAAAATATATTTTTAAGATATAAGTAACAATGTATCTGAATTACATTTTTTCAAATGATTTTAAAATGGAACAGAGTGGAGAGAGATTTTTCCTTTTTCTAGTTATATATTTGAGCAGAATTTTCAATTATTGGAATTAAAAAGTTTTTTTTTTTTTTTTTTTTTTTTTTTTTTTTTTTTTAACGCAAGAAGCGTTTTATAACTAATCTCACTAATTGGCAAATTGTAACAGTTAAAGGACGAT
This sequence comes from Linyphia triangularis, assembly GCA_963978545.1. Lineage (NCBI taxonomy): Eukaryota > Metazoa > Arthropoda > Arachnida > Araneae > Linyphiidae > Linyphia > Linyphia triangularis. Next base: position 32,189,844 of record OZ021723.1, on the reverse strand, counting down.
GTTGCAACATGTATATCAATGACAAGACAATAAATGGCTTTATTTTGGATACTTTCTTGACTGTTATGTTATTTCCATTAGCATTTACTGTCTTCAATTCTATAGAGTTGTTAAAGTCACAATCCTGGCACAAGGAGTTATTCTGTACGAGTGCAAGCTTTCCTGTGTTACTTCCTACCCTTTGTTCTTAATTAACTTTTACCCAAGTACACTCTTTGAATAAAGGTTACAGTATATGATGTGCATTTCGTCCAGTTCAGAATAATTAGCTTCGTATAACTTCATAATAGTTGTTAGAAGTGTTTACTAGACCCAATAATTGTGTTATAACTGTTACTCAATGTTCCCTCCATTTTGAGAAAAATCGTTAACTATAATTTTCATGTTATACGTTGCATCCCATACTAAAGATTTTAAAATCTTATGCCATTTTCGAAGTTCTAAAGTATAACATTTTTACCTGGTAAAGACCAGACGAGTTAATAATTTTTATTGCGTTTTAATACTTGTGTTAATTAATTATGTTGACTTCTTCACTACGACAGGAACGTCTAAGAATGTGAATTATTGCGATATTGGATGGCTTCAAATAAAGCCTTGTTATTTTTATATCTCATCTCCCCTATAGTTTTTTAAGTTCTTACGAGTATATAGATATAACTTTTAAATTTAAGCCTCACAATACTGATCAGTTATCCATAAGTTCTATATCAAAAGAACATTGATATAAGTTCCCCTTTTATTTTAAGGGGAGTCTAAATTTCAGTACGTCAAAAAATCAATTTTGAGGTTAAAATTGCAAAAAAAAAATCAACAAAGAATTTTCAATCAGACTGTTCAAAAAGTTTTCATTTCGTTAAATTAGGAGTACTTTTTTTTGTATTCTTAAACAAAGTGTTGTGCATCCATTTTTATTATAGTTTTCAACTTTAACGGATCATATCTCCAAACGCAATTTTAGAGACGTAGGGAACTTCTTTTCAAAAACTATTAAAAATAAATGCCTAAAATTTTGAACATATATTCTTACCAATATATTAAACAATTTGAGTTTTTTTAAATATTATGTTCCGTTTTTTAGAGAATTATTATTTTTTTTTTTTTTTTTTTTTTTTTTTTTTTTGAGATTCTATAGAATTTTTAAAAATTGTCATTTTTGATGGCAACAAAATTATATAAAATCTTTAATTTCGAAAATATTATTAAAATATGTTACACTAAAATTGTGTAAGATATTGGTAAGAATATATGTTGAAAATCTTAGGCATTTATCTTCAATAGTTTTTAAGTAAATGTTCCTTACGTTTCCAAAATTGCGTTTGTTGATACGGACCGCTAAAATTGAAAATGATAATAAAAATTGATGCACAGCATTTTTTTTTTTTTTTTTTTTTTTTAAAGAAAATATATATATATATACTTTTAATTTTACCAGATTAAAACTTTTTTTACCATTAGATTCAAAATTGTTTGTAGTTTTTTTTTACAATATTATTCCCAAAATTGATTTTTTGACGTTCTTAAACTCCGACTCTCCTTAAAACACAAACGAAATTTTGTTCGTTTTTATCAATGTGTGGGATATGACTTTTTACTCTAGAAAATTAATTTTATTTCTATTTAAATAATTATTGTTATTTTTTGTGTTTTATCTAACTAGCATACATGTCAGGTTGAGAATCAAATGAAACAAAAATGTGTGGCTTATAGTTGAATTTCATTTTTTACTGTGGATGCACATCAACGCATCAATTATACCCCCATAAATTTTATCCCTAGCAATTAAGAATATTCATGAAAGGTTACGTATTATAAAACATTGGAATTAGTTTTTTAAGTATATTGCGTTTAAAGTATTCATACAAATTTTGGGTTCCGAAGAAATAGTAAACTTACAAAGATCAATTTGTTTAAGTACTCTGGAAATCAAAATAATGAATTTTAAAACCTACATTTTTTTCTCCCCCCGCCTTTCAATTTCTCTTCACTCCTACATATCAGAATATTCTTTGGACCATTATGAGGCTAAGATATTGAATTCATATTTCAAGCTTTCTAAGTCCATTAGACTTCAAAAGAGCAGTATTCAGAACGATCATTCTGTACACACTCCAATATATACCTGAAGTAATTTGTGTTTCAAAATGCATCCTACATGAACTCCAAATTCCAGCCTTCTACTGCTGTTAGATTTTAAAATAGCAATTTGGGAAACATGCGTTCATTCAATGTTAGTTTCAAATGTATTCGTGCACACATACAGCCTGTAGATTGCATAAATTATAAATTTGAGTTTTCTACGGTCCTCAAATTAGCAGTTGCGTTCTTTTGGAATTCCACGGAATTCCTGATGTATAATATTTTCATTCACACTTGTGTCCTTTACGCCTGAAATCCAAATTGTATTTTTCTAAATTATCTGGGCTCCAAAATAGAAATTTTAAGAGCGTTCTTTCTCTTGGCCTTTCAGTGCACCCATGAGGAATGACACAAAATATAATTGCTCCCTATAAAATATAGAAAATAATTTCTCCTTTATTTCGACATTAGGATTTCTTAATTCTGAATTTTCACTTTCTATGTCAGAAGACTTACAGTATGAGTAAGGGGATATTTTAGTGGGAAGAGAATAGAAGACACTATATGTTTTTATATGCATTTAAGACAAAGGTTTATGTACTTTATCTAACTATAATCGCAACAAATTTTAACTAGTATATTAAGACCTTATAAATATTATAAATTACTCAACGTATATAATTTAATTTCTTAAAATCTGTTATTTAATTTGGAAAAGGTAGTTTTCTTTCTGTCAATATATTTTAACTAAATAAGAAGGAATAGAGCTATTTTCAAGATATTTCAAAAGTGGCACAGACTCATTCATAAAGTTCAACTTTTTAAACACTCATGAAAATATAACTCTGCAGGAAAAGAAGATTCCCGATTTCTTAAGAATGAATAATGAAGTTGCAGTTTTTAACTTTTCCTTAACAATGCACCTAGTTTCAAACTATTCTTCGCCGCAAACTTGCAGTGTTACCTCATTCACTTCTTAAGTTAACTAACATTTTTATTCCAATTAAATTTTGAAAGAGTCAGAATACCGCTACAGTAGTTTAAAAGAAATATCTTTTGAGCACGTTGGGAAAGAGTTTTTACCTGTAATCTTCTCTGTTCGTTTAATGCCTTAGTATGACAATCATTACTATTTTTTTATGAAAACAAAAATTTAAAAACCCTTAATTTTTTTTCCTGAGCAATTCGATGGAGAAACATTTAAACGTGTAACAGGGAACAAAGATAGGGACAGTTCTTATCAATCTGTTATAAAGAATTATTTCTGTACCTTTCCGGTGTCCTTTCTGGAAATTTTTACAAAATATTTTCTTTGTTTTATTTCATTTTACTTGAAGTTATAAATTTTCAGAGAAAGATGTTTTTATGCATAAGAGTCATATAGTCTTTTTGACTTAAAATGAATAATGTTCTCCAAGATAAATCTTTTTTAATGCATAGTTAAACCAAGATAGTTGCTCGAGAAAAGGAATGCTTGTTGTATTTTGTGTACTTAATTTTTTTTAAATATTTATTTTTATAGTATCAAATCCACGCTTATTGTTTTAAAACTATCATACAGATATAATAAGCTTGTAAAATAAGCACTTTTTGAAAAAGAAAGACATTTTTTGCGCGGAAAGTTGAAATATATTTACCAAAAGACATCATTTAACTTAACTACTAATTAATTTTAAGTAATGTTTTAAGATCACAAAGGGAAGGTCTGTAATTTATAAATTCAATAATAGTCAATTGCTTTTTCTCATTGGAGCAAATATATAATATCAATTTTTCTCAAAGACAACATTTATGCATCAAAAGTAGGATTTAAAAAACAGTCTCAAATATAAAGAATGCTCTCAAACTATAACTACAGTTTAACATAGTGATATGTAAAACGTTAAAAACAAGAAAAATCATGAAATTCAAAACTCGAAAGCCTTTATGCTCAAGAAAGAATTTTGACTTTTTATTTCTTATCTTTAATGCCGCTATTGCTTTTGAACATTAAACTTGATGAGAACAGTTCATGAATTCACATAGAGCATCTAATTTATATGAACGCCTATGCAAATGGAAGAGTAACTTAAATATTACCTTGCCGTGAATATGTCCACAGTAAACAACTTCGATATCACAAAAAAATGTCTCATTTAAAGTACCATGAATGCGGGCTACTTTGGCCCAGGGGTCCTCCTTTGGCCCAAAGTGAGAAAAAAATAAAACGTTCTCTGCTAACCTTCAGGAAGCAGTTTTTAAATTAATTTCGGCAGTTTTCGCTATGGAGCAGCACCTTTAGCGGAAACTGTCGAAATTAATTTAAAAACTGCTTCCTGAAGGTTAGTGGAGAACGTTATATTTTTTTTTCTCAGTTTGGGCCTAATAAGGACCCCAGGGCCAAAGTAGACCGCATTCACTGCACCATCTGAAACATTATTATTTGAAAGCATCATCATATATTTCCAACGATAAGCTTAAGAACTCCGAGAAAAAAATACATGTTTGTGATACACATGGTTTAAACTTTAACTGCTGCATGCGGTCACACTGACCACGAGTTATTTTTTGTGGAATGCTTCCACCTCCTAAGTTATGTCATCTTTGACTTTTGTATTAACTTTTTCGAAACTATATTTCTTAAATTTTAAACTGATGTTCACCAATTTGTTCGGCGCTGTATGAACCACTTGTTGCCCTTTCACCAAAAATATCAAATCACCCAACCACAGCAGTTAAAGTTAAACTATGTGTAATAAGAAGTGTCCTGTAATAAAAAATATCCTACTAACACGGTGAAATTTTTCTAACTCTTCGACTTTCATCAACAATGAAGTAAAGTGGATTGATGTTGTCTTCCGGTTTCATGAAATTCCTTACAACAAACTCGTCAAGTAATGACTTCATGTAAGTTTCGTAGATGTTAATCAACTGCTTTATAAATCAACGTTTGTGAACTCTACTGTGTAAAACAACTCAACCATTTTTACTTCTTATCCCATCTCTTGAAATTTTTGCCAAAATTATGAGAACGCATTCTATGATTCTATGAAAAATATTAATGCAAGTCATTTATCTATTCATATGAATGTCATCAATACAGTTTGTTCCTCTGAGAACTTACTTAATATTATAAAAAGTGCGTGCAAAACGGCAGTAAATTATAACTCAAAGTAAATGTATCTCCACATTTTATGCAGCTTATCACTTTCTCGTGGATAAACTTTATCGGAAATTGCAGCATAACAGGTATTTCTCATTAGCTACTAGTTTGTAAAACGTCTTTGAAATGATCAAAATAACATATTTCATCTCTCTTCATGGAATCTTAAACACCAAAGATTAACTCAGTCGTTAATTGTATGTATCAGTATTGTCATTAGTTTAAAGAAAATCAAAAACGCAATAAATACATCAATAATCGTACTTCTCAAAACACAAAATACGAAAGAGATGGAAATGTTATATATTTTCTTCCTAGAAAATACGAAACGTAATATAATATATTAATCTTTGAAAAAAGTTACAATTTTCATCATGTATCTTAATTTATTCTATCGACTTTTTAAAAAAAAATTTTAAAAAAATCTGCTTTTAGGTATACACCCCCACTGGTTTCGAAAGATACACTGCAACATACTGTGTAGGAGGCTACAGAATACATTTCACTTTGTGGGATACATCAGGTAAGTTGTTTTAAGGCTTAAAGAAAAAATATTTTTTGCAACAATTTCATTCTAATATTTTTCTTGTATTGCTTTGAAATGAATACAAAGAAGTATTGTAATGGGCAGAAAACTTTTAGCATTTTACAAAAAGTGTTAAATATCATTAATAATAATCAATGTTACGTAGTTGTATTTTCACCTTTTTATAACTATTTATATATATATATAGATTCAACATCTGTCCGTTTTGTAAAAATCGATTCTTACCGAAATAATTTGGATGAAAATTTTGTTGTATAGGTATCCTGAGTATTGCCGATTTCTTTATTGGAATTGAAATTTGATGCAAATAATGTACCTAAAAAATTCATATTCAATCTTTAAGATACATACATTTGTGTTACTTCTTTGTTAATTTAGATACGGGGTGAATTTTTAAAGTCATGCTTATAAATATTTACCTACCAGTAAAAGTACCAGTTTGAGAATTAAAATGAAAGTAAATTATCAAAGATATTAATTCAAATGGCAGCTTTCTGTTTTCGTAGAGAAACTTAAGGTGTTACTATAAATATTCAAAATGATATCCTCTTTTGCAAATACATAAACTTGTTCGTGTTTTGGCAGATTTCATGTGACTCCGTGAAGCATGGCAGTATTGATATTAGATGTGTTATGTTTTGTTTCAATTTTCTTTAGTTTTTTATCGTCCAAATAGAGGGTTTGCAGCTCTTTTCTTGTCAACTATTGATCCAGTTTTCCTGAAATGGGGAACTAATCGTGTTGCCGTTGAATTATTGAATAGTGCTCTATCAGGATATTTATTGCGAAGCTCTTCAATGACGATATTTTCAATTCAATAAGAATATGATTTTCAAACAAAATACTTCAGCATGAATAATCGCTGTTCCTGATAAAACACCATGCCGGTTCCTTGAACAACAAATTCTTCACAGACACACTCTCTGAGCACGAAATCACTGATACAGATTGAAATACGTTCGAAACAATCTGCACAATCAATTTACCAAAGGAAATTGAAACTTAATGTATTTTCACTGTGTTTCCTTATAACGATAGTTCTTGTTATATTTCGAGTTTTTAGCCGAATCATTTCTAGTATAGGCAAATTAGATCCAAATTTGGGTCTTGACGGAAATAATTATTAGAAAGCTGAATTCTTCTGAAATAGGTTCTTTAGACCCACCTGAACTTCTCCAGAAAAGTCCCAAAAAATCCTCCTTGGGCAACATTCTTAAATGTTGAGTTTAAGTCCGCCATCTTGGATTTTTTAAAAAACGCTATTGCTCAGCAATGCACAATCATAAATAGGTTCTATTGGTGTCAAACATTTCTTTTTAGCAAGAAGAACTTATTACTGCAATAAAAATTCTAAAATAGAGAGTTGATATAATTTTATTAACATAAAACAGGCTTAAAACCTGAAAAAAACCCGCATTTTTCCACGAAAGGTTTGTAAAATTTAAAATTTATTCGATTGAAATCTTTCGTTTTCGAAAAAAAAACAGGTATCACTAATATTTCTATTTTTTTTATGCAACTATTATTGATCGTTTACTGGTTTGGAAAGCTGAATAAAAATGGAAGAAAATTGCGTTTTCTGCGGTGAAGGCGGAATGATAGACAACAACAGTGTCAATGTAATAAGAGGTGTGGAGAATTTTAGGAATATCAGTATAAATAGAAGAGATTGGATTGTGAAAAAAATCGAAGACGTTAATCATGCACGAGCGCATGTACAGTGCAGAAAAAATTAAACCAGACATAGGAGTTACATTTCAGCAGCTCTACCTGGAGGAGTAAATGCAACAAAACCCTTCTCAGAAGTGATCTATATCCCTTCAATTTCAAAACATGCTGCCTTTTTTGCGGGGAGACAGTTGATATGGGACCTTACAAGAAGAACCCACATCGTTACCCAAACATTTGTCAAGTGGGAAGTGTCCCAAAAATGTCAAGTATTTGGAGTAGGTGTGAAAAGAGGTGTGATAATTGGGGGAAATTAGTTTTAAATTGCATTGACAGCGAATGTGATATGATAACGGTTGAAGCATAAAAACTGTGATGCATGGTTTTCAATCGTTGGCTCAAGCATGCCAGGCGAGCCATCTGAAAGTGAGGTCTCAAGACCTGTTGGTGAGTCGCAGTTAGATGCTTTCAATAAATTATGCAACTTTCTGGATACCAACAAGGACTGCCAGCATCTGCTATCCGATCTTATGGAGATGCTCTCAAATTTTATTACTGAAAGTGCCAAGGTTATACAGTGAAAAGCGTTTGAGGGATCTTTTAATAGCACGCTACGGCAGTACCGTTCTTATTTCAGCTAGCATGAAGTGTTTCGGGACAGTTATTTCTTTTAGGCCAGTTGCATTAAAGATTTTGGTGGGAAATTGGTACGCTAAAAAAAGACTCCTCTGGTGAAAAGAAAAGGATCATAGATGCGGCTATTAGCAACCTTCAAGAAGAGACAAGATCTCAAGTTTATGATTTCTTGGCATTTTCAACCTGCGAAGAAATATCATAAGGGGGAGAAAATGAAGTTGGTGAGATGCCTATTCATCTGCTTTCTAGTATAATAAAACCAATAAAAAGTTTGCCTTGCAATCAGAAGGTGTTGAGTGTTGCGCACTCTAGCATTTCTTCAGTGTGTCCCTGATCATTATGTCATCTGTGCAGGTTGGAATTGGAGTGTTTCTTCAGAGGCGTTTCCGATCAAGACACCAAATTAACCTTCTATACAATTTTGGCTGGTCTATTTTCTACACAGAGATTTATAAGTATGAAACTTCCGTAACAGTGAATACTTTAAGAGAAGTTCACGATAATGGATTTGTGCAGTATGTCTTTGATAATGCAGATCACAACACTCGAACTGTGGATGGATATTGGAATTTCCACGTGATGGGAGGAGTACAGTGTGGAATGCCTTCTTCAACTGTTCAAACGAATTCACTTATTCCACGACCAAAGAATCTATCAACGACAACTGTTGTTGGAAAGTTTGGATTCATCCCGATCATTACTCACCACCGGCTTAAGAACCTAGTTTTGGAAGACGTCCTTTTCCTGAAATTGAGGTCATATACCACTGGATATGGATGGCGGGTCCCAAGTAAGCTGGAGATTCCATACGGGATGGAGTAATTTCATGGAGATTGCAGCAGGAAAAAAAATGCTACGAAAAGTCAGCAGTGATACCTTGCCCTTCGTCAATCTTCAACCTTCTAACCCCACCTCAATTTATCCATGTCTTCGTTTTACGGCTGAAGAATGTAGGAAGCAACAACAAAAGTGTTATGTAACATTTGATCAGCTGCTTTTCGTTGAAGCTATAGATTTAGTCTCTCAGGCTGATAAAACTAATGAGCTATCCAAGGTAATCGCAAGACTAAGTGGATTTCATCTGCTTATAAGTTTCATGGGGGCCGAGGACAAAATCATGGATGGCAGTGGTACTAAAGAAATGTGAAGTGAGGTATTTGTTAAGAATGCCGTTGTCTACATGGTTAATGGGCACGTTTATTCAAGAACTTTACAAGCTCATTCACTTTCTCAGGCAGCTATAGCTCATCTGATTTTGGAGAGTTGTGAGGAAGACAGATTTTTAATCGCTTTTGAGGCCGAATCTCTCAGGGAAACTCATAACGAGGTGATAATCCTCCGAAGAATCTTCTCGATGCAAAGTCCAACCATTACCGAGGAATGTATCTGACGCGATGAAGACGCTGAAAAAAAGAAGCAGTGCAGCTAAATTATGGCTGCAGTACTTCAAGCAAGTTTCATTATAATACATGATTTCATGAAAGCAGAAATAACAGGTGACTGGTATCTTCATCTTTTCTCAACGCATGTTAGTTTACCTCCATGCAGCTGGACATATTCATTAGAATATGGCTAAAATCAAGACTACTTTGTCGGATAAAGAATTTGAATGTTTCATCAGTCAGGGTTATTTCACTATTCGGCGATCGGATAAGTTTTGGAGCGGCGATTGGACGGACGTGACTATAGAGCAGGTTCTAATGCGACCTATGAAGGTTAGCGGTGGCTTAGTAGGGGGCACAAGGGCGAAGTATGTCTGATAGTGTCGTAACGCGTTGTATTTGCTTAATGCCAGGAAGTCTCCAAGCGAAGGAAGCAGTAGAAGTTTTAGCAGGAGTGACGGGTGAATCCGCCGACCAGCACGTCTTTATCAAGATCGTGGCAGCCTCGAGATACCAGTGATTTGAAGATTTTTTTTTATTTCTTACCCGAGTTTCAACCAGAGAAATTAGGGCAAAGCGTAAACGAGTTTAATGAAAGTCACACATTTTTCAAATATATTAACCACTATCTATGATTATTTATACATACTCATTTCTAAATCTTTTAAACGAATTCTACTAAAAAATAAGTTTCCAAACAACTTTTGTTGTAAAATAATGTCTAGAAACTGCTGTTTTTAACGTTTTCAATCCGATTTTAAATTAATGAAATTATATTAACTCTCTATTTTAGACTATTTATTGCAGTAACAAATTCTTCTTGCTAAAAAGAAGCGTTTGACACCAACAGAACCTGTTTACGATTGTGCATTGCTGAGTTATAGCGTTTTTTAAAAAACCCAAGATGGGGGACATAAATTCAAAATTTAAGAATGTTGCCCAAGGAGGATTTTTTGGGACTTTTCTGGAGAAGTTCAGGGAGGCCTAAAGAACCCATTTCAACAGGAATCAGCTTTCTAATAATTATTTCCGTCTCCAACCCTAATTTGCCTATACTATTCGAAGATTAGGCATGACTTATACGCCCATGTGTAAAAAAGATAAGAGCTTTGACAAAACACATTTGTAACCTTAGAGGTAAAGTGCACTATTTCCATTTTTCTTATCTTTACATTAGAACTGATTATAATAAGAAGCTACTATTCCCTTAAAGCTAATGTAAAAATCTGAAGCATACATAACATTTCAGTCGTAACAAGAAGATAATAAAAATAGCAATAATGTTCTTTTTCCTTGGAGTGGTTACAGAAATACTTGGGTTAAATATTTAAAACAATATATGTTAATCATTTGGGTCAAATATTTAAAATGATACATGATAATTCTTTGTATAAAATATTTCAAACGATACATAACAATTATTTGGATCAAATATTTCAAACGACGTATGGTAATTATTTGTATCAAACATTTCACGCAATCAATGGTGTAATTATTTGGATGACGTATTTAAAGCATTGTGTGATAATTATTTGGGTTAAATATTTAAAACGATAAATGGTAATTATTTGAGTCAAAAGTTTAAAACAATACATAGTAATTATTTTAATGAGATATTTAAAACGATACATTATAATTATTTGAAGCAAAGATTTAAAAAGATACATGGTAATTATTTTAATTTAATATGTAAAGCGATATATGGTAATTATTTGGATCAAATATTTAAAACCATATGGGATAATTATTTGAGTAAATATTTTTGAATTAAAAATGTGTATTGCTAGCCCCATTTTCATCCATATGTAACCTAAAATATCCAACTTATAGTATACGATTTTTCATTTAAGTAAATTCATTAAGTAAATTTAAGTATACCATATATCATGTTAAACACAATTATAAATAACATAAACGAATATGGTTAATCTTTTTATTTTTGACGAAAACATTTTCTCCAAGTAATTGATGAGTCAACTAAATTTTGCCTAAAACATTTTATTGCTTTAACTTTATTTGGATTCCAAAGGGTTAGAAAAAATGTACAATAATTTTAGCAAATATTCTTCCTGGGTAACTTCAAAGGCTACTTTATCACAATTTCAAAATTACTTTTGCTAATGTGTTTCTGATCGCTAATTACACCTATTTTTAAAACTCTTTTTCTGTAAGAGCTTTATGGGCACAAATTCGACCAAAAGATTCAAAATATTATACTCCATTGTTACGAAAATGCCAAGTTTTGTTTATGTAAAAAAAAAGTCAAAGAGACTTAAACTTAGCGTTCAACTGAATTACGTGCCCCAGGCCCAGAACTTACCAACCTTCTATTGAAAAGGTAAATCGTCTGGTTTGAGGCTCAACTTTAGAAAAGTTCCGAAGGACGAAATTGAAGCTATTGATTTTCATGCACACACAGGTTGTCGGAAAGGGGAGGGACAAAAAAATTAGCATAAAAATCATTTAAAATCCTTTGAAGCGAAAACTTTTTCTTCTTTATTTCTATGGAACAGAACAAGGAATTGTTCCAAGAGATCCGGTTCCTTGTGTTGATGGAAATGGAGCTCTTGTTCTTGAATAGTTATGCAGATTTTTTTTTTTTCTCGTTGTGTCAAAATTGGTAAAAAATATTATGTGCTAGCTTTTTCCTTTCAGAAAATTGATCGGTAAATTTTAATTTGAAAATCAAATAAACTTTTGTTGATTTAATATCTTTTGAACTCTAGTATTAAAGTTTTAAATAGTTTAATAGTATAATATATATACTTAAATAATTAAAAACTGTTTTCATAAATAAAGCCTTTCATTTATTTTCTTGGTGGTTAAATTGCTAAAAAATTTTAATAAAAGAGGAATGCAATTTTACAAGATTTTTTTTATATTTTAAAATCCATTTCTATCAAATATATTTTATTGAAATTTTCGTAGTGTTTAGTCTTATATATTTGCTACAAAACTTTTTAACAAATAATATAAACTATTATCGAATTTGTGTCGTTCACTGTTCGAGACAAATCTTATAGAATTTTTATCTAATTTGTCATAGCCAAATTAGTTGAATTTTTAAGGGGAGCTGGTACTCTAAAATTTATAAACAATCGATGTTAACTTATTATTGTTTATCAAATTTTAAATTCTCCCATTTAAAAGGATATCTCATTTGTAATAATACCTCAACTAGAAGTATTTTTTAATAATTTTTTGAAGACAAAATTGTTAACTATTAATGTAAGCAAAGTGTTCTTTAAAACGCGTTTTTCTCGTAACTACATTTTTAGTTATTCATGTAACTTTTATCAGAAAATGTTCAAACAATCCTCCTAAAATTTTTACCACATATTCTTTTTATGTATCTGTATATATTAAAGTGATATTTTGTTGTTATTTTAAAAATATTTTTTGTTTTGGCTTATTTTGACAAAACTTGTGATTTTTAACAAATTTGAGTGACTTTCACGAAAATTTATTTAAAAAAAAAAGTAAACTACTTTCAATCAAAAGCTAACTTCAGTAGAATAAAAAGTGTCTGCTAAATGCACTGAAAAAAAAAAACCATTAGGCTTTTATGTTAATTACTTTCTGAGAAAAAGCTACATGAAATATGCCAAATTAACATTACCAGTGAAGAGGATACCAACTCCCCTTAAAATACTTTCAATGTTAATGCAATGCGATATTTTGTTTATAAAAATTTTAAGATAGATTTTACCTAAGATATCAAAATGTATTATATTTTAGATTGTAAATATCGATTTTTACAATTAGATTCTATTTAACATTATTTTATATAGAAAGCTAACTTTTATTTTACCAAATATTTTAAAACATATGTTTCTACATAAACTTATAGTTTTGTGCTTTTCAATAAAATAGAGTTTACATTTTTTTTTTTGTTTTTACTTTATACTTTGTTAACACATGGCCCTTACGAGGCATCAAAATTCATTAAAAATTTATTAAAATTTTTAGTATTTTCATATAACAAAATTCCTTAATAAAAATGTAATTACATATTTGAATATAATTTTCTTATTGAAATTGAAATTTTTTCAAGTGCGCATGACCTTTCTCAAAGTAATTGTGGCACATGCAAAAAATGTGCTTTATATTTTCGTATAGTTATATTATGTAGAGTCGAGTTATCAAAAAGTTCCATAATCCAATTCAACGAGTCATTTTAACCCATAATAATACACAATGCACCTTAAAGAGTAATTGAAAATTCATTTTTACCTTATTTTTAATGTTATGTACTTTATACATAGATATATAATTCAACTGCTATGCTCACAAGAAAATGAAGTATGAATTATGATTGCTCATGGAATGTAAAAATTCGAAGGTTGTTTGTTATTAAAAGTGTATTGTGACTGGCTTAAATCATATCACGAGTGTAACCAAACGATTTAACCCCCCCATATGAAAAATAGCGTTTTGACCAATGATGGTAAGTACATTCAATGGTCTTTCACTACAGATTTGAAACTATATTACAAATCCTCTTTATTTACAAACTTCCAATTACGTTTGAATTTCTTTTAACGATTTGCACAGAGAAAATGAAAACACCAAACCACAAGAGAAAACAGGTTCAAATTTACCGTTAGATTTTTTTTTTTACAAAATACTAGAATGATTTATCGCTGTTCAAATACCTCACAGGAATTAACGAGTACGAATTTTAATTCCTTTACGCAACTAACTTAAATTTAATGAGTTTTCAGCTTTGAAAGTAATCGTACTTAAATGTTATTTTTGCTTACCGTTAAGGTTTTTATCTACGAATATTTCTTACTAAGGTTTAATTTATTTTAGCAAATTCTAGTTGCTACGCAAATTACTTTCTGCTGTTTGAAAAACCCAAAGTATTATTTTCAAAGTTAGCTGAAATTTCTTTTTTTATACATTAATCAGCATGTGTACTGTTGGAAATTTTTATATTCTTATTTTACAATACATGTTCTTTTCTGTATGCTTTATTTTAATAAACAATCATAAGTAGGACTTTTTGTTTTTTAGTAATGTTATACAAGACTATGCAAATTATAGTTTATATTGCAGCATTTTTATGAATGTATTAATTCAGTTGACTATGTAAAAACAATTATAAATTTTAATGTATTTAATGATTTTTGCTACACTAGATTTCCGACCATATAATTATTTGCTTGAATGAGAACTTTAAAAATTATCCAATATAAAAGCATACTTGATATTGTTTTTATGTAATGACAACTTTTATGTGCTATTACAACTTATAGATGATTTAAAGCTCAGAAAGAGTTTAATACCGTTCGACCACTACGAAAAAAACTTCAATTGCGTGTTATGTTCTAACTATCTTTTGTCCCCAAAACTTGATATAATACATTGTGGTCGATAACGAACTTATCTGCCAAGTTTCTTCTCGATTGAATAATGCCAAGTGGAATAATTAATCTTCCTCAAATTTACCAGCCACACCTCCACTCACACACACAAATGAAATTGTTTAATATAATGGATTTAAAAATGAATTTCTATATATATTGAATTATATTCTTATTCTTATAATCTTATTCTATTTGAATATAATAAACATTCCTAATGTGATGCATTTCTTTAAAGTTTCTACGATAATATACACTGTAATTTCCTAATTACCTTTATGATTAGTACACGTGAATTCTATTTGACATATATTTTCCGGGGTCAGGTTTAGTAAAATGAGTAGAACTTTTATTACTTTTAAGAATTATGAGTTCATATTTATTAACTAACATTTTTCATTATTTTTATTATTGTATTTGGACAATGGGTTCTTCCTGTCTAGTATAAGAGAATTGGCAAAAATATTTGCTAAAATAATATACTTTTCGTTAGAATTTGAATATTATGTTAATCCATCGTGAGCTAAAATAGGTAATAAAACCAAAAATGTAAAACTCTGAGTCAATATTTGTTCCTTTTAATTAACATTATTCACAATGTTGCATTTCAAATTATTCATCAAAATGGACCCTCCAATAGAGGCAGTTCTTAATTTGTGGTTCCGTGAAAAGTTTGCTGAAATAATGTATCCTTTCTTTGTAGAAATATGCAATATGAACAAATTACGTATATTATAAGAAATCTTGTTTTTTCGATGCTCTTATGATTTTCTATCTATACAATATATTTAGAGTTTCCTCTTTATATTTATTAGTCGTTTCCTTTTTATATTATTTGTCGTTAAAACCAATAATGATCAAGTAAATTTACAGCTATTTAATTCTTTATAAGAATCCTTGTTAGAATTTTGGACATTTTCTTAAGTTTTTGTAAGGAAATGCATTCTCAATTCTTATAAACCTTTATGAAATGCTCCCATATAAACCTGAGTGTTATTTATTTTTCAAACAATTTAAACATTACTTAAATAAAAAGATGATTAAATATATTCAAAGGAACTTACCCAATTCTATATTTTTTCGTTAGCCCTTTACAATAAAATACCCCACCTAATATTAGCCATTAAAATATTTCAAATTTATTTTAATTTATACTCATATTACCCCAACTAAAATTTAAGAAAGTAATGGATATTAAAATTCTTTTTTTTTTTTTTTTTTTTTTTTTTTTTTTTTTATTGTATTAAAGTCCAAACTATCTTTAAACGTAAATGTCCCATGTATTTTTGTAGTATTCAAGATATATTTACATTTTTATGAGCACACTTAATATTCGAATCATGCTCAACAGCAATAAAAACGAGTTAGTTTTTTACATCCACACTAAAAAAAATTATTTTAAAATGTTTGCTATTTATAATTAATGAATACGAGAGTTTTTATTTGAAAAATAAAAAATTTGAAAAATAAAAAATTCTATTTTTCCCATCCACCATACCCTATACAATGTTAATCAACTGGTGTATTACCAGTTTCTTTTAAGACTGGTGGTTATAATCATGTATATTCAGTACTTATATTAATATTAATTAAGTTCTTAAAATAATTTTAATTAAGTTCTTAGATTAATATACATAATGTAATGAACTAATTTCAAAAATTAAAAATTCATATATCACTATTATTCAAAGACATGAATTATTCATCAACTCCCAACTGAAGGATCACGAATTCGCGCCTCGCTTGCATCGATAAATTGGCGAATTAAGCAGTTAAGTCTTTTACATGCTAAATCTGAAGTGGTCTTTATGCTCTCGTATTAGTGTGGCTGGCGTGTGGAGTGAGATGATAGCCCAGATGTTAATATCGTCATCCAATCGAGTTCAATAGGCGCATTTGGATGTGATAAGAATATTTTACTTCAGTTCAAATTATAATTCCAAAATCATGTCTTATACTCAAATTTAAATTATACAAAATAAAAATAGATAAATGATGTTCCAATTTATAGGTTAAAATCCAAGCTTTTAACGAATAGTGTTTTTATAATTGAGCATTGTGTTATTTGTTTGAAAATTAATGTTTAAATATCTAATTTTGGTACCCTGCAAAAGGGAACTTTATTTAGATATTTGGTACTCTATGAGAAAAGGGACTCTATATAAATGATATGTTGGTATTTTAAGTAAAAAATATTTTATTATTAAGGATATAATGTTAAGAGAACTCTATGCTTTGAATTGGTCTAGGAATAATTCCATCTTCTCTTGTCATACTTTAAACCACAATGTATAAGTGTATTGCTGCTTTAAATATGAAGTTTTCAGCATTAAACCATTTCACATTATTCGTTGATAAATCGAAATAAAATGTTAAAAAACACTCTATGATGGATGTACTGAATACTGTTTATCACCAGATCATCCAGCAACACGAACATTGCCTTTCATTATATCTCAGTTACAATATCTTACTCCGATGAACTTCCAAAAATAAAACTCCATTCCTCTAAGTGATCTCAAATGCTCAGGATGCACATAGGTGCGCTAATAAATATTAGTAGATTGGTGGAAGTTCACGTACGAAACTTTTACAATCTTGAAAGTCACAGGATTGGCAACACATTATCAAAATATTAATAGATTTGTGGAGATATAATTTAGATGATATAAAATTGTTAAATAAGTTCTAATTTTAAATTTATATCTTATAATGTTTTCCTTAAAAGATAAGTCTTCACGGAATGAGTTTGAAGCTATTTTATTCTATGATCGAAAAGAAGATCTCGTATCCCTTGATACTTGAAGATCCTATTTTCAATATCAATGCGTTTTTTGACCAACGTGAAACTCCACGCAGTAATAATAGCCGATATTAAATGGTGGTTAATTTATTTCATAGATCTACAGTACGACTCTTTGAGCTATAAACTCAAATAAGTAAAAAAAATATATATATACTTGAAAGAAGCAATTGCAATATCAAAAAAGGTTTCTTGTTTATCTGTGCATGAACATGTACCAAAGAGCTCTGAGAATTTTATTTATACTATCCAATTGGTTCCCACGTTATTCAGCTTTAATTGTTTTGACAGACAGAAAAGTAATTCTATCCATGTATCTTTATCCTTGGGATATGGAGCACTAAAATTTGAAAAGCCTTACAGCAAAAATATTAATTACAAATGAGGAACTGAACCCCAGAACGGACCAGGACACCATCCAACAATTTAATTTTTGCTGTTTCTAACTTTTTTTTTTTTTTTTTTTTTTTAAACATTTACTCTAGAACGGGCCATATGCGGTTTCCCTAATGTCCAACTAAGTTGGTACAAACCAACACTTGGTTCATTCTGGGTAAGATCAGCAAAAATCAAATTATGGGATGGTCCGTTCTGGCACTCAGTGCCTCAACTGTTAATAACAGATTAGAAAAATTAAATAGTAAAGTAGGCAATCCTTAATTCTAATAATGCCTTTAATTTATTCAATTGCCATTTCAATTTTATTTTCGTTATTTCTTGTTTAATTTTTTTGTTATATAATAGCAATTTTCCTTATTGCATCCACTTTTCAGGTACAGCTGCGTATGATACAGTTCGACCTCTCGCCTTCAAAGATGCAAGTGTCTTCCTCCTTTGCTTCTCTATAGGCAGTCCTGATACATTGGACAGCACAGTTAACAAGGTGAGAACACAGTCAATGAGTTTCCGTCTTGCTAAAGTTAATGTAATATCCTTTCAATTTTAACTTCATCCTGTACCCGTAATATTTATAAATATTTTTGCGATAAACTTATGTTGCGTTATAATATAAGAAAATATGCTTTATTTTTAAAGTAAATTTTCTTAGTTAAAAAAAATTAGCTACAATTTCAAGATAATATTCTACATTTGTTTCTGCTTAATTCGAATACTGTCTGACTTTGAGTCCCATTGATAAGATAGCTCTGAGATTTTTAACTGAATTTGTATTTCAAGGAGAATTAACAATAAAATTCATCTTTTTTAATCAAAACACTTTTTCAAACATCTTTTTTAATCATCATGTATTTAAACATGTACATCTAATGAAATTGTATTAAAAGAAAAAGAAAACCTTATAATTTATAAATGCAAAAACATCAGTTTCAACTATATTCCATACAAGAAATCATATGTGCCTAACGTAGATAAAATTTTGAATTATTTCCATGTTTTGTTAAATAAAAAAAGTGCCACGTTTTATGCTGAAAATACATTTCGAATGAGATAACCTTTCTACTGTATTATTTATTTCCTTCAGAGTATTAGATTTAAAAGAAAAAGAAAATGAGGCATATTAAGTTTCAGTATTAAACTACCTGAAAGCGAAATTTTTCGCTTCATGTGATTTAATACGCTTCAATGATGACAAAATCGCTCGAGGTTAAATGAGGAGTGAAAATATTTAGACAACTTTCAAAGCTTTATTTCTTGCTGAACTTAAGATTTAAATTCTACAAGCGTCTGAGAAGAGCAACATAAGTGATTTAACTATTTAACTCATATTATTCATATGGGGGGATAAAATAAATATTGTATGAGGTATTTTATTACCTTTAAGTATGCCAAATATTCAGATGCTTCTGCTAGAAATTCACTGTTTGGTAACTTAAATTTTAGAATCGTAAGAAATTACATATTTATGTTTTTTTTTTTTTTTTTTTTCAATTTTAAAGAAACATTTTTCTTCCAATGTTATAATTAGATGCGCTTATCAAACAATGATAAATATTTCATATAATGAGCTAAAAAATTAATTATGAATATCATTAGATTTGTATCCTTGAATTTTAGCACCCACTATTTAACTAGATGTAGATTACCACAAAACAAACAAGGTATATTCATTTTAAATCAACTAATGTGGATATATTTGCATTTTTTTTTTAAGAATTGGTAATGATATCTACAATTGGTATATAGCCGTCCAATTATATTATAATACAATAGGTTGCTGGTTCCGTAACTTGTATGGTCAGTTTGATAAGATGCTCATTATTGTTGAGTCAGAGTTCGAATCCGTATGGACGTTTGTCATGCTGCTTTATGTGGTTTTTGTGAGGGCATGTACCATTTGATGCTGATAGAAAATAACGTTTACAAATAATAACTTTACCTGGAATTCCAAAAATATGCATTTTTAAATAAAGTTGATTTTTTTTTTTTTTTTTAATTTTTTTTTTATTTAATACATAGTTTTTTCATCGTGTATGTTATGAGTTTAAATATAGTTTCAAAGCATTTGAATGTATCGTTCAAAATATAAAATTACTATGCAATGAATAGAAGAGGAAATAAAAAATAACAATCTCCACACACAAAATTTAATTCATATTCGTCTTGTTTATGCATAGGTTTGTAATGATTTCGTAACGTACCACATTTAAAGTTTATTGAAATAAAAATTTCTATAATACTTTACGACCAATTCATTGCATATATAACAAATAAAATTATGCATATTAAAAATTATATTTTGAGACAAAAGGTGGCGTAAATACTTTATTGTAATTTATTAGCAATTTTTCACTGCTATTTAAACGATAATAACCAATGCACAAATAATAATGAAACATTCGAAAATATGCCTAAATTTAAAGCAAATATTCTTTAGAGATTTAAACAATTATATAGTGGACGAAATATGTCTACTTTATAAACATTTATACTAACAAAATTAGGAAGTTCTGAATTATTTTATTTATACAAAATCACGATTTTGTTAATTTTTAGTAACAGGATTTGTCTATGAATCTGCGTACATAGTAATTTAAAAAGAAATCAAAACCTCAGATTCAATGCAAATTTTGAAAGGTGCACCTAAGTTAAAAAAAAATTGGTATGGATCATGAGAGAAAAATTATTGAATCACTATAACTTGTTTTAATTCTAAAAAAATAAATTAGGTGCTAAATATTAAATAACAATAAAGTTAGGATTTTCTCTTTTTTTTACGTTCACACTTTTCACGAATTTAAAATGAACTTTTCATTTCTTTGCCATCACAGAAATGCAATGCAATATCAAAAATGGACCAGTGTGGGAAAGTAACCTCCAACACTCTCTGACAAATACCTCAAAACACGAAGGTTTTAAAATAAGCAGTTATTGTCTTCCCGTTAAAGAAGCATAACTTAAAAGGCTAAAACAGAATAGAACTTTCTCCTTACCTACTATCAATCTCAATATAAATTAATGAAGTTGAAAATCATCTAATTACAATTATCTCTTTCTTTTTCTTAAATATATACATTTATAGTTCCAGTGTCTAGTTTTCAGTATCATGTTTGTTGTTTTGTAGTGGTATCCTGAAATTCAGCAGCACAGTCAGAACATTCCTATTATCCTGTGCGGGTGTCAAAGCGACCTTCGGAACGACGCAGAGACCATGTGCATCTTAGCGAAAGAAAAGAAAGTGCCTGTCACTGCAGAGCAGGTGAGGCAGCCTCACGTCATTTTGTGAGATTCAATCTAAATGTAAAGCAATTTCTCTCATAAAATCAAAAGTGAATGGCAAATTCTGTCTACGTTTCATCATTAAAATTTTAAATATTGTAAGTGCAGATGTTTGCTTAATTAATAGTTTTAATGTAATTTGCTTCCGAACCTGAGCTTTAAAAGTTAAAAATGCCATTCGTAAATAGCTTATTTTGCTAAACCTTGAACTTTGATTAGCCAATGTCGAAAAATTTTCACACTGTAAATGCACCTAGTTGAATTAATTGGTTTCTTACACTTTTAACTTTTACTTGTTACTTTCATTGAATTATTTAGTACCGTCCCAAACAATACTCGCTTATTTCTAAGACGTATTTTTCCAAACTGGATGTATTAGTATTGATGGCTTCTCTTTCAATGAAAAAGTAAGGTTATATTGACTAATTATGTTTAATTAATAAATTAATTACAGCAAATGACACGTTTTATTAATTCTTTGAAAATTTTATAAATGATTTTGAGAACTTATAATAACAGTATAATTGATAAGTAAATAAAATTCTTTGAAACTGCAAAAGTATAATTTGTAACTTGTTTAAAGCCTTTGAAAGAAGTAAATATTATTATCAAATTGCTTAAGTCTCTTAAAAACCCTCACTGCGTCTAAATATTTTTATAAAAATAATAATAGTCATTGAAATAATAGTAAGTACTCTTAATGAAAAAAAAAAGTTTACATTCGTAATATCCAGTTTTATAGTTACGTTTCCAATAGTTTCTCAGTTTACTATTCTGAATACTAGGTATTTATGAAGCCTAAAAAACGTGCACATCATTTATGAAGTTAATTTTATTTTTTGTGAAGTAGTGTTCTAGTTTTTCAAAAAAATCATTGAAGCTCAGAGACGAAATTGAATAGTCTTAGAAAATATCAGCTAAAAATGATTCATTCTCTAAACCATTAATGAAAACCAAAATTCTACCCTAGCTATACTGTAATCATAAGTTAAAAATCCCTAGATGCAAAAAAATTACAATGCATATTTTGACACTTTTTGATTAGGCGTTAGAAAATTATGTTTTTTTTTTTTTTTTTTTTTTTTTCCCCTTTATTTCAATGAATGGTTCAAGTTCTTAGGTCATAAAAGCCTATACAACAATAAAATGTCAAAGAATTCATTCAAAAGCGTCAAAATAAGAATATGAATTTTTTTGGATTTAAGGCTTTTTAACTTATGACTGCAGTATATTGAATTAGGTGATGGGAAAACTATTCCTTTTAATAAATGAAACAGCTCAATATTTTCAAGTAAACTTTCCATGTGGATTGTCAAGTAATTTGAGCGTAGAATCTGAACTATTAGAGGGCGACATACACTAACCAGAAAAACACCATTTCACAAATTTATTTATGGATACCATTTGCGTAATCGCGTCGCTATCAGATTTTAGAATATTTCACTTAAAATATAAGCAATTAATTACAAACTGCAAGTCTGTTTTTGGTGAAAAAGTTCATCACATACTTCGAATAAACTGCCAATAAATCTATTGCCTTGCATTTATATGTCAAATTCCGATTGTTGACTGGACAACATCTGAAACAATGTGTTCCTTTTAGGCTCTGGGTATGTCCCGGCAGATCCACGCCACAACATACGTGGAGACGTCTTCTCGCTCATGCCCCCGCAG
Organism: Linyphia triangularis; assembly: GCA_963978545.1. Lineage (NCBI taxonomy): Eukaryota > Metazoa > Arthropoda > Arachnida > Araneae > Linyphiidae > Linyphia > Linyphia triangularis. Next base: position 32,166,869 of record OZ021723.1, on the reverse strand, counting down.
TGCCCGAGAAGCCTTCGAGGTCTCTGCTCTGGCAGCTCTCGGAAAACTCAACAAGAACCACATTCTGCATCCCTTAGTTCCCGCTTCCTCCAACAGCGACAAGAACAAGTACAAGAATAAGGACGTTCTCAAGGAGGACTTGAGAGACAGAACGCGAAACTGCACACTCATGTGAACTCGCACTTTATTATAACGTCATCTGGTATTTGATACGAGTAGATAGCTTTGACAAACATGACACGTGAGACTTGGTTTAAATAAAGGTGGAATTATTTGAAAAAGCATTCTTGTTCCCCTGAGTGGAACAATACATGCATTTAAAGTTAAGTTATAAAGGAAGATAAAGAGAAAATATATTTTGATGTTTTCCGATTTATCGACGGATAGATCCTTGCAGTTGTGGATTTTTAATTTTAAAAGATTTACTGGAAAAGTTTAGTTCTTCGTATATTGGTCCTTTTTACACTAAGCTACAGAAAATAATTAATTGCTGTTTTTAATTTCCTTTTTTTTCTAAAATAATAAGTAGCACTTTATTTGCTTTTGGTAATATTTTATTGTAGAATTTCTTTTATTAAAAATATTTATTTTAAAGCCGACAATAAGTTAAGTAAAAAAATATTGGTGTTCATATATTTCATTTTAGCGTGTATATTATTTTTTTTTTTTTTTTCGATAGTGACAAAGAGTAGGAAATTTGAAACCATAAATATGATGTAAAAAAAGTATTGACTAAATAAGAAACATGTTGATGAATTTTCTTTGAAAATTCAAACATCTCTTCGTAAAAAGGCTTATAGAGAAAAGCAGTAATGAACTTCACAGAAGGAACAACATAAACTGTGTAACAGAATGTAAGCAAAGGAAAGATTACTTAAAATTCTCAGCTTATTTTTCATTTATTTTAAATCCAAAGGTTTTTTTTTTTTTTTGTCTCGGTACATACAAGCACAATGAATTGTTTAATTTTTAAATTAATGAATTTTTAAATTAGAATTCAACATTAAGAGCTTTGTATTTCCCTTCTCATTAGCTTTTTTAGTTTATGAAAAAAACAGCAATATTTTGTTTGAAATAAAAAACGGCAATTACAGCTTCTTGTTATAAAACTTGTATAGAATGTGGGAAAAAAAACTGTGTGAGTTTTTCAAGTGTAGATATTATTTATTCATGTATAAAACAATTCATAACATGCTTTGCAATGTTATTCATGAAAAATGTGTTATATCTAATGTGGTATATTATATTTATCTAAATATATCATTTAATTTCTTTTATTTAATTTCAAAAGATGGCGTTATAATTCTTAGACCTTGGAACAACGTTGGACAACATGAGAACTGAGTTTCACAGTTATTTGTTAAAGTACTCTTATGTAAAATATGTAATGCAAAAAATATAAAAAGATTGTTACACGTAACACCGTCATATATTTGTGCCACATTTGAAAACTTAGATATTCTAAAATTACATTCATTTCCAAAGAGTTTAGTTGTTATTGCAAAAAGTATATACACTGTTAAAAAAAATTGTCCACCTTGCACCAAAAATTGGTTCCCATTTAGCTGCCACCAACATTTGGTGCTTAGTTTCGCGATTTAATGGTGCTTACGGTCCGAGGTTGCACCATTAAATCGTGAAACTAAGCACCAAATGTTGGTGGCAGCTAAATGGGAACCAATTTTTGGTGCAAGGTGGAACAAAATTTTTAACAGTGTAGTAAATTTTCTATATGGTTTAAACTAATGGTTAAATATTACAATGATTCAACAGTGGATACTATGGTCTCTGTTGTCCAATATACTCTCCAGGGACTCTGTAAGTGTTATAAATGTGAAAAAATATCGTAATACATTAGGTGTGTTCCTCAATGTCTGTGAATTAATGACTGTTATATTTTTGGCTACAAATATTATCTGAAATGTGTTGTAAGTTCGTTGCCAAAGCTTATGAAAGACGATTGCTTCAGTGAGAACTAAACATTTCAACAGCGTCAAATAGAGCTTATTTCCTTACAACATTCCACACATTTTTTTTTATTTTTTTCCCTTCATCTTAGCAAAAATCGAACTTGAAAATATTTAAATTATTTTCAGCGATAACTTTGAAATAAATTGAACCTCTAAAATTATTGTTACATAAATTCCTACTGTTCACCGCCTATATGACTCTTCTAAATCGAATTTCTGCCTGCAATTTATTACAATTATTGTTTGAAAAAATCCCGAAGAAATGTGATTTTTGGAATGCATGTCATCTATAATTTTGTTTATGGATTATTCAAAAGGAAGAATATGTTTTTTATATATTCCTTTTACTGTGTACTATATATGTAATTACAGATGCTTGTGACAGAGGAAAATCTTGCAGTTGAATGCATAAGGGGAATGACCCAAATATGGTCACCCCTAAGCATTTTAATTATTCTAGTTTTTGTTTCAGCAGATAAAATTTGAAAATTAGTCGATGTATTCTCCTTACAGGAGGTAACAGGAAGAAAATGATAATTGATTTAAAAACATCAGCTAGTGGCCAAAATGGATAGTGCCTATGTTGGGAACCTATGCCCATATTTGGAACTCTTGCACCTAATCTAATATGGACACCCTTCAAAACAAAGCATTTTTATGAAATTAGGCGGTCATAGACAAAATTTCAAAATTCGTGACACCACTATTTGAAAGATAAAGTAATCACCTAAATTCTCTCAAGAGGGATTCATGATTAAGGTAGGATCTTTTTTTATGAAAATGACACGCTTATGAATCAACTTTACAAGAAGAAAAAAATTCTGGCGTGCAGTATCATTTCGTTGCTTTGCTACTTCGTATTGAATTACAAAAACGGGAAACTCTTAGCACTCCTTCAACTGATTAACATTACTTTATGGATATATATTGTCAACTACATTCAAAAATATGAATTAAACATTTTTTACAGCAGTGCCCACATTTAGGTCACTTACCATAGTTAAATAAAAAGGCAACAATTTAACATCCGGTTTTTCTTCTGTAATTTTGGTAACGACATACACAAAAGAGAAAGATTAAAAATTATATCAATTAATCATTTTAACTATCAAGAAACATATCTTGCTATCAAATGACAAAATTAATCAAACAATGGAAACTGAATATTATATTCCTGTGTACATCTCATTGCTTGAATAATATTGTCCATACATTAAACTTAATAATTGAAATGCTTTTGCTACCTCCGACTAATAAGGTTATTCAAATAAAAGGAGAACGCATCTTAAAAAACTTAACGTTTCTAAATAATGCTTTTTAGTTATGATTATTAATAAAGCTACATGCATTAACAAGGTATACAAATAATATCAAGTTAAATAAACCGCTAAACAAAAAGTATTTCTGTTTAGTGGGTTTTCTAAAATAAATCTGCCTCATTTTGAATACAAAGTTAAATTTTTTTCTAATTAAGTACTTATTTAATTAACTTTTCAATATTTCAATATAGATGTATTTAAAAATTAGATAGTTAACCTTTATCTTTTAAGCGCAATTAATGTATCATTCAAAAGATAACTTTCACATTTTAATCTTACTTGGACAGGTAGCTCCAAATCTTAAAGTGACCGTTAAATGTGCGGACTACCATTCCTTATCACCCATTCTTTACCCTCCCCCGATCAATTGGTGACTTTTCAAAATACTTATTTTCAAAATGCCTTAACTTTAATGAATTTGTCTTGTAACAGCACAAAAAAACTCGAAAATGACTAAATTAGAACTTCAAATTTTTACTTTCATTTTTTTGGTATTAAAACTGTGAGATTTTTGGGCACTTTGAGAAAGATAACTGATGTTTTTACTTATGATCAAATTTGTAAAATGGAAATCGTTCCGAATACCAGATAATTTAGTAGGATATTGATTGAAAACGATGAGGAATAATTTATTAGATTATAAAGATAATGAGTAATCGATTATCTTCTCTAACCGAAATGCGAATATTTCCGAAATTAAAAACTTGTCAATTGGACAGTTGAACAGATAATATTGATTCAGGTTCAATATACTTTAAAAATTAAACGCGATATTGTTTAAGCTTTGAAACGTGGAAATTTGACTGTGAATTAGGCCATTGCATAATCGTACGAGAAAATATATATTTTTTAAAATCCATGATGCACCCCTCCTATGTTGTTCTCTATGTAAAAATAACAACATGTACCAAATTCCAGGTCATTTGGAGATTTGACCCCAGCTCTATTCAAAAAACTGATATATCACTAAAATTCCCATACTAAAATCAAGAAAAAACTATAATACATGAAACATTTACTATTTACAGAATAAAACGCATATTTATAGTTAATCTCTACTATAAACACATAATTTTATAATACCTATGATACATATTTAGTATTTCGCAGGAGCATTACCAGGGGAGGGGGGCGAAAAGGCTGTAACCCTCCTCTCCTGAAATCATTCCACTTGGAGTAAGAAAACAAAAATTATGTGCGGCCACTACATGATCATCAATTCCTCTCATTCCAGATAATCGGAACGAGGTATCAAATTATTCCTATTTCGTATAGAAAGTATTCTTTTCAAATGTTGTATGGAGTTTTCTTTTATGGTTTTTAAACTCTTGTCTTAAATGTTAAGGGTTTAGAAACTAGCCTCTTTGTTGATATTTGAACAGATAGAGTCCCTAAATTTAGTGTTTACTTGACGCTACGTTGCTTCCAAACAATTCTTTGAAAACTGAACTCATTATTCTTTCAAATATCTGATGTCTTCAAGTAAGAAAAAATTATTTCTTGCCAAAGAGGTTCTGTAGAAGAACACAAGCTCCTTTTTTCCATCCTGAGCTGGAGGCTGTCGTGTCAAACTCATTAACCGAAATGTTCCTCTTGTTTGAGAGAGCAAATGTAACTTTTTCCTGTTCTGCAACTGTTGTGTTAGCTATGACTTATATATCAAGAATTTTGCCTTCTTCGTAGTTGGCATTCAAGATATAAAAACTGCTAGAATTTCTACGTTTTCCTCTTTAATGTCTGGAATCAGTTTACCAATGAAGAGTTGAGTGTTTGGTAAATTTAGTTTTAATTTCTTGTGCTGAAGATTTTCTAATTTCCTTACCTGCTGTCCATGTGCTTTTGATTGAAAGAATTGCTTCTTCTAGAGGTACTCCGCCTTATATTAAAATCGCTCCCATAAACGCTGTTCGTTGATCAACTAATAGATTAAACATATCCCTCATGGCTGATATTATTTTACTTTTAAATGGATTTTCGGGTAATTTTAAATAAATTGAAGAACTTTTTTTAGAACGAGTTGAACATCTTGCATCTCTAGAATTAAGTGAAGGAAATACAAACTCTGTGTCTTCAATTAAATCATTTACAGCATCCTAGCCATCGGAATTACTCAAATTAGGGAGACATCAATTTGAAAAAAAATCCCTAGTTCTTAACTTGTGTTTACTCTGGTAGCAGCTTAATTTCGGCGTTGCTTCTCCTTCTCAGATAGATCAATTGCTTTTTCTATACGTGATAATTTCCTTATGATTCTTGCAAAGTGTGTTTTATCAAGACCACCTAAGTTAATTTTTCTGTATGATCATTGATCTTGTAAGAATTCAATATATTCTAGAATCAATATTTTGGTTCTACATTTGTCATGCTCTTTAATAAAAATGGCATCGTCATGGCCTATATTAAAGTGTAAAAGAAGTGACCCAAAAAACTTTTACTTTCAAGATCTAGTATTCTTTCTTGCTTTATTCATACCATGGAATCATTCTTATGAGTTTTTCTTTGGATTGTCCTTCTCTAATAAGTGTTAAAGGAATACTACAGTTTTCCCAAAACTGTTCTACTTTCAGGATTATAGTTTTAATGACATCATCCCCTTTATCATTCTACATTGGGCCACAATTAAAGTAAGGTGACCCACAAGTAATGAAGAAAGTAGCAAAGAACATCTCCGTTGGTGGACAGTTGAGATCTTTTTTTTTTTTTCGGTTCCAAATTTTCCAGTAAATCACCAACAAGCCAAACTTTCTTTTCCTTTCTGAGTACAAGTTGGTTTGTATTTGTAGAGATCATTCTTGCAATGAAATAACAAGAAAGCAGCTTTTTTTTTGTGAATAATAATGATCATTTGAGAATTTCTCAAAGCAAATAAGCCCCCTAGGATAAGAGATTGAAGAATTGAGTGTAACAGACACTTCGAGCATGGAAAAAAACTTCGAAGTTAAAATTCACTACTTGCTGCTCTATAGTCGAAATTTGCTTCAAGCGGAAATCTTCTTTTGAAATGAGCTGGGGTCTAAAATTGACCTAGAGACCTGAAATTTTGTATGAGATTATAATTTAGCATTAAAAACGACATGAGGTGGGTGCAGCTTGAAAATTAAAAAAAAGGTTTTTTTCTATGCTCTACTGTGAATAGACTGAAATAGAAAATGAATATTTTAATATTTCAATCTTCATAGCTCTACGAAACACGTTTCACCTTCTTGCGGAGCACCTGTCATCCCGGATTTAAGAACCACAGACTTAGACAATCCTTTTATTTCTAGTTAGTGACCACAATGCAAACCTTCAAGTGAAATACTTATATCAAATATTTAAGTCATTACTAATATAAATATTTATTTAGTTTTTATTTAAAACACTTGAATGACATATCAAAAAATTCCATCATTAATATATTAATGAGTTATTGAAATCTCTTTTAAAAATAACTTCAATTTCAAAGCAAATAGCTGTACAGTAACTCTAAAGGTCGATTTGTCGATAATTGCGTGCATTATTTTTGACTTTTCATTTACGATATTATGCCTACAATAACAGTCATTGTTTCAACTTGAGATCTTTGTTGACTTTTATCTCAAAAGTCTAAGATATATTTAAAATTACCTCAGTAATAACAATAAATATTTAAATATTTATTTATCATTAATACGATGGATGGTGGTAAATCAAGAATAAATATTCTTACCCTCTTAATGTAAATAAGCTTCAAATTAAAATACCGCAGAAAACTCAATAAACAAAGCTAGCAGGTCTTGATTGAATTCTTAAATTTACGTCTAATATATGAATAACTTAATTATTAGTTGTATTTCAAACAAAATTCCAGAAATAACAAAACAATTAAATGGCAAGTAGCATTTTCACTCAAAGATTTTAATGTATATAATCATCCTCTCGGTATGGAAAAATTGTTTTAAAGACTTTTAAAGATTTAATAATTTTTTTTCATAACCCTAATGCATTTAAATTTTTTATAACATAATCGATCCCAATAGTTAAAAGAATTCATTTGTATGGAGTGATTTATAAAAAATTACTATTGATTTTTTAAGTAATTCGTACCAGAAACTGATTGTGAAAATCAGAAATGCCCAAATGAGAATGCTTAGGAAAAATTAAGTTTACTATATGACTAAGATCTGGTTTTTATAATAAGTATCAATGTAAATTAATTTAATAATTGTTTTTGAATACAGCATTTATCTTAGAGAGGATAAAAAATCGGGTTCTTTCAATATTTTTGGAGCTTGTAAACTTTTTAAGTGCTGACTTTTTAAAAGTATATTTTTCAATTTATTTTAAAGTCACAGAATTTTATCGAAAATATAGCATACTGTCCAAAAAATATCGGGAATAAAAATGACGGGTATAGTGTGAAAACCCTGTTGCACTTTTTTTTAGTCACCTTCATTGTTCGATATAAAAATTTTCATGATACATCACTCTATTTTAAATTCATAAATATTTATGAAGGCTAGTTTCTCAGCACTCAAAGTTGAACGTGTAAAAGAAAGTGCTGTTTAAACAAGTTTTTATTCTTTTTCTTTAACTATTTTGTTCCCTAAGAGTATCATAAATCATTTATATTCCAGAGATAATGCGGAATACCTTCAGTCTGTTTACAAAACACTGTTTTCACTTTAAGTCGGGGTGAAAGGAATATTGTCCGACATACTTGAAGTATGGCAAAAAAAATGCTGACTTGCACATTTTATTTACAAATCTTTAAGAAATGTTTCTTATTTGATTACGGATAACTTTTTCTATTTCCTTATAAAAAGATTCATTAACTTTGGATGCATAAAAAAAAAACGCCTTTTTTTTTTTTTTTTTTTTTTGCATATAAATTAATATTAGAGGTACAGGATATAGCCACTGTCACACTAAACCTAAAACGATTCAATTTTTATTTTATTTTTCAGATGGGCCGTTGTTCAGATTTTATTAAGAGAAAACACCAACCTACTTTTTGAGGACTCCTGTTTACCCTCCATTTTCACACTAAAAAAGTAGTAAAATCAATATTTTTTTTTTAGTAATGAAGAATGTTTTTGTTAAGTCTAACAAGTTTTATATCAATAAACATAACAATATTCTTTAAAAAAAATTAATAAAAACAGCGGGTTTTTTTTTCATGCATCCAAAGTAGAGAGCCCTTAAAAAAAATGTTTAGTCCAACATAAGTTTAGAGTGCTTGACTTACCTTATGTGTTTGGTTTGACCACGAAAAACTACATTAAAAAAAATTTTAGTTGGTGTTGACAACCGATAGAAGAATACAGTCCATATTCCTGAACTAAAACTATAATTACTTAACACTACCATAGAAATAACTGAAATTCCAAAATCCCTTTTGTTCACATAGCTTGCTAGATTGGGATATTCAATTACTTTCTTATACTATTCTTTTATAAATTCATATTTGTATTAATGTTTTACATGTTTGTATATACCTGGAACAATGCAGTACATAAACCCTAAAGAATGTTTTATTTTTATTCCATTTTATCCTATTTCAATCACAGTAAAAAATTAAAATTCATCACATAACTTATTTTTATTTTTTGAATTGTTTCTTACGAACTCTTGTTGTAAAAAAACCATGTAACTTTGAGAGATACATGTACAGTACTCATCAGGGAGTTTTTGTTCGTTTGCTTGATTTGATACATTTGGGAAATGAGTCTACTTTTGGAAGAGATTACGTGACACTAAGAGTTCAACTAAAAATAATATCTTTCTTTTATCGCTATGAATAGTTTTTCAAACATGTTTCGACTTATAGACTTCCTAGATTTTATGGGAAAAGCTGTTTGTAAACTATTAAAGTGGAATTTATCTTAACTTTATGATTACTAGTACGTATAATTATTTTTCAACAATGTTTAAATAAAACAAGGAAATCAACTAATTTTAAGGGGCTATTAAGTTAATTTATTATGAATACATTTAATGAAAATTCACCTTTTTTTAGTAATTTTTTAATAATTCCATGTTTGGTTATATTTAATATAAATAAAATACGTCGTCTAAACTAACAGTAAAAGAAAAAAAAGTTGAAAAAGGAACCAATCTGAAAAAGACGTTTTATTTCACAATGCAAATATTTGATATTATAATGTTCTTTTATACATATTTTGAATTTAAAAAATTTACACTTATATTTAATAGAGATATAAAATTTCAATATTTTTCACTCATTCATCTATCAACTATTAATAATTATATATATCAATTTTAAAAGATTAAAAAATATTTAACGTAATTTTTGGAAGTTAATAAAAGTACGATTACTTGTTGTCTAAGTTTGAAGGATTGGCATACTTTAAATATTATTGGAAAGTAAAATTTAAATTAGTATCTAATGAGTAATTTAAAAGGCAATTTTTTAATTAAAATACAGTTGACACCCAAACCATATTTTACTCCAACAACTCATTTAGTCACAATATCGTTTGGAAACCATAGGCTTTTTTATTTTATCGACATATTTGGTGAAAAATAATTTCTTCAATTATGTACCTTATGCTTAAATCTTTCCAATAAAACTCGTACTTAGAGTTTACACCTATAACTAAGATTGACAGAGAAAGTAAATAGCAACAAATCAGACTGAAGCAATCGTCTTTTGCAATAAATGGTTCGTGGCGCGTTGTGTATTGTCGACTGAGAGAAGATTAATTTTATTGAACTTGGGGGGTCTTCTGAGAAGGCGAATTCGGGAGGAACTTGTTTTATCAAGTTTCTTGTTGGAGGAATCAAATATTTGCTTTGAGACTCAAGGCATCTATATAGAGACATATGAAATGAAATAAAGCTTACTTTATGGATAAAAAGTGGAAATAAATGTGATTTTAAAAATAAAGTATTATTTGATGTATTTGATGATGTTTGTCTTTTATGTTGCGTATTTAGAAAATTATAAGATTATAACTCAAACGCACACATGCCCATCTGATTAGTGTATGGTTAGCGCCAACCAGGTAGCAACTCGAGCATCGTTCCAAAGTACACAATTTTTTTTTTAAACAAATAAACAAAACAAAAACATCACAAAACATATTTTTATTCTTCCGTCGTTTCTTATAAAACTGTATTTGAACTCTGCATCAATATTTCAAATCTTCCAGTATTTTGTATCCAGCAGTGGACGAGATTGGCCAAGATCAGTAGCAACGGCCAATCTACAATGATCCACATCAGGATTGGACAGTGTCGAGACGATATTAGCTAGATGATTTGCGCTACTGGGATATGGCATAAAGCTTCGCTTAAAAAAGGGCTGAATTCGAATCCTGGATTAAGCATGTAGCTAAGCTGTAGATCTTGACATGGTTATTTGTTTTTCTGTACAAAACTGCATCGTTGAGAGTAAAAACGAACCAACTCAAACACGCAACATTTGAGGACCAAATATGGAAAACGACCTAAGTACCAAAAAAAATTGAAAATCTTTTCTTTTTTTTTTACTTTTTTTTTTTTTTTTTTTACGGAAAAATGTCCTAAAAACCAAGTTAAACAAAGTGGAGAACGCCTAAAGTGCGAACTCCAGTAACAATAATTCAAATTCAATCTAAAGTATGTACTTAATCATTGCCTCAAGTACCATATGCTCTTTTTGGCTCTCCTGAAAAATTTTCTTTTTGGGACTTAGGTCGTTTATCATTTCTAGTCCTCATTTGTTCTCTTGTGAGTTAATTCTCCAGCATAGTGCATGTTGAGATACAATTGTAAAATACTAGAAAATTAATTTACGTTCTATTGCTTAAAAGACATCTGTTCAAATAATAACTGAACAGGTCCGATCGTAGCTAAAAGCCAGAGTGCAGGAAAAGGATCTCACCATTGATCCCCTCTGGAATGTTATGCAGTATCTCTTCAAAGTGAGTATACACAGCTGCAATCGTGACATATAATCACGTGTCTCTTACGAAATCGTTAAAGAATAACATTATAAAGAAGAAGAAAGAATAGTTTTATAAAATCACTTTCTAGTAGAGAAAATGTTTTTAATTGTCTAATTTTGGAATTTCTTTTGTTTGTAATTAAAACTGCCAACTATATTTGAATATTAGGTGATATTTTTCTTATTCTGTGCATAACTTTTCAAATTGAAAACTAATTGTGTTTCAGTGTATTTACATTTTTGACATAAAAATGCAAAAAACTAATATGCCTATAGAATTAGTGCCCCACTATTAGTTTACAAATTGCACTTATACAAAATAAATATATTTTTATTAAATTCAACCGAAAAAATGGCGTTTTTTTGTTGGTTTTTTACATTGTGCCTTAAGCTCAAGAATATTGTTTTCGTTTGGTCAAAAGTGTGTTCCTTCCGCACTATTCAAAGTTATGCCAAAAAAGCCTTCAATCAACGTCAGCCGCTGTCGGTTCCCAATTGAAGAAGTTGGATAAACAAGTTTGAGCGTGCACAACGCTGGTCGTACCGTTGAAACTTTTCTATCTGTATGTTCCATACTGAATGCTTTTTTATGGTGCAAGGACCAAACGGCACTACTCTAGTCGTATTGTTGAAACTTTTTAATGTGCAAGAGGCAAACTGCACTACGCTTCGCAGATCTGTTAATAATCAAGATAGCTATGGTATGTTGGATTTCGTTGAAGAGTTGAGCATGTTGGTGATACCTAGTGTTACGTCGGTGGTACCATTTCCGGTTTGTAATTTTTCAAGATAGCTATCATTTTTTAGAATACTTATGGCATGTGGGGTGTCGTTGGACTCGTCTTAAAGTATTATGATCGTTGGTGGTACCGAGTGTACAGCCTGTGGTACAGTACCCCAAAAAAAAATCAGAACGATGGCTATATCTTCGGTTCTAATTATCGTAGAATCTTACAGTTTGCACCAAAATGTTTTGCTTACGATTTTCTATATATCTGATGCATTTTTTTTTTCTTAAGGGACCGTTTACTAAGTAAAAGTAACTCTATCTTCGAAAATTTCAATACGAACCCCTATTTTTTTATCATTTCATTCGATTTAGAATACATCATTTACTCTAAATACGAAATTTCAATGCAATATGTTGAAAAAAACGTCACCTATGAGCGAAAATGTTTCGATCATTTTTTGACCGATCTTCAGGGAGAATTTCCATAAAACGTAAGGTATTTTTAAGGCTCTACTTCACAGCGGGAGAAATCGAACGTTCAATGCGGCGTTTCACGACGTTACAAAATACCAATATTAGTCTAAAAGTGCATAGAAACTACTTGGATTTATAGTGTCATGTTTAAGATTAATACAAAAATAGCAAGTAAACGCAAAAGTAACATAATTTATTTACAACATTAAAGATGTGCATTCTTCACACGAAATAAATAAAATATCGAAAACTGTAATTGCAGAAGTATAACGTATATTACTGATAATTAGAAAATTAATAAATATAAAATGTAGGTATTAGTAAAGAGTATTCAGCAAAGCGTGATTATTTTACAGAAACATGTCACTGTAAACACAAATGTAACTTGTTTGTTGAAATTATTTATAAAATAAAAAATCACATGATTCAGTAAAATTTTTAAAGGATAACTTATTGAAATTGCTTAAGAAATGTTGTTTTAAATAAATGTAATTTAAGAAATTAATTAAAAAAAAAAAAAAAAAAAAAAACACTGTGGAAAACCACACAAAACATAATTTCACGATTCAAAACACGTTAGACAGATTAAAAAAATATGTATAAAAAATAAAACTGCTTTGTTTGTATAAAATTTCTTTTTGTAATTTCAAGAAATTCTTTTCCGATTCACCCAGCTGTTCCTATTCTCCCCATTTTGAGATAATTGAACGTTGTGCGATTTTCCACAACTCTAGTTTACCTTGAATTAATCTTTGATAGTTTTCAAAAGTCGTCTACTATACGGTCCCTAAAAGTGAGCGTTTTTTACATTTTCGCTAAAAAATCAAGAACTAAAAGTCAAAATGGAAAGAAAAAAATGTGTGGGGGTTTTAGACCATGATAAATCTAATGAAAGCAAAAAATATATGTTTCTATTAAAAAAAAATTTAATTGTTTTATTAATTAATAATTAATTATTAAAAAAGAAATGGATGCAAAGTTGATTGCTATTTATGTTTGGCAATTTACAAACTATCTTTTGAAAAAAAAATTACTGAAATATATTAATTATTTAAGTAATTATGACCAAAAAACCAACTTTTTTATTTAACATTAATTTATCATTTTCTTTTTATCCTTTAAATTACAAACTATTCATTAGAAAATTACGAATTTTTGTATTTCGACATTTTTTTGGATGCTGAATCCAAAAATGGGATAATATTATGAGGTTGCTATTGTACTTTTTAAAGTTTGGTTCTGTTTTAATATGTAGATGACCCCTCATGACAAAAAAACTACATGCAATTATTAAAAACCTTCCACGATTTACAAACGGTACCTTTTGTTTGTTATTTCAACAATTAGAGCACAAGATATAGCCATCGTTCTGATTTTTTTTTTTTGGGTACTGTACCATTTCCGATTTGTCATTTTTCAAGATAGCTATGACATGTTGGATGTCCCTGAATTCGTCTTAAGGATTTGAGCATGTCGGTGGTACCGAGTGTACCGTCGGTTGTACCATTTCCGGTTTTGTCATTTATCAAAATAGCTATGGCATGGTGGGTGTTGATGGACTAGTCTTGAAGAAATTATGACAGTTGGTGATACAGGATTTACCATCAATGGTGTCACATTCTGTTGGTCATTTTTCAAGATACCTATGGCATGTTAGGTCGTTGGACTCATCTTGAAGAATTTCGACCGTTGGTGGTACCGGATTTACCATTTCCAGTTGGTCAATTTTCAAGATAGCTATAGCATGGTAGGTGTCCCACTATGCTATAGCTCAAAGGTATTGTTTTCAATTGGTCAAAAGTGTTATCCGGTGTCCGTCCTTACTTAATGTTTGGGAATCCACAGGAAAGGCGTTGTGTGGGCAAGTGCCTTCCCCGCCTGCTTGTATAAATAGAATATGCTAATGTTGTTCAGTTGTATTGATGTATCGATGTTTTATAAAACTCAAATAAAAAAACTATTTGATAATGGGCTTGGATTTAGGACCCAGGGTAAACTGAACATCGGCCCTAAGCCAATTACAATGTTTATATATATATATATATATATATATATATATATATATATATATATATATATATATATATATATATATATATATATATATATATATATATATATATATATATATATATATATATATATATATATATATATATATATATATATATATATATATATATATATATATATATATATATATATATATATATATATATATATATGGATTTAAAAATGGACATACCTTTTCATTGTAACATTGCAAGATTCAATCGTACCAGTAGTGAATTCCAATTATTTTTTGTTTAGTTACAACTTAGAAGTTATTTATGAGATTTCAAACATAAAGTACCCCATATGAAATTATTTAATAAAACTTAAATACAAACATATGCGAAATAGTTATTAAATACATGTAACTAAAATTTAAATTTTAATGAAACAATTTTGACTACTACTTATAAAAACTAAATACTTTTTTTTTAGTTTCGAACATTTAGTATTCAACATTAAATATTCAAAGCTTGTTAAATTTACAATTGAAGAAACTAACTTAATACATATGCAAATAAATTAAATTAACTCTTAGTAATTTATTGAGTTGGTAGAGAAATTAATAAAGCCTATTTGATTTTAACTTTCATTCAATATCACGAATTAAATAAAAAATATCAACATACCTTACGATCTTCCATTTCTCGAAAATTATTACACCACAGTAATTTATCGACTATCATTAAAACACATGTTTAAATCAATATATAAGATATTAAGTTAATCTGTCATTATCAAAACTGCACATGAAACTCATCTCAACTTCAAACTGCATCAATGTTTTCTATAGAGAAGATTATCCTTGCTCAATACCTTACGTTCAGACTTTTATAGGTACTGCAAAAAGATGTCCCATGTGTATGAAAAACATATTTTCTCCAAGAACGAAAATATACTTTTCCATGCTAAAATAAACAAGTTGTCATTTTCGTCATTGTTTTCTTTGAAATAGGGAGTGTATTTTTGTATCTAAAATAATACATCTTCCAGTGAAAAAATCTAAAAATATATTTCAAAAGAGTATGTTAAAATATGATTTTTATGCGATGCATACTTGGTCTTTTCATAAAATCTTCAAGAGTTTTGAAAATGATGTATTTATATTTTACCTTTTATTAAACAGGGGAAATTCATTAAAATCAAGCAATAAGTATGACTGTAATTGTATTCGTGAATCATAAACGATGTCATTAATCCATATTTTTTATAAAAGATTATGATTATTGAGAGAAGTAATTCAAACAGAACATAATTTAATCACTAATATGAATAAAATCATACATTACACGTAATTTAATCACTATGTATGTAAGATTCTTTCAAACAGTCTCAAATTTGAAAAAAAATTATTGTGAATATAATCTCATATATCTAATTCAATTAAACATCTTCTTCTCAATTTAGGTAATGATTAAATTTCAAGGATTGTTAGTTATGCAGAAATTATTATTAACATAATGATATAGAGTTAAATAGGAATTAATTATTTTTTCAATTATATGCTGCTGTCTACTCAATTCTACTAAACAAATATTAACTCTTCTACTTATTAAGGATTTAAAAGGATAATATGGTAGATACTCATAAAATTTACAATTTAGACATAAGGAGATTTATAAATTTAAGCTCAGTAAAATTTTAATTTAACTCACTAAGTGGGTTGAATTTATGTGAATTTTATTTGTATATAAATATTTCTTGCTTTTAGAGCATTTTATTAAATAAATATACACATTTTTATAAATAGGCGCAAACATAAACGAAATAACGCTTTCACATTTAAACTTTAAAATGTATATGAAAATAATTATATTACCTTCTTAAGGGATATTTCTTTTTTAAATGTTCAACTGATTGTAACAAATGGTATTTCTGGTCAGATTGCATACTTGTCACAATACCGAACTTATTCTTTTTGCAATTCATAACTACAGTACTCAAAAAAAAAAAAAAAAAAGCCGATCGATGTCTATATCTTCGGTTTCAATTATCGTAGAATCTTGAGGTTTGAATCAAAATGTTTTGTTTACGATTTTCTATTAGTCTGCAAAATATTGCAAAATGGTGCAAAATATTTTTCTTAATGGGCCGTTTATTAAGTAAATTTAACTGTAACTTGGAAAATTTCAATTCCCTATTTTTTATTTTTTTATTCGATTTAGAATACTTCGTTTACCCTAAATACCAAGTTTCATTTCATTACATTGAGAAACCCGTCACTTATGAGCGAAAGTGTTTTGGCCTATCTTCAAGGCAAATCTCAATATTAAGAAGCGTATTTTTGAGCTCCTAGTTAAAAGCGGGAAGAATCGATTGTTTGCCTGCTTCAAGCGGACGTGTTTCAAGATGCCATAAAAATACATGCATTAGTCTAAAATTACACATAAACTACTTAAATTTATAGTGTCATGTTTAACAACATATTAATAAAGAATCAGCAAAATAACTCAAAAGTAACATAATTTATTTAAAAGGCTAAATATGTGCCAACTTCGCATGAAGTAAATTAAATATCGAAACTACAGGGTGGCCAGCATAAAAACAAAACATAAGTTTGTAATTACTTTTAACAATCCTAAACCCTGGGCCACTTATTAGCTGGCCATCCTGTATAATTACAGAAATATAACGTATACAACTGTTGATTATAAAATCGATAAATACAAAGTTTAAACATTTGTAAACAGCAGTTAAGTGTTTTTTTTTTTTTTTTTTTTTTTTGAAAAATTTTACACTGTAAACGCAAATGTAATATGAATATTCAAATTATTAATTAAATGGAATTTAATTTTTAATTGTTTATAAAATGCAAATTTATCCGTGTCTATCTCTTTTTAGAATGCACGAAATTTTTCTTGTAACAGTCACGTAATAACCCTATAACCTTTGTCAATAACTTTCAGAACAAATATTACGGACTAACTATTAACCAAAAAAAAATTAATTTTCTACATTTTAATAATATAATTATTTTCCATTTACAGCAAATTGTTAGGTTACTAGAATATTATCTGACAATCTCATCATATTCTTTGTTAATTGTATCATAACTTATTTTTAATACATTTCCTTAATCTAATGACAATTGCCTGAATTTTTTTAATATTTTGAATAATTATTAAAACTTTTTTTTTTAAATTTGTGTATATTTTTCAACTTAATGGAACGTTATTTAGAAATACAAACTTGTTAAATCGCCTTTTTATCTGATATTGATGTGAAGTATCTCATCAGGCTGAATTATTTAAATTTATTATGATTTCGAATTCATGTTGGTTTGAATTGATTTAGTTCTTGGAAGAAAAAAAAAGATCTAAAAGAAGGGTGTATCAAAATATCACATCACTTACTATTGATATTAGTCTAAATTTGCATTGAGAATGGATTATGGAAAAGTCTTTTAAATAAACGATTTGCGTTTGAGTATCGAATGGGAGAAGCTCCAAATTGACAACTCTTGACAATTGATCACAAAATGCCCAATATGTCTATTAATATTTCCTGGTTTCGTATAGAAGTTTTTTCACATGCCAGGCGTAAGGATTTTGGCTTCGATCGCTCGATAGAATCTATTAAAATAAGAATGAATTTGATGCCCATTTCTCAAAACTTACAGTTCAACTTTCAAAAATCTAAAAAAAAGGTCATTCAGATTATACTGACCCATGCTTTTTTTTTTTTTTTTTTTTCCGCTTTCTGAAAATGTTGCACTTTAATTGTGATCACCGTGTTATAAATTTATGACTATTTGAACTACAACAGAAAAGTTAAAAATTTTAAGTTTGCTAGCTAGCTTGCTTCTAACCTTAGTGAAGATATATACTTACAAATTTCCCAATGAAATAATTCTTTCTTGAATTAATGTTTTTTTTAAATGTTTTCAGTTGTAATTTATTATACGGTCCCTTAAAGTGAGTAAAAAATTTTCTTAAAAAATTGAGAAAAAAAGGTTTTAATGGAAGGAAAAAAAATTCTGGAGGGGATTTCGACCATAATAAAGCTAATGAAAGCAAAAAAAAAATGTGTTTCTATTCAAAAAAATTTAAAACTTGTTTTACTAATTAATAATTTATTATTAAAAAATTGTTTAAAGCAAAAGTTGATTGCTATTTATGTTTGACATTAAACAAACATCGTTTGAACAAAAATTACTGAAATATATTAATTATTTAAGAATGTATAGCCAAAAAAGCAACTTTTTTTCAACATTAATTTATCAATTCCTTGACCTCATTTAAATTTCTAACCACTCATTGGAAAATTATGAAATTTTGTATTTCGCCATATTTTTGGAGGGTAATTCTAAATGTGGTATAATATTATGGGGTTTCCATTGAACTTTTCAAAATTTGGTTCAGTGATTATTTTTATTCAAAACCTTTATAATATTGGATCTGAAAATAAAAATGCAAATGCGAGTAGAATCAATTACAATTTTGATAGCTGTTCTCTACGAAAAATGTAAGGACAAAAGTTAACTAATCCCCATTTCCACTTTGTAACTGATAATAAGATTCTATTTAAAAATAATGTTTTGCTTTTTATAAATATAAAATCTCTCAAACACGACAGAAAAAAAAATTACTTACTGATAATTCATTTAGAAGTTCATAGCAGCAATAACATTTTTTTCTTAATCCAATAAACAAAATCCATTTACAATTCTGATAATTCAGACAAATGTTTATGATGTTGTTTAGAACCGTGAAGAACCTGTTTTATGAACAAATCCTCATACAATATGGTATGCATGTTATTTACACCATGATAAAATTATATCTAAGAAAAAGAAATTAACATTAAACTATTTGCCACCAGATATGACTATGGAAATTAATTTTTTTAACTTACTATTTATCAAGAAAGTTATGATTCAATATTTTAAATCAAAAATTAAACGATCTACTAAAGTTCTGAATATCTTTCAAGTAAATGTTTGCCCTTGAAGTAGCTTTTGCGTAAACATTAACTCTTTTTTTTTATTATTATTATTATTATTATTTTTTATTATTATTATTATTAATGTTTAACGTTCATTTTCCCATAATCTTGCAACTACTCCTTATAAACACATTTTTATTATAAAGAGCTGGATTTTATAAGAGATCCCTGGCGAATCATTAGCACAATGCTCAATAGATTACATTTCTATTAAAATGTGAATTACGTAAAAATATTTCTTAGTTAATTGTAAAAACCCGTCAAAATCAGAACTTTTCTTTAAAAAATATTCTAACATAAATGTCACCATGCTTATATATTACTACGTTGTGTCCAAACACATATTATAAAAATAAATTATATTGACTTATGTTTAAGGGTTCTACTCTATTAAAATTTCAGACTTTTGAACCAGAAATCTAAAAAAAATTGTAATTGTATATATAAAAAAGTTGTAAATAAAGTTTTGGACCAAAAAGGAAACGATCAAATAAAGCAAATACCAGTAGTTATGAAACACCAGTTCGATTTAGAGTATTATTTATTTATTTGGTGAACATACAAAATTATACTTTTTTTAAATAAATTCAGTTTTTATAATACTGATTTTTTTCACATATCTCAACAATTCACTTTTACTACTCATAAAACATATGCCCTGTATTCCAACTTGAAAAGAATCATTTCAGATTTTATTTTCATTCTTTTCAATTTCCTAACATACCATATGTTCTTATGAAAGAAACAAATCCACTATTTAAACTGAAGGCCAAAATAAGAAATCCTTATCGTGATTTCCCACTTCTCAATTTAGCTACATTTATAATCAACAACTATGAATTAGGATTGTCATTTTATATTTTCTTTGAAATGGCTGAAACTGAATGCTGTGGTGATTGCCCTGTTTTATGCTTTTATAAGACAATGAATAAAAATGTCTTATTCAAAATCGAAGCTTTATAAGTGATCAGAAAAACAAAGATTGTGATTATTGCTAAACATTTCAGATTTTATTTTCATTCCTTTCAATTTCCTAACCTACCATATGTCCTTATGAACGAAACAAATCTACTATTTAAACTGAAGGCCAAAATAAGAAATCCTTATCTAGATTTCCCACTTCTCAATTTAACTACATTTGTAATCATCAACTATGAATTAGGATTGTCATTTTATATTTTCTTTGAAATGACTGAAACTGAATGCTGTGGTGATTGCCTTGTTTTAGGCTTTTATAAGACAATGAATAAAAATGTCTTATTCAAAATCGAAACTTTATAAGTGATAAAAAAAACAAAAAAACATTGTGATTATTGAACAAAATTTCAATCGTCCTGCTTTTTATCTTGGACATTTTATAATTGAATAAGAACTGCTTACTCATGCACATTTACAAACTTGAAATATCTGTATTTAGAAGAACATATATCAGAAACTCTTTGGTATTCAAATCGAAATCAATCAATTTTTCTTTTTTTAAAGAGCTGATATTTGCTTCGGTAACTTCTTTCTGCTTCTTTAATTTAGAATTGTTGCACATTTACCGTTTCGCCATGACTTTATTAATGCATCCGACTACATTCGTAACACTTTCATTAAAACATTAAAATTTCATAATATTTTTGCATTTTTATATTCATTTATATAATTTATTACTATTACAAAGGCTAATATTACTCTTTTCTCCTTGAAATATATCTTTCTTTATTTATTTTCAAGACTCTTAATCGGAAACTAAGTCATATTCAGTATTTCATACCATGAAGAGTTATGATCAATTATATGTGTTTACGTACTTTTAAGGCCTTTTCAATCAGGTATTTCCAATATACAAATATTTTTAATTTTAATAAAGTAAATTTAAATACCAAAGTTTTGCTTTATTACCTAATTAACACAACTATAAATATTCATAGAAAATTTCATTGAAATATTTAAATAAATGTTTGAGATATGTTTATCGTATTAAATTTTGTCAAAAAACACATTTTTCAGTAAACACGAATAAAATAAACAAAACCAATTAAATCCTATTGAAGTGAATGTTTTCAAATAGTTGTAGCTTAGCTTCTTATTAGCATAGATTCAAAACAATTTCCAATTTATAAAAATAAGGTTTGGATTGGAAGCATTATTATAGCTGCATTAATATAAAATATGCATTTTGAGAGAAAATAAGATTTTCAATGCAATCGGAAACCTTGACAATTGGAAAACGTGCTTTTCTTTAAATAATTATTTGCTTATCTGGAAGAATGTTTTCAAAATTACTTTGTTATGGATAATACCAGCACTTTTACAATAAATCATATTTCTTAGAAAATAGTAAAGTCACATTACATTAAACGTCGGTAAAGTACTTTAATTTATTACCATATAACTGTCTAAAACAAGATAATCACCTCTGCTGCTATTTTCAGTCATTTCAAGAGAAAACGTTCAATTTCAATTTAAAAGAGCTCATGTCCAAGAAAAAATAACAAAACACAAAGCTAGATCGTATGAACCTTAAATATGCTGCTGAATTGGGTCATATATAGTTAGGATAAAGGTCTCTTTGGTTTGGCTTCATTTCAAGTAGTGGATTTGCTTAAGTTATAAGGGCTTATAGTAAAGTAGAAAAATTAAAAGAAATAGAAATGAAATATAAATTGTCTCTTTGCAAGTTGGAGATACATCATTCATGTTAAAAAACTTCAATTTTTGTACATTCTTAATGGGTTTGAATTTTCAAGACATTTTTAGAGCCATTGAATATCGGATAACATGTTTCGCAATATACTTTTGGACACTTTTAGTAACTATTAAGCATTTTGCAGATTATGCGGGTTTTTTTATCTTGAAACAAGAACAACTGATTAAAAGAGTCAAAATGAATTACGCACGTGATTAAAATCTCTGTTTTAACTTCAACAATGCACTAATGAGGTAAAAAGCTTTTACAATGTATAGGTTCATCTGTCTTTTATCTGTATGTCTGAGGATAACACTACCACATAAGTGCTATATGCCAAATGAAAGGTCTGAAAGTTCAATTGGAAGTTACAAACAAATAACCGGAAATCAGTTTACAATTATTTAAGCTTAAACTATTAATGCTATATCCATGTGTAATATGATTTGTAGATCTTGGTAAGATATAAGAGTTTAAATACAACTCGAAGGGCTTTGAAGTTCAACCTGAAGCATACTTTCATAGTAACTCGATGAGAAGTCTACATATTGGATATAGATACATAGGACTAGAACTTGGATATTAAAAGACAAGTTTTTCCTCTATTTGTCACCAAATGTTGATATTTCTTCTAATAAGAACTGCAAATCAGCATGGTTTTTTGTTATATGTCTTCAAATTATTTGCACAATGAATATTTTTGGTATTTAGGCCTTATCTATGACAATAAAAGATTAGTAGAAGTGGTTTTTTAATGACAGTTACTGTCGCAATTCAACTTATTTAATTTCAAAACTACTGAAATCGTAGATGTATTATTTTTTTTACTTATTTAGAAACTGGAAAATAATATCGAACCATGGAAAAAAACATTTTAAAATGTTCTGTTTATCAAAACTTAATGTATGGACGTTCATTGATCTCGTTTGAAACTACAGAATTATTGTAAAATTAATTAGTAGAAAAGGGGATTGAAAAGTTAAGATCTTTATATAATAAGGATTGTCTATCCTAAGTCCTTGCCATCTGTTGTATTTCGTTACTTAAGGAAAACAAATATTATTAATTCTAAGCACTGTCAAAACATTTTGCTTGTGTAAAAATTGTAAATAGAAACATTAAGTCACGTTACATACTATCTTAAATACGTGTAATTGTATTAAAACTCTTTAAACACTTAACTATTTTTTTTTTTTTTAAGTTTCATTTGAATTTATTTTGTAAAACATTTATTGATTTAAATAATGCTGCAAAATCTAATTTCATTAAAAGACGCATCAAAAGGAGGTAATTTTGTCAATGAAATTGTAACGTGCTTTATTTTTAGAACATATGGTAAATAGATACAAGTTTTAAATTTTAAAAATGTTTTGCATAAAAGGAAAAAATTCTAATCTGAGAATTTTAGGTATTCGCGATATTTTTCAAATATTGCATTTTTTTAAGACTTGTTTTTCCAAATGAATTGATTAGTTCATTGACTCCTAGTACAACACCGCCTACGTTCCTAGTACAAAGTAAAAACATCTGTAGTAATTTGTCTTAAACATAAGTGTTGAGTAATTGAAAACTAAAAAATAAATAACATTATTTAAAAAAAATACTGCCATAAAAAAAAAAGTAATGCCCATCTGATGGCTGTGTGGTTATCGCTCTAGCTACGCATGCCAAAGGTTCCGGGTTCGAGTCCTGGGTTATGCATGGATGTTCATTGTTGTTCGGAATCCGTAAGTCCCGGGTTTGATTAGACGTTATTGTACACAAAAATAGGTCGTTGAGTTTATAAACAAACCAAACCAACCTAGTACAACACCTACAAAACTTTCTGTATCTGGAACACCGAAAAAGTTATAAGTTAAGAAGGAAAACATACTTTACCTTTCCTCAGTCACTTGTTTTTTTAACTAGTAACATTTTCTTAATTGAAAAACATGAGACATATAAGAATAAATCCCAAAGATTTTAATAATTTATATACGACAATTTTGATATTATAAAACTGTCTATTTCATCACAATGGAATGTAATTTCTCGGGGACACAAAGTAATGTCAGTCTAATGTGGAAGGACTTCTCATTGCGATATTATAATGTCACATATGTGACGTCAGATATGCGATGTCATATGTGACGTTCACGTGGGATGTAGAAATATCCGCCTTCTCCGAAGTAACAATAAGAATTATCTGGGGAAAAAATTCAATCCAGTTGCAACTTTTTATTATGATCCTATGTTATTTTCCTGTATAAACAGCAAATAAGACTTAGACAATTTTCTAGGACTCATTCCCTCAAACTCTTGCCAGTAATAAGCTGGAATATTTATGTTGACAATCGGTATCTCATTCAGAAAATTCTACTTGACGTCAGACGTATCCAGAAAAGCATTAATTTTCTGCCAAATCGGAAACATGGCAGACTAATATCTCTCTGAGGAACAAAAGAGAATGAATTCGGTGGGGGACGGAGATGTTGAAAATCCAATAACGACAAACCAGACGATATGTCGTTAATCTCCCGCCAATTCTATATCCGAACTTATTTCGAACGAGTCATCGGATTTGGGGGTGACATCGGCCTTTTCGTTTTCTTTAAGAGGAGTTCTTTTTTTCCCCCTTCTACGAGAGTAGTAACTGTTCATTCTCTTTTCTGTCAAAAGTGCAGATATATAATTATTTGGGTGGTGTATATATTAGAACTACTTTACAAACTTGATTATATCAAGTATTGATGTAAAAATAATTGTTTCTTTGAGGATTATCTTATATTGATCTTTTGAAGATTGGATTATTTCCTTATGAAATATTGAATTACTATAAAAAAAAAATCTTTTTCTGGCTAATAGAAATCTTTTAATGAAATTTATATTAAAGATGAACTATTACCAGGTTTTTTAAAGTAATAAAAGTCGAAATATAAAAAACAGTAATAATTTAATCAGCTTAAGGAATATTTTATTAAACCTCCTAATGAGAACAACAGTTTATTAGACTTGTTTCACTAATTTTATACAATTCGTGATACGCTGGTGTATCGAGAAAAAATGACTGTCATTTTTAGTTTTTTTCTTCTTTTTTTTTTTTTTTCTTTTTTTTTAATTTAACACTATAGTATATATAACTATATGACTATTTATTTAAATACCACTGTCAAAATATCGATATTATAAAAACATAGATAAAATCAGTCTATTGCTTTAATATACAAGGTGGCAACTTAAGTCCTTCGCCAATTGCTAACTTTTATACGCTGACAGTTTTGTCATAGGGATAGTAAAATAGTAATGTTCTATCCGATGAGATTTCTTATAACGTCACCTAGAAGCAAAGTCAAGAGTTAGCGTATTTACATAAAATCTATGCAATGTATAAATATGTATGAAAATAAATAATTATAAAGTTGTGTAACAGCATTGATGCATTAAGAATGTATATGAATATTTTGAATAGAATGTGCAGAAAACTAGTTAATTTGTTTGAGTTTAACAAAAATGTTACGTCATGAAACATGTGAGAAGGAAACAATTTGTCGTTAATCGGCAGCCACGTCACCAACACCTTTAGAACTACCTTTTATATCTTTTTCATGACGTACCTATCTGTTGACGACACACAGACGCTTTATGACTTAACAGTATTGGTAAATGCGAATAAATAAGTGAAAGTTTTGTCCTATTTTCTTCAAATCATTTATATGGATTTAAGATATTTTCCTACTGAAACGACGTTGCTCAATAACTTTGTAGTTGACTATTTTCATGTAGTATCTTGAATAATTTTGGAGATAGGCCTGTTAACTCATAATGTTGAGACTAGGTAGCATTACGAGCAGTAATGAAGTATACCTAGTCCTTATGCTACCTAGTCGCAAAGTCAGGTGTTAGCAGGACTATCTCCAAAATTATTCAAGATACAACATGAAAATAGTCAACTACAAAATTGTTGAGCAACGTCGTTTTAGTAGGAAAATATCTTAAATCCATATAAATGACTTGAAGGAAATAAAACATAATTTTCAATTATTCATTCGCATTTACCAATACTGTTTCGTCATAAAGCGTTTAAAAAATGAAAAATGTGCCATCAATAGATAGGTACGTCGTCAAAAAGATATAAAAGATAGTTCTAAATGTGTTGGTGACACTCAGGGGCGGATTTAGAGGTCAATCAAGGGGGGTGCGGTTATGAACGTGAGTGTTTACAGTGGCGGATATAGTTTGTCAACTTGGGGAAGAGGGGGGGAGGGGTACCATCAATTAGTATGATACTACCAGGGTCCAATGAAACATAAAAATTAGAGGGTTTGACAATCCTCTTTTGCACCCCATGTAACAAATTACCCCAAAAATGTAATAAAAAATAAAATTTTAAAAATTAATTTTTTATTAAATAAAAAATATTTAAGAGCACAAAAATTTATCTCATGCAAATTAGGTGAAGTGTAAAAAGTTCAGCAACCCTGAAAATTCAACTTTTTTATACAAGTTAATTTACCGATACATTCAACATCATAAATCAATTGATGCAGAAAAAGGCGATAGATCTTTTAACAACTTTAGACAACATTGCAGATACGTAAAACTCTATATTCATAAGGTTTTAATAATTTCCAAAGTTAAACAATGCTTTTCAACTCTGTTTGACATCACATTAGTAAATTAAAATATAAGTTACATAAACTTGAGACTACACACTATAATATTGGTCACTGCATTCAAATTTGATATGGTATTATTTACTGTTTCCAAATGTTCCTTCATTTAAATGAAAATGGAGAATTTGAAGATATTTTTGGCATTAATTTTTACGTGGGACAAGAAAAAAAAAATAATGATAAAAAAAAAAAAAAAACGCATAACCGACGAAATTGGTGATGATATTCAATAGACATTACACTGTCCTTTATTTGAACTAAAATCAGAAAGATATCAATAGTTGATGGGCGATGCACAAGGGCAGAGAGCTCTGCGTTAAAGACACTCATTTTTCAACTTTTTACGCTTTTATCGGATTTCTACGGGAAATTCGGAGGTGGGGGCGATTAAAACACCTTAAGAAGCTTTAGATTCATGATTTCACCCTTAAGTGAATGCTCAAACCTAATCGTAGGTCACATGGCTACCACTAGCCCGCACACCAAATTTGAATATCGTACGTCAATTCGCTTAGGAGCTATGCTGACCATGTACGCATAGACATTTTATCTAGACCACTTTTTTGAAATCATGATGTTTCAAAACCTGAGGAAATGAAAGAAAAATTGATTTTTTTCCTTCTTTTTTTTTCCTGAATACTATGCATTTTCATTGCCCTATGTAAACATATAGGTAATTGATAGCTAAGTAAAAACGTGTTTGGCTATGATTCTCAATATTTTGAAAAGAAGTATAATTACAACATTGAACTCACTTTAAAATGTTAAGGATGAATAACTTTTTTATAATTTAAGAAAGTAATTTTGTTTGACATCGTCAAAGGGTATTTATGATTTTGAATATGAGAGCGTGCTTATACACTGCGTTGCATAATGATAGAACCACCAGGTATTTTCAGCCTAGCATACAGTAATTGGAATAAATGATTGAAATAAATATTTTTATTGAAAATATACAAAATAAGAATGACAATAACAAAGTAAAAACATTACTCATGTTTATATTTTCATGTAATAAAATAAAAAATACAAATTTTAGGTTGCAAAATGATAGAACCACTTTCAGTTAATACTTTGTAAGAGCACCCTTTTTGGTTATAAGTTCAAAAATTCGATTAGGCATGCTTTCGACTAAGCGTTTGAGTATATCTGCATTCAGATTTTCCCATTATGTAATAATGGAGTTTTTCAATTCTTGAACCGTTGAATACTGCTTGCCGTTGGCGTATACGGCCCTGCTTAGAATACCCCAGACGTTTTCCATGGGGTTCATGTCAGGAAAACAAGCAGGCCATTCGATTACTTGCACTCCGTTGTCAGGAACCATTCCCAAGACGAGTTTGCAACATGAATGCTAGCATTGTCCTGCTGGAACTTCCAAAATGGACCTCCAATTTCTTATCCAAAAGGCAACAAATTTTCTTCCAACAGGTCTTGATAGTCTATTTCTCTCATTCGACCAGTAGGGAAGGCAATGTTAGTCCGTCCAGCATTGCCAAATCCAGCCCAAACCATTAACGATCTTCCCCCACACTGTCTCCTAGAAAAAATGTGTGGCTCATTTCGGAGGTCCCTCCAATAGAATGCCCACCCGTCGGGACCATCTAGATTGAATTTTTTTTCGTCGCTGAACACTACTTGAGTCCACTGTTCTTTCCAAGTCATGTGTTCTTTAGCCCATTGCATCCTTTTTCGTTTGTGAAGATCTGTAAGTCTCGGTTGCGTTTTCATTTTCGTGTACTCAAGATGTTCGTTCCGCCGAGCTATTCTGGATAAAGTTGACTTGTGAACTTTGATGGTGGGGTCTCGTGATAGTCTGTTCAATATTTCACCAGCTTTTAACTTCTTTACAACTAACCTTTCTTGCCACTTTTTTAGCTTTCGAGGTCTTCCAGTGGATTTCTTTGTCCCATATTTGGATCCAAGATGTAGAAAATTATTGACCACGTGTGGTGAACGCCCAATATGTCTTGCTATATTCTGTGAAGACAATCCTGCTTGGTTCAAAGCCGCAATTTGTCCTTTTTCAAAATCAGATAACGGTTTTTTCCTACCCATACTTAGTGACACCTTTTCAAATCAATAAACTATGCGTGCTCACAATAAATGCAAGTAAGGTTACGTTAGTTGATCAAACGAAGCTTTTATATACCTGTTTGTTGAAACCCAACTGCGCATGCTTCTCTGGGATCGATTATTCCACTAAAAAGTAGGGGTGGTACTATCATTTTGCAACCTAAAATTTGTATTTTTTATTTTATTACATGAAAATATAAACATGAGTAATGTTTTTACTTTGTTATTGTCATTCTTATTTTGTATATTTTCAATAAAAATATTTATTTCAATCATTTATTCCAATTACTGTATGCTAGGCTGAAAATACATGGTGGTTCTATCATTATGCAACGCGGTGTACAATGCTTATTCCTGTGAAAAGAGTTTATTTTTATAATAATGAAATATTTTATTATAATATATTCAAATATTATGTTGATAATTGCATAAAATATCGAATATCAGTGTGTACGGTAAGTCCATTCTTCAAATCATTCGGACAAAAATGAAATATTAAAAAAAAAAATTAAAAAATGGTGTTAATTCTAATTAAAAATTTATTCTAATTCTAACAAATAATTCTGGTTAAAAATCTAAACAAATATTGTTAATGAAAAATTACATTTTGTGAAATAAGAAGTATAATAAAATTAAAAAAAAATATATATATATATTACCAAAGTTTAGTCACATTAACACTATATATTGATGCACTAAGACTACTCTAACTAAATTAACATATATTCGAACTTTATAGTAAAAAAAGAGTCAAGGTGAATGTGTCTACAGTTTTTTTATTACAAAAAATAAATTATCTTCAAATATAAGATAGTTTTTACTATGGCTCTCTCAAGATTTTTTTTATTTATTATGTAAACTTTCTTTTCTTTTTATTGGTTAAATGCTCATCAACAATATTAGTATAAAAATCTATAATATTTTCTGTATTAATCCAGTATAAACTTCTTTTAAAACTTTAATATAATTCTAATTTGGTTAGAGGACTATAATACCAAACGGTACGTGTGCTTTATTTCTGACAGCTTCGAAAGTTTTTAAGGTGCAGGCAAGCTATAATTAAACTGGTGTTATTTAAATCAATCCGAAGTCTGTAGAAATTAGTAAATAATTTTGAAATTTTGTATTAGTACTGCTGGGAAAATCTGGAAATGCTGTTTAAACATTATCATAAAAATTTTGAAATGAAAACTTTAAGAAATAACTGATAGGATTTTTGCTAATTACGCTTCAAGATCAACAATATATTTAAAACTTCTTTGGGTTGAATTCATTTTGGTTTATTATTTCATTTATAAGGAATAGCATGTAAAGCGAACAGCCATATAAGCCCTTTTCATCTTAAAGTTATATATTTTCCTTTAGTTGCAAAAATTCTCTAAAAAGATGGATTTTAATTGTGCCCAACCTGTACTTTAATATAAATTTTGAGATTGGTTTAACATAACTGTATATTTTCTCTTATAAATATTATTTAAGAAGAACTTAAATTAGGAAAATGTACTCAAAGCCCATCTTAAACCGTCAACACACAAATCCTCATATTTAAAAAAAAAAAAAAAAAAAAAAAAAAAGCAGCAGGTTTTTCAAACAATAAACTAATAAACTTAACGTTATCTGAAAATTAGTTCGTTTAACTCTCTGCGTTTTACTCAAATAAAATTCCAAACTAAATTAGTTACAGCAGGGGAAATTGTAATAATAATAATTTTCATATAACCATAGGACCTGCTTTTTCAACACAAGTAGCATCTCTAATCGGTTACATATTGTGTCTCATATTAGATATATTATTAGTCATATTACCATCAAGTTTGAGTCACACACAAAAAAACACATTTAAAATTAGAATTAAAAGAAAGAAGAAGAAAAAAGAAAGAAAGAAAAAGAACATTTAAAAAGATTTTAACATTAAATGATTTAAATTATTTGTAAGTCATCGGTATTGTTCATAATATTTCAGTAATTTTTACTTAAATAATCAACTCGTACAGATCAATTTTGGCTTTTATTTAACAGAGCAAATAAAAACTGCCAAAAGCTACGAATGCGCAATATTTACAAATTTGCAATCTTAGCTGAAAAGTTTTGAAATTATATGTTAAATTACTTGATATTCTTCTAGTAGCAATAAATGTCGCTGTATCGGATATTTCAAGGCATTGCACCGGAACAACGTTAGATTCTGATTAGTTTGTTTATCAAGCAGAAAACATCTACCAGATGGTCTTTCAAGGGAAAAATGGACTTCATCTTAAATAAGAGAAACCTCAGAAAACTATCAGGAAGTAGCTCAACAATCGACGCGAGATTACAAGTCAAATTTTTTAAAGTGTTTACTCAATTTGAAAACAGACTACAGAGAACCAAATATTGCTCGATCCGGTGAATTTTCGCGAGGTGTGAGATTGGAGCATAGCAATATTTAAAAACGTGTTTGGCTATGATCCTGAATATTTTGAAAAGAAGTTAAAAGCTGTATGGAACTCACTTTATACTGTTAAGGATAAATTACATTTTATAATTTACGAAAGCAATTTTGTTTGACCTTATCAAAGGGCTTTTATGATTTTGCATATGAAAGGGTGCAGATACAATGGGTTAATCCAGTAAAACCAGTTTATTTTTATAAGAATTAAATATTTTATTATAATCTATTCATATACTGATGGTATTGAATTGAGAGTTACATTGATAATTGCATAAAATGCCAAATATCAGTGTGTAGGATAAATCACTACTTCTGATCATTCGTTAAAAAATGAAATATTCAAACATATTTAGAAAAAAAAGCAAACGTCTAAACTAAAACAAATTGTTAATGAAATATTACATTTTGTAAAATAAATAGTAACATTTAAAAAATCTTATCATGCTTATATATTACTGTCAATTATCTTGCACTGCCACACCAATTGAAGAAACAAACTAAATCTTGACATCGCACGCACACTCCAACTCAAGCAAGAATGACCATTCCATTCACTTGTCACTTCCACCCCAAAGTAGAGGCGTTTTAGTAATTTGCAACTCACAATGGTGCAATGTCACGTGCATGGGAGGGGACAGTATGCCCCACAAGTTTTATTGCTTTGTGTCCTCAGTTTCAAATTCAAGGTCAAGAAAGAAGGGGTCGTATTTGTTGATCTTCTGGAGAGAACGAAGGGAAACTTTTCTTGGTCCTAATTTAGCGATAGCTTCTTCATCGGAATTGTAAGTTCTTACAACACTCTGTAGAATTGCAATAAGGCTATTGTACTGATTTGATCAAAGCTTTTTCTTAATTATGAATTAGGCATTTTATTTTCCAATTATAATTAAAGTTTTTTTTTTTTTTAAGTTATTTCAGTGCATGATTTTTTGTACATAGAATGAAGTTTTGGGGGTGCGATGGCACCCTGATATTAAACATTTATAATTAATTGCCCTCTGATCAATAAGACAAGAAGTAGACCTGCAGAATGCTAATTGCAATTAAAAACTTGCTAGTTATTGGTCCAATCTTCTACTCACAAATGAGAAAATCGTGCTGAAATTCAGAAATTTTTTAATGGTATTGTGAGAAAATTTTTAATTTGAGAATCACACAAGGGGTAAAGATTCGTTGACCGGTACATTGCATGTCATCATAATCCCGATCTACTCGTCCCCTCTCAAGCCTATTCCTTCTACGGGTTGTGAAATAAGGAGCTCGGTTAGGTGGCTTAAAAATCTGTATTAATAAAACATGAAAAATGTCAGAAAAAGCTTAATTTTGTTTACCCCCTCTAAATCCATCGATATTGATATTAAGTAAAAAATAGATCTTACAAATATTAAAGAAATTTCAATTTTTTTTTTTTTTTTTTACTTTGAATTTGGAGGAAACTGCCATTTAAAAATAATTTTGAAGAGATACATCATGGGGGGTGCGGTCGCACCCCCCGCACCCCCCCTAAATCCGCGCCTGGGTGACGTGCCTGCCGATTGACGACAAACTGCCTATTTCTAAGATGTTTCATGATGTAACATTTTTGCTAAACGCGAACAAATTAACTAGTTTTCTGCACGAACATGATTACTTTAATATATCTAGATACAATTTCTATGACAAAAGCTGTTGGCGTATAATAGTTACGGAGGCAGAATATGCTTTGTATTTTTCAATAATATATGTATATATTTTTAATTTGTCCTATGTAAATAATTTTTCTTTCAATTCTTCGAAGTTTTTATTCTAGGACAGTTTAATTATATTGAAAAGCTTGTTTATTGCTGATTGTATTGAAACATTTTAAGTACTACTTAAACTAATAATTAAATCACTTCAGAAAATCAAAGCACAAAGTGGAAAAACAAGTAATTATAATTTTTGTTGCTATAATTTAATGAACTTAAATATTAATTCAATATAGGGTGAAAGAAAATTTAAATAATGGGATTAACCAGTCTTACGGCCCTATTTTCAATATTTGCTAGATATTGATGTATTTAAATATTTTAATTTAATACAGGCTGAAAGTATGGTGATATATTCGTTTACGTAAATCAAAAAATATCAAAAACGCTGATTTAGTAGAACTTTTTAAAAAGAAAATTGATAAAAAACTATTTACTAAAACTGTTAAATTATTCCAGCTACTTTAAAAGTGGGTGTATTGTCACACTGATAGTTTGTGTGAATATATAATTATATTCCACCTGATCATTGTTAATTAAATCTTCTCAACTAAGTAAGTTAGTGTTTCGCTAGTCACTGTAATTGTTAAATATAAAAAAATTTCTAATGGAGTATTTTATATAACACTTTAACATTTAGACATGTGGCTTGGATTTGATAAACTTATATGTTTCTGTTTAAACAAAATGTTGCTTGGATTTGCTAAACTTTGATTTGCCTTTGATGTTTGACTTTGAGTGACTAGAAATGCCAAACTTAATATTAATAAACAAGGTAAGCTTAAAAAATTTATAACTTTTTTATTTTATAATTAATGTTATGAAAATTAAAATAGAAATAAAATCACTTCTTGAATTGCATTAAAGCCATTCATGTTTGTTTCTGGTACCGTTCTTTTAACCTACTTTATGTATAATTAATTCCTTCATTTAGGAAAGAAGAAAATTGCCCAGCATATTAAAATCAAATTATCAAGGAGAAAGGAAATGCCAAAGACACTCATCCCATTGAATATATATATTCAATGGGCTGGAGTGTCTTTGGCATTTTCTTTCTCCTTGATAATTTGATTTTAATATGCTGGGCAATTTTACATGTATGTGTACTTAGGGTAGTCCTTATTTTTCGACTTTCAAATTTCTTTTTTCTCACCCTCCAATTTTTTTCCTTTGGCTGTAAAAATATTATTAAGACCAATTTTTTTTAATTAAAAATAATTAACCCGTGCCGCAACGAGCTTGAAGTTCGTATCCTATAGCTGTATTTTACAATATTGCGAAAGGTGGTCCTTATTTTTCCCACTTTCAAATTTATTTCCCCCCCCCCCCTAAATTTTTCCTTTGAATATAAAATATTATCTAAATCATTTTTTTTTAATTAAAAATGATTAAAACGTTCCCTAACGAGGTTCAAGTTCGCATCGTGTAGACGCATTTAGCAGCTATACTCAATGTCTGACCCTTTTCCTTTTTCACATTTATGTAAACACCGTCGGCTGTCAGACACTAAGAAATTATTTCAAAATAGCACAACCCCACAGTGTTTGAAGGGGATGTAATTTGAGTACACTACAGCGACGCGAAGGGGGTGGCAGAAATGTAAGCAAGTGCTTTCTCACCTTCCCACACTCAGTTCAGTGTTAGTTTCCATTTGATGTTGTTAGTTTGTCGCTTTTCTTTCTCTAAACTATGGCGAGCAGTTTGAGGAGTAGTAGTGGAAGCATTTATTTAATTGGCAAAGTTAATCATCAGATAACAGGAAGCAAGTTGCCATCAAACCAACAGGTTTTATCAGTCTTGTTTAACAACATACTAGAGGTGAACTTGACTATCAGTGAAAGTGCGAAATTAGTCGCACAGGAGTGCCTTATATTTTGGGCGAAAGCTAGAATTCCTACAAGAGCTTTACACCATTGTGAAAAGAAAATTATAGAACTGCATTCAGAGTGGCGCAATCTGCAAAAGAATTATCAGAGATCGACAGATGCTTCCAGAGAACGAAAACAGAAGTTTACTTAGAATTTAAATGATCTATTTGATATTGTTCAAGCAAATGCCTTAGAAATTATTAAAATAAACGAGGATAAGCGTTTTTTAATAGAACAACGAAAACCAGAAAGTCACGCATGTTTTGGAGAAGTAGATAGAAATTTGACGGAAAAGAGTAAAGAGCTATAGTTAGATATTCAAAAGAGGCGGAACGACAAGTCAAAATCTCCACAGATCCAAATAATCCACAAGTCATGGAAATTACGGATACTTCTTCTAGCAATTCAAGTAATACTTGTATTCCTAACATCATAGACAACCCAGAAATAGAAAACTTACAGAAGAATTTATGTAATAAAGAAAGGAAGAGTATTATGACTCCAAAACTAGTCGCTGCTCCCGACAGATGCCAACTGAGTCAGAGGGATTCTCGAAGCTGCAGCTAAAGCCTTGGGACACAATGTCGAGGATTTGGCTATCAATCGCAGTTCAATTCAACGGTGTCGTGAAAAGTTAAGAAAGAAACAAGCAGAAAGGATAAAAGACCTGTTTAGTGAAAAGGATCCTAACTTTGTAACTGTTCACTGGGATGGTAAGTTACTTTCTGCCTTAAATGTAAGAGATTCTAAAACTGAAAGACTTCCAATTATTATAACTTATGAAGATCAGAAACAATTGCTTGGTGTACCCACATTGCCAAATTCAACTAGAGAAGAACAATCACGGGCTGTTTGGAATGCTTTACAGTATTGGAGTTTGGAAAACAAAGTACAAATATTTTGTTCTGATACCACAGCGTCTAATACGGGCCGTTATAATGGAACTGTTATTCGCTTGGAACATCTAGCTGGAAGTGAAATGTTGTATTTCTCTTTCCGTCATCACATCTATGAGTTGGTGTTACAGAGCGCGTTTAAAAATGAAATAGCTCAAGTTACAAGCAGTCCAGATATGGAAGTATTTAAAATACTGAGAACAAAAGGGAAATCTATAAATAAGTAGAATTTTCAGAACGGAAAAGAATATCTACATGAGGCTTTCTGCAACAATGAAGTGGAAGAAACGGTCACTCTTTTTTTAAAAGAATGTTACAAGAAAAAGAATTAAAACATGATTATAGGGAACTCATAGAATTGAGCGTTATATTTTTGGGGACAAATGTAGACTCTGAATTAAAAATAAGACCACCTGGAGCTTTGCACCATGCAAGGTGGATGGCAAAGGCTATTTATTCCATCAAAATGTTTTTGTACCGTTTTGAATTGCTTCTCAGTCCAAGTGACGTCACTAGCATGAAGGATATTTGTTTATTTCTAGTGAAAATATACGTAAAATCATGGATGAACGTTTCAGCAGCAATAGGAACCCCAAAGCAGGACTTGAGTTTTTTTAAATCATTAAAAAAATTCGAAGAAGTAAATAAAACCATTTCTGCAAGTGCTCTGAATAAATTCAGTCGTCATTTGCGGTACTTGAATGAAGAATTATGTATTTTGTCACTCTTTGGTGACGAGATCGACTGCGACACCAAAACAGAAATGGTAAAAAATTCGGTGCGAGAAAGCTTTGGAACTGAGAGGACATACGTTGTTCATCCTGGTGAAGTCACTAAAATCTTGGGTAAGTTTCTTTTTACATTTGATTTGCATCTTAATGCTTAAATCAGTTTAATCTATAAGTAAAATATATACGAAATCATAATAAAGTTTGAAAAATGTAATTACTTACCTGATAATAAAATTTAGTAAAAGTAACTGGTCTTAACTCGAAAAACTCGCTTTATCAAATTTTTCTTGTATAGCAAATATAAATAAAATTGAAGACATATCTTACGTTAAAGACCATATATTTTGAATTGGTGTATAGTAAATAGTATTTTTAAACTAGTATAGCTTAGCCTTAAACTAACATAGCCTAAGGGTAAGCGAGTTTACTGACTTTTACCTGCAATAGGAAAAATGATATGACAGATAATTTCAACCACATAATATTTGATTTGCTACAAATT
The DNA here is from genome assembly GCA_963978545.1 of Linyphia triangularis. Taxonomy (NCBI): domain Eukaryota; kingdom Metazoa; phylum Arthropoda; class Arachnida; order Araneae; family Linyphiidae; genus Linyphia; species Linyphia triangularis. The sequence goes on along the minus strand of OZ021723.1, from coordinate 32,129,914 downwards.
ATTAAAATCTACAACATCTGATTTATTTTTAATATATTTATTATTTTAGATAAGAAAATTGAGGATTTTGTATCGGCTAAAAGTTTGAACCTGTTTAAGAATCTTAACATTAATTCTGATTTTTTAAAAGTATCACCCATCTCTTGGGAATCAAATACTTCTTACCAAAATGCCACAGATACATTAAAAAATCTGCATGTAGTAAATGACACTGCAGAAAGAGTAGTAAAATTGATGCAAGATTTTAATGGACTCTTAACTGTAAATGAGGAACAAAAAGAATTTGTTTTGCGATGTGTAAACGACCTCCGCCAGCGATACCCTGATTGTAAAAAAGAAACATTAAAACGAAAATACCAGTAAAAAGTGCTAAACTTTTATTGGATGAATGTTAGATTTCGTTTATTTGTTGAAATGTATCGTTATTGTTTAACGTTTTTTATTTTATTTACGAGAATAATTTTATTTTTTTCCATTTTTTGTGCATTTTTGCCTATTTAGTGCCCAGTGTACCAAACTTCAATTCAATATCGATCGGATTGATATTAATGTATTTGAATACAAAATTTAACATTATTATAATATATCATTAACGAAAAAATTCAGGGGGTTGCGAAGAAATCGGATAATAATTATTTTTTAAAAATTTTTTTTTTAAAAATACCATTTTTTCCAACTGGAGGCTCATTGCGGCACAGATTAATATTAATTTATCGGTATGAAATTTGTTGTACTATTAAAATAGGCCAAAAGGGGGAAAATGAGGGGGTGAGAAAAAAAATTGGACTAAATTTCATTTTTGACACCATATAAGGACCACCCTAGTGTACATGTACATGTCATCCTTTACCTTAAAAGAATCAGCTTTAAAATCTACAATCATTTGGAAAACGAAAATATTCAAATATAAATATATATTTTCAAACATGTTTGTTAATGTTTTTCAAAAACAGAACAAAATAATGAAGATATTTTTTCTGCTTTTAATTACTTCTAAAATGCAAACAAATATAAATACATTTATTATAACTTTTTTGGGAGAAAAAATCAATAAATCTCCCTCCTTTTAATCATTTTTAAAGAAGTAAAAAAAAAAAACTTTTTAAAGATTGCAAAAGAATTTTACTGTTTCATTTTTCTATTTCAGTTAAAAGCAGATTTAAAAAATTACAACTTGGAACTTTTGACTTGTAACTGAAAATCCCAAATCTTCTAATTGAAATATGATATTTTAAATACACCTGAGCAGTTTTCAATATCGCAAACTCTTTGCCTTCTTCGACAAATAAAGAAATAAGAGCGTGTAAAATGAACCTAATGAAATCATGTTCCTCCAGTGTATGACAGAAGGTGGTATCTTCCACATGATCGATGACATTTCGTACGGGAACCTCTACTTGAATCCGAATGATGGATGAGGCAAACAACAAGAACAGACAACTCGAGAGCCTCACAGCGGTATTCTTCAACAACGCATTTTTATTAATGTTGCTCCATCAGCTTCTACTATGAGACCACAGAAAGAGCAACATTATCTTTTTAACTATCTGCTGGCAGTGTGACTCTAAGATTGATATGATACAAGACATGGTTAAAGCCGAGAATGATGAAAGAAGATCACACTGAAAATTTTCACCTAGTGGGATTTTATGTATGAAGTAAATTAAGAAAAGTCACCAGCAAGAAAATATCTAGATGCATTTAAAAATATTTAGGATTATCTTACAAAATGTTAATGGTCCATTTACAGACTTAGCACTCGTTGTTTTAACTTTAAGTTAACTAATAAATTGATCTACATTAAGGTATTTTCATAAACCACGCAACAGAAGGTTAATCATTATGGAGCAAGTGCAACTTGAAACTAGCAGTTGGTGCTTTAAATAAGCTAATAGATTTTTCTAAAATTTGTCGAATAAATTCCATTAAGTTTTTAGCCTGAAATAAGTTTTGTTTTATTTATCATTACAGAATTTAAAATTCTAGGACTTCCAAGAAAAACACAAAAATTGGGAAGCATATAAATATTTTGAAATACATAATTTGAAGAAATTTTTTATTTCAAACTAATAGTTGCCCAATAAGGAAAAACCTTACTAATTACGGTTTCCAAAAATGTCCGAAACATACAAAAAAAAATCCAGTAAAAAGTCAAGCGTACTATTATTTTGAAAATAATAACTATTGAGTGAAAAGTTTTGCTTGGAATCGATAAATCAAATTTACAATGAGATAAAAAATATGTTTTTCAACCAACCCCACAAATTTCAACTTTTCGACCAAAGCACCAAACAAATCGCAAAAGAAATATAAAGTCTTTTAATTGCATTATTTTGTTTCTAAGTTATAAATATTGAATTGGTTTGAGTTTAAAAATTAATTTGATGCTCCTTCACTAATCAAAATTTGTCGAGTTTGAAGAAAAATAATTGTTTACACTTAGAGAGCACTATCAAGTCTTTTGAAGTTTTATTTTGTAAAAATCCAATTTTATATATCTAAAATTTAAAAAAAAAAAAAAAAAAAATTCAGTTGTCACCTAGAATTTTCAAACCAATTTAAATGTTTCTCTTATCATGTAAAAACTTGACATATATAATTAGAAAACTGTAATAGCAACTGGGTTTTTTCGTATACTTTTATGACAAAATAAAATGGTTCCAAAAATCCACTAAAATATTACGAAAAAAGTTTTATAGAAATAACGATACTCTCCCCAATACGAAATTTAAATTAGTCGTACTTAATGTTATATTAAATTCCTCGGATATTTTACTAAAATATCAACAATCATAAATTTCTTAGATGTAAGCACGAGATGCAATTATTCAATAAAGCCTTGAAATTTTTCGTATGCTGTAAAAAAAATAGGGCAAGGTTTATTCAGCCTTTTATCCCATAAGTGGGATGATTAATTGAGAACTAAGCATGCTTGAGAGCTAAACACTTGGGGTTCCACGTCAGACTGACCATTTGACCGAAACAATGCTGTATGGCATCCCGGGGTCCATGGTCAAGTAAGCTAGATTGGACAGAGCAGGCCAAGACCCCCCCCCCCTCCCCCCGAGGGCTGTTACATCACTGAGTTAGTAAAAAAATGCGTTTTCGAATATATTGTTTCATATTTTTATGAACAAATAATTTGAATTATGTCATTTAACTTGGATGACTATAAAAAGAGTGGGCACCATATCATGAGAAAGCACGAGATTCAACATTTAAATTCGAAAAACATTTTAAAATTCTCTATCGACAAATAACAATAAAGGGTACCCCACAGTTATTAGAGCTCCAAGGATCCAAATCTAATAGATACTAAATAAATATCCCCAACTTGTTCTTTTCTTTTGAATGGTTTGGTATTCAGTGGATTGTTTTCCCCAGTGGTTTACCTGAAATAGTTAAGAAGAAGATTTGGTTAGGAAAAAGGAAATGCTTAACGAAATTTCAATTTTAAAAAAGCTAAGAAACGGAGACAAATAGTGCATGCGATTTTAAACTTTAACTTGTTATTTTTAGAAAAAGAACGTAAAAAAATGTAGAAGAAATAACGTACTTTTTTTTGTGGCCTACTGTTTGAAGTATTTCTGAAAACGTTTTTGGGTGGTTATTCGAGTTCCCTTAATTCAGGAAGAGAAAAAAAAATTTAAAAATTAAAACGTGAATGATCATTACATAATTAAAACTTGATCTATTTGTATATCCTCTATATCATTTAATGTCATTGTTCCAAGACTTTCAAAATAGTTAAATTTCATCAAAATCAAAATAAAACTGTATGTTTCATGTTATGATAGTACACTTAAAGGTTTAAAAAAGAACAAGAGGGAGTTGTTTTAAAATGTTAAACAGAAATCTTTCTCTTATTTTCAATATCAAGTGTGCAAAGTTCCATCAATAACAGTATAAAACTGTAGCTATCTATAAAAACATACCCATAAGAAAATTCTTTTTTATACAAATAAGAAATCTTTTAATATACTCAGTTCTAGAGAAGACAAAAATAATAATAAAAAACTAGATGAGGGCGTCTTTCTAGGACGTGTATAAGAAGTTTTTTGGATACAAAGAAAAGTGTTTACTTACAATAAGTTCCCCTATCAAATAAAAATGACATCGTATAAAAGGTTCTAAGGCACAATACAGATTCGGACGGCTAAAAAAATTCTATATTAGATCTGTTTTCAGTAGTAAAAGAAAATTGTGAACACCCATCATTAAAAAGTGGGGAAATTCTTACAACTCTTAATTGATTTCTTCTGTCGCCACAATGGGTCGAAAGTTGTGAAAATTGTGCTAAAAATATTTTAAATTCAAAAGTTAATAAATATCGGTTTGCGATAGTTCTTAAAAATTACTATTTTTTAATAGCAACACATCTACAAAATTTTAGAATTATACGTTAATATAACATCTTCTCTCGCCTAAACGGCGCAAAAGTTTGGAAATTGAAGGTAATTTTTTAAATAAGCCCACATTAAATTCATCTCATTTTGATGCGAACATAAAATTTACTCCATCTTTCAGATATAAAAATTATAAAAGCATCATTACTTGTAGTTTTTTTATTCAAATGATACATGTGTCTTCTGAAATTTTACTAATAAATTTAGCCCTTTACTGAAGTCCAGCTGTTTTTCCGGAAGTTTCAGTGATTATTTTTATAATTTGCTCAATTGCTTGTGGGTGTGAAGTATATTTAATTAAGTCCCAGCCGTTCATTAGCACATTATCCTGCATCATGTTCAGAAGTTCGTGAGAATTGATGGCTCTGAGAACTGGAGGCTATATCACATAACAACTTCACCAGTTGATGAGATCTACTTAGTCTGTAGCTCTAAGGAATAATAAATCTGCGAACACAATTTCCATCTGCGTCATTTTCCATTGCCTTGATAATCTGTCTAGCTACAAAGGTCATAATATGGCTTCTCTCATCAGTTAACATGGCCAAAAACATGTTTTATGGATCCGCAAAGCAAGTGTTGCGTAATATGACTGATTCGATTACTTCTTAGGCAAGTACTATGATAAGATCATGAAATGCCACAGGAATCTAGCACAGCCCTTTATGAAATAATGAATATTAATTTGGAACCATGGGGGTGCATAGACATTTAAAATAAACCCTGCCAAAGTTAGCAACTGTTTTGATGTGTCTGATATATAAAACCTCATATTCAATTGACAGTTGTTAGCCAAAGAGCAAAATTCCACATTCTTGGTTGACGCTTAGCTCTATTGGACGAACAAATGACAGAACTAAAGTCGATGCAAATGTCTAAGAGTATTTCTGATCAGAACTTGGGATGGTGGGATCAATGCCTGGCAAGTCACATTCAGTACAAGTAAAAGCAACAAGTGGAAGCTTTGCACATCGTTTCAAGTTCCGTCCAATGTCTCCGGTGTAAGTCCGATGTAAGTCGGGTTCGTGGGACTAAAATACTTGCCGTCTATGCACTCAAAAAGGGGCAGTAATGGCAAATCTTTGAAATGAAGTAAGCATATAATCCAATGGATTGGTCTCTGAAGTTTCCATTCAAACCTACGAATTACATCATGAAACACTCCAGTGTTCACGACCATGGCGTCATTGGCGACGATAATATGAAGGCTGCTAAAATTATCCAATAACGCATTGGTTACGTATTCAAGAATGCTGTTGGATATATCGACTATGTCTACTTTGAGGTGTAACATGCGCCAGTACATAGAACCAGGCTTCGATACAATACAGTAATGATCTTCGGCAATTGTTCTATGAAACTGCTTGTTCTTGAATATTTCGGTTGTTCAAAATTTGTCATGCCACCCATCAAAATAAAAGTCTGATAAAGTAAAACGATTTTGAGATCAATTTTTTCTTCTTTTTTTTTTTTTTTTTTCTTTTTTCTTTCTTCAATTCTTGATTTTCCACTCGATATTTTCTTCTACATGAGAAGAGGCTAGTATTTAATTCCAATATTAAAGCCAATTCATGTATACCACTCAATGCAATAGCATCCATAGTTCATTTGGACGTACTATATCTGTGGCGTGTATTTATTTTCAAGATTTCCTTCAATTTCAAAAATGTGGTGCTGTCGTGGCGGCAGCATGTACTAACCTGTAATTCTGAAAATTTGCACAAGTGTTGTTAAAAGTAGTAACTTTTAAGCAGTACCGCAGACCAATCAACGAAATCTATGATAATTTATTAATTTTTCAATTTTAAGCACTTACAGTAAAAATTTCAAAAATTTCGAATCATTGAAGCGACCGAAGATATAAGTTCAAAATTATAAGACTTTGCAAATTTTTTTATGATAAGAGTTCGCAACTTTTCCGCAGTAGAAAAATCTAAGATGCTTCTCCTTTTTTTCGAGCCACCCTACTACAGATACTTGACAGAAAATGTAAAAAAAATAACAATAATAATAAATTATTTTTAAAACATTGCTTAAAACTAAAAAAAAGATCAGAATAGAATAAGCCAAATGGTACATATTTTACTGTGATGAGTGTCTTCAATTTATATTCAAATATTATAATAAAAAAAATTGAGTTTAGATAGCTCCAGTGGTTGAAAGCTCTATCTGCATGATCTTTAAACTGAGAAAATGACTTTTCTCAACGTCTTTGATATTTTAGGAAGCCTCTGATTTCAACCTTCCCACCACCTTTTCCATACTTGAAACCAAATATTTTTTAAATACTAATAAATACTTGGCTATTAATTATCAAAAATTACTTGAAGAACGGCTGTTTGGATTTTGTTAATTGAGTTCAGCTACATAATTCTTCCACAAATACTTCTCATGCATCTAAATAAGAAATTTCACAAAAATTAGTGATTTCATGATATGGCCAACAAATACCGAGCCTAAAGAGGCCCAACTTGTCCCTACCTAATTGACATAATGTTTTATTTTATCGGCCTCAATATTCGTCGAAGAATGCGCCGTTGTTATAAGACGCATATTTTACCGAGTTAAAATAATTATTTTTCCATGTAACTTGCCACAAACTAGTATTATTCAAAACAAAAACATAACTACTAGATTCATCATAGTTTTAAAATTATTATCACTTTGCGTATAGCAAAGAGAGCCAAAATGTCCAGTGATTACAGCAGAGAATTGTCCAGTTAAAATTTGTTAACGATCACTTATTATTGTTGTTATATCTAGTATCAAATAAATTCATATATTTAAAAACCATACTTCACTGATATTGTGGCCAAACAAAACAGCAAGAATAAGCTGACAATCTCTGTTAATCCAATTAAGTATGTTTTTAATTTCTCTATAGAATTCATAGTAGTGAGAAGCAATGTGACTTATGAGGAACTTAAAGTGTATATTGGTGAAAAATGGTACTCAATACATAAAGATATGCTCAAAAAATTTATTAAACACATTGTATAATAAATTGTTTGAATGTTTATAATAGATTTGAATAATATTAAAATATATATATATATTATTCAAATGTATTATAAAAATGTATCACACAATAGGAATTCAAGTTTATTATATTAACAAAAAACAATGAATTGATGTCAACAAGTAATTTTACTATACTTTGTTATTCTGATCTTTTTCGACTGTATTTAAGGTACTTGACCACCTTGGAAAAATAAAAAATATAAAATTTTTAATAATTTTTTTTGAGGTCCTGTATAAGATATTACAATGATTTTTTTTTTTTTTTTTTTTTTTTTTTTTTTTTTTTTTAAACTTTTACTTGAAGCTTATATAATACAAAAATAATAGATTTTTTAAAATTTCAATTTTGAGCAACTATCCTGGAGGCGCCAAAGTTGAGGCCTAAGAAAATGGTGTCCCACGGCGGACAGTTAATCTCAGGATTGGTAAACCTGGAAGAAAAAAAAAGAAAAAAAAAAACACGGAATCTCTGAAAGAAAGGTTCCTTACGTGACAATTTACCACAAATTGCCAAAAATAAAAGAAATAAATAAAAAAATGCCGGATGTTTGAAAAAATGGTTGAAATAACACCGCTGTTTTTCACTATTCTTCACTAAAAAAAAAATTATCATTAATTTTTTTGGCAAAATGTGGTACATTGGCATACAAAACATCTCAACAAACAAAACAAGACCAAAATCATTGAAATCGACCGAGTAGTTTCGAGAAAAACGTGTTTAAAATTTTTACTCGCTATTTTTTTCAAATAGTTTTTCAAAAATCAAGTTTTTTCACTTACAATTTGTTAATCTGCTATCCCGGAGCCGTAAAACTCTGGAAAGGTATAAAAAAACGTGCACAAAAAAAAAATCGATTTTTTTTTTTTTTTTTTTTTTTTTTTTTTTTTTTTTTTTTAAATTTATAAGGTGGTCAAGTACCTTAAACTTTTGAAACATTTCATACTAAAATTACATTTTGCTAAAAACTACTACGTTCCAATTTTTGAGTGCCAAAATATACAGTCACATTGTTTTATTCATACTAATTAATGGTAATAATTAAAGCAAAACTAAAGTTTCTACCAAAATGAATAAACTTTTTGACATTTAAAAGAAAAGAGAAATTTTAGTGCTTTCCTCTCTTTCCAAAGTGACTGTTACTAAATATAAATTTTTGCTCGAACAATGTCCATTGTTAGCAACTAAGTGAAGTGCTTTCGAAATCATCTTGAGTAACAATATTCCGAAGTCTTGTGTCGAGAATCATTTAATAAACGTGGATGCAGCGAAACATAACTTTGAAGAGGCTAGTTTCTCTCACTTAAATAGCTTAGAATTTCTGTTAAGAAAATGGCAACGCTAAAATATCGCTATTTTTGTTTTAAAACAATACTTACTGTTATGTTTTTTAAATTTTTGTGATATAATTTTATTCTTTGTTTGGAAGTTTTTTACTAATTAATTTCATTCTTTATTAATGCGAGTAATTGTTGCATAGAGGGGTAATAATGTGGTATTTTATTAGACCGTTGTCTGGAAAACTAAAATCTCACTCCAGTGTTACAAATTTTCGTCGTTGATAACAGCGTAAAATACCTATCTTCGTTAATAATTTTCTAATCGAGTTCAAAAGTTGAATTGTGACTATCACTAAAATACTTCTTATAAATATGCTTAATTAGGGTACAGCTGGTCGAGATATCAAGCATATACAATCCACAACACTTCATGACTGAATTCATCCTCTGTTAAGATTGACGACATATAACGAAAATCCTACAAATTTTGAGTTTTCTTGTTACAAACAAAACTGTTATAAAGTTGACGAGTTTAAAACACTCGGTAAGAATAATTTTCAACAAATATCACAATTTTAATCCGATACATCTCATTGCAGCTATTAAGTGAAATCCTCATTGAGTTACTATAGAAGCACTCTTCCGATAGAATTTTGAAGAACTTTCAGTGACAATTTCCAATTCAGTCCTATGTAATCATCCTGATCGTATTAAGGACTGCAAGCTGATGTATGACACATGTACCAAGTGAGTCTTAAAATATACCTACCAAAATCAAAAGTCATTTTCTAGAGTAATACCACATCCAGTAGCACAAAGCCTCTGGCCGTTTCTACGGATCTTGTCCAATCTCACCCTGTGCTGAATAAAATATACTGGAAGTTTTGAAATAGTGATGGAGAGTTTTAAAATTGAAATATGATGTTACAAGAAAAAAAAGGAGGGGTAAAAGTTATGTTTTGTGATGTTTTGGACATTTTTTTTTTTTTTTTAATTGTGTATTTTGGAACGATAATTAGAATTCGACATGGATTGTAGTCCGAGAGGCGACTGCATGTTTAGATACCTCATCGAACATCATTCTGAATTTTTTATAGAATGAGGAGAAAGTTAGTAGGTTACGAATCCACTGGTCTGCCGTAGCAAAAATGGCCGAAACTGGTCAAAAATCGATTTTGAATGAGTTGAACTAAATCCGATTGCCAAATATACCATAACTTATCAAATAATTAGCATTCTTTTTTATTTGGTAACTTTTGATTCTTTAATTTTCATTTAAGAAGGAATCAGACGATTCAGATACCTGGCGACGGCTTTCTTGCATCTTTTAAAAATGAGCCAAGTTGGCAATAAATATTACGTCACTAATGGCGTAACTGATATCGCCAATTTGACTTACTTTTAAAACATGCTTGTTTTCCGACCCAGAGTTCAGAAATCGTTTGCTCCCTTCTTCATTGAAGATCAAAGTGCGATTGGTTTACCAGACGAAAAAGTGGGCTCATTTTTTGGCAAGTTATGACATATTTGGCTATTGGATTTAGTTCAACTCATTCAAAGTACTTTGACCAGTTTCGGCCATTTTTGCCACGGCAGACCAGTGGATTCGTAATCTACCAACTTTTCTCCACGTTCCATAAAAAAAATTTAGAATGATGTTCGTTGAGGTACCTAAACTTGCAGTCGCCTCTCAGTCTATTGGCCAATCTTCCCAGAACTCCTGTTTCCGACATTGGCCAACACAGCTGTGCTATCTAGGATGTGTAATGAAAGGATTTTTGAATATAAGTACACGGCATTACGGCATTTTCTTGAACATGTCTCTGCTTTAGCATGAACGTTTTTTGGGAGGATGTCACTTCACTTAATTACCCAAAACTTAATTACGATGTGGCTTTGACTGGCTCTCTTATTTCCCAGACCTAAATTCCTTAAGATCCCCTATTTTCTCAGGTGTTGGATTTTTATTTATAGTGTCATTTGAAAGACATGGTATAGAGACAGAATCCTACGACTTTGTCCGACAAGAAAATGAACACTGAGAATGAAATATTGCCATCCCAACAGACGTTCGAATAAATGTGATGGTTAATTTTGCCGTGTGTGAAAAACTATTGAACAATGTATATGGCATGTAAACTAACGTGTCATATACATTTTGTAATTTCCTATTATTATAATCTGTCTATTGTTCTATGTACATGGGCGCCCCCAGGAATATTTACAAGGGGGTGCAAGAGTAGATTTTTATCAAAATCATTAATTTTTTTAGACATACTAATTAATAATTATGCATTGTAAATTATACTCTTTGAGAACAGTTAAAATTCATGGTATATATTTTTGAAAGCGCAACCCTGTTGAAGAGGGGGGGGGGGGGATACAAAATAGTAAAAATATTAAAATATATATTTTAACGATTTTTTTTATCATCCAACTAATCTCACGGCATTCAAGAAACAGTGTTTAGAATAAAGGTGCAAAAGACAGAAGATGCAAAAATACCAGAAGAGTAAAAAATTTTTATTTTTTCTAAGTTTCAGATATAATAATAATAATAATAATAATAATAATAATAAAAATAAATGAAACATGAAGGCAATATTGAAATATGTTCAATTGAATTCTAAAAATAGACTTAAAAAAACAAAATATTTGTCTAGAATTTTGAGAACTACACAGGAAATAATGATACAGTAAAAGAAATAAGCACTACTGCTCATCAGCCTCTAATAATCAAAGACAACAAGTGCCAGAAAATCGTCACGGAAGTAGCTTTAAAAAATGACATAGGAGAGAAACAAAAGACTAAATTAATCGGAAAAAAATGCTTAGTTTAACATAAGAGTAAAAATCGGCTTATGGCTTTTTTTTATCTTGGAATTTACATCTTTTCCCTCATTTCTCTAAAATGTTCAAAAGCCAGGGGAGTGCAAGTGCACCTCCTTGCACCCTCCTGGGGACACCCATGTCTATGTACGTGTTCAATAAAGTTTTATTTCTGATCAGTACATTTTGGTACACCCTGTATGTAAATACTATAGTTTAGCTTCAAATGATTGCAAATAGACTTCGAATCAACATTTCCCTTATTTCCGTTTGTAGCTTCCGATTGAATTTTGAAATGGGGACTCATCTTGCCGAAATCGTTCAATTAGCATATTATTGCAAGTGTCCATGTGTATATTGTATGTTGACTTTAGACAAAGAGGAGGATTGTGTTCGTATAATCTACATACTATGTTAGTTTAGTGGAAAAGCAAATAAAATTTGCATTCTTAATATCACATTTTCTATTTATTTTTTTAAATATTGCGAATAATTCTTTTGATGTTCGGAATTGTTTCAAATTAAAAGTATGCAATTGGATAAAAACTCAGATTAATTATTTAAACATTTCATTTTATTACGAGCAAAAGCTTAATGGGAGAAGCTCAGGATAGAGCTTTTCGTTCCATTAAGCATTTTACTCTGCATTTACAAATTATATGAAAGAGATCCCTTTAAATATCACACCAAGCAGCACAAATCATTGAAACGTGTTAGTGGAGGTATATTTATCATGTGTGGAAACAGGTAATTGAAAAAGTAAAAAATAACTATTAAAAAACTGAAATGTCTCAAAAAGCTTTCCTACTCTTTCAAAACCTCAAGTGCGAACTAGTTAAAGTACTTAAACCATTAAATGGCAATAGAAAAAGGACGTTAAAAACATATACTTTGAAAGAAATATATATATATATGTAGACTTAAGAAGAAGAGTTTTGATTCATTCAATGGATACTGTCATTTTGCTTAAGGCGATAATAAATAATAAACATTTTTTGAGTTTGATAAAAAATTATTTGTAATACTTTGATAAAAAGAATTATTGTAGGAACATAGCAAAATATTTAGTTCAAAATAGAAGAAAAGACGTCCGTTTACTTCATTCGTAATACATTTTACTTTTATTTTTTGCACAGAACATAAGAAAACGGGATGAATTCTCGTTGAGATGAACATAAATCACAACTTTTGCAGCATTCATAACATTTTTCTCATTTTATGAGATAAATCATGCAAAATATTTAGTTTTGAATTCGTTCGTATATAACTGTCTGCAAAAGAAAATTATTATCCATACAAAACTATTGATATGCGTCTAATAAAAAAAATAAAAAAAACTGAATAATATGAGAAACACTTCACCGAAAAAAACATTTTTATTTCATTTCTTTCCAAATCATAAGTACATTCAGGACTTTAGTCTAAAAACGTTATAAGCAAAGAGGCATTTCAAACAGCGTCGATGCAACAATAAGAAAAATTACTTAAAGTATATTTTCGTGAAGAATTTCTACGCCTCACACAATTTTCTTTTTAATGTACGAAATATATGACAATTGTTTAGTTTTCTCTTATATATTTTTATGACAACCCTTTTCATCCTTTATAAAAAATATTGATAAAGGATTTACCAAATTAAAGACCAAGAACTTTAAAAACCTTCATGAAGAATAGCTTATTTACAATTGCACATTGTGTTATTTGTTTGAAAATCGAAGTTAAATAATCTTCCAACATTTTCTTAGGGAAAAGAGAAAGTCGTAATTAAAGCACGTTGTGAAAACCTAAATCATTTTATTCTTTCAGAAATAGAATACTGTATTCAACTCTAATGAACTTCAAAAACAATAATTGTCCTGAGCTATTTTAAACGCACAGGTTCCTTATAGACCTACTAATTTCAAATTAAAAAGTTACTTAATTTAACTTATTTCACTCAAAATCTTTTCTCAACACCACACAAAAAACAACGATACTTCAACAAGTCAAATGCTTCAAGTCTTGAAAAATGCAGTCAGCCATTGGCACAAAATTGCAACATTTCAGCAAACAATCTTCCAGCCTGATATACGAGGAGATATAACATCTCTCCCTAAATCAAAAAGTGTGGTGCCTCTTAGTGGTCTGTCACACGACCTTTTTACCCATCGTGGGTATCACAGGAGTAATAAAATAAATTGCCTTCGGTAACCAATTTCTTGGTGGCTAGTTGATCTACCGTATAAATCACGATATCTTCTCTCTAAAAATAGGGGCTAAAGCTTTCCCTGATGAAACCAGAGTTACTCTCTTTTTTTTTTTTTTTTTTATTTATCCTCCAGGGGCAGTGATCACTTCTCGAACATCAAATAGTGAATATGTACTTTTGCCTGAGGGTATAAATCGTACGTATTCGAGTGTGAATAAGAGTTCGCTGATAAAAATTGTTCCTTTAAAATTCTTGAATTGTATCAGCATTTCTCTTTTTTGTATTTTTGAAAAAATTCCCATTGTTGCGGCAATCACCTTTAAAGAGTGCTATTCTACGTTCTGTACAGAAAACCGGTTTTGAATTTGAAAAAAATATGATGACTAGAGTATGATTCCAATTTTTATATAGCACGTTAACCATCATATAATGGTTTCAGGCTTCATTAAATCGACCAAATAAAATACTTTTCAAAAATCCACTATTTGTTTTTAAGTAAAAATAATACAATCAAGTTGAATTTAGGTATTATTTCATAGCATTTAAAATTTGATTTCATTGTTTTGAATTTTAAACTCTAAAAATGTTACGAATATGATAGATCTAATTACAACAATTTTTATAAGTGGGAGGGGGATTTTATGATTGAATAATTGAAAGAAATACTAAATTTTATCTCATTGGTCATTTAATCAATAGGTTAATATAGCAGATATTCTGTTCGATAGATTATATGGCAGTTGATTGTTTAAAACAATAGGAAATGTTCTAAAAGCAATATGAAATGTTTTAACAACAATATGAAATATTTTAAGAACAATATTTAACACTGTTACATTTTATGACAGATCAAATCCCAACAAAAATATCTCTGTAAAAAGGCTCGAAGTTTTTCAAGCAATAGCTATGGCCATGAAAAGTATTAAAATAGAGCCTAATTAAACGCTGTTCTAAATTACAGAGACTAAAAATTAGTAAGATTTTCCTCTCAAAGTCAAAATTCCCCTTCATATGCCAAAATATCCAGCTACAAAAATGATTGTGACACTTGGTCATTACGCATTCTGGATCACTGGTTTGTTGTGTTGGTTCTATGACGCGTAATGGCAAAGTTGCACCAAGTTTTTTTCCTTTACTTAACCATTATATTCTAAAAACAAGCATTTAATGCATACAAAAAGATATGGAGACACATAAAAAATTCTACACAGATATTATAAAATCTAACTCTGACAATAAATCTGCTTTTTAATTTTCTTCTGTTTAAAACATTCGGATCATTACTTAATGTTTAAGGAGATTTATATGCCCTAATTTTTCAAACTCACCAACTTAAAACATATTTGACATTTATGTCAAAAATTTAACAAAAAAAAATCAAATACTTCTCTTTTAAAGTTGGTAGTATTTCTCTTTTTTTTTTTTCTTTTTTTTTTTTTTTTTTTCTTTCTTTTTTTTTTTTCTGTCTCTTTTATTTTATGTTTGAAAACCTAATAGTCAACTTCATTTTATTTTGTTTCAACCACAAGCATGCAAGTTCGATAAATGCTTGTCCTTTAAACATCTGACACCAGCATCATTTTACTTTCTCTAAATTAACCTAAGCATTATCTATTTAATCCCAAGTACTGATTAAAAACTCTTGACCGATAATAATTAACGGTACGATAAATTTATGTTATCATTTACAACCTTCAAGAACTGTCTCTTTTGTTCAAAGCAAAAAAATTATTACGTCAATTAAAATTCTCAGAAGGAGATTAAAAGTTGCAATTTTTTGTAACAGCTTTATTTTTCAGCATTTTTACCTAACAAATCTTTAGCTTCTCTGATTACCTTTCATTCTTTTTTTTTTTCCCCCCTTTCTTTCTTTTTCTTTTTCTTAGTTTTTGAGTATAATGTTCTTAACATTCATTCTTGTCCCTCCAGTTCTTTAATATTAACTGTAAAGAATTTAAGTTATGTGTCATGAAAAAAAGAACGTTGAAGAAATGACGTGTGAGGAACATTAATTAAGTTTTAAGAACATGAAATAATTATTAAAAATGCCCAATGAAAGGAAAAATAATCAATAACTTTTGTGGACTAGAAAATCGAGTCTCTTATTGTTTCGTAAAGATTTAAGTTTCTGTAGAATACAGAAAAAAAATATTCTCTGTCAGAAGCGTGAACAAACTGGTAATTAAAGTTGCCTTATGAAAGAGAACTGCGGTGGATACTTAATTAGAAAGAAATGAGAAATGAAATATGAGCAACGCTTAGAAGTATATTGTTATAAGTCAATAAAGTTTAATATTTCTTTTTTATGGGACTTACATGAAAACAATTTTAGCCAAATGCACTCTTTGTACTTTTTTCTGTTTATATGCTTATGAATAAATTTATTATTCAAATAAATATTTCTGGATGCTTTCAAGATGCTTATTTTGGGTAATGTAGAGATAAATTGGATATAGTTATAATTTTGTAATAATTTCATTAATTTGATTATTTTCATTGCACTTATATACTATGATAGAAGAAGGTAAAATATAAACTATTTAATTTACTATACTTGCAAAAATATAACATGGTATATTTTAGAAGACATCAATATAACGAATTTCAAATAATGTTTTATATAGTGGTAATTATTATTACTCTAAAATATTTTTTAATATTTGTAACAAATAGTAGAAATAAAATACAATACAATTATTACAAAAGTGGTTTATTGAATTAATTTTTAACCATACAGTAGACCGTGGTAACTTTGGGACATTGCGTAATTTTCGACTTTTGAATTTCCTGCCAGCACCTTACGTTATAATTTGACACGCCTTTACCCCTTCAGCATACTCTGGTAAGTGATGTTATTTTGTGGCAAACATTTAAAGTTATAATTGTATTAATGTCCGAAGGCAGACCAGCTTGTTTTTACCATAACTAAGGTGTTTATCGTTCGTATTGAAATCTTCATTCGCCTTCGAAAAACTCGACATATTTTGTATATGTACTTAAAAATATATTATTTTATATCTATTTCGAGTGCTTTTGATACCTTTAAATCAGTTATTTAATTTAAGAATATCAATATTGTAAGTTTTCAACACTTAGTGTGATAGCATTGGGACACCCAAATATGTCTAATGAGGCCAGAAGAAACAAATGTAATTAAGTATGCAAGCAGCAACAATAATGTGAGGACTAATATTTCCCTACAAGACATTGAACATTGAATAAAGCAAAACTACAGCCTACTTTATCAACATCTAGAACTTCATGTTGGACGACAATGTTCTGGGATATACGAGGATAAGCTTTACCTAGAAAGGATCACTGAGATAAAAATAAAAAAATGGCGAAGAAGCACTCATCTCTCTAAGCCCGGTGAAATTTTTTACTCGAAAGATGGAATCATCCAGAAAATCAGCCAGCCTACTCAAGCTGACTGACAGGAAATTTTCAAATTTCAAGAACTAGTACCGTTTACCAAAAACTTTTTACGTTTATTTGAATAATTCATTTATGTTAAAATGTTTCTTACCTTTCTATGAAAATTTGTCTATCCTTTCTAAACAATCATGTTATTTTAAATCGTAAAATTTTCAAACTATTATTGAAATTTGTAAAATTATCGTAGAAATTCGAAATAACACCTCTTGATAAATGATCCTTTCTCTTGGCATTTCAACAGATTGATTTTCCCCTGGCGTTTCTAAGAAGAAAAAAAATTAGTCCTAAAGTTATTCCAATTCATGGGGTAGGATTGGAGAAAGATGAAGGATTTTTATGAAGGTATAATTGGTCGTAAAGTAAAACCATCTCCATATTTTGAAAAAACTAGGTTAACCATATAACACCATATTCTCAGAAACCTAGGTTACTATATTTTAATAGGAGTCATAAAAAAAGGGAAAAAGTATTAGTATAATAGAAATTAGTATTTACTAGTATACAGTTTCCATTGTTGGCTTATGGTATTTTAATAAACATATAATCAATTCAACTAACATAATTTTTTTTTAATAAATAGTGTATAATTCTCAATTGCGATTGTATTGTGCAAACGAAATTTATCTTTTTCCCCTAATCTTGATTTGCTTGTTTTAACTTAGTTGGAAACTTTTATTAATTTTAATTAACACTATGTAATAAGTGTCTATAATTAAAGACCCTAAGTTTAGAACATCAGAAAATGCATAAACATTCTAATGCAATCACGACGAATTAATTTATAAAACATAAAAAATTAAAAGTACAAAAAAATTGAAAAAAAAAAAAAAAATACTAACTATTTCAAATTTTTAAAATGGATGCCATTTATAATTATTAAGAGATACAAAATTATACATTTGACTTTTTCCAATTTTAAAAACTTCATCTGAAACCGTACCTTACGGTTTAGCCATTAAAGTAAAGCTTCCATATAAGTTATCCAAGTGCAACATTATTCAAAATTTTATAACAATCTGTTGGTTACTACAGGCTAAAAACGGTTTTAAACAAGTAAACTTTAATTAAAGAAAGTTATTATATGATATTTGATGTCATAAATAAACTACTCGTTGGAGTTCTTATACAACTTTTAGTCAATTTTAATGTAAAACTATACCAAGATGATTAAGTGTAGAGATACAATGTACCATACAAATATTTATATGGTAGCACTTAGTCACACCATTGCAAGTAATGAGTTTGTGCGTTTTTAAAAACAAATCTCCCTTCTTTACTGAACAACTTATATTAATTTTCACCATATGAACTCATGAAGATTTGTATATATGTTTTGTGAGTTTAATCAAATCCTTCAAATATTAAGGTAAATATTATTTAGAAATCTAGAAAAGTTGCACAAAGTCCTCACGTTTGACAGTATATTTTTAAATAGTCCAGTAAAATGTACCTATAAACATAAGCCTGTAGATGTGAAAATTTATTTGACATATTATGCGTGAAAGTCAATTTTGCCGTTAAAGTGTTGAGATCGAAATTTTGAATTTGTGATTCAATTTTCAAGTCCATGATTAACGTGACAGAAACTTGTCAAACCTTATTGGATGAGGAAGAAATAAATTCATATTGTATGTTTACAAGCTTGAAGTGGAACTGCTATGCAAACTGAAATTTTAAACTTCTGTATAAAAACGAGATGATATTTCTTAACTTGCAAAATGAAACTGAAGAATAAAATGTCAGGAACTTAAGATAAAGCTGAAACGTAACTACGTAATTTAGTTTAGTTATGGAACAGTCACGGTAGAAATATCCTTTAAAATATCTTTGAAAATTTAAAAAAAAAAAAACACCTCTTTGATCAGATTATTAGTTTGTCATAAAAAGAAATAGAACTCAAAATAAATACTATACGTATGGATAAGCGAGAAGATTATAAAGATAATGAAAATTTTAATTGGTCTAGTCGTAACACTTGTTAAGCATCCCGATTTTATTTTTACAATAAATCATTAAATAAATCATTTATGTGTGGGGAGGGGGGAGGCATCTGACATCTTAAAACGGGACGTACTAAAAGAAAATTTATCCTTGATTTAATAATTATTTTTCTAGTTTTGGTAATGTTTTGGGTTATTTAACAAAAATGTTTGTTATTTATGAAGTTTTGTGTGATGAAGGATTTAGCAAGTATTGTAGCCTTATGAGTTCATTATGATTTTAATCTTCTTTTTTTTAAAAAAAACAAAAAGAAAAAGAAACTGAGATTTATATATATATATATATATATATATATATATATATATATATATATATATATATATATATATATATATATATATATATATATATATATATATATATATATATATATATATATATATATATATATATATATATATATATATATATATATATATATATATATATATATATATATATATATATATATATATATATATATATATATATATATATATATATATATATATATATATATATATATATATAATATATATATATATATATATAATATATATATATATATATATAATATATATATATATATATATATATATATATATATATATATATATATATATATATATATATATATATATATATATATATATATATATATATATATATATATATATATATATATATATATATATATATATATAATATAATATATATATATATATATATATATATATATATATATATATATATATATATATATATATATATATATATATATATATATATATATATATATATATATATATATATATATATATATATATATATATATATATATATATATATATATATATATATATATATATATATATATATATATATATATATATATATATATATATATATATATATATATAAAAACAGGGCTAATTTGTTCTGAAACAGACTTCAAGTGGAATTTATAGAGTTTATAAACACTATCAGATTCTCGAAAGTGCACTCTTTCGAAGTGTTTCACGACTGTTGGATAGCAGACGCTGCAGAAGTATAACCAATTAACAAAATGGATTAAGATCTCGATTTTTAATTTTCTTTTTATTATTATCATTAAAATATAAATATTTAATGAGTTTTCCATTTAGCCTACTCTTTTGCTCAAAAATATTCCAAATTAGTAGAATGTATTTATTTGAAGTAAATTGAGTGGTACATTCAAGCTTCAAAAAAGTTTCATTTATTTTGAGAGAGACAAATATTATCTTTTCAAAATTCATTGAAAAATTTTATTGCACCAAAAAAATCTCGCAACTGTAGTTTGAAATTTCATCTACCTCGAATGCTAAAACACCTTCAAAACTTCCTTAAAATAGCAGAAAATATTACTTAACGAAATTAATGTAAAAATTGTTTTGCAGACATTAATTTTCCTCATACGTAAAAATAGTTTGATAAATTCAAGCATATTAACTTTTCCATACAAAATGCTTGAGTACAGTATTTTTGAACTAAAAAAGCTAGTTAAAGATATCACTTTTATTGATGTTAATAGCATTACAAATCAAATTATATGTGATGTTTCTATTTTAAGTAAGGCGAGTGCTAGTTTTATTTCACTTTATTTCAAATAAGTAAGCAAACGATTTTATTTTTGAGTATGACTTTTTTTCCAGTGTACATTTATCACGATATAATTGCTTACAGTGACTAAAGCGTTTCGACTTATATCTGCATAAAGAAACTTCATTGTAATGACATACGTCAACTCCAATGTATTTATACTATAAATATTACCATTGACAAACGCTGAAGTTTACTATGCACTAAATAAAGGCAGTTCAACTTTCAAAAAGCTCTTAGAAAAGCACTGGTTAGAATGACTAGAAATTTTATCTGTGAATACTCGAAGAAGGAAAAACGGTATGGCATAAAAAAAACTATTTCGAGCATTTTTTATGATTACTTTTATTTAACACCAGATTAATCATCTGTAGTATTCGAATTGATACCAATTTTTACCATAACATTGATTTCTGAAATCCATGATTTGGAATAATAAAATTTCCATGATTTTAAAATAGTGCTTTTACTTAATATACACATGTCAAATTTCAGGTCAATCTGGAAATAATAATTGGATTAAAATTGAATTTCAATTATAAACAGCCTGTATATAAGAATAAATAAACACAAAATTCAAGAAGCATCGCTATCATATTTAAAGATGAAAAATGTGCAAGAAAAAGCAATATTTTGAAATGATGACACAACTATCAATCACTATTTCTATGTTCGACCATTTTTCTAGTTACGTCCAATAAATTACCATACTTAACTCGTCTGAAATCTCACTTACATTCTTTGGCAAAAAATCTTGGGTCATCCCAAAATCACCCCTTCTTTATTAGAAACCATTGTTAAGAAAACAACAAATTAATCATCTGATGCATTCCTGGCAACGAAAGGAAGAATTATGATCTATTTCCTTCCAAATAGAATTATGTTTAATTCGTACAACCCTATCATCATTCACTCTAGAAATACTTCCTTCCTTGGTTGAGAAACAAAATATGTGCCTAATTACATCGCATTCGGTAACGAATTCATAAATGGTTTCAGACAGAACATTCCAAACTCGGGATAATGTATTTTCAGTGTCTAATAGCTAGTAGAAACCATTTACCAACATTGATGGCTTCTTAATTTTATTTCCACCACCTAAGCAGGCTCCATTACCATAATCATCTTGTAATTGAATAAAAACTTACAGCTCTAGCGAATTTAATTTCATTTGAAAATTCCTAAATTGAGAGTGCTAGGTAAAATATTATTTTTTGTAGACAGGTACTTCGGAATGTTACAACAGGGAATAATAGGGAATAATGGAATAATAGGGATACTTAGGGAATGTACATTTGCACTAACTTTTACTATTGAAATGTTTTATTAAATATATTATTTTATACCATCCAAATATAGTTAGTTAGTACCTTAGTTATGGATTATTATTTTTTTTTATTTAAATTTTCTTTGTCAAAAAATAATGTGGTAAAGAAACCACTTCAAATCTTTCAAATTCCTATGATAAAGAAACTATTTGCATATCATCCATTAAAAACATTGCAAGAATTTTTCGTTTGCTTAGCATGTCTTTCGGTTACGAAATTTAATCATAGCTAGAGAATATAGATCTTCTTTGAAACTAAAATACGATTTCAAGTCCAAAGTGTTTAGCAAATATACTTCCTTATTCAACCGGCTAGTTTTCTTAGTACACAGCATAATATTCAACTGAAGTCTAAAACAATTTTTCTCAAGCACTATTTTTAACGAAGTATTTTTTTTTTTTTTTTTTTTTTGAAAAATTGGCTCAAACCTTTCGAATTGTTTTGCCTGTTCAGACTTTGGAAAACAGGGGGATGATTAGATCGAGATTTCAATTTTGAAAACCATTGCATTGAGTTTCCAAACAGAAAAATTTAAATTGAATTAAATATTTTAGAGTAATTTTTTTCTATAAAAACCCCAACATATTTTTAATTTATAAGTTCGTCATTTTGCACCCAATAATTTCATTAATTCAACAGCCTACAACATAAATTTGGAAGGTTAAATTTGAAACACTTCCCGGGGTTGTTTTAGAAGAACATTTGAAACTAAGTAGTATTTACACTAAGTTCTCCGTTGAAACAACTCCTATCCAAATTGGTTCAGAAAATTTCGAATCATAAAAAAAACATATCTCAGATCTACGAGAAAAGTGACGCATCCCAAATTTCATCGTTATTGAGTTAAAAAATTACAAAATCGTAGACTGCTCGAATATGAAGCTGGATGAATTCTATAAGTCGGTTTCAATTCGAATTTGTTTGAAATGTTTTAGGTGTGTCCACGTCCTCACCCGGAGAAAGCATTGAAATGGCACCATCAAAAAATTCCTTCTGCACCGAAATGATTTGACAACCTCTTTTCTTTTTTTAGTTCTTTTTTACCTCTAACTGTTCCAGAGAGTTGGTTCTCTCACATATGTACGCAGAGGCAGGTGCTAGTTTACGAAGTAATTCCTTTCCACTCCCAGCCGGGAGTTCAACCAATCAACCAACCAACCAACCAAACAAACAATTCGAATTCAACTTGAAAACAATCTCATGACATTCCTCCAGCTTCAAGTAAATGCAGTCTGTCTGCGATTCTGTATACACTTTGACTTAAAATAAAGAATTTTAACTTGTGTCACTTTTTTCGCAAGTATGCGATATATCCTAACTTTTGATTTTATATATGTTCGGGAACAAAATATTACTTATTCTTACTAAAATTCTTACTTCTTTTGATGCAAACAATGACCCAATAAAAACTTTATGATGATATTATAATATTGCAGCAAACATCAATTTAATCTCGCTGTCTAGTCAAAATGGTAGTTTTGTTGAAAGTTACTGAGTGTTACGTAAGTATTATAAAATGAACAGCTTTTTTTAAACATGAGAATTTAAGAATTTACCTCAGTTTTAGTTTAAAATATATATTTAAAATGTAAAAGGAGTATTCATTTTATAATATTTTCTTATACGATGACATAACAAAAACTTGCCTATTGAAAAGCAATCGTCATAGGAGATGAAGCAAGACCGCCATACTAAAAAAATTAAATGAGCTTAGGGCTTAAGAACAATGTTGAATGTAACTTTTAATTCTGTTCAAAGACATCCTTGGACATACTTTATTTTTAAAAAAAGCTCTAAGTGCATTCTATTTTCTACTATTCGTGTTTGTTTGTTTTTAGATGTCGGTGAACATGCAAGTTTTTTTTTTTTTTTTTTTTTTTTTTTTTTTTTAATAAAAACCAATTCCAAAGAAATACAAGTGTAAGCTTTAAATTGTTTTTAATTAACTTTTTATTTTATTAGTCTTGTAAAATAGATACTACTTGCTAATAGATACTCAATGTTAGATGGGCAATCTTCATATAAAAAAATTTCAGCATTTCATTTTCAAACATCTTCGATAAAGTATACTAACACCTTATTTGAATTAAAAGTCTTTAAATTAATATATATTATAACTAAGATTGAAATGTTGTGAAAAAATACTTAAGTAAGCCTTTTTTATTTACAGTTCAATCTATTTCGAACACTACTGAAATCATTCTTTAACAGTGCCCAGAGATTAACTAATCTACAATGTCCAGCTATTAATTTCCAGGACTGACGTAACTGTAGGAGAACGAAAAGCCGGAAGATGGCGCTAATGATTGCATATTGAAGAGCGTTTTCTTGCGCATGTGCAGTGCAATCGGCGCCATTCTGAAGTAAGTGGTTCTCGTGGAAAGGCGCATTAAAACGTAGCTCTTAAATTCCTGTTGTTGAAGTGAAAATGGAGCAAAGAATTAACATTAAATTTTGCTTCAAATTGGGCAAGACTGCTGCGGAAAAATACGAAATGTTAAAACAAATTTACGGCAAGGAAACATTATCCCGCTCAAGAACTTTTGAATGGGTTAAACGCTTTCGGGACAGGCGCGAAAGCGTCGAAGATGATCCACATACAGGTCGGCCGCAGTCCGTACGCACGCCGGAAGCAATTGAAAAAGTTCGCGATATGGTGAAATGTGATCGCCGATTGACTATTCGAGTACTCGCCAATAAATTGAACATGGACAAAGAGACAGTTCGGCGAATTTTGACGCAAGACGTAGGCAAACGCAAGATTTGTTCCAGATTCGTTTCTCACCATTTAAGGGACGAACAAAAGCAATTGAGACTAGACGCATGTGACGAACTTATCGACAACGCTGATACTAACCCTGCGTACCTGGATAGGATACCCAATTTGAAGCAAAATTTAATGGTAATTCTTTGCTCCATTTTCACTTTGACAACAGGAATTTAAGAGCTACGTTTTAATGCGCCTTTCCACAAGAACCACTTACTTCAGAATGGCGCCGATTGCACTGCACATGCGCAAAAAACGCTCTTCAATATGCAATCATTAGCGCCATCTTCCTGCTTTTCGTTCTCTACAGTTACGTCAGTCCTGGAAATTAATAGCCGGACCTTGTATATAGTCTGATATATAAAGTAATTGTTTTCCCAAAATAAACTTTTATAAAGATTTTTTTGCAAACAGCTTTTCTTATATTTCCGAGTTATATTTTCCTCGCAAGATATTTAAGTATTTAATTTAATAAAAAGAAGAAGAATTACGACTACTAGTAATAAAAATAAGAAGAAGAATGTTGAAAAAAATAAAAATACTTAAAAGATCATTATGTTGCAGAGTAAGATTTAAAAGTAAAAATTAAAGTTATCCTAGCTGTTTCATAAAACAAACAAATCAAGTGTCATTGATGATCAAGCGTTACATTAATGCTTCCTTTTTCACAATTTAGTTTTGATATTTACGGATTTTAAAGTAAAATTTATATCCACAATGCATGATACCATTTGTAATTCATTAATCGTTAAAAACAAACATTTCAGATTAATTGTATAAATTCAAAAAACTAAACTCTAAACAAAATTGTAACGGAATCCAGTTCTCACTTGATCGTATTTAATTTGTGTTTTGTAAAAATAGAAAGACTCTGAATTGCCACAAGCGCATTTTTTAGCATTACCAATCTCAAGTTATTTAAAAACTTCTTAAAGGATTATTTTTAATTTTTCATAAGCATCATAACATTTTACGATGCTTAACATTTTTATTTTTTTCTCTCGTACTTTATTTTTTAGAAAAATGCATTTAAAAGTTAAAACTATAATGAAAATTACTACACAACTTTTATACTTCTTAAGCATGATCTAAAACTGATAAAGAACTCCTCCCACGTCTTCTTTAAAAAAATATCTTTTTATTTTATTGTGAATGTGTATTTACTTATTCGAAATGCATGATGAGAGAATAAGGTATCAGATGTTTTCTATTGGAGAAAAAAATTAATCTTAAATCCGCATGACACATAACATCATCATATCAAAACATATACTCTAATACTTATTTTTTAGTTTACGTTCTTCATTTATTTTTATCAGAATTTACGGATCTCCAAGTTCATGCATTTAAATGTAAAATCTCTATATTTTTGTTCTACAAATAGTTTTAATTCTATATTCCGTAGCTATTCCATTAGCAAGAGGTTTCACGTTACTTTTTTTCTTAACTTCACAATTTTTTTCCGTATTTTAATTTTAACAGTAAGCTACTTGTTGGATGAAAAAAACTTTAATGGTAAACTTGAAAGCAAATCTTTTACAAGCATAAAACAAATTTTAAGCTACAAGTACAATAAAAAAAAACTTTTGAAGCCTTTTTTTTTTTTCTTCTTTTTTTTCCCCCTTCTTTTTTTTCCCCCTTCTTTTTTTTCCCCCCTTCTTTTTTTTTTTTTTTTTTTTTTTTTTTCTTAAAAACTTAACTGAAAGTTTAGAGGAGTTATCTGATATTCTGAAATTTTTATACAATCTGGTCCACCAGACCAAATTTCAGGTAGATGTATTTGAAAAACGAATTCAAATACAAACGATAGCAAAATAATTCTTTTTATAACTCAACAAATAATACAAGGGCTGTTTTTGGAAACTTTATCATTTTAATTTTGAAAAGAACATGCAGTCATGATTTTTCTATATTCCGATCTATATTTCTATATTCTCGATTTTTCAAACAAATGTTCATTAAGCGAGCCTATTAGGAATAAAGCTAACTTATTAGTGACGTTATAACTTCTTAGTTTGAAAAAGAAAAGATTGATTGGCGTAAGGAAAAAATCATGTCTTTGGCTTGCGTTAAAATTAAAGAGTAGTGGTTAGCAAAAAAAGAGAATTCGGTTTATCATTTGACGAGTTGAAATGATTTGGCTATCAGCTTGTAATTCAATGCATTTTTTTAGTTGTTTATTGAATACTTCAGACAAAGACATTCTTGTACTACTAGTATTTTTTCTTTATTATATGACAGTTGATGTTCAGTGACAAGCAAAAACTTGCAGACGTTCCTTATTATTTGTTCCATCGTTACAGATAATGAATAAATTGAATTAATTCCATAAGAGTAAAATGCTTGTTTTTTCTAATCTTCTCAGCATGTGAAATCTAATAATTCAATTTCTGAAAACTCAAACAGCTTTCCGTTCAATAAAATTTAAAGTAGAAAATCCGAAACTCATATTTCTTACGAAAAATTAAATTTTCAAAATTTCTCAGTTAAAGATAAACCTTACATTTGCATTGAAAAAATTAAAGAGTACGTTGAAATAGGTACTACTTCACACATCAGGTAGTTGAAAGTGCGTGTTTTGTATGTCTTCTTGCTAGTACAGTGATTCTCAACCATTGTGCCGCGGCACTTTTGTGTGCCTCTAAATTCTTAAAGTGTGCCGCCAAATTTTATAAATATATATTTGTAATTAATGCCTTAATAAACGTACTGTTGTTTTTGTAGTACATATTTTATTTTACATTCCAAATTATTATCATAAACTATTTTATGCTGTATGATAGGTGTATTACAGTGTATTATAGGTAGTATTATAGGGTTGGTAAAGTAAACAACTTTTAAACTTATCTTTTTCTTTGTGTGCCGCCAAATTTTGAAATCGTTAAAAGTGTGCCGCGACAAAAAAAAAGGTTGAGAATCACTGTGCTAGTATATTTTATTTCTAGTAGCAGTAGCGGTGATGTTATTATTGTTAAAAATATTATTATTGCTAAAAATATAAGTATTGCTAAAAATATTAGTATTGCTAAAAATATTATTATGGAAATTCCAATTATTATTTCTGACACTTTTTTGTTACTATTAATATTGTTGTAGTTATTATTTTAAGTAGAAGTATAATTATTATTTGTGTTGTATTATTGTTATGATTATTATTATATTATTGTTATGATTATTATTATATTATTGTTATGATTATTATTATATTATTGTTATAATTATTATTTTATTATATTATTGTTATAATTTGTATTGTTAATTATTGTGATAAGTTTTTGATTGTTATAATTTTAATATTTAACAAGCAGTCCATTAATATTAAAAAAAAAAAAAAAAACTAACAAATACTAGCCCAATTATTAACAGTACAGTTCATGAAATCTAAATACTTTTTATAGGAGAAATGTTAGACTTTTTACGTACCCTATAATTCTAAAAATTATAATTTTGATCAGGAACTCGTCAAGTAGTTCAAAAAATGCCTTAAGCATTAAAAACTTTCATCAAAATTCATGCAAATCTTTCATATTTTTAATCGCCTGAGGTTCTTAATTCCCAAAACAATAAAAAGTTTATTAATGAGGTTATTTGTTCCTTGCTGTCGTGTCTCTTTTAAAAATCAAGCTAGGAGATAAGCATGCAACTTGTTTTCTATTGTTAAAAAAAGTGTATTGAGAGTGTAAAAGTATGTATTGTGATTTTTTAAATCTGTTGTGTATGAAGTTATATTATTTCATCGATGAAAATCATTAATAATTTTTTACGGCTTTATTAACAAATGCTACAGTTAAAAATAAATAAATAAAGTGCTAAACTTTTTACAAGCAACTATTCCATAGTATATTAAATTTAATTGACTTGAATTGATAACTAGAAATTTTCAGTAATTTATTTATGAAGATAATTACATATTTCTTTATAACTATCATCAATTTTTTTTAATTTTTAAGAAAATACCTATAAATGTTATACATTCGAGAAGTTTAATTCAAATTCTGTTATTATATGTTAAAAACTCATTTTGTCCCCTTAACTTCATTGATAGTAATAATTAAGTATTTAATAGTAAAACTATATATTAATTGTGCAAATTAGGAACTGAGGTCATTTCCTTCAGTTCCATACATCGTAGTACAATCCTGAAAACCATAATTAATTTTTATTGTAATTCTTTACAATTAATTGCATCATAGTTGTTGTAAACAAATTTGATTAAATAAAACAATAAAGTTGATGTTGTTTAAATTTAAAAATATCCGGTTATAATGATATATTTTTATAATCACTGAAAAACCATAATTTTGCATAGGAGTTATCATATCAAATTCTTTTAACTTATCATTTGGTTATTCGCTTATACACATTCATACCACTCTGCAATTTTCATTGTATTAGATTATTTTCTAAGAAAAATTTAACTCTCTTAATTATACTCTGAGCAATATTCGAAGAAAGAATCTCCCAAATCTCTTATTTCAGAAGTTTTAATACAAAACTATTTTTTTAAACTTGTTGTTTAAATAAATATTGGTAATTAGAAACATTCATTCCTCTTTAAATATTTTTTAGCGAACTCAAATATTTGCATTTATTTTAAAGCATTAATATCAAATAATACTTTTCATTTTAAAATGCCATTTCAAACATGCACAAAAATTAATAGAGATAGATAGAAGATAGATAATACTTTATAAAAATTATGCTATGAAAAAAACATTTCCTCCATATTCCACATAAACTGGTTTGATATTCAAGTTTCTTTAATTATCTTTCATAGTACTGTCCTATATTTTCATTTCACTGTCAACAAATTTTTCTTAATTCAAGAACTTTTTTATGGTTTTTATAAAAGTCTAATTATGGAAAATGGATTCTTACTGTAACCTATAAGCAAAACTTTGCTAATTAAGAAATGCCTTTTCAATTTAAACCAAATGTTCTATTTTAAAATTTTCTAAATAGACAAGTTAAGCTTTTTTTTTTTTTTTTTTTTTTTTTAATTTTATTAAGAGTAACGAAAGACAACCAAAACAAGAAAAAAATTTGAAATCCGTCAATATTTCTTGAGTTATACCCGTTTCAATTTCCCACTTTCAAAACCGCGGCAAAAACGATACTAGCTTCGCTGCGACTTAATCCTACATCATATTCTGAATTGTGTTTCGCTCGGTCTTTGAAACTATAGTGAATTTATTCAATTGCTATAGCACGTTTCGAGTTTTTTTTTTTTTTTTTTTTTTTTTTTTATCTTGTGTACTTTTAATCGACATACTATTATGTCCTCAAATTCAGCATACAAATATTGCCTTGTACCAAAATGTAGGAATACTTCAATTACCAACACTGCTAAATTATTTATCAGTGTTCTTAAACACGCAGATATCCACAAGAAGTGGTGTAAAGCCATAAAACGAGACGATGTTACTGCAAAAAGCCCCCTATACGTTTGTGAAGATCATTTTTATCTGATTATTTTACATCTACTCCTTTTATTTTTACGTAATGACCTAATTATTTGGAAATTCTATCATTTATAGTAGCTCATGATATACAGTGGCTCCCAAACGTTTTCGTACAATTTAAAGAAATCATTAATTCATCATTTAATTCTGAATCAAACCTAATGCTTTTTTAAAAAGTATTGAATAGTTTTTATGAATTCATATTTTTATAACAGTATAAATTCATAAAACTAAAGAAAAAAATTCCACAAAGTTGTTCGTGCACCACATTTTCTGATAATTTCATTAATTTAATTATTTTCCGACACTTTTTTTTTCTATTAAACTTTTGTATTCTGGAAACATGTAAAAAATCGATTGTCTGTAGTATTTGTTTCGGGTCTGAATACGAAATAGTGCTACCAGCACTCTCAGACGAGTAAAACTTATAGTGGAAGATTATCGAAAAGTAAAAAACAAAATTTAAGTTACGAAAAAACAGAAGACATTTCTTTATTTCAAATTCCACCAAAAAAACTCTCACAAAAACCGTTTTCCTCGTTCTCTCGAGACCATTTTTTATCATTCACAGTTGCCACTCACCTTGGCAGTAAATAATTTACAGTGGCACTGAAGTAACAAATACATACATCTAATTAAACAACTTTTAACATCACATCTAATCAAACAACTTTTAACATCCTCCCACCTTAAGTTGACTGCTCACAACTTAACATATAATTTTAAGCTCAAACTTTTGCGTCTGTGGACTGCGTGTTAAGAGAATAGTCTAAAATCTTTGAGGAAACCTCCAAAGGATATAGTCGTTGAATCGGGCGAATAATTTGTCCACTAGTGGTATCCAACCGTACTACTCTGGTAATCTCATCCTTTCCCGGTAACATCGCGATAACACGTCCTAATGGCCAATCATTGCATTTTACATTATCACTTCCAATCAGCACTAGGTCATCTACTTGAATTTTCCTATTGTGTTGCCGGTGATCGTTTTTCTGAATCAAGAGTCCTAAATATTCAGATCTGAATATTTTTCTGATATCTGTTATTAATTTTTGACGATATCTCAACCTCTTGTTCAGAAGCTTTTCATCAATCTGATCCAAGTCTGGAACTCTAGAATGCCTGAAATCTTGTAAAAAAGAGTTTGTAGATAATGCAATAAGCTCACTGTCACTCTCGGCAACATGTGTAAGAGGCCTTGAATTAATTAAAAATTCATTGTCACACAAGATGGTAGTCATTTCTTCGTATGAAAGAAAAGCTTTACCTAAAACTCTTCTTAAAATTTTTTTCATCACGCCAACTAATCATTCCCCAAAACCTCCATACCATGCGGCAGTTGGCGGGTAAAAAAGCCATTGGATTTTTGTAGTTGTGCTGTATCGAGAAATTTCATCCCAGTCTATAAGTTTCTGCTGGTTTTAAGCTCCCACGAAGTTGGTTCCGTTGTCACAATATACTCTAGACGGCCGTCCTTTTCTTGCTATGAAACGACGGAAACTTTGAAGAAAGGCATCAGTGCTTAAGGATGGAACAAGTTCCAAATAAACTGCTCTATAAATTGCTCATGTATAAATACAAATACAATATTTTATTCCATCTTTCAAAAGAAGGGGTTCAGCCACATCGATTCCAATTACTTGAAAAATAGCAGTGTCCTTAATCTATTTTCTGGAAGAGAAGATATTGGTGCAGTCAAGTTCTTTTTGGCATGTCTTAAACAACACACTTCGATACTACTGACCTCACAGTTTTCCTTGCGTCTTGCGTTTAATATCCAGTAAGGCTCTCTTAATATATTAGTCAGCATCTGTGTTTTTGCATGAGAATTGTTCAAGTGTTCAGTCATTATCAATCTTTTAATGACTTTGTGATCCGAAGGCAAAATCATAGGACTTTGAAAATCCAAAGAGTATTTCCTATAAGTAAGCCTAGTTTGCAATCTGAGAATTCCTTCATCATCGGTATATATATATCTAAATTCTTTAATTTTTTTTCTTATTCTCTTTTACAAAATACTCATTTTGAATAATCTTGACAATTTTTTTTTTCTTCTACCTCTACTTCTCTATATGATAATTCACCAGTTATCCTTGAAGACACCACTTGCTGACAGTTATAAAAAAATCTTTGTATCCAAGCTATCATGCGTACAATTTTATCATAGTTTGAAAAGTAATAACTATACCACTGGAATCCAAGATGTCGATATTCATTGATCTTCTTTCTGCTGGATAGCAGTTTCTTGCGAGATAGCAGTTTCATCAGTGTCTTGCTCTGTAGCAGGCCAATTTGCTTCTCTTTCGGTAAGCCATTTTGGATCCTCCCACCATCTAAGCGTCAATAACTGATGTGAGCCTCTTGAAGGTAAATCTGCTATGTTGTAAGTTCCAGAAATATGCCTCCACGTCTCCGGATCGGTCAACTTCCTGACCTCTTGAACTTTATTATTCACAAAAACTTTCCAGGAGTCATTTTTCTGTATAAAAGTTGGTACTGTAGTGGATTCAGTCCAGAAATGCTTCTCAATGTTCTTCCATTGGAGACCTTCCATTACAGACGTACACAATCTAACTCCTACTGTTGCAGCAAGTAACGCGAGTCGTGGAATGGAAATAGGTCATACCGGTGCAACTCTTGACTTAGCAGCCAGCAAATGAACTGTAACTAATTCATAATGTTGAACTCTAACAAATACAGCAGCTGCATAAGCTTGAGCACTGGCATCACAGAATGTGTATACTAGGCCTGGGCGATGTTAACTTTTCTTCATCGTGATATATCGGGAAGCAAACATCACGATGTCACGATACATCGCGATATCAACTATGTGTATATTTCTTTATACAAAATACTACAAAACAACGTTTTCATAACACGCTATATAGGCGAAAGTTATGCTGACTTAGCTTTGTAAAATTTTATTAAATTCATGTATGGAAGTTTATTTTAAATAACATGAGCAGCGACCGAATAATTTTCAGGGGGATACACAAAACACCCAAGGGGGTATAAACCGGTTGTTGTTATTATTATTATTAATATTATTATTATTATTATTATTATTATTATTATTATTTTTGTTTGTTTAATCCTGATTTTTCAATTTTTCTATCTTAATGAAATTTTACTCTGCTATTTTCCAGGGAAGGAGAAGAGGGGGGGGGGTGGAGGACAAGTGCACTTCCTGGTGGTGCTCGTGTTACTTTAGTTATTGGATATTCTTAATTATTAAATCAAAAACATACTTTATAATGAATACTTTCTTTTTCTTTCAATGTACAATATAACTATTAAACAATAAAAATAAAATTAATGCATAGCATTTAAAATTCTAATGATCTTTATTTTGTGCCAATACAATCTGCATTTCCGCATTTTTAAGAAGCAATGTTGGATTGAGTAATTAATCTTATGGAAATAAACTTTATTCAAATTGTACAAACTGAAAAAAAATTATAAAACATTTATTTACTTACGTGACTGAAGAGAAAATCCTTCAACGTAAAGGGAGAAAAAAATCGTTTATAAGTATTTAAGCAATCAAACTAGAGAAACAATTGTGATTAGTCCATGCACTAGTTCTCAATGATTTTGGCAGATATAACAAACAGCTCATAGTAATAAATAACCAGATTATCTTAACTGGGTAAGAACTAGATAGAAATTACAGCGCCAGAATACTGCAATCCCCTATGCGTTAATAAATAAAGCAAAATAAAATAATTGCAAGATAAAAAAAATCTTGAAGTTAATATAAAAGATTTCAAAATACAAAAGTGTAATATTTTATATCTTTCAAGTTTGAGAAATAATGAAAAAAAAAAGTGTAGGAAATTCTCAATAGAATTCCAAAAATAAATATCAAGGTCTTATATCTGATGACTATTAAAAATCAAAACGTTTTCCAAGAGTTCAGAGAACAACATAAAAAATGTTCTAACAATAAAAGGAATATTTCTTTTATGGAATCTCTAATATTACTCGAATACTGGCGCCATCTCGCAATTTCAATGTTTATCGCACATACTTAAGGTGGATACGATTACCACGATGCGGTTTTTTCTGATAAAGTATAAGGCATGCGCTAAAGCAAATGGAAATCGTCTCAAACGGCCTGATGTCGACGGTTTCACTATGTTTCTATACAATATTGGAAACATCGCGCATATGCAGGGCAGGGTGGATAGGATTATCACGATGTGAGCTTGCTAATGAAATACCATGCAAAAGCAAATGGAACTCGTTTCAAACGGATCGGTGTCGACGGTTTCAATACGTTTCTACATAGTATCTTAGGAACGACGCGCATGAATCGTGGCACGGTTCTTCGTCCTTGAAGTGCTAGGCAAGTATCGTAAAAAAAGATCGTGATGTATCGGTTTTGAGAAAATAATGACACCGGTTTGACGATGTTGATTTCACGCCGGTTTTTGCTGATGTATTGATGCATCACCCAAGCCTAGTGTATACACTAATACGGTCAATACAGTTAGGATCTTCTGAAAACCATCGTTTGATGGTCACTTGCTTTAGAAGGTAGAGTTCGCTAAACCAATCCAAAATCTCCTTTCTAATATCGGCTTGTACTTCACTGTCCCATGAGGTGTCATCTTTCCACATTTTTTGTAATAACAACTTTGGTATCAAGAGCACAAGACACAAGAAGCCAACGGTATCAAACACTTTATGTGAGATAGAAAGGATGAGTCTTTTGGAAACGGTCGCCAACTTACAATTTTCGAGCCAATCAAGATTTATTCTCAACATATCTTCTTCACGATTCTACTTTAAATCTAACACTAAAGAAAACTTCTCCATATATATTTAGTAAACAATATATATTTAGTAAAATATTGGAATTATTTTAATATTAACAATAATTATTAAAATTTGATTAATGATTAATATCGAAAATTCGGGCCGGTATTAATTTAGAATCACCGGGCCGATTTTATGTCCCAGTACGCTCCTGTCTCCAGTTTAACTGGATGGAATGATAATTGAAAATAAAAAGTCATATTCCATCAAGTTAAAGGCCAATGAAAAACTGTTAGTAAAATGGGAACATACTTTTCAGATTTTACTCCACAAATTTCAGCTCCTTTGAAATCGGGATTCGTTCTAAAGAAGTGAAACATCGCTAGTGAATTTATTTTCGGCTGCCTTTTCACAAATCCAGGTACAATAGGCATTGATTTCTATAAGAACAAATTACGCAAACAGTTTGGGTGTAATGATAATACTGAAAAAGAATAACGTAGCACGAAGGTGGTGATCGTAGGTAAATAAACAAATGATCGAGAAAAACTATCATCGGAAAGTGATGTCAAATCTAACCAGCCAATGATAGAACGTTTAGCGGTTACGTCACGATTCCACTGTTTTCAAGCTTTTTCTTCTTTCGATATTTAATTAAATAAATTTTTAATTGCAATATAACTTACATATTCGGAATCAGCTTCGCTTTCTTTATTAAAATTTATTGCTTTTGACCATTTTTAAAAAATACGCTACTTCTCCATTGTGTGAACTTCAATAAATATGGGAACAATTGAATTCCAAACACAAGTATTCATAAAAAAAAATAATCATATATCAGTGGTTGGTTATTTACATTATTTGAAATCCAACGTTCACGATTATGATTATTCTTCATCATAATACTCAAATTAAATTAATAATTGAAAGGAAATATTGATCATTATCTTATTGTTATTTTTTAATTGTACAATAATATATTCTAATAATTTCGAAATTTATTTCATGTAAGTTTTACAACTTTGCAATCGTTTTCAGTAATGTCGAAATTTCCTTATCCTCTAAGTCATTAAATGTAAAATTATGTAAAGAGATATCATTTTGATTCATAATCAGTGCCGGAACTAGGGGGGGGCAGGCGGGGCTGCTGCCCCGGGCGCTAACCAGAGGGGGCGCCGAAAAGCCAACAAAGCACTATTTGTTGTATAAATTTTAATATTTGGACGAAAGGATAATTTTTCATAAATAAATTTTCATTTTTTCTTAAAATTCTGGATGATCTTTAAGATATTCAACAGAAGAAAAAATCCACTAGAAAAAAAAAAAAATACATTTCTGTACAAAGAAAGTAATAATCTATCCTTTTACAAAAGAATGACAACGAATTCTCCCTACCCGCTGATGAAGAATAGGTTTGTGCTACATGGCAGGCTGCCAGAAATGCTAATTTAAAATCGCATTGGTAATATAGTCGCAATGTAGTTAGATAAAATTTAGAATTACAACAATTTAATGCTGTTGAAATTTTCGTAAATTGAAATATGTCGAAGAAATTATCTGGGGCGCAGAATCGCAGAAAAGCAAAAGAAACTGCAAGAATATCCCAACCTTTTATCATCTTGGCTAGTTCACGAGACTGAAACCAATGAAGGTAAGAATTTTTTTAAATTTGTAACCTAATAAACTTCGGAAGATGTGTATTAAGGACAAGGGTTACGTTTGGGATATATCTCTTGCCAAATATATTTATTGTTCTCTAGGAGTCCGCAGGAATTTTTACAGGGGGCTGCAAGATGTTGAATTGTTTAGAAATCGTTTACTTTTGTTTTTGAGGTTGATTATCATTAACTTTAAAGGTTCATTGCGATTCCTAATGAAAATTAATTAGCAAAAAGTTAATTAAAAATTGAAATAATTAACGATTGAAACGTTTTCTTTAAGAGAATAATTTAGTATTTCTTCAGCTAAAAACAGATTTTTTTTTTCATTTTTACACATTTTGAATCGTGCTGAGTTTAAAAAAACTGGGGGTGTTGAACTTTGAACAACTTTCAATTCCCACTGTTTCCTTCATTTAATTTAGCAATTATTTTGGCTGTTAAAATGACAGCGCAAGCACGATTTTGACAAAAACCGTAACGCCAGGTGTAATGGCCAAAGTAGGTCAATCCGTTTGAAAGTAATGCTGACCACAGACAACACACGGACCCACAAACTTTTTTTCTAGAACACTTTTTTGATTCAGAATGTTCTGAAACGTGAAGAAATGCAAAAAAATTATGCGATAAAAAGTTGACACAAGAATTCCTATTGAGCACAAGAATTCCTATTTATCGCAAAACATATCGATTTTTTAAAAATAAAAACGAAAACAGTAAATTACATCCTATCCAAATCTCAATTTAAATGCACTGACTAAATATGTGACTGTATATTTTTAACAATATATTTTACTATATATTTTTAAATCCCTTATATTAACTTCACTTTTGTTTGAGTGTGTGTTTGAGCCTGGCGTACAAATCTGCGGATGCTGGTATATTCCTAAATAATGAAAAAATAATAAAACATCAAGGCATGAATTCTAAAAATAGATCTCAAGGCCTTATTTTTCATAAAAAATAACGAAAAAGAAAGTATTTCCAGGAAGTGATAAATAAAATAAAAAGAATCCAGTATCCATGCTACGAGAAAAAGGCGCCAATTTTCAGCGTGAGTTATATTGTCATTTTGACGGCATTATTTTTCACCAAACAGATGTCATGTTCGTCAAATTTTGTCCATTGCATTGGTGAGAATTTTAAATTCTCCAAGAAAATGGAGAACTCACACATAGCACAGTAAGTAATATATTATTCATTCTATTATTAAAATGAGTTTCAATAAGTTTAAACTAATTGTTCTAAAATAAACATTTATGTGTTTACCAACTATTCAATGATTTTTGTAGACAAGTCATTAAATTAATTTGCTTTTGTGTTCAATGAGTTCTGGTAATATTCGGAAGCTTTTTAAATTTTTGTATTAGTATTTTACAGAAGAAAATATTTTTTGAAATGTAAAACAGCTTAATTGTTTATGATCTAAGACGTTTTGAAACCAGGTTAACCAGATTTTGTGTTAAAAAGTGTTACGACATATCATTCAACTATGTTCTTTTATTTCATTGTAACTGACATTATTTGTATTGATTCATTAGTTGTTTTTTTTGTCTTTATGTAAATCTTTATGCAAGCAGAATGAACCCTGGTCATTAATAAGGGCTTGTCAAAATTTATTTAAAATTTCAATTAATTAATTCTTTTATTGTTTGTTTCAAAACAGAATTTTACAAAGGAAAAACCTTTGTTAATTTTCAATGTATATATAGTTAGCTTCAAATCTAAAAAATTATGGTGTGGGGGCGCCAAAATGAATTCTTGCCCCGGGTAAAAAGTGACCTAGTTCCGTCCCTGTTCATAATTAAGTATATAAGTATTATAATTAAGTATAGTTTATTTCGAAATTTAAATAAGCTCTTTTTGGGTTAAAATGTTTCAACGCAATCTTAAAAGTTGAATAGAAACGTAAATTTCCGTTTACGTTATCAAAATTAATCCAGTCGTAAATAAAAAGGCATAATTACAACATTCATTTGCGTACTCTCAATTTAAAAAGAAAGAAAAAAAAAAAAAGAAAAAAAAACATTACTCTATAATCAGGCTAAATCTTCCAATAATCTGTTCCACGTTTAAAATAACTTTCTTTTCAGCGTTGAAGATTAAAACCTAATCAAAATTAGCGTATACGATTTTCAAACGTTTAATCTCTTCAGGCTCATAATTCTAAAAAAAAAAAAAAAAATGGCGAATATATTAATAAATGATTTTTTTTTTTTTTAAACTAAATCTCCGTCAATCACTAAATATAAAATATTTCAGTGATATTTGTCAATTTTGCAGTGCAATTAAAACACAAATAAAATTAAATATTTCAAAACAATAAAATATTTATTGTTTAAAAAAACTGGGGAACATTACAAATATTTTCAGATGGCTGCTTAAGATTTACAAAATTAAACAATGGAAAAAATAAAATTGCAATGAGAAATGAAAAACAGTTCTAAAATAAAATATTATTTATTTATTAAAGTATTATATACAATTAAAATTCCTAAATAGTTATTTATCTAACACCCAATTATAGGTTCTCTACGTTAGCGATGTATTGAATTTCAGATGAATCCTCCTTCAATCTCTTCTGTTTATTCAAAGTATCTGCGCATTAAACTCAGACTAACGCATAAATAAATATTTATAATTCAATACAAATCTTCAGCCCCTCTGCCTGCTCAAAGTCTGCATTCATTATTACAACGTCGTATCAACACTTTAATTCAAGCATGTCTAGTCCATTAAAATCAGAATTATTGTTTAGTGAAATATAAACAGGATATATAAACATTTATCAAAACTAACTGAAAAGAATATAGCATTAATAAATTATTTAAAATAATTCGCATTCCAAATAATAATTACCTCGTTATTCACATCAGGAGCAAATAGATCGCAAGTTGGAGGAACTTTGATCAACAAGTTCCTGTCTTTAATCAGCACAAGTTCCTAGTAAAATGGCATGGCATGCATAAACATATAATGTAATAATCAGCCTTGAATATGCACTATAGAGTTGATGCAATGCGTTGGACATGAGTTTCGAATGGTGCTAATTAAGCATTCATCCGGCTAGACACGTTCATTACATTCCCATGAACATCAGTGGGTGGTAATTCTCCATTAATACAATAATGTAACAAGCTTACGAAGAGAAGCTTAGACAGTAAATTACTGGATATGGATTCCATCAAAGTAAGACATGTTGAAATATAGCGCCTAAGGACGTTGCTATTAAATATGCATATCAGCTAATGAAAAAATCTTATTTTTATCATAAGTTATTTATATTCAAATGCAGGAGTTTTAACACAGTGAACTCTGAAGCAACTTGGTTATATATAAAAAAAGTATATTTTTACATCCTTTACATTCACTTCGATTTTGTTTATTTCTCGATGGGAGAAGAATCTGTGGAGGCCAAATTAACCTCCTTGCGGTCATCCAATCGGTCTGAATCTTGGCAGATAAGTTCGATTTCGATGACAATGCACTCAATCACACTTTGGGGATATTACTGTCACTGTCACTAAATTGTCGCTTTTACGGAATACTAATAAACTTACTTGCCATCATGCAATCACGTTAAAATGGCATTGAACCGATCATTGTTGAAACTCTTTCCTTTTGTCAAAAAAAAAAAAAAAAATGTAATAAATAAATAATAAAATTACTCTAATCAAAATAAATAAATGATGTTTGGATGTGTAAGCATAAATTCACGTTCATTTTTAGTAAATAAATTTTGAAACATAGTTTTGCCGCACATTTGCTGATAGAAATATTTTTGATATCAGCGCTGTGTTAATGAATTTAAAAATTGATAATGCAAATAAAGGATTTTTTAAAAACTCTGTTTTTATGAGTTATAATTAAATATTATGGCAATTAGTTTTGATAAATAATTTTCAAATATTTAAAATTGCTACAAATAAAAAAATTGAATGAGAAGTTATATTAATATATTTTCCCACGTATGATACATTTTAGAAATGATAAAATGCTTTAAATTTTGCAGCAGAAATGCTTTTAAATGTAGAAATGTAACTAATAATAAATACATTTTTATCATTAGTTACTTTCCTATAATTTAATGATTATATAATTTAATTTTTCCTATAATTTAATTTTGCAACATGAATGCATTTGCATTCATGTTGCAAAATTTAAAACGTTTTATCATTTAAATTCTCGTTTTAAGCTTTCGTGTTTGCATATCTTCTTTGCGATTTCGCAATGAATAACTTTAAAATATTTAATGGAAAAATATTTAATGCATGGTTTAAAAAAAATTGTATATATATAAGCTTTTTTCATTCATATATTATAATTTGTTCATGTAGTATATTTATGTTAGTGTCAACGTAGAGGATTAGTGTTTTCTGTAACTTTTCCTTTGTCAAAGAAAATATCTTTTTCCTTTGATATTTTACAAATGGCATTGCATCAATAGGCAAATTCTTTTCCATAACTGTATATACTTATGGCCAAACATGAAAGCAATCGCGATAGAACAATTCTTTACAAGAATATGTATGCAATATGAAAATATATTTAACAATTTAATTCAGATTTGTAATTAATAAGCTTAAAAATAATAGTTTAATCAAAATTGTTAATAATAATCGCCCATATATACTGTGATTATAATTATCTTTGTACAATTTTAGTGATTAACATTGGTGGTAAAAGTAGCAAAAAATATTATTGAATTTATATTACAGTTAAAGATCTTATCAAAATCTAAATGTATAGTTTTTATATGCATTTGTTCAGATAGTTGTTAGATTGAATCGTTATACTTAATTTAAATATTATAAATTTTTCAAATAGATTCCACAACTGGAATAAGTATCAAATATTTTGCAAGTGCATCACGAATCATCTGGATTATGGCACAAACCTCAAATAGGAAAAATCGAAGAAGAACAACTCTACATCATTTAAATTACTGCATGTTTCTGAAGCCATCAAAAGGAAATTTTTAACCATATTTCTCTACAAAGAAAAGAAAAAGTAGAAATGATCCATAAGCAAAAATGATACATCGCACTATGTAAAATCAAATTAAAGAAACAAACATATTTATATTATTAATATATATTGGCTTCTTATATTCCTTTAGTGAATCTAATTTTCTAATTAAACAATGAAATATATTATTTAAACTTCTACTTAATTCTATAATTTGCATTAATAACGTAACCTACTACCTTTACTTGGTAAAACAAAGAACATGTTATGTGTCGCGCCAAGTATTTTTTATTTTTTTTTTTATTTTTTTTTTTGTAACTGCAATATGTCTAAAACAACCTCTCTCTAGAGCTTACAGCCACTAAATAAAGACATTTCCGCAAGAGAAATCCTGCAACAACAACAAAAACCATCTCTTTTGCAAAACTATGTTGCGCATTGGGTTTTGTACACAGGATTAAGCCACAATATGGCAACAAAAGCTTGCTTTCATGCGCAATAACAATAGCGTGGTGAAAGAAGCAGACTCAAGCAACTTCGTCCTTCACTTCCCACCAGATTCCATTCCTTAAGTCCATAAGCTCACAGTCAACTTCTGTCTTTGTTTATATTCTTAAGAGACTATAGAACGATAAAATATTGCGTCAGTAAGAAGATCAACAAATACATTTTGTAACGCGCAGTTTTGCAATACATATCACTCGTGCATATTTGGTTATGATGCTAGTATTTAAAAAATAAATTAACTACATTTACTGTAATGTGTGTCACGCTTTTTACTTAATAAAATGATCTTGCATTAACTTATCTATTAAAATAAGCTTTCACCAATATTAAGCTTATCCATAAAGCACCATACAAACTTTATTAAAAAATTTAACTTATTTGATATCCGTTACCTAAAACTGTATTTGGATAAACTAGTTTGGGTTTTTTTCTGAAGAGGTATTACAGTGAGCTTTCCAATCTTCTTTTATATTCATAATAATGGATTTCTGAAATAACTATCCAAAACTTATTGCAAAACAATATAATTATATAATAAATTAGACAATATTATGCCATTACCA
Organism: Linyphia triangularis; assembly: GCA_963978545.1. NCBI lineage: Eukaryota > Metazoa > Arthropoda > Arachnida > Araneae > Linyphiidae > Linyphia > Linyphia triangularis. Next base: position 32,087,143 of record OZ021723.1, on the reverse strand, counting down.
AAACATTCACAAGTATTTTGCGCGTCAAAAAATTTGCCACTTACTCAATTTCAATCCTAATTCTATCATGAAAAGGAGAAAAAAAATATTAACTTTCCATGCAATCTAAGTATCAATCAAAACGTTCGTTTAATACATCCTAAACATTTTCATGTTATACCTAACCTTCGAAAATGTTCATTATTCTTTGAATTTCAAGTTTAGAATGTAAAATGTTTTTAGACGTTAAATGAATCCAAATAATTAATGTATAGCTAAAGGTAACTTATGGAACTGAAAGTAGTAAAAAAGGAACAAACTACTTACTGACTGACATCAAGAAATTGGATATCTGTTCTTCGTCTCCTGTAGAAACTGTCGCTAGGTCATGATACATATCAGTGAGTAATTCGATTTTGTCCGATAAAAAGAAAGTTGATCGATAGCTAACTTAAAATGGGGAAAATCGAACCATCAAAATTTAAGAATCGTAGAAAAATCCATAAAGTCAAATTGAACGACGTTTTTAAGGGGACTTGGTACCCCTTGTTTTCACAAAAATAACAAAAATATAAATTTTCTATTTTTAGCGTGTTTATAATCTTTAAAACTTTTTACTTTTTCTTGCAAGTTTTTGAGCTGATCCGATAACTGAAATTGAAGGAAATCTATATTTTTATAGAGAATTTAGCATTGCTGCTCCTTTGATGTTTCGGAGGCCTTTTTCTCAGTTCGGGATTTTTGAAATTCCCACCTTACTTAAAATGCTAAAACTTCAGCAAATATGAATGAAATGATTTTTTTTTTTTTTTTTTGTCATTTTTAAAATCTATTTCACAAAAATAGGCATGGATTTTGGAAAAAATGAAAACTTTTTTTCTACAAATTTAAATGTTGAAAATACCCTTTTTTTACCTATAGGTGTAATGATCGTTGTTCTCGAAAATTGTTTTACTTATTATAAATGTGATGCCTAAAAAGTTAGAGTAGATTACTAAGACTATTTTTTTTTTTTTTTTTTTTTTTTTTTTAATCTGGAAAAAGTATTGAAAAATGAAAAAGAAGATAGAATTTGAAATTTAATTAATTTTTTAATAAATTTTAAAATTTTGAAAATTTATAGCACTATGTGAACTTTTTTTTAATAAAATTTAATTTTCACTTAGTAATACTTCCAAATATGTAAAAATTATCATTTTAAATGCTTAAATAAAATAAAAAGTTGGAAGGGTACCAATTCCTCTTATACTATTTGAAAGCAAAATATATTTAACAAGTAAAATTTTTACCTTCAAAAGGCAATTCTAAATAATGACGCTTTCTAATAGCTTACTCATAAGTTGTTTTAATAGTGTTAGTTAAGAAGAATAGAGATTATCAATCCTAATTTAAGGTACAATTTTTGTGATTTGGCACATTTAAAAACGAAATTGACATCCACAAAGAACTATTGAATTCTTACGAAGTTTCAATTTTCTTGACCAATAAGTCTTTTATGTGAATGTGCACCTATAAACCATGAGATCGAGGCAAACCTAACACATTTTTCACAAGCCCACGACCATGGAAGGATTATGAAATGAATCTGTAGATATTCTTCATTATATATTTAATTAATTAGAGATAATTGCTAAGTCTTCAATTTGGTGTGTTTTATTTTGACGAATAAGCAGTCATTAAAATGATTGATTGCATGTTGATTTGTTAATTTTTTTGTTAAGTTACAAGGGATTAAGTTTTCTGCTAAAAATATTTTTGTTATTAATTTCGTATCCCATCTTTTCCCTTCGCTGTGGACTAAAACGTTTTATATTGCAAATTAATTACATTCTAGTAAAATTCCGACAAAAATAAATAAAGATGTCGGTTTCCGTTTCTGTATCCTTCAGGATCAATTTACAACAATCATTTTAATTTTCAAGTTTTGATAAATTATACTGATTAAAACACAATGCTTTTCTAAACTCTAAAACAAAAGAAATTGTTTAATATATAGTTTTGAAATTATTAATGATTACTAAATTAATTTCTCCTTCAAGCAGCAAGACAACTTTATAATATTTAGAAATTTTATTAAACTCAAAATCAACATTAGTTTATTTCAATTTTTTTTTATTTAAAGAACTGATTATTTTATATGTGTTTACTAACTCCCCATTAGCACAAATTCAATGCCTATATAGGCACGACACTGACCAATCCCGATGTGGATCGTTGAAGACTGGCCATTGCTTCGGACTTGGCCAATCTCGCCCTGTGCTGGGTAAAATAAACAGTTTGTAATAAACAGAAATAAAATTGTAAAAACAGAAACAAATAAACAGAAATAGTTTCAAATATTATGCAGATTTTTTAAATTGAAATATAGTGTAAATAATAAAATATGGAAGGGTTAAAAAGTATGTTTTGCGATGTTTTTGACATGTTTATTTAACCCTCAAGAGAAGCACTAGAGCGGCTTCCCGATTCAGAAGCACATGGATATGCCATACCAGTATGTCTTTGATTAATAATATCTTTCGATAAATTATCCGATTTAGAAAAAAAAAAAATTAATTTAAACATCAGACAGTGTAGAAAAAGAATATATCTATAGAATGTTTGTAAAAATAATAGTGTTCTTATACCATAGAAAAAAATCAGCAAAACATTTTCAAAAATTCTTAAAATAAGGCATTTTATTCAAACTATCATATCTTGGCGGAATTAATAGATAAAAACTTTTTCCCAAAGGCATTTAAAAGGGGACTTACTGTACTTTTAGATACTTACTAGACCATTTAGCTTTAATTTAAAAAATATATTTATTTAGTTAGGTAGAGTTCAGTGTTTTTAAAATGATAATACTTAGTTAACCATATGAAGTTATTAATTTTTTATTGATACAAAAACTTAAATTACATTATAAATGTACTAATGCTACAAAATATTAAGAATATAATTGAATGCTACATTCTACACAAATTTCAGCTGTATGTTCTTTACACATTCGATTATCACATCTTAAACACTTATAACATGTTTTTCGATCTAATGAACTAGGACAATATCCACAACATTTTTATTTTTCTAGTTTATTTTCAGCCATTAAATCTCTAGGGTCTTCGGTTTCAGGTAAATCTTTAGAATCTAAGAAAGCTTCTATTTGTGAGCATAATGTCGTTTGTAAAGTAGGCTGTATAAGTCTTATTATTAAAAAAGGGCTTAATAAGAGATAAAGATAAGTCTAAAATATAATTATTACGAGTTATCGTTTTATTACTATTTATTAAATTATAAATAATGAAAGAACTTATATTAGCTTGGTTAGCATTCCATAAAAATAACGCATTGGCCATCTCAGGGATTTGCGAGCTGTCGTAAAATCATGGAATTTTTTATCAAAACTGTCAGCACCTCCTTTTGTATCAATATAAAACATCACAATTTCTGGTTTACCAGAATGATTTTACTGAATTTACCTATTATTTCTGGTTTACCTGAATTTATTTTAGCACTACGATGATAAGAATACAATAATAACACAATACTAACGTTACAACAGCACTGGGTGGCGTATACCCATAGACTGACTACGGTCGCCTATATTTCAGTTAGTATTCACATCTCAAGATTACTATGGTGTGAGATCTGTAGTAGGGATAATAGATTTATTTCCCTCCCTCAAAGTCACCTTCTCAACATAACCATTTATGAGTGAGAAACATTGTTAATTCACCCCTGGGTATCCCATACCCAGTGCTTCTCTTGTGGGTTAAAAAAACCGTATATTTTGGAACAATGCTTGAGAATTAGTATAGACTGGCAAATCTTCCCCAAACCTCTGTTTCTACATTGGCCAATACCACTGGGCTACCTTCAGGGCTTATTCAAATGGGCAGTCGTGGCTCGTTTGGGCAATCGTAAATTGAAAACGGGCAGTCTTAAATCTAAAATTGGAAGTACAAAACAAAAATAAGCAATAAAAACTTTAAGAGGTAATATTTCAAAAATATTTTTTTAATGCATATCCCTTGCCCTTCATCCACTTGGCCCTTCTATTGTCTACCTGATAAAATGTTTTAGAGAGGATGACTAAATGCACTTACTCTTTAATTGTAATACTACATTTAATTAACTTTTATGATATTTTTTAACAAGTGATTTATCAGTTAGGAAGAAATCTTTGACGGATTTATTATAGTTTTTCATCATGAGAAAAACTTTTCCTGACATGTCAGGGGTTTTGTTCTTGGTGAACGCTTGAATGGTTAACTTTATCGAACAACATTAAGTATCATTTTTATTAATTAATACGTTTTTATGGAGGTTTTACGAAGTTTATGAACATTCACGTCCTATTCTTATTAAAAGCACTTATTTTCTGTTAGGCTATTTTCACTGACTGGACTATTCTTAATCTTCATATATTTATTTTAATTGGCATATTTGCAAAGTCTAATTTTTTAAAAGAGACTGAGAAGTATAAAGAAATTTCTCAGAAATTGTCCTGTCGTAATTGTCATCAAACGGAAATTTCGTTCATTTAAATAACAGAATCAACATTTTACTACAATTTTCTTCAAACATATTTATAAAACCACCTTGAAATTTAATCTCAACTATAACAAAATTGTACAACGTAAAATTAAAGAAAAATATCCAAAAATAAATGAATTCTTCATTTGAATAGTTTATTAGCTCCATGTTCACAAAATTAAAAATTTTTACTTATTTCAACATAACAAAATTTTATTACTTTCCAAAATGCATAATTTTTAACTAAATAAGGCATGTTATTTTCCACATTCTTAAATTTCTCTAGCTTTCTTTTTTAATTAACTTCTACTTCTACGATCATAGAATAACGTCTTTAATTGAAAAATAAATTTAACTTCCTTTCTCACGCATTTTGATTGGTATTATTTTCTAGTTTATTCTAATAATTGTGTTAAATCACTAAAAACTAAAATTCGATATCTTCATTCTTTAAAATCTTCCATTAAATATTTAGTTTTTCCTTAGTTTATTATCATGTCATGATAGATTCTAAACATTTCTTCCTTCAATCCTCAAGTAATAAATACCTTTAAATGCTTCAGCTAAACCTTTCCACTCTCTAAAGCAGCTTCATTATCTAAATTGAGAAGCATGCATGCAATCGAATATGTCTGTTAGGTATGTATAAGATCGTGTTCCCTATTGAATATTCTGTCTGTGGAATTCTTGATATTTCTCCCTTAATACGTTTGACAAAAATAAATTGGGAAACTCATGTATCTAATAAATGTAGAGCAATAAAAGTAGAGCAGGTTTAAACGTATATTAATGTATGTTTAAATAATAAAATAAAAACTTTGTTTTTCAGATAATAAAACAAAAGTATTTCTGCAATGCAACGCATCCTATTTTTAAAAAATATTTTAAGTAAATAGTAGTAGAATACAAAATAATATATTATATTTTTAAAAAAAAATAATATTTATTATAATATATATATATATATATATATATATATATATATATATATATATATATATATATATATATATATATATATATATATATATATATAATATTTATAATATTTATAATATATATAATATATATAATATTTATAATATTTATAATATATATAATATATATAATAATAATATTTTTTAAATAATAAAATAAAAACTTTGTTTTTCTTTTCAGATAATAAAGCAAAAGTATTTCTGCAATGCAACGCATCCTATTTTTAAAAAATATTTTAAGTAAATAGTTGTAGAATACAAAATAATATATTATATTTTTAAAAAAAAATATGTATTCATCGTATTATCTTTTTTAAATGTTATAGCTTTAAACAGTTATATTAACACCCTCTATTGCAAATCTAAATGGAAATCATGATTTAAGTGAATATTATAAATATTGATATTGCAGTTATTTTATAAATAGGTAGAAAAAAAATAGTGATGTTCCTTGAAAATTAAAATCGAGTTTTGTAATATAAATTTATACAGTCTTATGTACTAAATAAATGTTGCTCAAAAATAAATTTCTAAAGTTTAAAATGATGTTATAACATGTTAACAGCAACATTTATATTTTAACAGTTAGCAAAATCATTAATTATCTTAATCATTAATTATTTAATCTAATCTTTATTCTTCACATTTTAAGTGAATGGCCTTCTTTTAAACTTTATCAGAATGTGACATTTTAAAACGAATCATCCCCATTATCATTGATTTAAATTCACCACCACCACCTCATCCAAATTTCTTAGCATTTTTACAAGAAATTTATTTTTATTCTCAGCTTTAAAATTTTATTCATTTTACAATTTTAATAGCTCAATTGTTTCTAATATCAATATATAATAGAATCTTAATTTTTAGAAAATATACTACTGTTCAACGCAGCATTGTGAAGACCTTGCGCAATAAACCCTTCAACCAACCATTAATTAACAGAAAACTATAGTTTCTTGTTACTAATGTAAGCTAGGGCTTGCAGGTACTAGATTATTAGTTTACCTTAAATTTCACCATTACATATCTTACTTAAATGCTTACATTCAATATGTTAATTTCCTCGAATATATTTCTATTCTCGATCATTTTAAAATGCTTATATTCAAACAATCACGATAAATTTTGTTTTCTGTTATTTATTTCAAACTATATGAATAAACATTTACTGGTTGTGGGAATCTGAAAATGAAAATGTCGGCGATCCTCTATAATGGAATAATATCTTCAAAAATCTGATGGTGCTCAGCACTTATTCAATTCATTATCTGTTCAAAGAATTTAAAATAAGTTTTCCCTTCCTGCTATGAAAGTTCAATAACATTCAAAATTAAACAAAATATGAAGCTATTTCAATTGTTTCATGGTTCCTTAATATTCATTTAGGGATTTGGGATATTCTATCTTTTGCGTTTATTTTAATATATGTATTTGTTTGCAGAGCTGCTTCTATGGAAACAAAAACAATAGAGCGCAGTTTTAAGTATACGTGGGGTTTGTCCGGATGAACTTATTTCTAACTTCAAATTTAACTTTCTTTCAAGAATTTCAATCGAGGTATATATAAATAAATGTATATTGACCTTGAATAAATATGGAATTTAATTTACTCAAGAACATCCTTGCATTTATTCTTCGTACATTAATATGTTTGGTAAAATAAACCATATATTTTTGCATCTGTCAATAGAACTCTCCAAATTTTATCAATCAAATCTAAGCCCATTCAACCCATACTAAATTTAACCGAATAAGTTAAATAGTATCTGCTACTTAAATATCCTATTTGCTTTGAACTGAATTCCAAACAATCTTTAGGCAGAAATAATCTGAATAACTCATTAAATTGCAGTTTATATAAATGAATATTTTTAATTTTATCTCGCACACTTTTCAGTTCGAAGATAGCTCCACTTAAATGGAATTGAACAATAACGTTAAGAGTTTAAATTTTTCACTTTCACGATTAAAAAACTTTTTATTTTTGATAAATATCATTAACAGCTACAGGATGTAGACAAAAAATATGGAAACATCTTACTTTTAAGAGTTAAGTTTCTATTGATAATATAGCAAAACGTAAAACTTGCTGTTACTTTTTCACATTTTTTGTAATGTTCAAAATTTGGTTTGAGGCATTTCAAGCAGTTATTAATATTAATTCTTTTGATGTTAAAACCAAATGAGTGACCTGACAGAGTTTTCGAAAAAGAAAGATTGCTCGTCTTGTGGGTGCGTCAGTAACTGCAAGTTATCTTGAGGTACTGAGAGTACAATGACTAAGACATGACAGAATAGAAAGTTTAAAATATCATTTGTGAGATATAATTGTGGAAATAAATCTACCCAACAAAAACATTTCTGTAAAAAGACGCCAAGTTCTTCATGCAATGATTAGGCCATGAAAAGTATTGAGATCTAAAGTAGAGCCAAGTTTAAAGTTGCTGTAAATTAAGGGCAGTGAAAATTATAAAAAGTTTCTTCTCAAAATCAAAATTCCCTTGCATATGCCTAAATATCGAGCTGCAAAAATATTTAAGACACTTGGCAATTACGTATTCTGGTTCACTGACGCGCAATGGCCAAGTCACAAAAAAAAATTTAACTAGGATATTTAAACCTATGCAGGGGAATTTTGACTTTCAAAAGAAAATTTTACTAATTTTTATTACCCTTATCTTACAATAACTTTAAACTTGACTCTACTTTAGATTTCAATACTTTTCATGGCCATAATCATTGACGCATTTTTACAGAGATGTTTTGTTGAGATTTCACTTATTTTTTAAGATACATAAATTTTAAATTTATTACTTATTTGTGCTACAATAACTGGTTTTAAAATGTTTAGATTTCATAGTTTTTAAACCTGCAAGAAAATTTCCTGGGATTGAAAGGAGGTTAAGCATATATGTTGTTTTTTTTTTTTTTTTTTTTTTTTTTTACTTACTTACTTATCAAACAGTCAAACGTTTGAAAACTTTCTGTTGACGGTCAACTATGAGAACTATATAATTAGCCGACTCCTCTTTATTCTTTTAATTATTATTTGGTTTTAAGGAAGTTTTAAAAAAACGTCCTCAACAACATCGAACAATTTACCGGATCGTAGTCCATGACTTACTTATGTATTTTTATGAATGATGATAGTACAAAATTATTTAAATAAATAGTTTATTCAGATATGCAAAAAAAAAAAAAAATGGTGGTAAAGGGGGAAAAAACTTGGCGATCATTTCTTGAACGATAAAATATCGCCAATAATCAATTTTATAATGCCAAGTACACTTTTTTTTATTATTATTTCTTGATAGACTCTTTGCGGCGTGTGGTGAGTTTTTTCTCTATTTATATATCCTAAGAGCTACTAGTATTCTAAGTTTTATAATTCTAGCCGCAATAAAAATTTATTAGAATTGGGATTCAAAATTTTTAAATATTGCCCCCTTCAGAGGATTCGGAGAGAAAAATCTCGATTTTTAGATTTTTTCCTTTCTATACATGTTAAACCTTACAAGCATACCAAATTTCATAGTTCTAGCTCTGCTAAAAGTACCTTAGTAATCGGATGATCAATGAGTGAGTTTTGGGTGGATTTCAAAATATATTTTCTGCCATTTTCGAATTTTACTATTTCGACAACCAATATAATTGGATACTTGAAACTTAGGGGTCTTACTAAAGTGGTTAACAGCTATCCGTAAAAAAAATTCAGCTCTCAGACATGCTATAGTACGCAGATATGAGAGATCAAAATATACTGCTGAGTGGCTTCCGGTAAAAGATGACAGGCAGTAAACTTGGCGGGTGCACTGCTGTGCACCTAGATAATCTTTTAAAAGAGACAAGAAGCCATTTAAAGATAACTTTTGCCTTTCAAATGCAGCAAGTGTGACTAATAAACCTAATATGAATAAAGAAAATTAGTTTTAACTCATACAGGTCTCAAGAAACGACATAATCAGAATATTTATTACTATTCCTATACCCATATTGCAGGAAAGAAATTCAGAACCTAAACTATCATCATTCCAGTAACACAAAACAGTATAATAGCAATTAACGCATGTAATGTTTTCCTATTAATCAGCCATCAACTTCTCTTTTTGAAGAAATATTTAGAGTTTTATAAGCTATTGGTTCATACACCATATTATTTGCACAATATTTAATTTCTGTAGCTTTTTCCTTATTTTTCCATCTCCCGTGGTTAAAATTTGAGGCAAATTTTGATGAATCTCAATTGAATGTAAAAAAAAATGTAGTAGGAAATAGTTTTACTGTAATTTAAAAAATTTCCATATTTTTCAGTACCATACCCGGTTTCAGATTATCGAGAAAATAACATCTTCCTAACTCCCTACAGAATATAGCTTTAATAAAAAGTATTTGCTTCTTCGCCTTTTTAATATTATTTAAATTGGTTTTATCTTTTCTCATAGTTCAAGATGTTTTACAAGTTAATTGCACTTATTAAATAAATACATCTTAGGTGTTGAGATCATGAATTTATTGTGGAGACTCAGCTTATTTTACATTTTAATTAAATTTCTATAGGATTCTGTTTTAAAATCTAAGTCGACCTTAATGATTATTTCCTGCTTACAACTTAAAGTTCTAAATATAATAGATTTAACTAAACAAAATGTCTTAACTTTTTCTTTTTTTTTTCTTTCTTTTTTTTTTTAGCTCTCTTATAAGGAAAATAACTAGGAAATACTTGAGTCTCAATGCACAAATGAGATGTTGTTCTTCTGCCCTTCGTTAAGAAAAAAAACTACAAAAGTCTCGTCATTACAGACAGAAAGTACAATCAGAAAATACATAAAAATATACTTTGTTTATGCAGATTCTTTATATTCATTTCTTTTAGGTAAATATCAAAGTAAAAAGGTTAAAAAAAAGCCGTGTAAAACTATAATTTTTCATTGTTAAAGCAAGCCCAAACGAGAAATTCCTCTTTCTCATCTGGATAAGAAAAGGAAAACAGTGAAAAGCTCATCATTATAGAAAGTAAATATAATCGGTAAAATTACTCAATTTTTTTTCTGTACACATTATTAATGCTCATTTATTTCGGACAAATATCAAATAAAAACTTCTATTATGAAGATGTTTAGAAAAGTAATTTTTTATTGCAAAGATGAAACAAATGGTTCGTCTGCCACCAATAACCCTCGTTCAGCACATCTTAATATTCCTACTAAAAACTGCAAATTTTCTTTGCTTTATGCAAACACAATCACTTTGTCCAAGGCGACTTGATTGGGGCAGCATACTAATACGTCGTTTGCTATTCATTTTTTGATAAGAAAGACAATATTATAAAATTGTCCATCTAATAAAGGTAATATTGTGACAAAAAGTTAATTATCGCTCACCTACTGCGATCACATAAATGCTTCTATTACATGAGAGTAGCTAAGGCGTATAGAAAAATTTATGCTGATAAGAGACCGAATATCTGTGGAAACTTGAAAATCACAAAGTAACTCCCCCTCTCAAATATGCCTTTCTCTGACAACTAACGAGGGGGGGGGGGGGATTTCTATTGTAAACAAAATAATATCGAAATTTATACGTATATCCAGAAAAAGGAGAAAAACAGACAGAACATCACTAATTGTACGTAAGAAGCTTTAGATTGGCAATTTAAAATAAAGTGCTCCACAAAAGTATAGGTCCGTCTCATAACTTTCATTTATTTTGTAATTCTCAAACTCAAAAACATTTTTGCTTGTCTGATAGGAATACGCATCAAAGAGAAAAGATATGCAAATTGACTGGTCTATTTTGATTGGTTTAACAATGGGCATTATGCAAATTCGTCAAAACTCGGCTCACCAGTAAGCACATATATATAGGTCCAGTGCATATTTCGCACACAAATTCGTAGATTGTTAACACCGATTTTGTTTATTTTGTATTTCCTATAATGCCAAGAGGTTTAGAATTGAAAGAGCGGGAGAAAGGAATGATTGAGGCGTATAATCACTCTGGAAAAGATTTCAGAGATATTGCACGTGAGATTGGAAGATCTCATAACGTTGTTGAAAATTTCTTGCTTAAAAAATCTGAGTATGGCAAGAATAAACGTTTTGGACGCCCTTCACTACTTTCTGAAAGAGACAAACGAATAATTTTGAAAAAGGCTTCTAATTCGATGGTCTCTGCACGTGAAATACGAAATGATTGCAACCTTAATGTTTCATCTGAGACTTTTAGGCGTGTTATAAAGACTTGTCCATACATTGTTCGTTCAAAATTGAAGAAGGCACCTCATCTGACTAGTAAACACAAGTCTACAATTTGCCCGGTAAAAACTTGGACAAAGATTGGGGCGAGGTAGGATTTTCAATTCTTTGCCTATCCTTAAATAAATATCACCTCTTTATCAAATTTATCCTTATTATCATTTAAATATATTTAGGTCATCTTCATTGATGAGAAAAAATTTAAATTGGATGGTCTAGATGGGTTCAATTCCTATTGGCATGACCTCAGAAAGGAGAAGAAATACTTCTCAAAGAGGAATTTTGGAGGAGGTACTGTATGGTATGGGGAACCATTAGTGCCTGAGGAACTGTTTCATTGGATTTCGTGTCATCTAAAATAGGTAGTAAGGTATATCAAAGCGAGCTCGGAAAAAAAATCTTTTGCCATATTTACGTCTGTTTCAAAGAAATTGTCCTATCTTCCAACAAGATAATGCATCAGTACATGTGAGTAAAAGCACGAAGTAATGGTTGTCTGCCAATAAAGTGAATGTAATCGATTGGCCAGCATGCTCATCTGACTACAATCCAATTGAACATGTTTGGGGCCTTCTTGTGCACAAAATTTATGCGAATAACATGATTTACCAATCGGTTGCTTAATTAAAGCAAGCTATTAAAAGCGCATGGGAGAATTTGGACAAAAATGCGCTTAAAACCCTTGTTGATAGCATGAAAAACCGAATTTTTACTGTAATTCATAAAAATGCAGGCCCAATTAATTAATAAAATTACATGGACCAATAATTATTTGCATTTTATCCTCATTTTATTAATTAGTGATTTTGTGTTGTTTTCGTATACATAGTTACCTATAAATAATTTCAGGACATGATTTTTTGAAATGGACCTATAGTTTTGTGGAACACTTTATCAAGTATTATCCAGTCAACCGTTGTAAGTTCCGTTGGTAAGACAAAAAGTTCGCCAAATGGATTTCTTTCATCCGAAATAGTCTGTCCACCGCATTTCTGATGCATTCTACGGAAAGTTCCCACCGCTACTGATCCAAGCAAAAATTGAAGCACATTATCTGTTTCTTTGAATTCAGCACACAGAAACACATTTTCTGTTTGTTGAATGAAACCTAGTACTATTTAAACAAAGATAATAACCGCATATAGGGAAAAGAATGATTATACAGCCATCTTGGTATTGTTTGGCACTTTTCATATGATCGACACTAATAAACAAAAAATAACACGTTTTATTGATTTACTTAAAGTTAGTGTGTTCAGAAAGTAAGTTCCGTTTGGTAATAAAAAGAAGACGAGTACAGATACAGACAAGTAATTTATTTCACAAAAATCTACAACATTTATACTACATTTCGACTTAGCTTCCGTAATTTTCCAGGCATTTATTATAGCGTGGTATAAGTTTTTGTATTCCTTCATCATAGAATGTTGCCGCCTGAGTTGTCAACCCTGTGGTAACATGTTCTTTTAGCTTTTCATCATTGTTGAAACATTGACCTCCTAGGAAAGTCTTCAGATGGAGAAATAGATGAAAGTAGCTAGGAACGAGGTCGGGGCTGTACAGAGGATGGTCAAAAACGTCCCAGCCAAAGCTCTGGAGGAGGTTTTTTTTTTTTTTTTTTTTAGACATTTGCACAACGTGCAAAAACCCAGTTTTACAGTAACAATCTAGTAAACTAAGATTCGTGAAATTTGTGGGAATTCAAGAGCAAGAACATTAATCATAAACTTACGGTTTTCCTTAATCTTTTTTTCAACTGCAATAATCACTTCATCGAAAACCGCGGATGGACGTCCACTTCATTCTTCATCGTGCACTTGATCACGCCCTTCCTTAAACTGTCAGACCCATCTTCTCACCATAGAGTTACTCATTGCAGATTCTCCGTAGATCTCGCAGATTTGTCGATGACTGTCTATTGCTTTACCGTTTTTCGCATTCAGAAAAAGAATTACTGATCGAATTTCACATGAGGCGGGAATTTCAATCAACGCCACCATTATAAACAATCACCACGAAGGACACACAACACAAAGCGAGCTCAAAATGGCATCATTTCATTCTGCTTGACCCAGAGTAACTATCGTGTATGCGCGGAACTGCCATCGCAGCGCTGTAGCGGAGAAAAATAGAAACGTAACTTACTTTCCGAATGCACTAAATTGTTTAGCTAACTAGAGCACTGCCCCATTATGTATTTTTAGATAGTTCTGATCAAAGAATTGTGTATTGTAAGCAAAACATTATCAATTTAAGAGGACAGATTTTTATAATAATGAAGAAAACTAGGGGTGTGGAACATCGCACAACTTTCAATTACACTATAATATTGGCCATTACATTAAAATTTATGGTGTTATTTACCGTTTTCATATTTTCACTCATTTAAATAAATATGCCAGTTTGGCGATATTTTTGGCGATAATTTTTACATGTACTAAAAAAAAAAGAACATCAAGATGGCAAAATTGGTGATGTTATTCGATATGCGGTGCTCAAGGGCAAAGAGTTCTGTGTTAAAAGCACTCGTTTTTCAACCTTTTACGCTTTTATCGAATATCTACAGGAAATTCGGAGGTGTGGATGTTTAGCACACCTTAAGAGGCATTACCACAGCGATTTCGATCGAAATCGTTGGAGGAATCTTTTAGCAATCATTGAAAAACATGATTTTTTCAATGGCTACTACCTTATGCTCATGCGCTATTTTGACGAAAACCTTAATGGTAGGTCTCTGTGCCATCACCAACCCGCACACCAAATTTGAACTTCAGTTTTCAATTTGTTCGGGAGTTATGCTGACACGCACGCACGGACACACAGACATACGTTTTTTCTAGATCACTTTTTTGAAATCAAAAAGTTCCAAAACGCAGAGAAATAGAAGGAAAAAAAATTGAATTTTTTTTTTTCTTTTTTTCTTTTTTTTGACCGAATACTATGCTTTCACCCTAAGTATACATATGGGTAGTTAAAAGTAAACATAGACTTTTTAATTATTCCCATCTCAATTGTATACGAAAAACATTCTTTATAAAGTTTATCAATGCTTAATGAAATTTTTAAAAGAATGAAAGAAAAAACAGATATTTAAATTCTTACTTCCTAGTAAGTTTACCTTAAAAATGAAATATGAAAACATATCCGTTTATTAAAGTAAATATTTTCCGTAATCTTAGTGAAACTACGTATAAAATTTTCTTCAAAGAGAAATATATCCAGTATTTCAATATTTTTATTAAATCCGAAAAGAATTATTTTATTTAAAAACTAGCAAGCTAAGCACTCTAATATTATATTTAACATAATAAATAAGAAAGTATTCACTTTTAAACATAGATACCTAATATTTTTGCGGTATAATATTCGTCATAATCTCTATTATTTGTTAAATCAGTTTAAGTAAAGATTATAATTTCGTAAAAATTGTGATGCATGAACTTAAACTTGGTAATACATCTTTTTTTATTGTGAATGAAATTCTGGTCATAAATAATGTATTACATAAGTTTTCTTGAAAAGTATTACATAAAAACTGACTTCAAAACAATTTATAAAATCTAGTTACCAAAAATTTCAAGGAGAAGTTGTAAAAAAATTTCATTTCCCTTTGGAAAGAAAAGAAATTAATTGCAGAAAATTTCTAAAATTCGTTTATAAAAAATAATTTACCATTTAAATAAATATATAATACGGCTGAAAGCTGTGTTTGATGCTATATTAAAAGAAAATCTATTTTAATGCATATTTCTTTGTTGAAACTTATTTCCAAAAAAGTACCTGTTTGCAAAGATACATAAAAATTCGTAAATCAAGTTTCTCTTCAGCTTATGTCGTAAGAGAAATTTCATCAGAAATTGAAGGTGAAAAAAAATAGATTTAATTAAGCACTGGCTTTTGTTTTTATTTTTAATTATGTTTCAATACAAAGATGCTAATCACTTTAACTATTATCTGTACAATTAATTAAAGATAAAAAGTAATTTAAAAAAATGAATTCATTCAAATTAAACCCAATTCAATATTCAAATAATTCATTCCGATTATTCCCATAGAGGATTCTAAAATCTTCAAATTTACATTAACGGAACATTAATCGCTCTCAACATAGTACTGACATTTCCATTTACACGCACAGTTGCTCCCAAAATCTTGTTCTAAAACATGCCTCGGACTTAACTTTCGATTTAATAAGGCATGCGATCCGCACAATTATTCTAATGGATTTCAATCAGCCATCCCATAAAGACAACTAAACTCAACCCTGTAATATCCACTCTGAAATAAGGCTACTTAAAGAAAGTGGAAGTTAGTCTCGTTAGTTCCTTTCCTTCTTCTACTTTATGTTAAGTACTTCTCGAGTTATCATGGTTTCTAAATTGAGTTATATGTTGTATAGGAATTAGCTGCATGCGTTTATCATCCAGAACATAATATCCTGGAATTTAATTAAACTATCAAATGTTAATTTATAACCATGAAACACAAGGAGGGGGGGGGGGGGGAATAAAATCATTAAACTATTTCGGAATATCGTTTCTGTCATTTAGAGCTTTTTATTCTAAACTAGGTTCAGCCAAGCGATTGGTCATGCAAAAAATTACACAGTCGAAACTATTAAAACTAGGAGTGTGGAACATCGCACAACTTTCAATTACACTATAATACGGTCACTAAACTATGACGTGGAATAGTATTATTACCATTTTCAAATTTTCATTTATTTGAGAAAATGGCTAGTTTGGCGATATACTTTTCGATAATCCTCACATTATCCTTTCCAGTAAATTAAACAAAGGTGAGGTGGAAAACGATAGTTGATAAGGGATGCTAAAGGAAGGAGAATTATGTGTTAAAGGCATTCGTTTTTCGACTTTTTACACCTGTATAGCATATTTACTGAATTTCGAAGGTGGGGAGGTTTAGAACACCTTAAGAGGCATTACCATAGCGACTTTGATCAAAATCGTTAGTGCCCTTTTTTAGAAATTGCTGAAAAACATGATTTGATTTTTTTTTTTTTTTTTTTTTTTTTTTTTAAATTCATGCTTTCGTGTTTTGCGCATGCGCAATACTTACGAAAACCTTAATCCCATTGCTACCACTAACCTATACACCAAATTTGAACATCATAGGTCAATTCGTTCGGGAGCTAGTCTGACGACAGACACATACTTTTTCTAGACCACTTTTTTTTATGCCAGGGTGTTTCAAAACGAAGAGAAATGCAAAAAAAAAAAAAAATCGAAACAATTTTTTGACCGAAAACAATACTTTCATTACACTAAGTTAACATAAGGATAATAGAAAGTAAATATCAACAATCATTAACCATATAAAGTATTAATTATGCTCTGCAAAACAAATATTGTAAGATTTTCTTAGAATAAATAATCTTGCGTATATTAAGCCTATTGAGTTTTGAGTAACTTTCATGTTTCGATGTTATGGTGGCATATAGCCATCCTTTTATTGAATATTCATCTACATTCCAAATATAATGCTTCGAAAATGCAAACAGTGATTCTTTTGTTTCATTATTATTATTATTATTATTATTATAAATATTATTACATTTTACCCCATAATTTTTATGTTAGAGCATTCAATCCAATACGTCCCAATCCCACAGCCAATGACAGTTATCTTCTGATATGGAGTTGGACTTCTAATGACGTAATGCTCAAATGTTTTAAGAACACCTACTCTTCTAACTACAATCCTTGATTCCTCTGGATAACTATGCTGGACATGGGATTTCTGGAACAAAGGAAGACACGATTGTTTTATTAAAAGACGAGGGCGTGGCGAAGAAATTCCAATTCGAACTGTCGACAGATCATCCCGCGTAAAAGCGATGGGCGGTTGATTACCTGTTTCCATAATGTCAGTATTGGCGAATTAATATCGGGGCTTGGGTTGACAACTGATGTCATGTCCAGTTATTGCTGCTGAGGGAATAACCTGAGTATATCTGAGATGGCATTTGGAAGGAAGAACCTATAAAGAGATAATCTTAATATCTTGATAAGTAGTGCAGTGGTTATTTTTACAGTTTAATGTAATTATTTTGGACCCTTTTAAAAATTAAAAGCTCAAAATATTTAATAAATCCCAGTGTTGACTGCAGAGGAAGGAATAGCTAAACTAAGTATTGTTATAATAATTGCTAACTTAAGTATTGGTTTAATAATTTAGTGCTCGCATTAGTTATCGCGTTTGGTAAAATAATCTAAATAAAGACCTGTTAATGTTCCACTCAGTTATGAAAAATTAGTTAATTATTGGTTTTGAAGTTTTACAACAAAGATACGAATTCCAACTATTTTCAATTTTTCGTCAATAAGCAAGAAAATTCAGCATTTTAAAACTATGCTCAGTGCAAAAACTCTAAAACACTTTAAATATTTTATATTTGAAAAGAGATTCAGAAAAAGTTCAGAGAAGTTTTATACACAATACACATGTACATTAGGGTGGTTCGAAAAAAATATTTTTTTATTTTTGAAACGCATGAGGTAAAAAAGGTTGATACACATCTTGATAAGAAAAACTGTAAAAAAAAATTTGAAAAAAATAATATCTTCCGATCCCGCATTCACCTTAAAGTTTGGAAAAAATACAAAAATAACTATTTTTCCTAAATTTTTTAAAATTTCTTAACGTTATATATTTGAAAGGAAATAGTTTGCAATGTGTAGTGAAAGGCTGGTAGAAACCCGGAAAAACACTATTTTATGCATTTTTAAAACATATATTAATTATTAAAAATACTCAAAATTAACATTTTTTGTAAGAAATAATGATTTTTCTGTAAAATGTGTAATAATGTTATTTCTTACATTTTTTTTTTTTTTTTTTTATTAAAGCAATTATTCATTTGGTTCACTTTTTTTCTCGAGCTTTCTATCCCAGTGATGCGCTTTGAAGGAAACTTTTGTAGAAAAGTCGGGCATTATGGATCTTTATAAAAAAAAAAGTGTTGTCCTAACGTCTTTTGCGTCAGCGCCACCCACTTTTTGTCTTGTCTGTCTACATAAGCTTTCCACAGCTTGTGAGAGACAAGGAAAGGAGTTGAAGTTTGATTTCAATGGTCCCTAGTAGCACAGAAACGCTGACCAATTTCGCCAGACATAGGCCAATTTCGATGTGGAAAGTTGTGAATCGGTCGTTGGAAACAATATTAGCCAATCTCGCCCAATTCTGGATAAAATATAGAAGAGGTTTTGATACGCCGATGTACAGTTTTAAACTTGTGATATTTTATTTATGAGAAATAAAACTATGTGGGGATTTTGACTTGTTTGTTGGTTGAAAAATCGTGTATTTTGGAACTATGCTTGGCCAGACTAACCAACCTTCCAGTCTTCTCCTGTTTCCTCCAATCTAGCTGTGCTACCTCTGATGCGCCAATCTTTACTAACTAATGTTAGTTTGTTACTCCTAACAAAGGTGGTTGTATTCAGATTATCTGGCGCCGTCAGCAACACGAGGGCTATAATGCGCCGAAACATTCATCATTAGACAAGCCAACATACATTTACAAACACCCATGCCTAACACGGGACTCGAACCCGCAACCTCGCGGTTTAGAAGCCAGCACGCTAACCACTATACCGTTTGGTCGGCCCCTAACAAAGGTGGAGTCCTATTACAAGCATTCCAATTAATTATGTCCACTTAGTCAGTGGCAATAAAGTTAAGTTTGGTTGCTTTGAAATGCTTGATTATCTTTCTCTAGGAAAGTTCTCGAGATTTCAGAATCCGACGCCTTAGTTGTCTTACAATTCTCTTTTCGTATCTAATCGTTTCAAAAATATCAAGAATATAACTGATCTGAGCTCAGTACTTTCATCTCAGTTAAAGGAATAGAACATTCAACATGTAAAAAATCAGTCGAGGGAAATTTTTCACGGTTCTTCAATTTTTGATCTATGAATCATCAATTTTTGATCTCACTAAAAGATGTTGGTCCTGTTGTAGTATTATATGTATAAATAGGCGTCAGAATGGTAGTTCATTTGAGTATATGAGGCATATATCCCAATGTAGTGGTCTCCTAAAGTGCAATTTGATCTGTCAGATTATTTTGAGCCAGTATTAATGGCTGTCCCAATCACATCCCCGTGCGCTATGATCCAATGAATAAGCAAGTAAGTTTATGAGCTTCAATGGATGAGAAGGCATCATGAGAAAGGCCACCCAGATTAAAACCCGCCAAAACACAGTTTTTATCATTGTTTCAAAGGTTACGCGCGAATGATTATTATTGATTAATTACTAAATTGATTTTTTTCCAAGATCTATCTACTTCATTCTATACAATACAAACTAATGTGCCTCGATAATTTAGTGATTGGTGCATTTTACAAATTGATGGAAAAAAGGGATTTTTTGTATTTATTCAAAACTTTGAAGTGAATGCTTGAAGTAAATAAAACAATTTTAACAAAAATATATAGAAAAATTATTTTTTAACAAAAAAAATTATTTTTGAATATTTTTAATTATTAATATATGTCTTAAAAATCTATAGAATAGTGTTTTCCTGTGTTATACCACCCTTTCACTACTCATTGCAAACTATTGCCTTTCAAATATATAACGTTTAGAAATTTAAAAAAATTTAGGAAAAATAGTTATTTTTTGTATTTTTTCCAAACTTTGAGGTGAATGCGAGATCGGAAGATATTATTTTTTATTTTTTTTCTAAATTTTTTTACAGTCTTTCTTATCAAGATGTGTATCAACTTTTTTTACCTCATGCGTTTCAAAAATAAAAAATAAAAAATTTCGAACCACCCTAATGTACATGTTTAAATAACTTTACAGGTTGCTTATTTTTTAATTTATGTTTTGAATGTACAACCTAATACCTACAATTATTAAAATATTTTATAA
Source organism: Linyphia triangularis (assembly GCA_963978545.1). Classification (NCBI taxonomy): domain Eukaryota; kingdom Metazoa; phylum Arthropoda; class Arachnida; order Araneae; family Linyphiidae; genus Linyphia; species Linyphia triangularis. Next base: position 32,066,511 of record OZ021723.1, on the reverse strand, counting down.
GTATAGAGAGAAAAAATAAATATACTTTGAAATAATAAAAATATCGATTAAAAACACACTAAAAAAAGTAATCAAACTATACAGTTGAATACTTCAATTCAGTAAATAATGCCACTTCAACCAAAGCTAAACAAATTTAATGCCTTGCATTTAAGGGGAATCTTCCATTTCTTTTCATTCTCCTGTATATAATAAAACATGTATTTTCAATTTTTTAACATAGATTTTCCCAAGCTTAGTTGGAAAATTCAGATACCATATACTTCAATAGTTTTAACTAAAAAAATTATTAATATTCTACAAATCTAACTAAATTGTCAAAATGCTTTTATAAATTTGAGGAATTGTTAATGTAATGTCGCTTCATATTTTTGATAAATAAGATTCAATAAATAAATATATTTACTTAATGGATATACAGTGATTAGAATCTTCCATAGATAATTAATTCTTTTAATTACATATTCGATTTTTCAGAATTAGCCTGTACTTTTTAATATATATTATCAGTCGGTAATTAATATTTAACTTTCACTATTTAATTTCTATCCTCTCACAATTAATTCTTGGTAGGAAATTATTAAAAATATAAATTTTAATATATGTTTTAACTAAATATAAACAATTACTTACATCTTAAATTCAAACTCCAAAAATGACACTAAATTTCCTAATTTAACTTAAGAAGAAAAATTCTAAAAAGAGGATCATCTACTTAAAAGAACAATGAATAAAATTTCTATAATCCCATTTTTGTATCCCATTTAAGAGTTTCAATAATCAGGAAAATACTTCAGATAAAAGTAGAAGTTATCTCGTAAGTTGCTTTAACTTTCTTGGAATATTTTACATATAAAGTCTTTTATTCCCAATATAATAATGGGATTATTAATAAACTAATTGGTATGTATTATTAATGATAAAAGATCTCTTACAAATTTAGTTTATACATTTGTTTGTTGTAATCTAAGAAATGAGTTTCAGTTTGAGATAAATTACTTTAAATTAAGTATTTAGTTCCCTAAAGACAGAGTATATTTGCTTCAAAGTCTAATTGGAAACAACAGTGTCCATATGTATAACCCAAAAATATCTCATTTTTAAACTAAATTATAACTCTTTAAAATTCGTCAAAATTAACTTACTAATAAATTGTACCTTATTATAATATTTTGTATACTTTATCAAACCACATTCCATAGAGTAAGGTTAAATAATTTTATCTTATCTTTAAATCCCTTTATTAAGACTTTGATAAACAATTTCAGAGAGAAAGACAAATATTTCTGATGTTACTTATGTTTTTATAAGGATAAATTTTAAAAAAATAAATAAGTTATTTTAAAGTATAAAATCGCTTTATTGGTGTTTCTATAAAAACAATTGTTTAATTTTTGTATGAAATGTCACCCAATAATGTATTCATTAACAATTTAGAAATGCTAGTTTAGGTCAATATTATTAACTTTAAATATTCTAATTAGATAAGACACAGTTTACCGATATTAATTTCATTTACTACTGCCAAGCAAGAATAGGTTTGCGTAATCTGTAAATATTCACTTTTATTCCTTTCTCAATTACCCATCCAATATAAATTCATCCAAAAATAAGTTGGTTGGTTGTTATCAGATTATTTGGCGCCGTCAGCTACACGAGGGCTATAATGCACCGAAACATTCGTCATTAGACAAGCCAACATACATTTACAAACACCCATGCCTAACACGGGACTCGAACCCGCAATCTCGTGGTCTAGAAGCTAGCTAGGATAAATATAATTCATTTTAACTATAAAAAAAAATGTATACGAATAATTTGCAATGTTTCTTTGTATAAAGTAAAATGTCATTACAGATGTAAATTTATTCTTTAAATTTTTGTCTCATAAAAATAAAGATTTAAAACATTGTAAAGCTCATTATTTTTTCTAGCATTTCAATAGGTTTTACATTCTTAATCTGAAACGGAACATTTGAGGTTTCGCTAGTCGTATTACAGTAGAACATTTAAAATGTATTTCACAAACTGTGTATTCCCCAAACCCGAATACTATAAAAACATAGTCCAGATTGATAAAGGTTCACTGTACGCCCATCTAACGGTTACCAGGTTACCTTTACCAATAGCCATCCATTCATACATTCCTTGGAATTCACGACCCTCACTCCAAGCGAATGTTTATTGAACACGAAAAAAAACGTTCAAACTCCCACTGACGATAAGAAAAATACCGGTTATGAAAAACGTCACGGAAAAATACTTTTTTTTAAGACTGCCCCCCAAAACTTTACAAAAAAAAAAAATGCGGAGACGAAGAACGTTCATAAAAGCGAGTCGATTTCTGTTTGCTCTTCGCATTCTTCCGTTCTACCGCGTGACTTTCAAACAGCTGTCTAAAAATTGGACGCCGGGATATATAACTTCAGTGTCATGTTCCATATTGACATACCTTAGCCCTATCTCACTTTCTTACGAGAAACGTTGCTAACGAAAATGGTTTAAATACGGAACCATGTTTTAACTGAAGAAGAGAAGTATTGGTTTTTAGGGAGGGGGGGGGGAGGGAAGTTCAAGTATTCAAAATGATTAATTGAATGCTTGACATTTTAACAAGAAAGTGCCAGTATTTAAAGAATTCTTTTGAAAGTAACTTTTATATTAGTTTGAGACTAGGTACTTGGTAACTTATGTCGATTTCTAGGCTTTTGCCATGACATAGGTAGAAAAATTCTCATATCTTAGGCAATGTTGTATTTTTGGCCTGACGAAGTTACTATAATCGACAAATATGCCTTTTCTATGTGTTTTTTTTTTTTTTTTTTTTTTTTTTTTAATTTATTTATTTATTTATTTATTTATTTATTTATTTATTTATTTATTTATTTATTTATTTATTTATTTATTTATTTATTTATTTATTTATTTATTTATTTATTTATTTATTTATTTATTTATTTATTTATTTATTTATTTATTTATTTATTTATTTATTTATTTATTTATTTATTTATTTATTTATTTATTTATTTATTTATTATATATTTCTTTGCTGTAATTTTTATACTAGTTTGAGAATAGATGTGGTATAAAAAAATGTTTCAGTACTTACTTACTATCCCTTTGACGGTTGTCAACCCAAAGTTCAAACCGAAGCTCCGGTTAGGCTTGTGAAAGCATTGGCCTTCCAGTGGAATATCTTAGCTGCACAGAGGACCGGGCAGCTTTCTGGACCGACCATTTTGGCCTACTAAGAGAATCCATTTGACGAATTTTTTGTCTCGCCAGGATAATACATAATTATTCAAAATAAATAAACAGAAACGCCATTAAAAACACTTCTGTAGTAATTTTTCTTAAATAGAATTGAGCTATTGAAAAGGGAAAACATATTAAAAGTACTTAGAAAAAGAACACTTCATTAGTAAAGTATGCAAATAAAGTTACTTTAAAAGTATAACATTAAAGATTTATAATAGTTTAAAAATATAAAATTAAAAAGTTATAGTATTAAAAAAGTATAAAATTAAAGAGTTCTAATTAGAAGTAAAACATTAAAAAGTTATAGTATTAAAAAAGTATAAAATTAAAGAGTTCTAATTAGAAGTAAAACATTAAAAAGTTAAAATATCTGTAGTAATTTGTCATAAATAGAAGTGTTGAGTAATTGAAAAATAAAAATTAACTAACATTATTTAAAAAAAATACTGCCATAAAAAAAGTAATGCTCATCTGATGGCTGTGTGGTTAGCACTCTAGCTACGCATGCAAAAGGTGCCTGGTTAGAATCCCGGATTAGGAGTGGATGTTTGTTGTGGTTCAGAATTCACGTTAAGCTGTAGGTCTCGGCTTGATTAGCCGTTATTGTGCATACAAATAGGTCGTAGAGCGTATAAACCACTCAAACCACCCACCCATCCAAAAAAAGTAACAGCAAAATTTATTAAAAGATATTGAAACGTAAATTATATTATTACTTAATTCATTTAATTGAAACTTAAATGAAATATTAAAGAACAGAATTGTCTCGCTGAAAACAAATAAAACATATATGGAATTAATAATAAAATTAAATAGCGATTATTTATTAGTAATATTTTTTTGAAGAATCGTTTATTAATCATCTTTGATTAGCATATACATACAACTAATTTTAAATCAAAATATATAAAGCCTTGCTAGTAAAATCACAATTATCATAACTAATCTGTTACAAATTCCATTCAATGATTCGATTAATTAAATGTGAATTTTTTGGTTTGAATAACACTTAATTGATTTGAAATTAATTTCTTGTAACAGAAAATGTTCTTACTGATGATGAACCTCTCAATTTTATCTTAAAATTACATTTTATCAAATAATACGTTTCTTATATTTACACAAGCATTAGTTTTTATTCCATTTCAAAAGCTTAATATTTATATATTCAGTATACATAATTTTTGTGAAACATTAATATGAGAATTCAATTTATATAATGTAAAAAAATAAATGTTTTATAATTCATGAGCTCATTCCGTAATCATCATACAAAAGCAGTAAGATCATAAGAATATATATATATATATATATATATATATATATATATATATATATATATATATATATATATATATATATATATATATATTTTTAAATCTTACAGCGCAGCAAAGAGCATTTTACAGTCCCGTTTAGGATGCAGAATTTTAACATTTTTGATACAAAAAAATATAAACAATTAAATTTGCTGAACAATAAAAATTGATAAAGTATTATTATTACACATTTTCGAGAATACATTGTTTACAAAATTTAGCAAAAGTGATATTGTTTCACAACAATGATCCTGTAAAATGACTTTAAAAAATTTCAATTACTCCTTAACATTTCCAGATTACATTAATATTATAAAAACGTTATTATTGAATAATGTAGCCGTTTCATTTCAATACACTAAATTTATTGTAAAACACTTTGACATGGTATGTTTTACATTTTATTTCATATAATATAAAATGTTATGTGATAAGATATGATATGATATGATATGATATGATATGATATGATATGATATGATATGATATGATATGATATGATATGATATGATATGATATGATATGATATGATATGATTTGGTGTGGTGAGTGTGCTGTGGTGTATGGTGTGATAAGACATGCCATAATATGATAAAAAAATACCAAAATATATTTTCAATGTGGCAATATCATCCCTATAGATATTGGAAAAGTATGTATAAACTCATCTAATTAGAATCTAAAAAAATATTTACTTTTATAAAACTATTTACTTTTATAAAACTATTTACTTTTAATGAAAACAACAGTTAATAGGATGCTTTTAATAAAACAACAATTAATGGGATACAATTATTATTTGTGTTCTTGAAACATTTCCGAACATTTGTAAAAATAGGGGCAGTTCTGAAATTAAAGGGAATTTGAAAAGGTAAAAAAAAACAATAAAAAATTTTTAAAAAATTAAAAAAAATTTCTTAGAATTTTATTAACAAAGTTAATACATTTACTACTACGAAGAAAAAAAAAAAAAGAAAAAAAAAAAAAAACGTATCAACAGTAAAAACATCATCTTTTGGTAGCAACAGAATTATATCTCGTTCATATTTCCATAAAAACTTAACAGGGAATTCTCGTCCAACAGAAGATTGAATAATGCCAACATAATGTTTTATAGTATTTTTTGCTGTACAAAATTTCACAAGAACACAAGTATTTTCTGTGTAAGTGTATTCTGTAGGCTTTTCTTCTATATTGCTGTTTGAAGAGCATAAAGAACTGTTATGTTCTTCATATCTTAGAATCTTTTTTAATTCTATCTCTCCTCTTTTATTCAGACTCCCTTTCCATTCGTCGTGTCTTTTCTCTTCATCTGATATTTTGCTAGGTTTTTTCTTATTTTTATTTGTACTTTTAGTAGCAGCTGAAGCTGAACTACGATCTTTCTTCTCCCCTTTTTTTCTTGGAGCCATTTCAAACTGTAATGAATAAATTAAATCAATAATTTTAGGCAAACCTAGGCCTAACTATAATAAACAAACATGGGTCCGGTGTGGATGAGCAAGGTGCCATGGCTTGTCCCAAAATGGAAAGTTTAACGTTGAAATTTAACATATTGTAAATGGTAAATAATGGACCTTTACTTTTTACAATGTTAAATTTCAACGTTACATTTTTCATCTTGGAGCACGCCATGGATACTTGCACCGATACCTTGCCTAATAGTAACTAAAGTTTGAAGAAAGTTTGAACTAAGGCCTACAGTGAGTTCATCTGCTGTCTAAAAATCTGGCTATAGATTTATGTGTGCATTGACTAAGGGGCAAATAAAGATTAAAATTTAATTGTAATGTTTAAATAATAAATCAGTAATATCAATATATAAAATGGCTTATAAATCTATAAATAATTGGGCCTATACCATCATACATGCATAACTTTCAGTAACCTCTATAACTGTAACCTCCGTCGTTAACACAATCCATGGAGGTTACAAATAAGTAGACTGCCATGCTCAAAACCTAACCTAAAAGACTAAGGATACACTGGTTGGTTGGTTGTATTCAGATTATCTGGCGCCGTCAGCAACACGAGGGCTATAATGCGCCGAAACATTTCGTCATTTAACAAACCAACATACATTTACAAACACCCATGCCTACACGGGACTCGAACCCGCAACCTCGCGGTCTAGAAGTCAGCACGCTAACCACTATACCGTTTGGTCGGCAAGGATACACTGGCTTTACTTTTAGAGAACTGAAGAAAGAACTGAGAAAGACTGAAAACATTAAATGAAAACTTTTTTCTACTTAATACCAATTTTCTCATTTATAGGAATAAATAAGCCAGTAAAATCACAGGGGCGGAAATTTCCAATTAATTTCGAAATCATCCATAGGCATTTGATCTATCCCATAAATTTGATCAAAACTATTCAAACTGTGTGTGATCAATTGAATTGTACAATAAAGTTTCGAGAACTTTTGATGCGGAATATTTTTTATATAAAAACTTATCTTAGAGTATTGAAACAAACGCAAGTTTTCTTTATAAATGTAAACAATAAGTAAACAGCAAAAGAATGTTCAATTTTTTATATGTATAAGAGATTTATTTTGAAATGTTACATTTTCACATATTTGATTCTTCACCTTTTCACAAAATATGTAAAAAAAGATCCATCTTCTAAAACTTAGTTTGGAAATAAAAAAAAAAAGTATTTTGAAATCTGGTAGGTAGTTTTAATAGGTTTGTGTTATATTATACTCTCTAATATTATATAATTTTTTTTTTCATATAGATATTTTTTATTGACCATTATTGAATTTACCAGTGAGTTTTAATTGTTAGCTAACAGCACGTCTGCATGCTAGCTAGTTCGAACATATCCAGCTTTTAAAGCTAGAATCTTTCACAAACTTAGAAAAAAAACCAGCGTTAAAAGTTTTATTTAAAGCTAAAGCAAGTTTTTTTTTCCTGTAGAATAAATAGCTTAAACAATCAATATTAGTAAATCTACTTCAAAATATATTTTCAATAGTTGTTATGTAAAGCATCCTTAAAAATTAGTATCCCATTTTTCATTTTATCTTTATTAATTTTTAAATTTACCAGCAACACCAATCCTATAAAATCATCTAATCATAAACTATTTCATTAAACATGTTACTACTTAATGTAATTGCTAAATCTAATTTTTCAATACCAAGCTTATTTTTTTTTTATTTATTAAAATCGCATCCTAATAAATTTGAATACAATTTTATAAAATATAGAATAAAATGTAATTGGACATCCATAAAACTTTTTTTAATTATAAATATGTGTCTTTATCTGAATGTAAATATAACAAGATGTTATTAGTGTAGTGAATTACCATAATATTTATATTTTGACTACACACAGTACGTCAATTCTTGTCTTTGTGGATTTGAAAACATACATATCAGGACTTATACCTGTTGTATAGTAAAATAAGGCTTTATTTTGAAAGAAATAAATGTCGGAGATAAGAAGAAGCATATACTTTTGAATATGACATACGTACCTATGTTGTGATAATTTTTGACAAAGAGTATTTTGACAAAGAGTACAAAGCCATAAGAGTTGGAAAGTTTGACATTTATTTGCGATTTCCAAAACTCATTTTTTTCTTGCTTTACTGTCTGACAGTTTAGCTCTCTATCTTTTGCAACTCACTTCAAAACGACGTGGTTTTTTTTGTGTGTTTTTTTCGTATAATCATGAAACCCAGTTCAGTATTTCTATCGATAAAGTTTATTTTAAAAAAATTGGAATTTAAATAAATGTTGATGAATTGAAATTTATTGTCAGTTTTTATTTAAAAATAAAAGTAAAATAGCTTCACATTGAATTTAAAAAAGTATTCACAAGTTTTCATCAAACAAATTTATTTTTAATGAAGAAATATTTTATACAAATGTATTAACTTCAACTAACTTAAAATTATAAAGAAAATTTCATTGATAAATTCTTCACAAAACATATAAGAAAAGAAATTTTTATAGTTTAAAGGTGTGAATAAAACAAAAAATTACATGATTTTTTTTTTTTTTTTTTTTTTAGTTTTAACCACGCTTAATATTGTCGGTATGTATTATGCTTAATATTGTCAAATAAATATATCAATCGATATATTTATTTGCTAAAATGTGTCAATTCGTTAAATATCAACTTTATCTTGAGATTACTTAATAATAAACACAAAGAAACAACAACAAATTATTTTCCCATAGAAAGTTCTTATCAAACTTTTATTCAGCATTTCCTTCTAATAAAGAATGCGTGAAAAAAAAAGGGCTTATCATTACGACAATTTTTATTGTATGAACTGTCAGGATTTTGTTTAAAAAGGGAAGTAAACTGTCAAAAACTCTACGGGACAAACTTTTACAAAAGAAACGGCAGCATCAACCATATTCAATCAGTTTTTATCATAAAATTTTGTGGTGTTAATTTGAGATGCCGTAATGACAAGTTAGATGTTTATCTTTAACAAGTCGATGTAGAGAAATTAAAAATATTCTGGTTTGTTTTATATTTAGTCATTATACTTAAATATTGAATGGTTATGAGAATAGCTTATCTATTTTGTATTTTTATATAATACTGTACTTGCCGATAGCATTCTACTTTTTCAGAATAACTTTTCCCTTTTTCTGTCCAACTTGTACCCCTTTAATAATAACATTTACCCTTCAAGGATAAGAGCATTCAAATGATGAAAAGTCATATTTCAACTAGTTAAAGACATTTAGCGATTGAAGGATTAGATTCGCCCGTTATAAATCAATTTAAAATTTTGTTGGATTTCGGATCCTCTTCTTAACAATTATTTCTAGTCCAGATAGTTCAGAAATGAGATAAAAGTACATCTCCAAAAAAAATTTATGATGATAGTTTGTTTCCTAATTTATTTTCAAATTATAAGTTTCTTAATAATTCAGATAAATTAATAATTTAAGATAAATTAATAATTAAGAAACAAAATAATTTCATGCTTATCTTCGTAAGATATTCATTCAAGCACTATTCACTGGAATTAATTCGAATTATTTTCATAAATAAAACAACCTATAAGTATAATGCAAACCTTTTGATACCATTGTTTATATTTTGTTTTGCATTGTCTTGTATTTTTCTTTACTTCAAAAAAAAAAATCTGATTAGAAATTGTTTAAATAACAAAAGAGCAAAAGTAAAAGTTTTATGGTCAATAATTATATGTCCTTCGAGCCAGAAAATTCACTTAAATCAGATAAACGAAAATGGATCGACTTCCAAAAGATATTTCCTAGACCTGCCATCGAAAAGAAAAAATTGTTTAAATGATCCGTAAACCGTTTTCATTTGAATTGATTTCAGAATCTTTCCATTCTCCAAGGATTGTCATTTTTAGAATGTAGTTTAAAGAGCCGAAAAATAGTGATGGGCTTTTCTCTTGAAAGTTTTACTTTCTGCGTTATAGTTGTTTATTTGTTTCCCGCCCTTGTGCTTTTTAAACTTAAACCTTAAAGGAAGCTTATGCTTTCCTTATTATTTTTTTTTCTTGCAAAGATATTTCTTTAAATGGTCGTTTCGCTTTTTAGAAAAATCTCAGAATTAAAGTACTAGTGATAAAAGTATATTTTGTTTATATGAAATTTTCGCCGTTTATTTAAGATAGTAAAAATTCATTTATAAGTAAAACACGCCTTTTATAAAGAAATATATTTAAAAAAATCATTTCAAATCATTTTAATTGAAAATAGTTTTACTGTGAACCAGTCCTTTAATTACAAGCTATATTGCTGTTTTATATTAAAAAAAAAAAAGCAATTCATATTTATTGACTTAATTGTATCTGTACATTGTAATCAAAGCATAATAAAATATTAATTTGATAAAACCTTTAAATGTGATATTAAACTTCACTCGACAACTACGTACTTAATCAAAGCTTAATGATATTGCCGAATGTGCCTTAGTTTCAAAAGGATTTTGACTGTGCATTTTGGGGAGGGGATATCCTTGTTTTAATTTGTAATTTACACTACAGTCACATTTTACTAATTACCATAATTTTTTTTTTACCTATCAAAATTTCAATTCCCATCGTTAAAAATTAACCTTGACATATTTTATTTCAACTTCCAAATATCGTTAACTTCGAAATAAGCTGAGCAACCAGAGAAAGCCATCTTTGATGTGCTTTTAAGTTATTTCACAAAGGAATCAAAAAGAGCGGAAATGGAAGCAGGAATTCAATGAACACGTTGACGGTTACATCCGTTGTGTTACTGAACTGTGACTATCGCAGAACTCTTGAATTTCCTTTATGGTGAGAAATTACTTAGGAAGGAATTGAAATGGGATCTCTTGAATGATAAGAAAAAAATACGATTGTTTTGTACAATTTCTTGCCTTAAATCCATTATTTATAAATAGTTAATGGACCTTGCCCTGAAATTTTACTGTGGATGATTACTATTGTGATATAAACCATTTCCCTTGAAAAGTACTTCAAATTAACCTTTAAATTTAAATTCGAAAAATCCAGTGTCGTTTGCTTTCACAACTCAGAAATTTCTTCAAGAACTATTCCCTATATTTCGAAACGATATATAGAGACATTAATGGAAATTACCATTCTTATTCTGTACCTTATCTACCATGAAACTGAGTAGAAGATTTTAGAATAAAAATATCCCAAAATCTATCTACGGACCTTCCCTAACCAATAACTGAAATAAGCTTTTGATATCTTCATATCCTATTTCAACCATTAAGTCACTTCGGCAAACAGGAATCAGAAACATGTTGAGTAATGTAATATGTAATCCGGGTAACATAAATTACAGCACAGTATACTGATACTACTGTTGTTGTTCAAGAGTTACTCCAGTTCACACTTCGAGATAATTTACCTCCCTTAGCTCAGAAATCCTGACAAATCTTACCCAGTTTTGCCACCAAGAGGTGCGCAAAATTAAGCTCCATCCTTAAGCCGGTTCGTAATTGGGTTATCGATCAGAATTAGGTGTGCTTCTAATGACTTCTCTGAAGAGCCTTATTTAAGATATCTGAAGAATATTTTAATTTAAATTACTTCACAGTGAAGTCAGTCACACAGTTTATGCGTGAGAAAATATCGTTAGTTAGGTGGTGGAGTAACATAAAACGAAATGGCTTTCGAAAGTTTAATCATCACAAATTATGCTCCGTTTACACATCAATTTAAAATATTATTTTAAAGTGTTTGTACTTCTTTATACAGATTAGTATCTTTACCTTGTTAAATTATAAAATTAAATAATGAATAATTTGAATGAAGATTTACAGTGGGTGATAATGTTAGGAGACTTTATATAGCTGATAAATAAAGCTGGGCGTGTCTTACATTTATGATCAAAACTAAGGGCATTGAATGTTTTGCTAATAACTTCTAGCTGAAGGAATGGCTTAGACTCGTGAAATTCATATCTAAAAGACATTTTAACGTATCATTATAATAAAAATTATACAACATAGTAGAAAAATAAATACAAAGTGAAAAGTGAGGTACATGTATAAAAATGGAGTATCATTTATGTCCAGTTGTACACATGCATCCATGTTAAAAATCACACATTTGAAAGAGTTGGTCTATAATAGGACAAATTATCTCCTCCAACTTCAGCGTTTACCTTACACTGTGTTTTTACATTTGAAATGAGGTTCATTTTGAGCTCTCTGGTGGCTAACTTGCCTCGTTCATTTTTAAATATGTTTTCTAGTGATGGATGGCAGTTTCCTACGAAAGAATCGTTCCTATCTTTTATTATTGCATTGTGTGACAACCCACATCATAAACACACATTTAAAACCATTATAATAGACTTACACTTATGTTAGACACAAAATTATAGTATTCACTTCTAGTTTGTACATACCATGTGCAACAAACCATTGAGAGCTCAATTCGGTAATCCAATAAAGTGCATCCCAAAAATAAAATCTTCTACGCCAAATCGAACTCGTTAATTGACCAGATCATACGGTTCCGCCTTTCTGTAGATTATCTGATGCCCACTATTACTTTTGAGACTAAATAGATTCCTTTCAGCAACAAGTATCCGGTGGTAACGAGGTTTAGTCCTAATATACCATAAGTTGGACTGTCAAGCTGAGCTCTTCATGACTTCAAAATATAAACTAGAATTTTTTACTCTAATGCACATGTGTTATCTCCATTGAAATCGATTCTGATAAGATATTGGTTTCGAATTCGTGTTTGGAAATATTGTTGTCATATTTTATTATAATATTGTTATTGATAAACCATATAAATGTCTGTAAATTTCCAAACATTAGGATAATTTTAGACTTCCAGTTTAAAGTAGATTTCTTCCCAAAGAAAATGCCATTGACCGACCATCAGCAAGAGGCTTCCAAATGACATATTTACAACCGCCATCCTTGCATTAGGAAATCATTCGGGTACTCCCACTTCTATTTCTAAATTTACTCAGATATTAATATTTCAAAACTGGTAACAAACAAAGAGCATCTAGAACAAATACATAACGTTAAAAAATTTCGAAAGGAAATTATGACACAGTTTTACAAAATTAAAGTAACTGTTTATTCTTCAATTTAAAGAGTAAAGTTTGGTATGAGTTTTGGAAAAAATTTTCAATAAAAAATAAAAAAAAAACAGGAAGTCCTAGAGTTCTTGGAGGAATGCGATTCTTATGTTTACCCACGAATCTATAAACTTCTCATCGCCCTTCAAGCTACGTTCCCAATAAATGTTGCTTCAGCAGAAAGTAGTTTTTCGTCGTTAAAGTACCTTACAACTGGCCTTCGAATGCGGATGACCAAAGAGAGACTTTCAGGACTAACATCACATTCATATTGATTTAAATAATGTGATTGACAAATTTTCAAAGAAACCAAAATTGCTTGATTTTATATACTTTTTTTTTTTTTTTTTTTAAGTTGCTTTTTATAAAAAAAGAAAAATAATTAAGACGTATTTTGTAGTTAAGATATAAAATTGTTCTATTAAATACATTGGAAATTATGGTTTTGGTAGTTATACCATGGTATAGTAATCTAACTTAAGAGCAACAAATTTTATCTTAACTATTCAACAGTCCAAAACTAAAAAAAAAAAATCCACCCCCACTGTATACAGAAAAAATTGCTTAACAATAATTTTGTTTCCTGTAAAGTTGTTTTTTAATTCTCAAAATAAGATTTTCCTACTTATTGTCTATTAAAAGGCACATATACTTCGAATATTGACACTCAAACAAACCTTTTGGAGTCATTATAATATTTTTATTCGTGTCTACAACCCGGTTAACATGGAAAACGATCTGCTGCATAAACTTTTTACTTTTCTTTTTATTTGCTAATGACCAAATATAACAGTAAAAAAAAATCCCCTTTTAACCGAGCATAAAACTTTCCCTGAATACACAATAAGTGGTTTTAAATGTATTTTGAAGAGTATATCTAGCATGACTTTGCCAAAAAGAAGTAGAAATGTGAGATAGGAGGGGAGGCAAAGTTTCTCTTCAGGTAATTTAGGAACAAAGTCGTTAGAAGTTGCCGATATCAAAAGTCGTTTTGAAATTCATGCCCTACCGAAACAGCACCATCAGGGTAGTTATTGGATAAGGTTAGAAGTGAAGTGAGGGTTGTCTTTTAACTCTAATAACGTCATAAGATGACCCGAGAGAAACTTGCCTTCATCTTGCTTTTGTAAATATTAATCAAAATGCATTCTTTACAGCAAAAAGGATGCTCCTAAATTTTACAAGAAAAAATTATATTTTAACTTGCTTCTAAATGTCAGATTTTAAAAATTTCATATCCTTTATATCCACAGTTTTTAGAAAGATTTTGTGTTATATCTCATATTATCATGCACTACAATGATGTTACTCAAATTCAGAAACTTAAAATTTCGAGTTAAAATAAACTATGTACTATCCAAACCTTTTTTTCAGTACATGCAATTCTGGATAAAAGTAGTTTCGTTAATTTTCATTTTAAAGTGCAATGACTGAAAAATAGCTTTTAGCATTCAAAATTAAATGTATTCAAAGCAAAATCAGGTTATTCACTTTCAAAACGACTGTACTTCGGTTTTCTTCTCGGACATCTAATCAGAATACACCTTAATTGTAAACAAAGCCATCTATTTTGAAGGCTGTACATCACGGCAAAACTTTGAATGAAAATCAGTACAATTTATTATCATTATTTAAAAATGTAAAGTCCATCAAGATACAATATTCTGTCTCCAGGCGCGTAGCCAGGGTGAAGGATATGGGGATATATCCACTCCCGAAATTTTTCAGTTTGCTATTAGAATACAAAAATCTAAGGATTTGTTTTGTTGGAAATTGCAACTTTAAATAGTATTATTTTAATTTTTTTAAATTTATTTTTATAACTCCTCCCGAAAACAATTCTGGCTACGCTCCTGTCTGTCTCAGTCTATTAATCGTATTGCTCAAAAACGTTATATATAATCAAAATATTTAGTCTTTGTTATTATACAAATTACATGACACCAAAGCCAATAAACTTAATATTCTGCCATGACATAGCGTACTGTGACAATAGCTGCTATAGCACAGTGTGAAATATTTGATTCAAAGGAGTAATTAGTGGCAATCAATACATGACTATTATATTACCACTGAAAAAATATTTTTGTGGATAATTAAAACTGTCAGTTGGAATTTTTGATACTAATCATGAAATAATTTCTGAATGGGACAGAGAGGTCATAACGCTTAATAAACCTTTCTCATAACGTGCCATTATACAAATCGTTTTTTTTATAACGACATGGGGTGGCTATCAGTAAATAGTTCATCTCCTACGAGAAGGGTCGTCTCCCGACATTATCCCAGAGAGAAAGCAAAAGTTATGAGGCAGCTTCATCCTCCTTTAACTAACATGAGTTTTGGAGGAGAGAGCTAGGGAGAACCAGGTGTTACCCAGGATATGTGTCACAGTTTTTAAAAGAATAAAAATAAAAGTATAGTCTTTCATTACAACAGAAGAGGTAGCGTGGCTAATGATACCACTTAACACGTTCATTATCATATACTTGATCCGATTACAAAGCAAACAGAAGGAAAAGGTTTTTATATAAATTTTTTAGACATTAACTAGTTTTGCACGTGAAATGACAAAATAACTTTTAATTGGTTTATTATTGTATATGACCCTGTACCAGATTTTGATTTTTTTTCTTCCTGGTGTGCTGTCAGCAGTCACCAGCGAAAGGTTCGGAAGGTGCGCTGTAACCTTCATGTCGGCCTAACCTAATAGCCTAACTAGAGTAACAGTTATTTTTGTTTTCGAAAGTTAACCTATAACTTTTTAACAAATAATAATTTTTTCATAGTTAAGCTGGAATTGATATTTTCTTTCTGCAGAAAGTAGCCTTTACTGCGGTAATGCCTTTATATCCCGAAGTTTCTGCCTCGGAAATATATGAATAGCTTGATTTTAAAGGGAACTTCTGAGAGATTCAAGATTTTACTGACAAAGAAAAAAACTTTCCTACTTCTAATAGCTACCAACATCGAACAACAAATCGAAACTGTAGAAGGCTACCACATCCCTAATTACTAAAGGACAAAGAAATCTGTTTTCAAGTTCCATCGATGCCTTCGCTTTTGTATTTATTTTAAAATAATAATTTCAGAGAAAATGTAGAAGGGCATTTTTAACATCAATCGATTCATATAAAAAGATCTTCATAATATATGTATCGCATTTTAACATTTTCTAGCATTCGTATGTAAAATCCATACTGCACAATTGTCCATTAGATATTTTTTATGTTGTGAATGTATTTGTGCTTGTAATTATGTACCAATGTAATTATTTTTCAAAAGCAGGCTTTTTAGCTTTTGACTTTATTGTTTTCCACAATTTCATTAACTTATGCAAATAAAAAATGTATTGCAAGGCGTTTTGTAATATTACGTCGTAAAATAAAAAAAAATTAAAAAATAAAATTTAAAAAAAAAATTTAAAAAATTGTATTTTATTTATTATACAGGGTAGCCACAAAATTCAGGAAAAAAAGTTCCCTGATAATTCCCTGATTTCCTTGACAGATTTCTAAAAAAAATCCCTGATTTTAGGGCAAACTTTTTTCCAAATTTCCCAATTTTCTTAGGTTTTTCAGATGTCTAGACACCCTGATCAAATAGAACATGTATTCTAAAAAGATAATATGCAATTTTTTTAAAAATCGTTTTGCTGGTGATGAAAAGTTTAAATTATTCCATAACTTTAAGCTTGTAATGGCTTACCACTACAAATCTCCATGTAAATAGAGCCAAAATATGGATGAACGTACCTTAAACAATACAAAATTTCCCTGATTTTCAAGAAATTTTAAAAAGTTCCCTGAGATTTCCCTGATTTTTTCCAGAATCAGAGAGCTCCCTGACATTTCCCTGATTTCCAGGTTTTCCCGGTTCTGTGGCCACTCTCTTATATAATTTATAATATTTTTATAATTAGTTTTCCGAACACTGACGACTACTACAATAAATCATTTTACAAAAGTTAACGATTTGATACTTTAATCATTAAACTTAAGATAAATACTTTGAATTAGACAAAATCAAGAAAACCTTATAGAGAATTACAACAAAAACAAAACACAATCTCTATCAATGTTTAACGGATTTTAGGTACTTTTCTTGAGCCACATTATCTCATTCAGGATTTCTTATCTTGGACGCTTACTCAATACGAGTAGAACAATAAAATAAATACGAAAAAGAAGTATTTCTTCAGGCTGAAAATTTATTATTCAATAAAGATAACTACATCTCTAAAAGAATTTATCGACCAGATGGCTTAGACAGCAGAAACTTTATTTCCATTAATTAAATGGACAAGTAACTGAATGGTAAAATGAGAAAACATTACTTATTTCTAGAGCCCAAATGAACTCCATTGCATTGCCGGTATTGTTGCATTCTGTAGGTTAGCTATTGCTCTTATAGGTTAGTACCTCTGTGAATACAGTTTTAAATTGAATTATCTTTTCAGCTTTGCTTATGACATCGAGATTGTAAAACGAAATAAAAATTTATGAACTTAAAATGGCACGCGAGTATGATAAATTTGTCTGTCCGTCACAAACATGAAAAAGTTGAGTAACGGGAGAAAGGGTTAGACAGTTAAAATTAAATTTGTCGCATAACTAATTCAGGCATTCCGAAACATACAGGAGGTGGATATAAATATGGAAACATCTAGAGATATTTATTATGTAGCTCCCTGCTCTCTTTGAAATGAATATTCTAATTCAGGGTGTCTACCAACTTTGTCAAATACAATTTCTTGACTTTTCTTGACCTCAGAAAAAAAATTCTTGACCTTCTCAGAAAATTTTGCAACCGTTTAAATAATCAATTTATCAAAAAAAATTACAAAGGCAAACCATAAAAATTTAATTCTTTTAAAAAGACAACAATCAGATATACAATACAACATATTTGACCTTTATTGAAGCCACAACTATGAATGTTCGTAGTAGATTTTTCGAGCAGTTATATATTAAAAAAATTGTTTTCTCCCCCCCTCCCAAACAAAATTAACATTTTTCTTCTTCTCTCGGATAGAAATGTATGAAATATATTACTATATTACCAATATAACAATATGGTGGCTGCAATAATTTGCTGAAAAAAACTCACTAAAATGCTTAAAATTCTGTTTGAATCACACTAGAAAATTAGAGAAATCCACGTGAAAGAAAATAGCAAGAACAATAAAACATTATATCATAAAATTTAGTATTGTGAATAATAACACTATGCAACACCAATTTCAGCATTTTTTTTTATTTTTTTTTTTAGCAATCTCACTATCTAATAATTGAACTTTCTCCTCCTATAGGAACATAACATCAGACAATTCACTTCATTTGCATGTGTTTCTGTCAGAAGAGTGACACATTGTTCGGTTAATGCCCATATAACTTGTTCATTAATGATAAAAAGAACTCATAGTAGATGAAAAATCTGACAAAGTCAAAGTGTTTACAGTTGCTTCACATTGTTTGCTTGCTTCAGGAACAATAACATTTTCTTGGGATGGTAATATGATGCTATTAGTTGCATTGTTGGATGGAATTACATGTGATGACAAAGACTGAAA
This sequence comes from Linyphia triangularis, assembly GCA_963978545.1. Classification (NCBI taxonomy): domain Eukaryota; kingdom Metazoa; phylum Arthropoda; class Arachnida; order Araneae; family Linyphiidae; genus Linyphia; species Linyphia triangularis. Next base: position 32,047,792 of record OZ021723.1, on the reverse strand, counting down.
ATTAAGCATTCTTTGTTTGCCTGTTAAAATTGCACAGGCAAAGTCTTGATGTATTTTTGATGAGATTTCACCCAACCCCATTTCACTATGACTGACATAAAATTTTGATTTGCAAAATATACAATATCCTTTATATTTGGCCAGTAACACAGGCATTAACCACTTGGCTAGATCTTTATCGGATTCCATCCAGTTTTCTCGGAAAGTACATCCACAACCTACAATAGGTTTGAGGCCCAACGAGGTTGTCCATTTATATTTCCTAACAATATACCATATATATACTCGCATGAAAGTCGAGAATGTGGGCCAAAATGTTCACTAAAAGGTAGGCGGTCAACTTATATGCTAGGGAATGGAGATTTAAAAAAAAAAAAAAAAAAAAAAAAAAAAAAAAAAAGTCTTAAACAAAAGGATAGCAACTGACTTTCGGCGAAAGCGCGGTAATCATACCGCGATTTGAAGAAAACCGGAAGTCCATTCGACTCCGCTGTGTCGTTGCTTTCCAATAATTATTTCTGAATAATTTAAAACAAAAGAAGTTAATACCTTAACGTAAAAGAAGTTAATACTTTAAAACAAAAAGTAAATTAAATAAAATTATCTTTAATAGAATAAAATATTCCGAGATGAATTTTTGAATCTGCTTCGAGATTCATAAGTGAGGGAAATCCGTAAAATAATCGAAGTGACGTTGCATCGTAGGTTCTTATTCCTCGTGAAATAAATGCCTTTAAAAAATAAAAAAATGCAAAATTTATTACATAAATAATTTTAGTACAGGAATTTATTGCGATAATAACTGCAACTGAATTAAAAATTACGATGTAGTGTTATAAAAAAAACCTCACAAACAAGTGTTGTTTGGCCTAGCGATTGGCAAAAGTTTCAAGGGAATTTTTTCACCAATCATATTTATTTATTTTTTTCGTGATTCTTGTTGATTAATATTTTATAAATAAGTTAATAAAATGTTCTTGCCGATTCGTAGATTTTTGACGTAACTTTTCTTGTCAAAAATACAACTAGAAAAAGTTACGAAACTCCTCATCCATTCACACTTCGCCTGTCCATCCTGAATAGCAAGTTCACACTTGCAAACCGCAGAAGTGCTCCACACATTATAGTTCTACGAATATTTAAACTTCACAAACTATATTTAACATTCAAAGTTAGACCACATTTAACAAAAATAAACTCCGGAATCCCGAGTATTTATAATTAAAAAAAAAAATAGTTCTGCCCTTTATATGACGGGCCGATAAATGGTTGCATTAAACGCTATACGTTCATAAAAAATTTCGCGTCATTTTGGGAAAAAATTGCCTTTTTCAACAATTGTTTGTTGGCGAAATTTTTTTCATTTTTCTTAGGGAATTACCGAATTTTTCAGTTTTGCAATCGGCGTGAAAATTTCGTGACCTCTGCTCTGATTTCTTGACTTTTTCGTGACTTTCCTGACCGGTAGACACTCTGTGATTATATAAGTAATTCAGACCTGAATGAATTAAAGAATCGGTAAATATATTTTATGCTCCTCGTTGTTTTCTTCAATCGTTATATTCATATATCTCGCTTTATTACTGCAACTTTGCCTCACAAATAAATATTTTTTTAAATAATTTTTATTAGCTGTTATGATAATTGCACCTTTCAATATCACAAAGAACTTTGCAACTGATGTAGCTGCCGGGCACCCAAGATGAGCTCAAACAATCTCACGTTATTTAGACTTTGTCAGAACATTCACTTTGCTTAGGCGAAATTCTACTTATCACTTCTTGAAATGCATTCAAACGCAATTTTGAATTTCTGAAATTCTTGAATGTCTAAATAATACATTTCGATTGATAATTAGTAAAATTCCGTCAAATGCAATACTGTTGATGTTTTGTAAGAGTGAGATTTTTTGTAACGTTTATTTCTTTTTCAGAATGTAAAAATTTTTACATTAAAGGATTCCCCATTAATCATGTTTCAGGCCTATTTCTAAATCGGACCACATTCCGGGCCGCTGTTCATCACTGAATATAGCTTGAAAAAACTACTAATCCAACAGAAGTTTACACAGGAAGAAAAGTCTTAATACCCAATCACTTGGGTATAGGTACGAAACACATGATGTGAGTATTCCCACTTAAATATATTTTTTAATATATTACCCGCCACGACCGACGCCGCCAACTATTCTCAATTTTAATTCGTATTTAGAGCAAGAATTTTCCATACACGTAGTCGGGCAAATGTCGAAGCAAACCAGCGATTTTCCAGAAATATAGTTTTACTTGAAAGCTGATAGTTCCAATACTAGCCTAAACATAATCAAAACCAATAGAGAGAATAGTTTACAATATTAAATTAGGAAAGAAAAGATCGCAAATGTGTAAAAAATTTAAGAGGGGAAAATCCAATTATATTAGTGATGAAACATCTAGTAATGAAAAATTATGGAAAAATCAGCGGAAATTTACTCGAAAATCGGATGAAAAGAATCATTTTAATATTAAAAACATTTAACAAAACTATTAGTTAGGTTGGTTGTTTTCAGATTATCTGGCGCCGTCAGCAACACGAGGGCTATAATGCGCCGAAACATTCGTCATTAGACAAGCCAATATACATTTACAAACACCCATGCCTAACACGGGACTCGAACCCGCAACCTCGCGGTCTAGAAGCTAGCACGCTAACCACAATACCGTTTGGTTGGCCTATTAGTTAGGGAAAATGGAACAAGTAATTGATCAAGGTCATACTAGTTGTTAATGGCAGTGAATATGTTTTCCGTTAAAAACGTGAACTTCAGACAATTTAATGAGCTATTCATAAAACTCCACTAAAATTTTTTAAATTCATGCACGGTACTGGTTGTGTGGTTTTTAATGGCACAAGAGCCAATATTGGTTAAGCTGCACCAACATGCACTGAAGAGCTCATTGTACAAGATAAGTTGGAAAGTATAATAAAATATGTTAATAAATTAATTGAAACTTATCATTCAAATTAACTTTCGTTGGGAGATTAACTTAGAGGAATCTCCCGTCAAATTCTTCGTAGTATAAACTGCAACCAGCTTTGCGCTTGTTACTTGCAGATAAAACCAATTCTTTGTAATTGTATGTATTTACTCAATCGCCACACATTAAAACACCACAGTCTATTATTTTCTTGGTCTAAGTTCCCCAAACGAACCATGAGTAATACAAGTTAGAATACACATGTAACATGGACGAACAAGAACTCAGCAGATATCCCAATTCATCAAAAGAAGTCTACACTTGAAGTAAAAAGAAGTTAAATGTTCCTGAAAATCAGCAATTGCAAGCAACTCCGATAGAAAAACAAAATAGGAAAATCAAATTTGGCAATAAATAAACAATTTTTTTCTTTAAAATGTGCAAAAGAAAATTAAGAGCCCAAGATGAAAAATAAGGATCTGCCAAAAAATAGTTCTTAAGGACTTTTAAGGATCCTTCAAACTCAGATATATATAAATTTTTATTTTAATTGTAACAGAACAGTACTTTTTCTTTCCTTCAAAGAGGAGCAGTGTTGTCCTTCAAAATAATTTTAAAAAATTATTTTTTTCCCAAGCCATTTTTTAAAAACGTTCTAAATATGTGAAAAAAACATTTTCCTTTTAAATGAAGATGATATACTGATTCTTGTATTAAATTACCCTTTAATATACATGTATACCTTTTATTTTAAAGTACTAATCCGAACATTTTATCATTTAATTAGTCCCTCAAGAGAAAAATAAAATTTCATCACTTTTTAATCAATTTTAAAAATTGCTCCAAGGTCAACATTCCCAGACAAAACTATTAATAGTACAGATATGAATGATACATAAAATTAAAGGTTTTGTGGAAACAAATTCATAAGCCAAAATTAAACCAAAAGTACCAGAAATGGTAACCAGAAGGCAATTAGCAATTCTTGAAGCCTAAAATGCTAGACATGTATAATGTCATATATCAATTTGATGGTCTTTAAGAAAATTAAAATTAAACCAGAAATGCTCAAAATTTTAATCGGAAGAGTGCATCCATAGTAACAATGCAAATAAAGAAAAATAAAGATTGAAACTCAGAATATTTGGCGATAAATTTTCTAGCCAAGTTTGTTCTGGACATCAGCTGCTTCATTCGCAATTCATTTATGAATTCAATATTTTTAATTAGTAAAGCAAAATATTTAATTAAATTAATATTGAATTTTGTACTGTATTTTAAGAAGGCAATTTAGTATCTAGAGGTACTATAAAAATATCTATAGGATTTATATGCATCAGTAGTAATACTATTTATTACTTTTGGTTTCATTGAATGGATTTATAGTAGTTATTTAGATCAGCGTTTTTCAGCTGGATTTTGAGCAACATTAGCTTTTTTTTACTGGTTTGGTTAAGTTGATACTTTGCAAAAAATATCGATTGGCAATAAATCCTGGGAAATGATAAAAATGTCATTTATTACTTTTATTTATCCTTGCAATTTATACGACTTAACCAGCTTTAAAAATAAAAAACATTAGTAATTAACTTACTAAAAAGGAATTGTATACTTTGCAATTATTACATGACGATAATACTGTGCCATATTATAAATTGATAGTGGATTTCTATGATATGAAACTAAAGTAAAATGTCAGCTAACAAAAGATCAATCACAGACAGCTATGCTTAATGAATACCAATATTCATAAAAAAAAATGCAACAAAGTACCTGTGTATTATACTAAAAATAAAGAAAGAACTCAAAAAAAGGTTATTTTATTTTTTAAAAATCACAAAATCACATAACCTTTTAATATTTGAGGTGATGTTCAAAAAAAAGTTTAAAAAAAAACATTTAATCAAACTTTAAGTGGTGCATGCGTTTCCATGCTTTATTAATAATACCTACATCAGTGAATTGCGATATAGTGAAAAATATTCAGACTCACAAAATCACACGCATTAATGAAAAACCATTCAATTATTTTAAATTAAGTCACATTTTGTTTCTTATCCTCATAATTACGATAAATGTGACTTAACACTTTTTGAACATCCACTCTCATTATACAATCTATTTAAATAAGGCATTGTATGCTAACTATATTTTTTACATATATGTAACAAAAAATTACAAAATATATATGCAATATATAAGAAATGTACCAATATTGACCAAGAACCATTACATACAATTTTAAACATACTTAATAGTATAGGTTTTATGGATTGTCATAGGTAATGTTTACATACAAATTTATACATTCAGAAAATATGTAATTGGAAATGAAACAAATCAGATTATATAAGTACATATTTAATTTACTATATAAGCCCAAAAAAAAACCTTTGGCCTGGCTACTTAGCAGGCATAAAATTAAGAATTAGTATTCAATGAACTACAACTTTTATGCTCAAAGAATGCTCAAGAAATAAAAAATTCTCTATTTAAACAAAAACTCTCTTTAAAGTAAGAAATACATACTTTCTAAACTTTATCATTAATTGCATTTACTTGTTATTATACATAGCAGACTTAAACACTGAATCACTAATATTTAATGCTTTATCTGGAGTTGGCGGTACAGATTGGGAAAAAATATCAGTGCTATCTTCACTTCCAGATGAGCTTCCATGACCTTCATCATTAGCAACTAATTTTGCATTTTTTCTGGGAGTTTTAGGTTGCTTTTGTTTTTCTTTACCAAGCAAATCTTCATGTCCTGGAAAAAGTATTTAACTTCATTTTTAACACGAACAATTAATGTAATAATATATATTTCATAATTTGCCACCAAAAGAAAAAATATTTATATTAAAAAAATAAATATAAAATTAATAAAAAAAAACAAGCTTTTAATTGCAATATAATTTTAAACATGCTTTACACTTAAAAAGTAACAAAGAAAATAAAAAAGACATGATAATTTTTAATTTTAGATAAACTAGTCTCTTACAAAAATGCTTATTCAATATGGATCAACATAAAATAAAATTTCATACCACACTGTTTTAATTTTTCAACAACAGATAATATCTTCATGTCTAAATCTTCAATCTCCATAGCAATTTCATTTGAATTCTAAAATTGATAGAATATCAACTATAATTAACAATTAACTATTTTAATAAAATGGATAAATTGGATTCATAAAGAAAGAACAATAAACTTATCAAATGGTTTTACTTGTGTTGTATAAGTAATAAATATCTTTGGTTACATGTTTACCAAACCCAAGATAATCTGCTTTAATGTGAAATAACCAAATAGTAAAAAAAAAAAAAATATTATAATGTAACCTTGTCAATTGGTACACATTTTGTCATACAAATAAATTATCTACAAACTTAATCTTCATTAATCACCAGAAATTCATGGTATTGCATAAACCTAAACTAATCAGAGTGGCTACAGAATTTGAGAAACAAAATTCCATGACATTTCCTTGATTTCCAGAAGATCTTAAAAATTTCATGATGTGCACTATAATTCAAAAAACAAAATAATGGCCAATTTAAAAATACCAAAATTCAATAAGTAAATTCAATTCTAAACAGTCAAAGTATAATTGCACCATAATAAATTTACTTTAAAAATCAAAACAAGCATCTTTAGAACTAGAGTATGAAAAAGAATGAAAAACATTAATTAAAAAAATACAAAATTCACCAACTACAGCCATACTTGCTAACTTCAAGATAAAGCAAAATCAGTACAATATTTTTCTTTTTAATTTGAAAAATAACACAAATAAAACATGTTATTTTCTTTAATATATGTTATATGCTGTTTCCTGTTCATAGCATAAACTTAAATTCTGTCCTAAACATTTACTGAACTTGGGCATGCATGTGCATAAAACTTAAATAATCAGCATTTTACTGTTCTGTCACAAATTTCACTAGGTACATATCTTTTATGAAAAATTATGTCTTTTGAAGTCGACTAAAGATAAACAACATTTAATATATGAAAGAAAAGGAGTGAAATTAACAGCTTCTTATAAAAATTAATTACTCATAGATGTATAGAAATAAAATTTTGTACAACAAAAATATTATCTCAAACCGCAAAAGTACAGATTAAATGAGGCAAAAAATCGTTTTTATAAAACACGACTAGCACAAAGTTCATAATTTTTTTGGCAGAAAAAAAAATGCAATGACTTTTAAAAAAGACAGACTTTTTAGACACACTTGAAAAAGTACATGCTAAAAAAATGTATTCAGCATGATGACATCACAGCATCCACTTCACGTGATGCGAACCGAGATAGATATCCGCATGGGGCATGAGAGAAGGGAAACTCCAAAATTTCAAATTTCCCTGCTTAAAGGGTAATTTTAAGAAATTCCCTGATTTTTCCAGAAAAGTGAAATTCCCTGATTTCCATAAGTTCCAGGTTCTGTAGCCACCCTGTTAATGATCAGTGAAAAGTATTGATTTTAAAACTAACTTAACTTTTGGTTTCCAAACTAAACATCAACATTTTCATCACTTGATAAAACTGTTTTTAGAAGTAATCCAACTCAAAATCGTCACAAAATAATAATTTTTTTTTAAATGATAGATAATAGAATATAGGGGGTACTACGGATACTTGACCCAACATTTAATTTTTGGAGTTTAGCTTTTATTTTACATTAATTATGGGTGTGTAAATGCTGTCTATTTATCAGGGTTCCCACTCAAATCACTGAATGAAAATCAATGACTTTTAATGACCTAATTAATATTTTTAAGGACCTTTGAAATTATTTTTTACAGGCATCATGTCTATACATAAATTTTTAGTAAAGTATATTCTACCAAAAAGTTACAAATTGGTGTATGCGTAATACAAATATGTCAGAAAATTCCGATACGATGCAGATAAGTGGAGGTCAAGCGGGGATGGCAAGTCCAGGGCTCCCACTCACTCAAAAAGATTTGGAGCAGGTAAAATTAAGTTTTGGAGCAGAAAAAATGACTTTCGGAAGAGGTAAAAACAAGTTTAGTAGCAGGAAAAATGCCCATTGTAGCATGTCAAAACAAACTTTTATAGCACAGAAGAAAAAAAATTGCAGTAGAAAAAAGAAGAAAAAAAACTTTGAAGCAGAAATACTCGAGACGAATGTCACCAAATCGGCGTCGCAAATCTCGGCAATAGCTTCTATTACATTACCATAGACCTTGGCGAAAACGAATATAACACCAACGTAAATGATAGCACCCACCATACCATCGCCATCTCGGTAATGTCGGCGCAAAATCCCAGTAATATCGTATTTTTTGAAGTCACCAAACAGCGTCGCAAATCTCGGCAGTAGCTGCTATTACATCAGTGTAAACTTCAGCGAAAATGACTACCACACTTGCGTAAATATTAGCGATAGCGCTTACAATACCGTCGAAAATCTAGACAGAGGATACTACGTAAGTTGAAGACTCAGCAGAAATGACCATCGCAAAAACGTACATATCGATTACCGGCACACATGTCGGTAATATTGACATATTCTCGGTAATGTTTGTGCAAGATTCGGTAATATCGGATGTTAACATAAGCGCAGCACTCTTCGATAATGACCGTCGCACCAACGAAAATATCAGCAATAGCACCGAATAAACCGGAGCAATTCTCAACAACAGCTCTAATATATCGGTGAAAGACTCGACGAAAATGACCATCACAATAATTTGCAATAATGTCTGCATCAGCATTGCAAATCATCGCAGTAACATCGATATTTTCTCAGTAATATCGGGGCAAATTTTGGATATTGCAATATCGTAGAACTCGGCTATAATTACCATCATACTAACGAAAATATCAGCAATAGCGTCGAATTAACTGGAGCAATCCTCAATACTACAGAGCTGTTATATCGATGAAAGACTCGACGAAAATGACCGTCATAACAACGTAAAACTTGACAATCATAGGCGTAAAGTACGGGGGCGCAGGGGGGGCTGGCCACCCCACTTTTAAATTATGGGGGGTGGCTGCCTACCCTGATTTTTGTAACACTATCTCCTTTTTTTCCCTCCATTCTCAGGGGTCTCAGACCTGCTCCAATTGCGCCCAACTGCGCCAAATACAAAAACTGCTCCAAGCTGCTCCAAATGCTTTATTTTAGCCATATTTGCGCTAGAAAGCGGTTTTTTTTTTTTTTTTTTTTTTTTTTTTTTTTTTTTTTGCAGGCCGAAATTAGATACTGTTCGCCGCTGTAAAATCGCTATTGTTGAGAAATATTCCTGTATATTCGGCGCTAACGCTGATATTTACGATGGTGCGGTGTTCATTTTCTCCGAGTGCTATGATTTGCGACGCTAATGCTGACTTTATTGTCAAATTTTACGCTATTATGACTGTCATTTTCATAGATTCTTTCATCGATATAATAGCTCTGTAGTACTGAGGATTGCTCCAGTTAATTGGACTCTATTACTGATATTTTCGTTGGTATGATGGTAATTATTGCCGAGTGCTGGGATATTGCAATATCCGAAATTTGCCCCGATATTACTGCGAAAATGTCGATGATTTGCGACGCTAATGCAGATGTTATTGCAAATTATTGTGATGGTCATTTTCGTCAAGTCTTTCACCAATATATTAGCGCTGTTATTGACAATTGCTTCGGTTTATTCGGCGTTATTGCTGATATATTCGTTGGTGTGACGGTCATTTTCCAAAAGTGAGGCTGCGATTTTGTTAACATCCGGTATTCCCGAATCTTACACAAACATTACCTAGAAAATGTCAATATTACCGACATTTGTGCCGATATGTACGTTTTAGCGATGGTCATTTCTGCTGAGTCTTCAACTTACGTAATATCCGTCTAGATTTTCGACGGTATTGTAAAGGCTTTCGCTAATATTTACGCAAGTGTGGTAAACATTTTCACTGAAGTTTACACTGTTGTAATAGCAGCTATTGCCAAGAATTGTGACGCTATTTGGTGACTTAAAAAAATACGATATTACTGGGATTTTGCGCCGATATTACCGAGATTGCAATGGTATGGTGGGTGCTATCCACAATATTTACGTTGGTGTTATATTCATTTTCGCCGAGTTCTCTGGTAATGTAATAGCAGGTATTGCCAAGATTTGCGACGCTGTTTGGTAACTTAAAAAAAATATGATATTACTCGGATTTTGCGCCGATATTACCGAGATCACGATGGTATGGTGCGTGCTATCCCGATATTTACGTTGGTGTTATATTCGTTTTTGCCAAGGCCATGTAATAGCAGCTATTGCCGAGATTTGCGACGCCGATTTAGTGACATTCTTCTCGGGTAATTCTGCTTAAATTTTTTTTTCTTCCTTTATTTTCTACTGCAAAATTTATTTTTCTGCTACAATTTCCCCCCCCCCCCCCTTTTTCCTGCAAAAGTTTCTTTTACATGCTACAAAGGGCATTTTTCCTGCTACTAAACTTATTTTTCCTGCTCCTAAACTTAATTTTACCTGCTCCAAAAGATATTTTTCCTGCTCCAAATCTTTCTGAGTGAGTGGGAGACCTGCATTCTGCAAATAAATTATGATAACTGTTTATTGTTGGTATTATATGAGAAGTTGTGTCATACCTAGATTTTCGAAAAATTAATAGATTTCGATAATTTTTCGAAAAATTTCATCTTTCGTCAAAACTCGCCCCCCCCCCCCCCATGTTTTTTGAAAAGTTGACACCTATGTTGACAATAATGTCAGCATTAGTGTCGCAAATCATCGTAGCACTCGGAGAAAATGAATACCACACCAACGTAAATATAAGCGTTAGCGCCGAATATACCGGAATATTTCTCAACAATAACGATATTACATCGGCAAACAATATCAAATTTCGACGCGCAAAAAAAAAAAAAAAAAAAAAAAAAAAAAAAAATCGCGTTCTGGCGCAAATATGGCTAAAATAAAGCAGCTTGTAGCAGATTTTTGTATTTGGCGCAGTTGGGCGCAATTGGCACAGGTCTCAGACCCCTGCAAGTCCGAGTTGTATTTTTATAAATTTTGCAGTTGGCCACACAACATCTGCAAAAATAAAGGACTATTAAGGACCTCCAAGCATTTTCAAGGACTTTTAAGCACCTCTAAGCATTTTCAAGTACTTTCAAGGCCTTGAAAACAAGTTTAAAAATATTAAGCACTTTTAATGACTTTCGATGACCGTGGGAACCCTGATTTATACTTCATTAAGTATTACACAATATTTACAGGGCTGCCACTAACTGTAAGCTTTGAAAATAGTTGCTTTAGTAGCCTCAGATGTTAAAAACAGTAGCCAAAATAGTAGTCTCAAGCACTAAAAATAGTAGTCTCAGACGTTAAAAATAGTAGCCTCACTTTTCATAACGATTGTTTTTCAAGTCGGTAAAGACCTTCCTCTTGTTTTAAAGGTTTTAAAGTTATCATCAAAATCAGAATAAAACTGTCGATTTACATAAACACGAAAACCCAGAGACACTCTTCTTCCAATTCAAAATAGTGTCTAATACATAACATCCCATACGGTAAAAGGCATGTGTCTTGGGGGAGGGGCTATCGTACTTACATAACTGCGATAGAAGTTGACAACTCAACCTTACTCCCAGACAGCACCTAAGCAAACAAACTTAACTTCACGCAAAAGCGACGGTAAATATCGATTGGCGAAACAAGATATATAAATATATATATATTTTCTTAATTTCCAAAGTCAAACAACTTTTTGGCAGAAAAACAAGTTTCATGTTTAAACAATTATACTACATATTGACAATGACAGGCGAATTTAATTAAGGCCAGAAAATTAAAATTTTTAATAGGATGGTAACAGAATTTGAGAAATAAAATTCACCAACATTTCCCTAATTTCCAGAAAATTCCCCGATGTGCATTTCTGTCGACGTTATCATTTTAAAAAAACGAAGAAAATATGACCAGTTTACAAATACGTAAATTTGACTATTTACAATTACATTTACTTATCAAAGTATAATTGTACAAAAATATAAATTTAGGCTAAAAATCAAAACAAGCATCTTTAGAGCATGAAAAAAATGGAAAACATTAATTGAAAAAAAAAAAATTCACATAAACCAATTTACAAACTACACCCATACTTACTAATTTCAAGGAAAAGAAACTAGTACAATACTTTTCTTTTTAATTTAAAAAATATCACAAATAAAACACATTATTTTCTTTAATATATGTCATAGATTTTATCCTGTTCATAAATTTTAAACAGTGTCCTAAATATTTACTAAACTTGGGCATGCATGAGCATGAAACTTAAATAATCAGCATTTTGCTATTCAGTCATAAATTTCACTAGGTATAATATTTCATAAAAAATTATGTCTTTTGGATTTTGAAGTTGAAAAAAGATAAATAACATACAGCGTGTCCCCGTATAACCTGGCCGACCTTTATTTTCGACACCGTTGGTGCTAGATGCATAGTCCCAATTGAAGAAATACTTTAAATCGTTAAAATATTTTAACTGAATTGTTTTTATATTAGCAAAGGGATTGGTATAAAAATTACGGATTATAAATTTTTATACGGTCCCCAGTTCCCCCAACTCATATTTAGAAAAATGTTACCCATGAAAAAATATTTCAAATAAAAAAAAATTGAAATTTTTTCGACCAATAGCAACGGTGTTATTAGAGTTTAAAGTTTTAACGCTATTTGGGGGGCCCGTACATAAATTGAAATGAGAAAATACCGTCTTATCGGAATAAGAGCAAGCTTCTAGACTAGGTTTGATTACGGCAAACAAGTTGTTGTTCATCGCCTAAATGATCGAAATGTTTTCCTATGACTAAAATACCTAAGCGCAAACGTGATTCAAATTCATCTTCAAAAATTTTCAGCATTACAGGCGTAATATACCTGGCAGCGGATAAAGTTCGATTCGGCAAATCTAATAGACTCGTCGATTTTTTTTCATAGACCTTGCTTTTCAATAATCCCCAAAGAAAGAAATCTAAAGGACTTAGATCTGAAGATCTAGGATGCCATTCTACCGGACCTCCATAGCCTATTATGTTGTCTTGAAACATGTTGTGTAGTATAGTTCGGCAGGAAGCTGCTTGTGGGGTGGTGCATCATCCTGACTGACTGATTTGGTTTCTGCGGAGTACCAACGGCCGGAACGGCCGTGCAACCTCCGGGCTATTTGTGGGAAAAAACATAACCATTCATACTGTTACATATGTAGTGAAGGGTGCAACCATAGCTGGGAGGGGGAAGAAAAATTACACAGAAAGTCAGAATTCTGACTACCATGTCCGACAGGATCGGCTTGGATCACCTTCCAATAGAAAGTGAGGAAAAGGCACGTGGGAGGAGCTAAACTAAGCACAGGTAATTTCATTGAAACCACATCTTTATAAGGTCTGAAGGTCTGCTTACACGACATGGTCATACTGAAAGTCAGATAATGGTCCCTATAATAGGTTCGCATACTTTTTACCTGTTAATGTATCAGCTAAAAAGAAAGGTTCTACTAACGCTTCCTTTCATATGCCACACCAAACATTAACGGACCATCGCAGTTGACGCTTGTTTGGAAGGATTACATGGGGACCCGGTAGCAGAAAATGCGAGACGGGAGACAGACGTCGCAGATTTTTCAGTAGCCTGCAGATCATTTTACAAATTTCACTTTAAAAAAAATATATATATTTTTTTAGTCCGATTTCTAAGTTGGGTGATTTGAGTCAACGCACATGCGCGATACTTCATTTCATAAAAGAGGAATCGGAATCGTGGTGCTCTCCATGCGTGATTTTAAGGAGATTGTATAGAAACATAATGAGTTATATGTGCTTTCGCACATTGGTGTGTAGTAGTTTAGTTAGCTTCGCTAAAAGTTACGCTGATGTGAGGACCGCTGTTACCGAGAATCACGCTGCTAAGAAGGGAGATATCGCCGATATTTACGTCGTTGCGATGTTCCTTTTCGGCGAGTGTTACGCCGATATAATAACCACTATTTCGAAGGTTTGCGCCTCAATAATTGTCACCATTGCCGAAATTTACATGGTTGTGATAGTCAACTTCGCAGAGTGTTACGTCGATAGTGTAATCGTCCCTATTGCATAAATTTCCAGATTTCTACCGGTATATTGGGCACTAACGCCGATACTTACGTTGGTATAATGGTCCTTTTTGCGGATTGTTATTTGGATGTAATTGCCAAAATTTGCGCCAATAAGGTGGTCGATATTTGCGTAGGAGTAGTGATAATTTTCACCTAGGTTTAAGCCGTTTTAGTAGTAGCTATCGGCGAGAATTGCGATGCCATTTTTATGTCATCTGCGTAGGCGTGAGCTGATGTGACGGCCGTTATGTCCGTGATTAGTGTGAAGATCGCTTTCGGCGTTTGGTTTGAATTTATACGGAATGATTAGAATTTTAATTTAAGATACAATAATTTTAATCATTTCCGTTTTAATATTTAATTTATTTTGCTAAATTTCTAGATTTATGTAAAACAGGAATTTTTGGGAAAATTGATGGATTAGAAGCTTAAGTATTTTATGCAAACTTAAAAAAAAAAAAATCATTACGCTGCAGATTATTTTCTAATATCCAAATTAGTGTCGCAGACAGGCAGAAAAGTTTTTGCTTCTGGGCATGGGGATTTTGCAGGGACCAAAAGTGTGTGTTTTGAAAATTTACTACCTTAGTTCTTAAAAACGTGCACTCATCAGAAACTAGAATGTTATTCACAAATAATGAATCCAATTCTAGCTTGTTCATGAGGAAATTGCAGAGATCAAACCATCTATTTTCATCCCCGGGTAAAAACTCTTGCACCAATCGCGGACGATTAGGATGTGCACCGTGTCAATTTAAGACTCTCAACACATGGGTTTTTGAGTATCCACATGCTTCACTAATATCCTTGACACTGAATAAGGGAAAGCAACAGCATAGCCCAAAATACCACTCTTGAATTTTTGGATCGCGGACGTCTTCCTATCCTACCCGTTTCTCGCAAACGCTTTACAACATTTAAAAATTTGGAAATTTTTAGAAATTTACCTTTGGAAATTAAGCATTTCGAAATTTAATTGCATATTGTCTTGCAGCCACTCTCCTATTTCGATTACATAGTAATATTAGAGAATAATTTTCCAAACGCAATTGCTCTTTCCCTGTATTTCATTTTGTGTACATGCCCTTAAAATATGTTAATGACCACGGGTGTAAAGTGGTAAAGTCACTAAATTCAATTTTCCGTATCTCCATGAATATTGGTAGTACAAATTTCGATTATTTTTTGTTTGAAATGTTTTTTCATGGGGAAATTTTTTTTTAAATATGAGTTGAGGGACCTGGGGACCATATAAAAATTTACAATCCGTAATTTTTATACCAACCCTTTTCCGAACTTAAAAACTATTCAGAAAAAATATTTTAACGATTTAAAACATTTCTTCAATTGGAACTATGCACCTAGGACTAACGGTATCGAAAATAAAGGTCGGCCAAGTTATACGGGGACACGCTGTATATTGTTTGAAAGAAAGGCTTGAAATTAATAGCTTCTTATAAAAATTAATTACTCAGATATATGGAAATAAAATTTTGAACAACAAAAATATTATCTTAAACCACTAAAGGACATATTAAATGAGGCAAAAAATCGTTTTCATAAAACGCGACAAACATAGCATTCGGCAGAGGAAAAAGATGCATGAACTTTTTTAAAAAATTCCATGACCTTTTGCCTGAATGTATGCAGTAACGCGTTCAGATTTTTTATTTTTTGGAGGAGGAGGATGATGTTGCAATTCTTTATTTGATTTATATTAAACATATAAATCAAAAACACATACCACTTTCAGTTAATTACGCTTAATAAAATATGAAAATTAAAGTACAAAAAAAAAATCAAGTACAGGATCTAACCCTTTTTGCTCATTAATGCCTATAGATTTGTTGCACATCTATAACAGTGCAGTAAAGGGTTAATAAAAACAAAAAAAAATATGATGGAATCAATTTGAAATATTAAGGAATTTAGGTTCTAATATATTCTATTGACAAAAAACACAAGTCAAGAAGAAAAACAATCATGTCTGTACAGGATGCAGACAGATTTAAGTTTGAGGATTTTTTTTAACAATAATGCGCCGGCGGAAGGGAAGCTATACGATAACCAAAAATCTAACAGAAATACTGTGTAAATAATTGTTCCAAGCATAACAATGATCTCGAAAAGTGGGGGGGGGGGGGTATAAAAAAAAAGTGGAATATGAACATGCGGTTGCGGGCCTAGGAGAGGGGATTGCCCAGTTTGGCTCAGCTGCCGAGAGTAGAAAAAGGTCGAAAATTTCGTACTCCCAAATCGGCCAACTATCCAGATATTGAGCGATTTTTACGAAAAAGCACATGAAAAAAACCTGTATTGTTCAACGAACTGACGTCACGGCATCCACTTCGTGTGACGCGAGCCGGGATAGATGTCCGCACCCGCATGGCGAATGCGAGAAGGGAAAATCTAAAAAATTTCAAAATTCCCTGATTAAAGAGTAATTTTACGAAATTTCTTAACATTTACCTGAATTCCCGGTTCTGTCGCCACACTGTTTAAACTACATTCAAAGTAATTAAATTGCCTCAAAATTTAAATTAATTTATTATTTATAAATTTAACTACAACATTGAAATTCTAATCATTCTGCATCGATTGACCTACACGGCGAAATCGGTCACCATATCGGCACCAATCATAACGGAACATAACGTCTATATAACATAAATACTGTCCATACTGATAGCATTTTCTTCCGGCGTTCACCACAAATTCATTTTTTTTAAGTAGAGTAAATATAGCGAAATAATTTGATATTTCGGAATATAACAGTGTATGCTCTAGCGCCTTGCACGGCGGAACCTAACAGGCAGGCGAAAATGACCGTGGTAGCCGTCAAAAACAACAATCTCGCGTGAGCGGTTACCATCGTCGGACTAACAAAATGACTACTGTACCCGCGAATATGAACAACTATTTCGGTAGTATTTGCTCTCTTCTCCCCCCCCCCCCACCTTCTCCCCTTAAAAAAATCACCGTTTTGAGAAAATTGTTAGTACCTTAGTGCTGATTATTTTTCGTTCTACTATCGGACAGTATCCAATGTCTTAAAAAATAGTCGCCTCAGCCCAAAAATAGTTGAAGGTTTTGTTAAAAATAGTCGTTTTGGGCCCTTTTTTCATTTCAATAGTCGCCTGGCCACTAAAATAGTCGCTTTAGTAGCCTTTTTAGTCGCCTGTGGCAGCCCTGTATTTATGAATATCTTTCTGAAGTATTAATTGTAAAGGCGGTAAAATATGAAATATAAAAACCTTTAACTTGCGTCAAGTATCCCAATGTATAGGGATACTTGACCCACCTCTTAGGGATACTTGACAAAAGTCATGTATTTGGGAGTATACCTACAATTTAGAATTATAAATGCAACACTTTTACATAATAACAGTATAACTCCCATTAATAAGTCCAAGGTTAATACTTTTCTATTCTTGTTAAATGAGATACTTTTCTTATACAAGTTCAAGAATAAGAAAATAACTTTATTTAGTTAGCTGCAAATGTAAATTCCCTTTAAAACTCAAATTTTTTAATTCTATAATTTTTCATTGAACACTCAGGTGGGTGAAGAATAACCTGAATTTGGTGAGGTTTGTGTATCGTCAAGCAATTTGTGCATTGGACATTACAACATCTTTTGAAAAGAGAGTAAACTGATACACCTAATGATTGTAGTCTGTGAAAACAATGTGGAGGGAATTATAATATTTTTAACTCATGCAACATCGATGGCTGGCAACGACATACAATTTTCAAGAATATCAGTAACAATACCTTTTTATCAATTGAACATCTTACATACTTAACAAAATGATGTAAGAAGAATAAAAAAAAATCAATAAAACCTGCCTAATGCATTCGAATAGTATCACTATCTATCTTAAGTCAAGTATCCCTATATGCCTTGGGTCAAGTATCCCTAATTGTACCTTTACTACATAACTCTAAAATGCAACCATTTTCAAGTAAGTGGATAAACACTATTATACATGTAATTGTAGCTAAAAGTATACACACAAAAATTAACAATTAAAAAAAGTCTTACTATTAAACAAAATCCTTTTAATATCAGTGTTTACTACACAAACATTATTACGTTTGGAGCATGAAAATTTAATTTGTTTTATAGTTTAAAAACGGATGCAAAGGTTTAGTTGTCATTTTCACCATATAGTTAGTCACTGAAGGGTAAGAAGTGATATCACTCCCAACATATAAAACCTTCCCAATTCTGAGAAAAAGGCATTGGGTCAAATATCTCTAGGAGTCAAGTATCCCCCTAAGGATAAGCTTGAATTATACTTACATTTGGTATATCTTCTGAAAGACAGCTATTGAGTGTACTATTGTCTTGAAAAGAGTCACCAGGCAGATCTAAAAAACAATTAGTAAGAATAAGAAGTAGTAAAAGTAAATAACAAGAATAATAATTACAATAACTAAGACTTGTTTAAAACATATGTATATGCAATAGCATTATATATCCAGGCCATTATACAGAATGTTCCAAAAAATTTAAACACGCTTTAATTTTTTATCCATTAGATATAAGTGGCCAATGTAAACTGTAGAAATGTTCAAAAGAAGGTTGAAATGAAGACTATATTAAGTACAAAATCCCAAATACACTTAAATAAAGCCTTAATAGACTGAGACAAACAGTGGTACTGCCTATGCAAGCCCCTGGGACACATGCAGCCCCCAATTCTATTTTATGCGATCCCACAGTTAGGGCACATAATTAAAAAATTATGCATACAAATATACAAATCAAAAATGATCTTGTGATTGCTTTAAAAACTTAATACAATAAAAAATTTAAACAGACAATCATACAGAATATACATTATGTAAAAAAAGATATTGAATCTTTTTAGTTCAACAACTTCATCTGAAGTTGATTTAAAATTTTAAAAAAAAGTCTCCCTCAATATAAAAAAAAAAAAAACTCTTTAAAGAATACAATAAGTTACTGTACTGTGAATCTACGCTAAACCCCTAACAATTGTTTTAATGTAAATATTATCATTTTGTCTTTTTATAATACAGGGTGTCTGTGAAAGAATGTCCCAGTTTCAATGGTATATTGTAACAATTTAATTTAGACTATTTACAACAAATCATACATCAAATTGAAGGTAAACTAACCTAGTTTTTTTTAACCTAGTTCAATATGTGCACCTTTAGTTACACAGCACACATCCAACCTATAGTCCAATTCGCTCCACACTTTGGTTAACAAGTCCGGTATAATAGAAGCAATATCCGCTTCAATTCTGTGACTCAACTCTGTCAAATCATTAGGTGATGGTGGAACGTAGACACAATCTTTTATAAAACCCCAAAGGAAAGAATCGTATGGCGTTATGTCAGGTGAATGTGGAGGTCAACAACAAAGAGCTCTATTGCTTCAACCATTACAACCAATCCAACGGTCAGGGACTTCGACGTTCAACCACTCTCGTACAAAGAGACTCCAATGAGGAGGTGCTCCATCCTGTTGCCAAACAAAGTTTATTGGTTCACCCTCTACTAATTGGGTAAAGAGCCATTCTTTCAACATATCCAGATAAGCAACCCCTGTTACAGTAGCTTCGGCGAAACAAAATGGTTTGTACACTCAATGTCGGGACACAGTGCAGAAAACACATGCGCTTATCTATAACTATTTGAGTTACTCGTTAATTGTAACCTTGAACCAAAACTCTACATCGCTTATAGTTGATACTATTAAAATTTATAACTGGGACATTCTTTTACGGACACCCTGTATTTCTATTTTAAAATAAATTTAGCTCATTCAATTTAAGGATACAACTATTAAAGGTACAAGTATGTGTTTTTTTGTAATGATGTTGTTGTATGAAAAATTAAAAATTTCTAATTGTCC
Source organism: Linyphia triangularis (assembly GCA_963978545.1). NCBI lineage: Eukaryota > Metazoa > Arthropoda > Arachnida > Araneae > Linyphiidae > Linyphia > Linyphia triangularis. Next base: position 32,027,814 of record OZ021723.1, on the reverse strand, counting down.
AAATTTGTCTAGGCTTTATATTTAGAAGGTTTGTATAAACATTTAAAAAGTGGTAAAAAAAAAAATTAATAGGAAATTTTCTTATTAACCTATAAACACCAAGTGGCAAGAAAAATTTACAGGAAGTATATTAAAATCATCTTTGATGGGTTGACACGAGGCAATGCGCGAAAAACCAAGTGTCTTGCTAGATGCTCAGTCTACAAGGCCATAATCCTGAATTTTTAAACGAGTTTGACGTCACAGCAAAAAGCTATGAAATTTTGAGTTGTTGTTCTGTTGATTTTGTTTGCATTTATAAATGGTTCACTTTTTTCTTACGGATATTATTATTTACAATATTTTCAGTGCATAATTTTTTTTCAAAATATTAATATAAAAGTATAGCGCACCAAATGAGATTCGGTTGCATTCTATTTCAAAAGCCATTTTTAAAAAATGGTCTTTGAAATCTATAACTGCATTAAATATGTATATATTAAGCCTAAGCTGTTTTCCTGTCAGATTTTATTAGGTAGCAATTTATTAATGATTTTCAATATTTGAACTGAGAAATCTAACCAAGTTTTGGGGTAATTTTCTAGTTATTGTTCATGACATTCTTAATGTAAGTGTATTTTTGTAAGGATTGAAAACAGATGTGGTATAGGACATTTAGATTTTTTTTTCTTCTTTTGGCGTTTAGAAAATTCGCCAAAATTAAAAACACAGTAACTGAAAGAAGATTAAAATATAAATAATTAACTGAATTAAAATATATAACTTAAAATAAAATCATAGCCAAAAACAAAATTTATTTTTTAAAAAAAATGCCAGATAAAATTGTGCCAAAGAAATGTCCTATACTACACCTGTACCAAGGATTAATTTGTGATCTTTCTATGGATACTTATCTTCTTTACCGTGGCTTAAATGTTGGCTTGGTGAATAAGGTGGGATTCTGTACTATAAATTTGTATATATGTATAATGATAGTATAAGTACCGAATACTAAATAACAAATTTTCCTATAAGAAATGATGATTTGTATTCGCATATTCTAAAAGTATTAGAAATATTTATTCAAATATTGTGTAGTTCGAAACCATATTTTCTAGAAATTTCAAAAAGTTATCGGAGTTAAACATGAAGAAAATTTTTTGAAATTCAAAAATCAGAAACAACTTTAGAAGGAACTAGTATTGAAAAAGATGGATCTTTTTCCTGAAATTCCTGATCGACAATGTGATTGTGGAACGAAGATGAAAATTCGAATAGAATTTCGTTTGTCAGAGAGCATTACATATTTACTTAATTAGGCTCTTCCCGCTGTTAAGGTTTCCAGCCTACCTCTCCATACCTTCCGATCTTTGGACTGGGATCTTGCCTCCTCTAGACCATTTAAGTGATCCTTTTTTAGGTCTGATTGCATTTGACTTCGCCAAGTTGTCCTAGGCCTTCCTTTTTTCCTCTTGCCATCAGGAGCCCAGGAGAGAGAAACGTGTGTTAGATTCTCTTTTGGCATTCTTAATGCATAACCCATCCATCGCCACCTTCTCTCACCGATTTCTTCTTCGATTGAAGTAATGTTTGCCCTTTCTAAAATTGCTTCGCTAATAATTTTAACAGGCCAAAAGATTTTAAGGATTCTTCTAATACAATTATTTTGAAAAATTTCAAATTTAGCCTTAACATACATTTAAAAAATTATGTCAAAATTCATAATGACAAAGTGAAATCTCAAAGTATGAAAAGAAAACTAGTCACTCTTTCTGTATGATTATATATGTACATTTTTTTTTAATTAACCTATTTTAAAATTATGTCTTGGTATCGATGAGTTTGATTTCTTTTGTTATCGCTATGCAATTTTTGATTTCCGAAACAGATGCGACAGCATATCGAGACACTTGCGTCGATTGTCAAGCTGCCGTCGGAGTTTTCTGGGTTTCTTCCTAATCAAAGCATAAATGTGAGGCAGCTTCCCTTTAAAATTCCACCCAGAAGGCATCCGCCCTAGATTCTTGGAAATGTCTTTTGTTTGGACATGATAGTTTCAATTTAGATGAGATATTCTTTATAATTCTAGAACTCTGTTCATGGAAAAGCAACCAATTTCTAAAAAATTAAAATGAATTTAATTTACTTCGTAATACTCTTAAACAGTTTTGTAAAAATGTCTTTGAACTATAAAAATATAACTTGTTTAATTACTCACTAAATTTTTAAACTATGTTTTGCTTTAAATCTAGGTAAGAGAAGTTTCTTAAATATTAAAAGATATTTTTATATAATTTAAAGGAATTTCTGTTTTTAAATAAAAGATTATTTATTGAAGTAAAAGATTATTTAAATAATTTTTTTAATGTTTTTGTATTTTAGTTTTTAAGAAAAATTAAACTGCAATTATTTCAGTGTAACCACCAATCAGTTTTGAAACAACAAGCTTTTGAGTAAATTAATTTTGAACAAATTAATTTTTTTAAATTATTCCCTAAAATTATAAGAATTTTTAATTTATTCCTATACTTTAATTTAGAATAGATTATGTAGTTAGGCATTGTAAATATTCCAATTTTGATGCTTCTTCATCCATCCTCGTATGCAATCTTACCTAAAAAGTGATTTGTGATGGGTTTGCGCTGTGACGTCACGATCTGGTTGTTTCGGGCCTGATACAACTATAACACTCCGCTCGTGAAACTGAGCATCTAGCAAGACACTTGGTTTTTCGCGCACGGCCTCGGTTGACATAGTCTTGCTAAGTACCTTATTTTGCAAACTTTTGCAATTTACATCACTTATCTCTAACAACCATTTATCTCTAAAAGGTAAAGAATCGAACCGTGGCTCAATCTTTTTGGTACTCTCTGTATAATCATGAATTTGTTGAATGTGTAAGTTTACTTAACTCCAGAAAACAAAAATAAATGTATCTACATTTTGGCAAAATATAATTAGTTTCTTTGCAAATATTGAATGTACGTTTTAAAAAAGTTTTGTCCATTTATAGAAACATATTCAAATATACATTTGTTATTTTATCTTTTCTTAAGTTACATTTTCATTTTATCTATAAATTAATAAATAAATAAAAAAATTTAAAAAAAAAAAAAAAAAAGCTTTAGGAAAAATTGGACTTGATCATCAAGTCCAAATTTTTGAATACATAGTTGGGGGAAGTGCCATGATAAAGTTGATGGTTCAATGCTTGTCTCTAATATACAGGAGTAAAAACAGTCCAAATATAAAAAATATATATATATATACGCAGCTTTATTTTGAGCTACAAATACTAATGTACTAATGTGCGTACAGAACAGTAACGCAACCAGAAATTTTTTTCTGATGGGAGTCTTCGGCCAGTTTAGTCTTAAGCCCTATCAAGTCCGCTAAAAATATTAAAATTGCAGAAAAAGCAGAAATTTGCAAGAGAAGAAAAAGCGAAAATCAGCATAAAAGCTGTGAATTTTCACTCCTGAATATAAACAAAAAGAATTCCAAATTTTTTAACGAACATATCGTAATTCAATCAAAAACTGAAGAGTAAAAAAAAAACAGTTCCACAATAAAGATATCTCTTGATTGGAAAATTTAAAGAAAAAACAGAAGAGATTTACTTCAAAAATAGGTTGGATAATGTAATCCAAATAGAAATCTAACAAAAGCTAAATAAAAGATTATTGGTTAGGATCATTTCACTTAATTTGCATGATTTAATGAGCTATTCGTAAAACTTTACCAAGTGTCACAAAACCATTTTCTTTTTTTATAACTAATCCATACAAGTTGCAATGAAGAATAAAAACACAATAAGAAGTAAAAAGTAACCTTTTATAAAATTGAATTGAAGAGTTTAAGTTTAGAGAAATAATTAAGAAAGGAATTGCAAGAATCGAGTGGCTTAAAAAGTAGGGGATCCAAGAAGTATACCTTAAATTCAGAAGCATCTTTTTGCAGAAACAGTTTTATTAAAAAAAAAAAAATTCTTAGTTTACTTATTGAAGTAACATATTTCTATACACCAACTTCGAATTATTTTTTAGTTTACTTAATTAGAATATGATGCTATTACCCCAAAGCAAATATTTCAAAAAGTATTTATAAAGAAATCATATTTACCATGGTTCTTCAGATTCAGTACATTTGAAGAATCAGCTTTATTGTTGTCTTTTGGTGATGAAATCTTAATATATTCAGGTTTTGATGTTTCCAGCGATTTATCAAGAGATGTTTTCTTAGCTTGTTTACTTCTGCTTGAGTTGCTTATCAGAACAGACTCATTTTTTGAAGATTCAAACCCATCTGAATCTTCATCAGATTCATATGTTTGAATTCGTTTAAACTTTTTCAATTTTTTTTTCGACTTCAAAGATAATCTACTTGTCCGGTGGCTGGAACTTTGAGAAGTATCTTTGTTCTTTGACAGTATTAACTCTTCAAAAGTTTCAATGGGATTCTTTTCTTTCAAGGCATAAGAAAACCTTGTGGAAGGTAACTCTTTGTTACTGGAGAGCCCTGCTTCATAGTATTTTTCTTTCTTTTCAGCAGCCTCCATTTTTTCTGCAATATCTTTCAGCGGAGCAACCAGTTCTATTGCATAAGCCATGTCTGGATCCGAAGAAAAGCCATCCGAGTCATCAAATATTTCTTGATAATTGATTTGAGCAGCTGTTGTGCTTCTGTTAATTGAAATGGCATTAGAAGATTTGTTTTCAAAAGACAACGAATTGTCAACAGACTTTTTAACACTTGCTGGAGTCCTCTTCTCATCAGTAACCTTCTCAGAATTTGAATCATTTTTCCACAAAATCGGACTTTTAGACTCTGTTCTATCAACATTTGCTGCAGTATTCCTAATGGTAGAAATCTTCTCTTTCACATTAGGATCCTCACAAAAAAAAAATTCGTTTTTCTCTAGAGTACGGCAGCTATTCGATGATATTTCTTCATATGGTTGTGTGGCAGGTAAGTTCCGAAAAACATCCATATGGGTTGTAGAATCATCTTGACCTTTTGCTGATGTCAGTGTTGATAAATTTACATTAGTAGCATAGTTTTCATTTAAAACCCTTTCTTGTATTTTATTTAATTCAGAAGTTATGTTTGTGGGTCCCATGAAAGGAAAAACTTCCGAATCGTTGAGGGGTGTTACTTTCATCTCTGAAACTACTTGTTCAGAGGGCTCAGAATCTGAAAAGTATTCGTTGAGAAAAGGATATGGGTTGATCGATTTTTTGGCATTGTCACCTTTTGACTGACTATCAGGTTGCGATGATTCAGAATCAACATTTGAAGAAGGCAGAACAGCTGTTGGAGAAGGAACAGGTGAATTATTATTTGATGTTTGAACATTTTTCTCACTCAAAAGCAAAGTCTTACCTCTGATCTGTATATTGTGAGGTACTTCAGTTTCAACTACTTTTACAACTGATATATTCAGTGTCTCTTCTGACACACAGACATTTAGTTTGAAGTCCCCACATAAAAACGGGAGTGAGCATATGGTTTCTGGATTCCCTGATGCATTGCTGTTAGCAAAGGCTTCTTGAATTTCTTCTAATGTTAAGCAAGTCCTTTTCAATACTTTAGTTTTTTCGGTGCTTGTGGGCTTAAGAATTGTGCTACTAAATTGTTCAAGTTGATTGAACATTGAATCACTTCTTTGACAAAGATCCCTCTGCTTAAACATCGCATTTGGTTGCTTAACTACAGAGCAAATGGAGACCAATGCTTTGTGCTGTCGATTATTATCACAGAAATTCAAAAGTCTCTGGGATGTCTGTTGAGCATGTTCAGAGTAGTAAACATTTACGGGTTGAGTGTCTGTTATCCTATATTTAGATACATCTTTTTCTATCACAAATTTAGGTACATCAATAGCTTGTATATCCTTAATGTTCTGCTTTCCAAATGTATTTTCAGCAAGATAACTGCCATGAAGATAACTACTCTTTGGATCACTAACACTCCCATTTTGATTAAAGGAGCTGACATCCTCCTTCAATCCTGCATTCTGAATTCCATCTACTTCCATCGATTCAATATCAAAGTTATCTCCTGCATTAAATGCAGGCGGCTGTAACTTTGAAGGGATGTTTAAAAGATTGTAGTTTTCAATACTTGGATTTTCATCAGTTTGCATTTGAAATGCCTCTGAAGCCATACCAGAAACAGGTAAAGCAGTTGTGCCTGTGTCATAACAATCAGAAACATCAAGAGATATTTCATTTTCATTATCATTATTTTTGTCGGCAATTTCGGAATTAGAAAGCGATATCTCCTCAATGCTTGCAACATGAAACTCAAACGTTCCATTTACTTTATTACAAGACATTTCTTTATTTAAAAGGGTTGGTAAGCTAGTTTTGTGATTATCATAATCAATATCAACTTCATGAGGCACAACTACAGTTTCTTTACTTAAAGCAGGCATTTCATTTATTTCATCATCAAATCTATTTACACTGCAGTCGCTATCTTTAATTTCATCAATGGCTGCAACTACTTTGTCTTTAGGAATCTTACAGAAAGAGTTTAATTTTTCTGAGGAACCTGCACTTTGTGGCTCTATATTTGAAGTGGACTCAGAAAGTTCATTCTTATTTTCATTGCAAATGTTACTCTTACTTATGTCCTTAATAGTTGAATCAGAAAATTTCATTGGCTTCTTTTGACAAATTGATTCAGTTAAGGGTACATTATCTGCAACAGAATCCAAGTCTATGTTAATTACTTCCAAAGGACAACTGTTGGAAGTATTTTTCTCTATGTGAAGTCTAGAAAATTTTCTCACACGGAAATCTTTTCCCACTTGCTTCACTCTTGACCATCCAGGGGATTTTATTATTAAATCAACTTTAGATGCTTCTGGACTAGCAACAGTCTGCACAGATACTGCAGTATCTGCTATTTCATCCGATAGCAAATTTGCCTTTTGAGGTTTAAAAGTGGGTTCCTCACTGGCATGTTCAGAAGTTCCATTTAAGGGTGGTAATTTAATTTCTTTTAAGTTATAACATTCATTTACACAGTCTACATTTGCTATGTTAGAACTTCCTTTTGACTTAGAATTTAAAATTTCCAAATTATAATTTTCTGCTTCCTTTAAGTTGGAAATTAAAATTTTCTCCTCAGCTAATGTACTTGATGTTACAGCATTATGTTCTTCATTTTTATTTTGAAGTTTAGAAAGTCGCTTTTTTGAGCATTTCTTGTCTTTTGAAATGCTTGGACTCGAAGAAATATCCTTTTTGGCACCAGATTTCATTGGGCTAATATACAATTCAACATCCATTTCTTTATTCTCTTTTATTAACTCTTCATCATTAAATTCATATTCATCCTTTTTTTCTATGTTTTTACTGTTACGTTCAAGGGGTTTAGCAAGAACATTTTTCTCTTCTAGATTAAGCTGATTGGTTTTATTTTTAAGAGTATTCTTTTCATTTTCATTAATGACTTTGCTTCTAAATTTAGATCCTCGATTATTTACTGGCATTTTTCTTTTAACTTTGTGTATCTTCACACTTTGATGATTACTTACAGTAGATTCTGTTGCATTATTTTTTTCTTTGTCATTCACAGAGGTTGGCTTTTTTACTGCAACATTTTTTGGCAGATCACTATCAGGTATCACAGATATATCTCCGTCTACCTTCTCAAGATTACAATGAGAAGAAATTTCCACATCTGAAACCCTTTCAATTCGCACAACAGGAAAATCTTTGGAATTACTTTTAGTAGCTACAAGTTGCGATTCAACACTTTTTGTAACTTTACTTTCAGTACTCTTTGAATTCATAATATCTTCAAGACTAGGAAATTCTAGTAAATCATCATCTGAATCAACATTAGACAGCCGATGACGCTTATTAGTTGAGGGAATGACTTCATCGTTTGATGAAATACAGTCAATAACTGTATCTACACTATCAACAGATCTTCTGTTCCTAAAGAAAATAAATAATGAATTATAAAAATAGTTATTTATTTCTTTATGTCGAAAAGCAAAAAGAAATGCTTTAAAAAACTTACTTTTCTTTTGACTTATCAGCTGTTGTTTCATCTAGAAGGATAAACAATAAATTTTTTTAATATCTCTATTGTGTAAAAAAAAAAACATCTTTATTCTCGGAATAATTTATTGAATGAGATTGTAATTAAATTGGGAAAACAAATAACAAAGTATGTATAAAATTGTATTTACAAAATGGCAACAGAAAAAGGTTTAAAGCTAAATTTTTCAGACAATTGTAACATTCAGTGCTTTTAATTTGTAAGAGTACAACAATAATGCATGAAGATGTTCTACTTTTTTATACATATAGGCCAAATAAAGCTCAGCATATAATACACTTATTACTAAACCATAAACAGCTAATCGAAATAATCGAAGTCTTAATAAAAATTGATCAATATCATAGAATATAGATTTAAAAATAAACATACCATTAGTTTCATTTTCGTATGATTTTCTTTTCTTCAAAGATGAAGCCTTACAGCTTTCCTATAATTAGAAACATCATTACTAATTTAAAGAGATTTAGTTTATTAAAGAATATTTAATCTAGAATAGTATTTAATAGGTATAATGTATAGTATTAAAATATAATAATAAATGAATTTTTGACAAAAACTGCTATAAGCCTTTCTTCTCTTACAAAAATATCATAACATCATATAAATTCTAAGATATTTTTAAGAAGAACAAAAACTTCCTTCCTTTTAATTGTTCTAAAATCCTTAGAGATTAAGCAATTTTGAAACAAAATCTTTTTGCAAGTGTAATTACATGTGTGCAGAAATTTCTACCGCTAACATTTCTTTCCAAAACAATTTTCAGCAATTGACATTAACTACCAACTTATCAAACTGAAGCTTCAATAACTAAGTTCAAATTTATTAAAAACAAAATTAAATCAACATTCTTCAAAGATGTGATGCATCAAATAAAAAATTAGCTGAAAATAAGCCATAATAAGTTGTAATCTAATAGAAATTTCATAAAGAAATTAACTGATTTTCACTAATTAGAAGGGAAATCACTAGTGTTATTTTAAGCATGCATGAAAGTAGCAACTCAAAGAATTATTAAGTTTTTTTCCTTTAAGAATTTCTTTTTTAATGTCAATTGGCTTAAAAAAATTAACTTGCATCAATTTTTCTCACTAGAAAGAGTTTAATGAATAATCATAAATATCATTTTTATAAAAAATATTTTAATAGTAAATTTCAAGAAAAGAGTTTTTGGAAAATTAATATAAAATCGAAAATTTAATATACAATGCAAATAATCTACCTGAGCTTTAACTAATTTTGTAGAAGGAGTTACACAAGAACTAGTATCCTTCTTGATTTCTTTTTGGTTAGCTTTTTTAGAAGAAACTGTAAATATACATAAAAAACTTTAGTTACAAAATTTATTAAATATGATTAGCTTTGCAATCAGTATTTATAAAAATAAAGCATTTCTCATCAAGATTTGTAATTTTAAGTATGCAGAACTCTGGGATAAAACCATCTAAGTCATAAAAGGTAGTTTTAAGAAAGTCTATAAATTTAAAGCTCTATTCCAGGGTTCCCACTCATATCACAGAATGAAAATCAACGACTTTTAAGGACCTAAATAATGTTTTTAAGGACATTTGAAAATTATTTTTCAGGCATCATGTCTGTATGTAAATTTTTAGTAAATTATATTCGACCAAAAAAGTTACAAGTTGGTGCATGCATAATACAAATATGTCAGAGAATTCCGTTTGGGTGTGGGTAAGTAGCAGTCACGCAGGGATAGAAATTCCAAGTTATATTTTTATAAATTCTACAGTTGGGCATACAACATCCGCAAAAATAAAGGACTTTTAAGAAACTCTAAGCATTTTCAAGGCATAAGCATATTCAATCAAAAATATTAAGCACTTTTAATGACCATGGGAATCCTGTATTCATCTAGCGCATAGTGATAAGATATTTATTAGGATTGTGCTCAATTATCCCCTGAACATTCCACAAATTTTAATCCATAAAATTGTTGTCACTTATCTTCAAACTAAGCCAAGTTATCAAGTTCAGACATGATACAGCTTCCAAACAAAAAAAGAACAACTTTAAAGAATTATACTATATTAACAAGCAGGTAAATTGAATTAAAACTAGTTTTTTTTTTTTTATTTAAATGAAATAGTTAAATGAAGTATATAAAATACCAGTAGGAACAACATCACGAGTATATTTATGACACAAGTAGAAACTGCACAAGAATATATTTATCGCACTAAAAAAAAAAAAAAAATTTTAAACTTTAGTCCTATTTTATTTCTCACTCTCTAGTATAGTTAATATCTATAATAATAATAAAGAAAGTTGTGTGTCTGTTTGAGGCTCTGGATCTATAGAAACCTATTTCAAATTGGAGTAGAGCTCTGAAATGTTCAACATAAGAAGTTTTGGCCTTCTAATTTTATGTACGTCAAACATAATGTTAAAATTTTAATTAGTTCTTTTTTAATTAATATTTTAGTTAATTTTTTTCTCACAAAGTGACTTCAAATAGATACAGCTCTGAAATTTTCAACATAAGTAGTTTTAGCCTTCTAATTGGACTTTTGAAAAACAAAATGTTAAAATTTTAATTAGTTATTTTTTAATTAATTTTCTTAATTAATATTTTTTTTTACAAAACGACTTCTAATAGGGTTACAGCTTTAAAATTTTCAACATAACCTTCTAATTGGACTTTTAAAAAACAGAATTTCAAATTTTTATTTAGTTTTTTTTAATTAATTTTTTTTAATTAATTAATAACTATTTTACAAAATGATTGCAAATAGGGCTACAGCTCTGAAATTTTCAACATAAGTAGTTTTGGCCTTTTGAAAAACAGAATTTTAAATTTTTATTTAGTTCTTTTTGCAAGTGTAATTTTTTTAATTAATATATATTTAATAAAACGATATTTAATAGAGCTACAGCTCTGAAATTTTCAACATAAGTAGTTATGGCCTACTATAGTCAAAAGTCCTAACTGGACTTTTGAAAAACAGAATTTTAAATTTTTATTTAGTTCTGCTTAAATTAATTTTTTTTAATTTATAAATATTAAAAGAATGATTTCTAATAAGGCTACAGCTCTGAAATTTTCAACATAAGTAGTTTTGGCCTTCTAATTGGATTTTTGAAAAACAGAATTTTAAATTTTTATTTAGTTCTTTTTTAATTAATATTTTTAATTAACAAATACTTTACAAAAAGATTTCTACTTGGGCTACAGTTCTGAAATTTTCAACACAAGTAGTTTTGGCATTCTAATTAGACTATTGACAACAAGAATGTTAAAATTTTAATTTGATTTTTTATTAATTTTTTTAATTAATATTTTTACAAAAAGCATCTTCTAATAGGCCTAGAGCTCTGAAAGTCTCAACATAAGTAGTTTTGGCCTTTTAATTTTGCTATCCACAAACACGTGTTAAAATAATCTTAAAGGAGTGTTGTATTATTGTATTAACAGGGGGGGGGGATTTTTTTTTTTTTTTTTTTGTCTCCACAAGGGAGAGGCTTCTAATATTAAGGCTTTACGTAGTAAATATAAATTTTAGTGAGTGAAGCGAGCTTATGCAACAATGAACCTTTCAGCGAGAGAAGTGAGCCTATTTTTGCATAGTAATGAACCTTTCAAAGAGTGAAGTAAGCCTGTACATATGTGTCAATAAACATTTCAGCAAACGAAACTAGCTCATTTTTGAGTAGCGATGAACCTTCCTGCGAGTGAAGTGACAAAAACTGAGACCTATACACCAATGACGGAATTCCTCAAAGCGAGGCCTCATAGCTAACTAAATTATTGCACATGTTAAAATTTCGTAGCAAAGCACAGGTATTCAGCTAGTATATAAACACAGCAAGGACTCTCTAACCAAATTTTTTTAATAACTTAAGTAATAATAAGTAATCTAGTAATTTCTTATTTTAATTTGAAAAAGGAAATGTATGCCTTTTATTTAATATATAAAAAGGTATTCTTACAAATGTTGCACATAATATAAGTTTCAAAATTGTTAATTACTTTTAGCACCGGTATGTTGGCCTAAAGCTTCAGCCAATTCCTTTGCAGCTAATATAACAATTTGTCTTTGTTCAGCTTCTTGAATACTTCTACCAAACAAACAAAATAGAATGCACTTATTAAAAAAAAAATTCACCTTTCTTTAAGGTATCGTTAGTAAAAAATTTTGTTAAAATGAAGAAAGATTTAAATAATTAATACAATTGAAATGAATTTCATTGTTAGTTTTCTCAGTTTTAAAAGTTATACTTATAACAAATAATTACCTACCATTAATCAATAGAATTTATCTGTAATTAGAAACAATTCATACCAGACTTGATACAGCTCCCAAGTAAAAAAAGCTGAATTTCATACCAAATCAATGAAAACACCAGCAAAAGCATCCAATTTTTAAAAAAAGTTTCAGAAATTAAATAATTATGCTATATTGACAAAAAGGTGAATCTAATTAAAGCCATTTTCTAATTTTTAAGCTACATTCAAAGTGGTGAAATTTCAGTAAAAAAAGCTGAAATCAGTGTTTTTGCTGAATTGTAATATGTCCGATATCTTCATGACAATTACTACGTGTTTCAAATTTAATATGAAATCCAAAAATATAAGTACTATATTTGTGAATAAGAATTGTAATAGAGTCCCTAATAATGAATAATTTAATATGAAATCAAATATTTATAAATAGTATTTGGAATTGCAGAAATTATCTAAACACAGAAATTGATTTTTCTAATTATCCAGATTTGTTTATAATAAAATTTAGAAAAATAATGTTCAAAAGCAAAATTTTACAATGCACTCAAAGCATTCTTCCCTTACCTGCGAGTAAAAGATCTCTTGCATAGTGGGCATGGTGAACGATAGTTGGATTTCAACACTTCAGTTATGCAAAATCTAAAAACCAATTTTAATTACAAACAAGTGATTTTAAAGTAAGTACTTTCAATGCATGCAATTTTAAAATTTTACTCACTTGCAGAAAAAATGTCCACAGCCTGTTGTTACAGGAGTTTTCAAAAGTTCCAGACTAAAAAATATGTTATTTTCATTAAAAATTTCAATCGTGAACCAGACAAATATATATATGCTACATAGTGCAGTGTTTTTGATTTAAAAATTTCTCCAGTGAGAATAATCCTAATACAGGTTGTTGCGTGTTCAATATATAAAACGTATTAATTAAAGTATAATTCCTATTAATTATATATAACACACACTAAAACGTAGCGTATAGAACAAACGTATATTTTATTCACTAGAAATTTCAAGTGAATAAAATATACGTTTGTTCTATACGCTACGTTTTAGTGTGTGTTATATATAATTAATAGGAATTATACTTTAATTAATACGTTTTATATATTGAACACGCAACATTCTGGTGCCGAAATATCCACATAAAATCACGAACATACTTAGACCTTTGAAACTCGACGAACTTTAATTTCACGAAGGAAGATAGTGACGAAGGAAGAAAAAGTGGCGCAGTTGAAACGGAAACGGAGAACTATTCGGAGTAATGTAACTAGGTTCTCAACTGAAATAAACAACTTGCAAGAGGATAATGCAAATGAAGACGTGGAATATACGGTAAAGCGTTTAACATGTTCTTTAAATGAAATGAAAATAGTTGATGATAAAATACATGTTCTTTTCACGGAGAAGGAATACGAAGAGGACATTTCCCAATGTGAAACCTACATAGATAACGCTGAACTTGCAATTTTTAAAGGCAAAAAAATCATTCAAAATAAATTATCGCCAACCATTAACGCCACCAATAACCTTAATTTGGAAATTGATAATACTGATTTGGCGACTAATCTGGCTATTAATCCACAAACAGTTCTGACAACACCTGTTACTTCTACTTACACTGTGAAATTACCAACGGTTAAATTAGAACCATTTGGAGGAGAAATAGAGAATTTGCAAAGTTTTTGGGAACAATTTCAGTCATCTGTAGACTCCAATCCAAACTTATCAACTATCGACAAACATGTTTTTTTAAGAGGATACTTACAAGATGAACCGAAGCGGTTAGTCGATGGTATCAGCATTATTGCAGACACATATGAAACAACTAAAAGGCTTCTAATGGACAAATATGGTGACAAAAATAGAATCATCCAAGTTCATTTGGATTTTTTAGAGAATTTAACGCCAATCCGCAATCCATCGCCAGCATCACTGAATGAAGTTTATATTGAATGCAACAGAAGGTTACAAGCGCTACGTGCTTTGGGGGAAGATATTGACGGATACGGTAGAGTTTTAACACCAAAAATTTTACGTGCATTCCCTGACGACATTTGTTGCCAATGGGTTATTCATGCGAAACGCCAACAAATTTTAGAAAGTGATATCACACAACTAATACATTTTCTCTCCGAAGAAGTAGAGGGGGCGCTTACAACAAGCAAGATTAAAGGTTTTCTAGCTTCAGATTATTCCTCAAAATCTACCTTAGAAAACTTCAATGTAAATGCCAAGCCAATTACTAAAGGTAAGAAATTTTCACCTTTCTGTCCCTTTTGTGAGACTGCCGGGCATTGGCCTCAACAATGCAACTCTGTGACAGATATAGATACCCGAATACAGAAATTAAAAGCTACGAATAGATGTTATAAAGGAAACATGACACCACTCAAAATCATCGATGCGTTATCAATTACAAGATCTTTATTTAAGGCATTCCAAAAAGCGAGTGATAAGAAACCTGTGCAGCGAACGGCGAACAATCTCCCCCTCTAGCCAAGCTTCTCGCCAATATTCGCCACACACCCCACCGGTGAACAGAATGTTCACCCAATTAAACATATAATGCAAATCAAAGCAATGAAATAAACAATCAAATGAAAATAAACAATTAAGATACATACTTAAAGATCTCGCAACAAATCAAATTTAAAATTAATTAATAATGTACTCTTCATTAACATAAATGTGAAAAATAAGAACAAATTAGTTTAAGAACATCATGTGATTTCTAAAGGATAAAGCAATTGGATTGGTTTTCTGAAGAGACCTTTAGAAGTTTTAACTAAACAAGATCTAACATTATTGTCTCTTCCAATATATATCTCTTTGATTACCCCAAGTTCCCACAATAATTTTGACTTAACATTCCCTTCAACAATCACCACATCATTTAATTGCAAGTTTTTACGAAGAGATGGGGATTTAAAGTTATTAACAGTCTTTAACTGGAGTAAATACTGTTCTTTCCAGCGTCTCCAAATTTGTTTCAAAAGGAGTGTCTGGTAAGTCTTTCTCCTTTGGTATGATTGCTTGGCAGCTGTAGAGTCAATCAGTTCGATGAAATGTACAGGGTATTTGGAATCACCGTAACCTAATTCGAGGAAGTGAGCCGGCGTGAGAGGTTCTGGCTCCCCTGGGTCATTCTCTACATAGGTTAGAGGTCGATTGTTGACGATGACTTCAACCTCTGAGAGAATCGTTGAAAGTTCTTCAAATGTCACAAGTGCCTTGCCAAGTATTTTACGCAGTGGTTCCTTTACAGTCTTAACAAGGCGTTCGTAGAAGCCACCCCACCAAGGGGCACGTTCAACTATGAATTTCCAGCGGATACCTTTGTCTGCGACGAAATTTTGTAACTTGCTGTCTTTCAAGATGTTAGTGAAATACGTTAACTCTCTTTGAGCCGCTTTAAATGTACGAGCATTGTCGGAGTAAATCACTTGGCAATTACTTCTTCGTGCAAGGAACCTTCGAAAAGCAAGTAAAAAACACTTTGTGGACATGTCCGATACTAGTTCCAAATGAACGGCTCGTGTTACAGCACACGTAAACAAAGCGACATAAGATTTTTGAGTATCTTTACTGTTCTTCACAAGGATTGCACCTGTAAAATCAACACCTACGATTTGAAAAGGAGGAGATCGGGAAATTCTATCTCGTGGCAACTGACCACTCAGTTGATCAGCTGGTTTGGCATTATATTTTTTGCAAATGACCGTTTTAACTAATTGACGGATTTTAGGTACCCAATAATGCTTTCGAAGTTGAGTCAAAGTTGCGGATACACCACAATGACCTATTTCTTCATGTACTCTAGTCACAAGCAACTCCGTAAATTTACAGCGTCGAGGAAGAATTACAGGATGCTTTTCACCAAAGCATAAATCTGCTTCGAGCAACCGTCCAGTAATTCGTAACAAAGAATCTTGATCCAAATAAGGCACTAAACTCTTTATTTCCGAGTTATTCTGAAGTTGCTTGTTACTTCTTAAAGCTGATATTTCAGCAGAATAGAATTCGGTTTGAACGTATTTGATCCAAAAATA
Organism: Linyphia triangularis; assembly: GCA_963978545.1. Lineage (NCBI taxonomy): Eukaryota > Metazoa > Arthropoda > Arachnida > Araneae > Linyphiidae > Linyphia > Linyphia triangularis. The sequence goes on along the minus strand of OZ021723.1, from coordinate 32,011,461 downwards.
TTCAGCATTTTGTATCTCATCTGCAGTAAGATACAAGCTCAATGATTTATTTAAGTTCTTAACATTGTTCACGAATCGAAAAATCCATGCGGTTACTCTCAAAAGTTTTTTAAGACTGCTGAATCGTTCTATGTCGACAAGAGATTCCTTCGGTTGGGTAACTGCCACATGCACACTGAAACTAAATGCCAATTCTTCAGAACAAAGTTCCGAATCTAAAATTGGACGATGAAGATTTGGCCAATGGTCAGGTGGTAGTTTAAGCCAAGGTGGACCGTTCCACCACAGTTCGTTTTGCACTAAATTGAGAGCAGATGTACCACGCGAAATGAGATCAGCAGGATTGTCCTTTCCTGGACAGTGTCCCCACCGGATAGGGTCGGAGAGCATTTGGATTTCTGCAACACGATTTTTTACGTAAGGTTTGAATGTTGAAGAATCGCCGCGAATCCAGTAGTACGAAATAAGAGAATCTGTCCAGTAGTAAATGTTGGCGTCGAATCTGAGGCAAGTTGATACCTGTTTAGCCAACCTAGTTGACAATAAAGCTGCTGTCAATTCAAGTCGGGGCACTGTCATTGACTTCAAAGGTGCTACACGACCCTTCGAGCAAATAAAACTCGTCTCAATTTCATTGTTACGAGTAACAAAACGCAAGTACAATACTGTACCGTAGGCTGTCTTACTCGCGTCGGAGAAACAGTGTATCTCAAACATTGATACATCTTGTTCTAATTTACCTAAATAGTACCGAGGTATCTTTATCTCAGTCAAGTCCTCAGCTTCGCTACTCCACTGCTGCCACTGGTGGCGTAGCTTTGGAGGAAGTTCCGAGTCCCAGTCCACTCCCAGAGTCCAAAGATCTTGAAGTACACGTTTCAGTTTGATGACAAATGGGCCGATAATCCCTATAGGGTCGAAGACACGCCCAACTACACTTAGAATAAATCTCTTTGATTCGATTTTACGAGACATAAACTTCAATAAGTCTTTCGGATCAAAATAAATCAAATCTCTTTCTGGATCCCAAGAAAGTCCTAAAACCTTAATCGGTAGACTAAGATCAACAGCAACAGTTTCAGAGAATTCTGGCTCAACCCTTTCTTGTTGCCATAACAAATAAAGTTGCTTCGAGTTAGTTCGCCACTTGCGGAGTAACATGCCAGCATCACTGAATATTTGCAAGCACTCCATGGAGGTACGTAGAGCGTCCTGAACATCATTTCGGCCGGATATGACGTCATCAACATACAAAGAGCTGTTTAGCAAATTAAATGTATGAGGATACTGTTCCTTGTATTTTTTGAAATGATGTTTTAAAGTTGCTGCAAGCAGGTATGGACTAGGCCTAAGTCCAAAAAGAACTCTCGTGAAATTTAGAACGTAGGGATCATTGTTTAGATTATCAGTCCAGAAGAAACGCGTGAAATCTCGATCAGCAAGGTCCAATTCAATTTGAAGGAAAGCCGATTTCACATCAGCTGTAAAGGCCACATAATTTTCTCGAAATCTCAGAAGCAGTTCTAGGATATTAGGATGCAAATTTGGTCCCGTATATAGACTTTCATTTAAAGAAATGTTTTTATCTTCGTGAGCTGAACCATCGAAAACGACTCGAAGCCGACTTGTGGTTTTGTCGCTACGTATCACTGCATGATGGGGTAGGTAAAATCCCTGACTATTCGACAAAGATTCACAAGAAGTACGCTCAACGATACCTTCCCTAACATAATCATCAATTACATCCTTATACTCACAAAACAACTCGTGATCACATTTGAATCTACGAACCAACCCCTCAAAGCGTTTACGCGCAACAAACTCATTATTTTGTAAAGCCTCTCTCATACCTGATCTCCATGGCAAACTTACGCGATATCGACCATCTACGAAACTAATTGAGTTATCAAACTCACTTAGTACCTCTTCATCTCCCTTACCCCAAGACACCGAATCCTTATCATGTATCCCTAAACTTTCAATCTCCCAAAACCTTCTTAACTCAGCCGAAACAGATTCATCTTCACTGTGAATCAAATGCACCGAAGTACAATCGCTCTGCTCATCGCACCTACCCTGAAGAGACCATCCCAGACTGGTGTCGACAGCAACCAATGATGAATCAAGTCTTTTTACTTGATTTGTTAAGGACCAATAAAAATCTGAACCAATTAACAACGAAATTTCACAATTCCCAGTTGATTCACTACAACTAAACGTCAATCTAACACCTCTCGATTCCATTTCCTTCCAAACTTCTGGGTTCGGAAGACTAAGTGTCGCCTTAGAAATTTCCTCAATTTCCAATGCCTCAATCATAGTCTCCTGCCCATTCAATATATTCCTTAGTCTAACTTCTACCTTGGAACAAGTTTGATTTTTAGGAGTTTTTGATCCGAACGAGTAAATATTTAGCTTTTCCAAACCTATTTTTTTTAATCCCAATCTACGGGATACATCTTTCTTAACAAAAGTCTTTTCCGATCCATTGTCAAAAAGACAAAATATTTTATCCGATGAAGTGCTACCGATAATTCCTACCTTAACACATTGCAATAAAACACCACTGCAATTATTCATAACAGAATTTGAAGTCGTCGATTTAACGTCAACAGAGTTTTCTTTCAAGTCTAAATGCGAATTTTGTTTTTTTAGAATTTTCTAACTTGAAGCAAATAGCGCGAGCATGGCGACCCTGACAATATGTACAAACACCCCCTTTGCAACCCTTTACACGGCAATTAATGTTGCAACATAAAAAACATCTACGTTCCTTAATAAGCTTATCCCTCTTTTGTTGAACGCATAAATTCTCACACAAATCAGATGAATGAGTATTATTTTCGGAACAAAATATACAACTAAAATGCGCAGCTGCCAGGAGTTCGGTTGCAGATCCGCTCACAATTGATTTGTTATGATTTGAAGAAAATCGCGAATTACTCTTTTGTTGCGTCTGGGTTAAGAATCTAGGTGCCCTCTCGGAGAATTTATTCGAATGTGAGCCTTTGATTTGTGACTCATGTGATTTTACTAAAGCGTCCGTGCGCTCACGACTTTGAACTTCATCGCGTAGATATGATGTTAAATCAGTGATTTGGGACTGCTTATCTTTATAAATTCGATTGAATTCTAACGCCAAATTAGGGAGAATAGCTTTCATAATTATCGGAAACAAAAGACAACTATAAGAATTAGGAGATATTCCTAGCGTTTCGAGTCCCCTAATATTTAATTCCAATTGATCATACAGATTTCTTAACGCGATAACATCAAATGATTTGCGAACTGGGGTCAAATTTAACAAACTATTCATATGATAGTCAACTATAAGCTCCTTACGTCCGAATCTATCTTCTAGAATTTTAATGGCTGCAGCATAATTTTCCGAAGTCAGCGTTAAACCTCGTATTGCCAATTCAGCATCAGATGTGACAACCGATTTTAAATAGCAAAATTTGTCCACATCACTCAAACTTGAATTTTCATGCACTGCTGATTTAAATCTAGCCCAAAAACTAGGGAAACTACTTATATCTTTGCCTGAAAAAGACTCTAACGTAAGTTTTGGCAAGCGTGATTGATTTGTTAAAGCAGAAGGAAATGAGCTATTTTCAGGAAGTGTTACGTTTTGCTGTTGTGTTTCCCGCGAATTTTGAATACTAACTGAACTTGGAATCGAAACCGATTCTATATAACGCTCAGCGCGGGTTTTCCAAATTATAAATTTATCTCTATATTCTTCTACGAGTTAATATTTCATCTTCCAGATTATCGATATCTATTAAACCCTCGACTTCCTTATCGAGTTTACTTAATTCCTCAAATTTAGAAATTAACTGTACATATATTTCATGCACTACTGTTTTGTCGGCAGAATTATTTATTTCGGATTCCAATTTATTAGTTTGCCTTGTCACAATAGACCTTATGACAGAACGAGTCTTTTTTGTTCTTTCTAATAAAGCCAGATTTGATGCATCCATTTTAAACCGAAACACTTTACAAGCAAAACAAATATTAAAATGACAATACCATACTAATCCAAAATGCAGCAATCTAGTACAAATTTCAGCTCCACAAACAGAAAACCAATATCAGAATCCACACTAACTTATTAATTACTTTCCTTTAATCAACAAACTAACAAGTTCTATTTTCGAAACACCGACACACGAATCAACCCAATCCAAAAACAACGAAATAAACCAAACAAAAACCAAATTCAACTGTCAATCATTTCACTGTATAAATACAACAAACCGAACCGAAACAAAAACGAATTACTCACCCCAACATGCAGCGAAAACCAAAGTGGTTAGTATCACTCACAACACAATAATTCCCAACAACACAACATTTCCCAGCCTATGCACCATTTCTATAAAGGAAACATGACACCACTCAAAATCATCGATGCGTTATCAATTACAAGATCTTTATTTAAGGCATTCCAAAAAGCGAGTGATAAGAAACCTGTGCAGCGAACGGCGAACAATCTCCCCCTCTAGCCAAGCTTCTCGCCAATATTCGCCACAGATGTTTTTTGTGCACTAGACGCGGGCACACAAAAAAGAATTGTGTTCGTAAGGAAAAGGCTTGTTGTGTTAAGTGCAAGAAAAAGCACCATGTTTCAATTTGTAAGGACAGTGTTGATCACCCTGGTACTACGTCTACTCACAAGATTGATATTGCTACACCCAACACTGTGCATTTGCAAACTGCAAGAGTTTTTATAACTGGCCCGACCGGTGTTACAAAATTGACCCGTTGTCTTCTGGATGGAGGCAGCCAATATCTTCTTCTTCTTCTTATCAAGGCCTATGGGGACTAAGGCATCTCTGCTTAAGCATTTTGTACCAACCCCATATCCCGTACATATCGGTAGTGGGCAGTACTGCACAGGATGTAAGCGCACACTCGCAAGAGGGAGTGCACAAGTCTACCTATAGCCACCGAAGAGTTCATTTCTACCTCTTTCGGTAGCTACCCGATAGATGGCAGCACTACCTACCGTATGTGGAACTTCTTAATTTAGAGGCAGTACCAAGCAGAAGATTCCACCAGAAGACTTGGCTTTGCCACCCCCAGAGGTATTGATTTGTATGGGAACTTGGAGGACTTTGCGACCATGACTGATTTAACGTGCTCCAGTCACCATTAGCAAACACGGCGGTCTTTAGTCGGTCCCAGGCCCGAACTCGCAACCTCAGGGCTCGCAACCTTCTAGTTGCGAGAACGATACTCTCCCGACTGGGCTACGCGGCCATAGGCAGCCAATATAGTTTCATTCATAATGATCTTGTTGATAGTTTGAAATTAACAGTTATTTCTACAAAATCATTGGAAGTGCATGGATTTGAATCCATAGCGAATGTTTCTCTTATGAGACGAAAACTAAAGTTTCAACTATCGAGCATTTGGAATGATTCTTCAGTTAATATTGAAGCATTTGAAAGTTCCAATAAGTACGCATCACATCCATCTGCTCCAGCTGATGTGTCACAGTTCACATTCCAGAAAAGACTGAAACTGGCTGACCCTTACGATAACTTACAAAATCTACCTATACAAGTTTTGATTGGTGCTGATTTCTACTGGCAAATATTGCACCCTAAAGCTCCAGTTATGCTTTCAGAATCCCTTGCATTGGTTCAGTCACATTTTGGGTGGATTCTGAGTGGACCTCGATCATGCACAACAGTTTCCAATGTAGCTACGGTAAACTATCTCAACACATTCACTCAACAAGAGCCTATTAATGAAAACGTACGTTGCTTCTGGGACTTAGAAACAATTGGAATCGCAACCTGCCAGGATAGAGAAATGTCTAAACATGATTCGAGTATTTTGAAGAACTTTCATGACTCATTTAAATTAGTTGACAATCGCAGGGTTGTGTCATTACCTTGGAAACCCACGGTCTCAACATTACCGACAAACAAAACTACAGCTGAGAACAGATTTCAATCACTTCAGAAAAGACTGACCGCAAATGAATCTTTGAAGACACAGTACGAAAAATGCATGTTGAATTACATTGAACAAGGACATGTTGAAGTTTGCCCATCTGCAGAGGAAACTGAAAACACCGTGTACTATCTGCCACATCATGCAGTGAAAAAGAAGCACCAAGATGATATAAAGTGGAGAATAGTCTTCGACGCCTCATCACATGTTCCAGGCATGCCCTCATTAAACGACACTTTAGAAGTTGGCCCCAATCTTCTACCTGAAACTGTTGGTTGTCTTCTACGATTTCGACTGCATGAATTTGCCCTAACCTGTGATGGTAAACAAGCTTTCCTACAATTGGTTTTGAATCCAAAGGACAGAGATGCAACGAGATTCTTATGGTACAAACAAAAGAAAGGCCCTTCAAAAACAGCTACATTTACTGACGAAATAATTACATACAGATTCACTTGCTTGCCATTCGGACTGTCTTGTAGCCCTTTTCTGATGTGTGCTACTACACGAGAACTAGCCACTAATCACTTAAATGACTTCCCTACTTCTGCATCACTTATAGATAAACACCTATATATGGATGATTTTTTGGTTAGTCTGGAAACTGAATCACAAATAATGGTATTACAAAAGGAAATCAAAGATTTGATGTCACTCATAAAACTACCAATGGAAAAATGGGCTACAAACTCCTTGAAGCTTCAACACTTGCTAGAAACTAACAATGAAAATTTCAAGACCAAAACTACAGTTTTAGGCATTGAATGGAACACGAAAACTGATACTTTAAGCAACGCTTTCAAGACTTCACTCTGTTCTTCTCTTGATAAGCCACTTACTAAGAGATGGTTACTACACTGTGTTGCAAGTTTGTACGATCCCTTAGGACTGTTTACACAGGGCTGCCACTGACTGTAAGCTTTGAAAATAGTTGCTTTAGTAGCCTCAGATGTTAAAAATAGTAGCCAAAATAGTAGTCTCACACATTGAAAATAGTAGCCTCACTTTTCAGAAGATCGGAATAAAACTGTTGATTTACATGAAACACGAAAACCCAGAAACACTCTTTTGATTCAAAATAGTGTCTAAAACATTACATTCCATACGGTAAAAGGCATGTGTCTTAGGGGAGGCGCTGTCATATTTATATATTGCGATGGAAGTTGGCAACTCAACCTTACTCCCAGACAGCACCTGAGATATAAAAAAAACTAAACTTCACGCAAAAGCGAAGGTAAAGATCAATTGAAAAAACAAGATAACTTTTTTTTAACTTCCAAAGTCAAGCAACTTTTTTTAGAAAAACAAGTACCATGTTTAAACAATTATACTATATATTGGCAATGGCAATCGAATTTCTTTAGGGCCAGTTTTTAAATTTTTAACTGAATGGCTACAAAATTTGCGAAACAAAATTCCCTGATTTCTAGAAAATTTCCTGATGTGCATCTCTGTCGAAGTTATCATTTAAAAAAAATAATAATAATAATAATGGGCAATTTAAAAATATATACATTTGACTATATAGAATTACATTTACATATCAAAATATAATTGCAACAAAATTTAAGTTTAGGCTAAAAATCGAAACAAGCATCTTTAGAGCACGAAAAAGAATGGAAAACATCAAGAAAAAAATACAAAATTCACATAAACCAATTTACAAAACTACACCCATACTTGCTATCTTCAAGAAAAGCAAAAGTAGTACAATATTTTTTCTTTTTAATTTTAAAAAAAAAAAAAACATGTTATTTTCTTTAATATATGTTATAGGCTGTATCCTGTTAATAACATAAATTTTAAACAGTGTCCTAAATATTTACTAAACTTGGGCATGAATGAGCATGAAACTTAAATAATCAGCATTTTGCTATTCAGTCACAAATTTCACTAGGTACATATATTCTATGAAAAATTATGTGTTTTGGATTTTGAAGTTATAACACATCTTAACCACAAAAGTACATATTAAATGAGGCAAAAAATCGTTTTCATAAAACATGACAAGCACAGTATTTGGCGGGGGGGGGGGGGAGAGGAGGGGGGAATGTAAGGATTTTTTTAAAAAATTTAATGACCCTTTGTCTGAATGTATGCAGTAGAGCATTCAGATTCTTTTTTAATTTTTTGGACGGGGAGGAGGATACTTCCATTTTTTGTTTGATTTACATTAAACATATAAATCAAAAACATATCACTTTCAATTAATTACATTAAATAAAATTTCAAAATTTAGAAAAAAAAAAAAAGTACAGGATCTAACCCATTTTGCTTATGAATGCCTATAGATTTGTTGCACATCTATAACACAGTGCTGTAAAGGGTTAATAAAAACGAAAAATATGAAGGAATCAATTTGAAATAGTAAGGAATTTAGGGTTCCAATATATTCTAATGATAAAAAACACAAGATAAAAGGAAAAATAATCATGTCTGTAAAGGATGCAGTCAGATTTAAGTTGGAGGATTTTTTTAAACAATAAATCTACTGGTGGTCGCGCTTCTAAATAATAGGATTACTAAAAATCTAACCGAAATAATACGTAAATAATTAGGGTTCTAATATATTCTGTTGATAAAAAACGCAAGGCAAGAAGAAAAAAAATCATGTCTGTAAAGGATGCAAGCAGATTGAAGTTTGCAGATTTTTTTAACAATAAGACACTGGCGGACGCGAAGTTATAGGATAACTAAAAATAACAGAAATAATGTGTAAGTTCCAAACATAACAATGATTTCAGAAAGTAAAAAAAAAAAAAAAAAAAAAAAAAAAAAAAAAAAAAGTGGGGGAGGGGGGGGGGGAGGAACATGAACTTGTGGTTGTAGGCCGAGGAGGGGGGATTGGCTGGTTTGGCTTAGCTGCCAAGAGTAGAAAAGTTCGGAACCAAAAGTTAACCAAAATATATATATATATATGTGACGCGAGACGGGACAGATGTCCGCACCTACACGGGGTACGCGAGAAGAGAAACTCGAAAATTTCAAAATTCCCTGATTAAAGAGTAATTTTACGAAATTCCTTGACATTTCCCTGATCTCCCGGTTCTGTCGCCACCCTGTTTAAACTACATTCAAAGTAATTAAATAAATTGCTTAAAAATTTAAATTATTTCATTATTCATAAATTTAGCTACAACATTGAAATTCTAATCATTCTGCATTGATTGACCTACAAGGCGAAATCATTCATCACAAAGGCACAAATCTCTGACATAACGTCTAATAACAGCAATAATGTCCATACTATGGAACTTTCTTCCCGCATTTAGGGCAAATTCCACAAATTCATTTTTGTTTAGAGTAAATAAAGCGAAATAATTTGATATTTGAGAATATAATTGTGTATGCTGTTGCCTTGCACGGCGAAAGATAAAATATTGAAACCTAACAGGTAGGCGAAAATGACCGCGGTTGCCGCCAAAAACAACAATCTTGCGTGAAGTTACTATCGTCGGACTAACAAAATGACCACTCTACCAGCGAATATGAACAGTTTCGCTGGTAAAAAATTACCCTTCGATAATCACCATTAAAAAATCCCCTTAAAAAGTCACCATTTCGATAAAATTGTTAGTACCTTAGTGCCGTTTTTTTCCCGTCCTGCTATCGGACAATATCCAATTTTTAAAAAAATAGTCGCCTGAGCCCAAAAATAGTTGAAGGTTTTGCTCAAAATAGTCGCTTTGGGCCCTTTTTTCATTGAAATAGTTGCCATAGTCGCCTGGCCACAAAAATAGTCGCTTTAGTAGCCTTTTTAGTCGCCTATGGCAGCCCTGTTTACACCATTTACGATAATTGGGAGGATACTCTTTCAAGATACTTGGATTCTTGGAATCAAGTGAGATGAAATCTTGCCGACAAACTTGGCTACTCTGTGGCATACAGTTACGTAACAGCTCGACGCCATTTGCTCGAAGGAAATTCCTCGTTTCATAGGAATTTCATCGGTTGTTTCCTTTAGTATACATGTTTTCTGCGATGCATCGGAGCGAGCTTATGGCGCAGTCTTATACATAGTTACTTCTCACAATAATCAATCAAGTGTCTATTTAGTTTGCAGCCGCAATAGACTTGCACCCATAAAGAAAGTTAGTCTGCCCAGCTTGGAGCTTTTAGCAGCCGTCATTGGTACCAGACTGCTGAAATATTTTTGCAATGAAACGGGATTGTCGACATCCACTGCCACATTATGGAGCGACTCTGAAGTCACCCTTGGTTGGATTCGAGGTAATCCCAACAGATGGAAAACATTTGTGTGCAATAGGGTAACAGAAATCATTTCATACACTGACCCCTCACAGTGGCGGCATTGCCCGGGACAAGACAATCCAGCGGACAAACTATCAAGAGGTGTTTCACCGTCTATACTGAAAGATCTCAACATCTGGTGGAATGGACCGACTTGGCTGAGTAAATCCACAGAAACCTGGCCAGATGCTAAAAAAGATTACTCTCATGATTTGGAGGTAAAGAAGAATAAAGAAATTCAAACATTTCATGTTACTACTTCTCAACCCATCAAAGAACTACAGCTCCTACTTCAAACTGTTACGTGTTACTGCATGGATTCTACGCTTCATCTCGAACTGTAGATCTCAAGACAAGAAAGTGGGAGAACTTGACACTCCAGAAGTACATGATGCTAGAAATTACTGGATACAAATGGTTCAGAAAGAATCATTTCCGTTAGAATATGAAACTTTATCAACATCCAAACCCCTTCCAAAAAATTCAAAAATTACCAAATTCAATCCACTATTTGAAAACAAATTAATACGTATTGATGGTAGATTACAGTTTTCGAATTTATCAGAATCCCAAAAACATCCAATTTTGCTGGACGGAACTCATCATTTCACAAGACTGCTGATACGTCAAACGCATATCAAAATGCACCACCTCAGTGTCAGAATTGTACTTTCTGAACTACGTTCCGAATTCTGGATTTTACGAGGACGACAGGCTATCAAAAAAATTATACACAAGTGCTTGCCTTGCAAGGTAGTGCAAGCCACCCGTTGTTCTCAAGTTGAAGCCCCTTTACCTGCTGACAGAATAACTCCAACTCCACCGTTCACCGTCACAGGAATAGATTTTGCTGGACCGTTAAATATATACGTAATCAAAAACCAAGAGACACTGTCTACATAGCATTATTCACTTGTGCAACAACGCGAGCAATACACATCGAACTTGTATCAGACCTTTCCACCGATAAGTTTCTCTTGGCGTTACAGCGGTTTGTTGGTCGTAGAGGTCTCCCACATACAATCTATACCGACAATGCAACAGCTTTCCACGCAGCTAATAAAGAGCTGATCCTGTTGTGACAAACTCTGACATCAGCTAAAGTTCATCAATTTTATGCGCACAACGGCATAAAATGGAAATTTATTGCACCTAGAGCGGCTTGGCGGGGAGGCTGGTGGGAAAGGGTTATTGGATCTATCAAAAGGTGTCTGCGTAAAACCACTGGCCGTGCATTGTTGGGAGAAGAACAGCTATCAACTGTACTAATAGGAATTGAAACCGCTTTGAATAGCAGACCTCTTACGAGTGAAGAAGATACAGACTCCCTTGATGCCTTGACGCCTTCACATTTTTTGATTGGACAAAAGCTTACTCTGATTCCATCCAGCCCCGAGAGTAAGGAACGACGACTAACAAAGCTTTACAGGCAGCAACAAGACTTGCTAAACACGTTCTGGAGGAAATGGTCCAGAGAATATCTATTACAGTTACGTTCATTTCATCAAGTACGGAATGTTGATAAATCTCCTAACATACGCATAGGAGATCTTGTGTTACTACAAGAGGAGGTACGACCAAGACACCTGTGGAAGAAGGGTCGGGTTATGAACATCATTAACGGACGTGACGGAAAACCCAGAGCATGTGCTATAAAGGTGAACGAGAAAGAAATTACAAGGCCTGTCCAACTGGTCATACCTCTGGAGGTAGACCAGGGTGGGGAGAATGTGGAGAAAACTACGTGACGTCAGACTGTGATATTTATAGTTTATTTTCTTTTCTTTATAAAAGATAGTTTGGCAAAATGGATAAAAGTAACTTGAAATTTCTAGTGAATAAAATATATGTTTGTTCTATACGCTACGTTTTAGTGTGTGTTATATATAATTAATAGGAATTATACTTTAATTAATACGTTTTATATATTGAACACGCAACACAGGTATTTAAAAAAATCAAATAAAAGCAGTTGACTGGATTTTTAGAAAAGTAACCTCAGAATAAGCTTGCCATTAAGAAACAAATTACTTACTTCTTAGGCTATTGCATTTTGGCTTTTAATCTTGAATTTCTCAAGTTATATAAGGCCGACAGAATTATTTGACCTCTCATTTTGAAAAGAATATTATAAGTTTTTATTTCATATACAATTTGACTATTCAGGATGGAAAAAAATTTAAATTTTAAAGAAAAATTAAAAACTTTTTTGTGATACTTTAAGGTTTAAATCCTGGAGCTCTTAGAGTGGAATCTCCAAGACATCAGGAGTTATGATACAATCGGTTAGTTTTAAGGTGAATAACAGACACATGTGGTCCATAGAAGCTAAGTAAGCATTGCTTGCCTTAAATAAATGAAAGATTATGGGAAATGAGCATTCGAAACATTCTGTATGAATAAAAAGTATTTCGACTTATTTGCAAAACCAACATTTTTGTGTTAAAAACAACATTGCCCACATTATATAATTTGTAAGATATGACTGTTACCATTAGTCTTCATAAAAATTCTTCCGCCAGGTGGCTATGAAGCCTATGGGATAAGGCTCGTTAAGCAATTCAAAAAATTCTTATGGTTTCCCATTGAATCGACTTACAGCAATAGTAAATATTTTTTCGTATCAAACTTTCTTATGCAGTGTTATCTTGTTTTTTCTATATAAATCATTTCTATATTCATTTAAAGATTAAATACATCTTTTAAAATAATTTTTAAAGCTTTTTTAATCTTTTAATTTTACTATGAGAATTTGAACTGCAAACAATTTTTAGATTGCTTTCAATCGAGTCAGGTGTCATCATGCTGCCATCTATGAACATAGCAAGCAACAATATTGAGATATGTATTATGGATGATTTAAAAATCAGACTATTCAACCAGAGAAGTTTTCAAGAAAAACTTCACATGATAAAAGCTGATAGACTAAATTCAAAATTAAATACTCTGTGTACAAAGACGAAAAAGTGTATTTGTCATTTTCGTATAGAGTATCAAAAAAAAGCAAATTGCTAACTACTTGTTCAACAAACGATGCCAAAATTGAAAAAATTGTGCCAACTTATTATATGTGCACTATTCCGGCCAGTTTAAGCTCAGAAGAGCAATCTTTTTCTGCTCTTAAAAGAAGGAGAAACTTATCTTAGAAATATGACGTCACTGGACAGATTCTCCAATCTGTCGGTTTTATTTATGGGAAAACAATACTTGTGCACTAAAAGAAGAAAAAAAATTTATGATAACATAATCATTTGTTTGAGAAAAAAGATACAGGGATGATATTAGCAAAAAAAGTAAAATCATATGCGAGAAAAAAACTTTGCCATAATTTATATGCCAAATATGTTTTAAGAAAAAGGATGACATTAGTTAGAGAGAAAATATTCTTCAAAAAAGTACGTGAAAGGGACAATATCCAAAAAAGCTTGCTGAAGGGACAATATCCAAAAATTTGACAAAAAAAAAAAAAAAAAAAAAAAAAAACACTGGAAGGGATGATTAACCAATTTTAAAGATACAATGAAATTTCTCACATTATATAATAATTACATTTCATATATTTGGAAACAAATTAATATGGGCCACATATTGTTCTCAAAGCATAGTACTTAAGTATTCTCCAAATTTCAGTTATAAAAAAAGATCAGGAAAATGCTATCCACATAAACTACACATAAAATTGAGTAAAGTGCATAAAACTATAAAATCTACTTATTTTGTTGCTTGTAAAAGAGCTCGGATTTGACATAATAACCATTGTATTTAACTTAGTAATGTTAGACAATGCGAAAAGTAAAATTTAATCCGAATGAAGCATTATATTTATAAGGAATGTGTTTTAGTACCAAGAGATAAGTAACCAAGATTCATGTTGTGCTATTGGATCTACAGCACTTGTAAATTTATTAACTACATTTCAGGCAAATTCAAATCTCTGTAATAGAGAAAACAATGCGAAAGTGCCATTAAACAAGCTTTTTTCGATTATAACTTTAAAAGAAAACATATAAATGTTTTTACATCAAAGAGCGATATTGTAGCACTTTGTATTTCATCAACATTTGTTATGGTGGTCTGCGTGCATGCGCAGTACCCCACAACACTGAGGTGGTCACGTGATTTAAATACCAATCGTAGAAGGGCAAAGCCATTTGTAACCAATCACAGCAGAAGTGAATCCGAGCGCATGTAAAATAATTTGCAAAGAAAGGGAAAAGAAGAAAGAAAATCTTTTACTCAGACACATGAGAAAAAGTATGATTTTGTATGAAAAAGTATGAAAACTGATCCAGATCGTGAGAAAAAACAAATCCTCGAAACTGGGACAAAAAGGCTAAAAAAGAGGGAAATTTTACTTAAAAAGCAAAAACAAGGAAATCCGCCATAAGGCAGAAAAATCTCGCCCCTGAAGATAAGCGAATCGAATTTATTAATAAGATAAATGTACGATCATGAATTTTATGACGTTTTTCATAATAAATGTTTATTTAAAACACTTTGTTCAATGTTTAATTATTTCACAATTTCAAATTTTTTCTTTTTTTTTCAATGAAATAAATTCTACCTTTATATATTTCACTTTTCTGCAGTTATTTATGATATTTTGGCAAATGTTTCCAATGGTATTTAACAGTTAGTTATGAGATTGTTGTATAAGAGGATAAATTTATTACTAATAATGTTGCTTCCCTTATGGTAAAAGTTACTGCACGCCACTGATGAATAAATAGTCTGTTAATACAAGTGGCCAGAATGTTCTAATCTAATAATTTAAAAAGAGAAATTTAGAACATAAACTTAATTTTACTTTCTTCCTGTGCAACATAAACATAATTTAACTCCTGATTCCATGGAAATCTCACTCGAATACTACAAAACACACATATTTTTTCAAAATTTCTAAAAAACATAAGCTTTATATTGTTGCACAAATTGTCTGTATATAGTGTAAATAGTGACGTATTATTTTAAAATTCTATTGTAATTTATTTTATCTTATTTTATTTATTAACAGCAATTATACAGGTTAGAAAAAAGTGGCAACACCTAAAGCAATCGAGAAATTCCGAGATGTTTCTGGTTCAACGAATTGGCTGAAAATTTCGGGAATGTTCTCACGCGCCTGGTATATAAAGACCGGAGATCGGGAAAGTTTTCAGATTGACTTCGGACTTCGATGAAAGCTAATCGCTTTGTTTACCTATTGGAGTGAGCTTGTATAATCGCTGTAATCGAAGTTGTTTTTGTTGAAGCTTGTGTTTAAGCTTGAGAGTTATTACATTGTTGCCTTTGAATAAATTTTTTGAGTTTTCTGAAGAGAATAAATATTTTTATACCGTAAAAACTGTGCCATCATTGCCTCAGTAGAAAAATTCATAACAATATATATATCTCCAAAATGTTAAGGAATTTTTTCCATTCAGAATAATCAAGTTATATACCAAATGAAAACTTATAATATTCTTTTCAAAATGAGGGATCAAACAATTCTGTAAGCCTAATAGAACTTGAGAAATTCCAGACTAAATGTGTCCATACAAGCCAAAATATGACAACTTTTCAAAATTTCAAAGATTAGTTTTATAAAACCCCAATGAGATATATATATTCTCATTTATATAATTAGGGAGATTTCATTGAAATCTGAGATCGGACTGGAATGTTTGGCATGGAATAACCCCAATCATTAGTACTACTTGTATTTTGCTCTCACACTTAACCCAATATCTTATTTTAATAGATTTTCAACCTTTTATATAAATTTTGCTTGAGTTTGCTTTGTCAAAAAATATCATCCAATAGATTTAGAGGTGCCCACAAAATGTTGGGATTTCCTTAATTATTTCAGTTATTCAAAATTGTACTTTTGTTTAACTATAATATATTACAATTAAAAGAAAATAATTTTCAAATTTGATTTAGTAATTTAAAATATAATATTTGTATCGTTATATTTACCTTGGGTATTACAGACAATAGTCTTTAGTCATCTAACTTTTAATCAACAGAGAAGTGATTCTATAACTATTTAGCTTTGCCGTTCATCGTAAACAACTCAAAACATACAATTTAGAAAATTTCTTATGGTTTATCAAAGATGCAATTTCACAAACAAGAAAAAATTATACCTTTTATTTGCAAATTGAGGGGGGGAGAGGGGTTCAGATAGAAACAAATTTTTCTTTGCGGTTAGAGATTTTATGTAGAATTTCAGAGACATATACATCTTGTATCAACTTACTTGTATCTCGTCAACAACAATTTTCACAAACGCAATTAATTAGAAAATTCAACCATGCAATATTTACCAAATGGCACATTCAAGAGTCTTCAAAATGGCATTAACACTTCCGATCACACTGTCCACAATACTCATGATTCTAAAATAATAAATTATATATAATACTAAACTTTTTTTAAAATCACACTTAAAAATAACCATAATTATAAAAAGGAACCACTTGCAAAAAACTAAAAAATTTAACAAATATTCAATGAATAACGCACATAGCTCGCATATACCCATGTTATGGACACACTGCAGTAAAAAACATAAAACCCTCTTATATAATTTGAGAAATAATTAGTGTTTTATAATTTGTAAAGATCACAAACGTATTTAAATAGAACTTTGGATTGAAGGTTAGAAACTCGATAGAAACGAATATAATGGGAACATAGGACAGTGTGTAGTAAAATAATTTAAAATTAAAAATATATATGATATAGGTACTTACAGGAATAATTTATTCAAAACTAATGTAATGTAAAATATTATTTAGAGGTCTCAGTAATATTTCCAATGAAATAACTACGAAGCAGATAAAACGGGACCAAGTTCTAGGCGTTGCTAACCAAGTAATTTTGTTGCTAGAAAGAAAAAAATAATGTTTCTAAAAATTAATTTCGAAAAGAAGATATTCTATTAGAGGGTATTTATTTTATTTCTGATGAGCTAAAAAGAATCAAGCTTGGGTAACAAAACTTGCTTTACAAAATTATGAGGGAAAATAAAAATTTAATCTTT
The DNA here is from genome assembly GCA_963978545.1 of Linyphia triangularis. Lineage (NCBI taxonomy): Eukaryota > Metazoa > Arthropoda > Arachnida > Araneae > Linyphiidae > Linyphia > Linyphia triangularis. Next base: position 31,994,213 of record OZ021723.1, on the reverse strand, counting down.
TAAATTTGACAGCAAGTTGTTTTACTGAATGCAGGATGTTTTTCTATAAAAATCTCTATTTTCGAGCTTCAAGAGTTCCTAGCACATACCTGAATTCCCCGAAATCTCTGAGGAAGGCAGGCAATTCTAACTTTTTGTCAAAAAAAAAAATTTTAATGGTCATGGGGATGTTTTCTGAGTTGAAGTCAAACACATGAAATAGGTTAAATAAGTTGCATTCGCAATGCATACAAAGGATTAATAAACAATGCGCACAAAGGATTTATAAAAACTTGGTTTTTATGGGTTAGCTTTTTACTTACAGAAGTTACAATTTCTACTATGGCGAATAAACGGACACCATTGAGAATTTTACATTTATAGAATCAGCATGCAATAATAATCTAAAATACATTTAAAAAAAAACGAGATTGATTTTTTAGAAAGATTACACTACTTTCATCTCCTGATAGACCAGAAAGTTATAAATGCTTCACTCAAAATCTAGAAACACAATTCTTAAAGTAATCAAAAATACAATACAATGAATTTACAAAGTTAATTGATATTTATTGTGTACCATGGGAAATTTAAAAAATCACTCAGACCTAAAGTACAGTGAAATCTAATAATTTTAGAATCAGAAATAAAATTTAAAGTAAATAGATAACACACCTCAAAATTTAAGCATTATGTTTCCACATTTCACTAATTTTTTGTCCTTACATAAATTAAGTGTCTACAACATAGGTATTGATTTGATAATATTTTATAAAAAAGTTATTCTACTGGATAAAATTGAACATACTATTTACAAGCAAACACATGATGGAAGCATGTTTTAGAAAGTGGCAAATCTATGCAAAGTAGAAAAGTCTATTTTATATAAATATATTTGGTACACATCCATTAGATGGGTACCAAAAGCAGTCAAGTCTGAAGGTTAGCGCAGTTATCGTCAAGCTGAAATGTTTACACAATAATAATATTTTACCCTCTTTGAATATTTTTTTTATTACATTTAATTTGGTTATTTAAATACATTTATCACGGTTTCCTATAGGGTCACTATAAATGATCAGAAGGTTATTAGTTTGAATAAGTTATTACTGCAATTTGCGCTTTTTATCAATGGTCAATCTATATAGATATAAATTTTGTAACCAAATATTATGAACCTTTACAAAGAAAGATATTTATATGTCAAACATTTTTGATACTTAGTATCTGTTTTGGTTAAGATTTACTGATCTTAGTAAAACCATAAGACATTTTTGAAAGTTAGCGATTCAGCCCCGAATGTGACAACCCGTTGCCAAGGTTTTCAGATAACCCTAATGACAGTTTGGATTTAGCAACACGGCATGTTTTGACGCCATTTTCAATTTGCCGATTTTTTTTAAAGTCACCAAGAGGGTACAGTAAATCTTAATGTCTATTTTAAATAAAAAGTTTATTTGTAGCTAAAACAACTGAAAAGAAATTGCAAAGTTATCATTCTGGTACCTACTATGTACCCAAGTCCAATAACTGAGAAGTTAAGACCAGATTTATACAGCAAAAGAATCCTTTTAGTGACTATCACTTTCCTTATGTGAATAAGTCTAGCGTGTTTAAATGACGGGTAAATGTATTGCCAAGTTCAAATGTTTACAGTTTGTTTTAGGGTTATTATAGCAACCCTATAGCGATTTGTCATAGGAATTACAAATGATTAGAAGATTGTTAGTTTGGATAAGTTAGGTCTGCAATGAGGAACTTTACTTTTATTTAAAAATAAAACCAAAAAAAGGGAAGGAAAAATCCTGAAAAACAATACAATTCATTCTAAAATTTGAGCTCGGATAGATAGCTAAAAAAAATATTTAGTTTTTCACTTTGCGATTTGGCTGGACAAAGCTACTTTTGCGTGTGAGGTCAACGCGCAAAACTCATTCAACTCATTCAAACTTTAGAAAATTTTGAAAGAGTGAAAAGTTCTTATCTTCAAACATTTTCATTATACTAAGACATTCTTATCTTAATTTTACTGTATTATAAATTGATATTTTTATAAAAATTACTATTTGATGACAATTTTACTGTGTATATTGCACTTTAATTTTAATAATTTTCTCAGTCTCATTCCAGCAGAATTAGGACTGAAGCATTTTATCAGTATTTTGATATCTTTTAAGTTTCTGAGCGAGTTTTTGATTAACAAATTTTTGCATTATTATTTTTTTTCTTCAGAATATTGAAAATTATTTATCGTGGTAGAAAAGTATAACAATATTGAAATTGTGGCAGAAAACGCGTATGCAAATTTCTGCATTTGCCATAAAAGTGCCCTCGTAAACAGGAATTGCCCTTTTTTGGAAAATAACACCCTGCCCTTTTTTGGGAAATAACACCCTGCCCTTTTTCATTTCTAGGATGAACTCTGCGTCTAGGTTGCCCATTGGCGACATTATCGCCACTCGTTTGTCAAGAATTCAAAAAGACGCCAAGATGTGGGCTGTGCTAGGATCCCCCTCGATTTTGGCCACGTAACTTTTGCTTTGATTTCAGACTCGATTTTTGATTAATTGCAAGCATAAAGATAAAAAATAATTGCACTGCTCAAATATATTCTTTGGATAACACTAAAAAATACAAAAAATATTCATTTTCCTCACTTGTGCAAGTTCCTCATTTGGCGGTTTTGATCTGGTACTCAGCGAACAGATTAGTACCTACATTTGTTGTTTAGGGTTGTTTAATATAAATTTTTGTGCATAAAATGGGTAAAGTACCAATTTGTTTTTATCAACATGGAGGCATTTTTACTTTCACCATTTGATCACACAAACAAGTTTGATTTTAAAAGTTATTAAGGGACAATACAACAAATCTCTTTTGTTTCCTAGATTTTGCGAACTATCGTTTCCACCTATAACACATTTAACCCACAACTCACACCACAAAACAAACTACACAACTTGATAACATTGGCAGTTGTTCTAAGAGATTTAACAACTACTTTGTTGAAATTTAACGCGCCAAAATCTATGCCTTGGCTTCTAAAATGTTAGAGCCTAAAGTAGTGTTTGAAACATATAAAATTTCAATTATAAATTCTAATCTAACAACTCAAATAAAATAGTCTTCTTGATAAAAGTTCAAACATTCTATTTATAAAATACATCAAATTTAGGTGTTTTTGAAAGAACTTACCCAAAAAATACTAACTACCTTATCATTTATTATGTAAGCAATAACATTCGTTTCGTTAGCAATAACAGAAAAATACCGCAAATTTCGCGCGGTTAGAGTACGTCATTTCACTTCATTCCTCAAAATTCGGAACGGAACCCGTTACCGTTAAAGATGTTGTAGAGTGTTTATGCATGGCCGAAACGACACTCGAGGGGCACGTGACATCATAGAACCGGTCATAGCAAAGATGCCAACCGAAATCGCCACTTTTAACCACGATTTCTTCAAAATTTGATTATTAAGAGCCATTAATTCATGAAAACTACAATTTTTAGTCAAAATATATTTCCGATTGTTTAAATCCAAAGTCTGTTGAATGAATTAGGCGTTTGAAACTTAATTATTTACCGTTTAATTGCAAGACACTTACAGATTCCCATTGAAACCATATGTTTTACAATCCAATCTTCTACCCACCCGAAATGTCCTGGAACCGGTTTTTGACTCTCTTCCAATGATTTGTTGGTAAACATGCCCCTCGCCTATACTTGGTTAGTTAAACCCTCGAGAAGGCGTCTTCTCACTTTAGGCACCTCGAAAATATGCTATTTTCGCGATTTTTTTTCGAGTATTTTTGCAAACAATTATGGGATAAAATGGATCCTATATAATAAACACATCTTTCAAGTACAAGAAAAAAAAAATATTTTTTTGAACAATTATTATAATAAAACAGTAGCATCGAAAAACCCGTGTAGAAATGTAATGTTCGTGGCTTGTTGATGGTATTTTTTTTCGAGTATTTTTGCAAACAATTATGGGATAAAATGGATCCTATATAATAAACACATCTTTCAAGTACAAGAAAAAAAAAATATTTTTTTGAACAATTATTATAATAAAACAGTAGCATCGAAAAACCCGTGTAGAAATGTAATGTTCGTGGCTTGTTGATGGTATCTCCAAGACAGGTCATCTGAAACCAAAAAATAAAACAGTTTTAGATTCAGTATGTCAGTGGCTATAGCGCATATCATCAGATTTTTGATATTCGCGAAAATAACAAAATGACGCACGTTTTTCGAAAAAGTAAAAAAAAAAACGCGTTTTTTTGCAGTTTTTTGTAAAAAAAAATACTTCAAATCAAAATTTCAAAAATCTGATGATATCCGCTATAGCCAAAACTATGAAGAATATATGTCATTCAAATTTCATGACAATCGGCCGGATAGTTTCCGAAATTTCATCAACAAGCCACGAACATTACATTTCTACACGGGTTTTTCGATGCTACTGTTTTATTATAATAATTGTTCAAAAAATAAAAAAATAAAAATCTCTTGTACTTGAAAGATGTGTTTATTATATAGGATCCATTTTATCCCATAATTGTTTGCAAAAATCCTCGAAAAAAAATCACGAAAATAGCCTATTTTCGAATGCCTAAAGTGAGAAGACGCCTTAAAGGAGAAAGGACTATGTGAACGAGCACCTGTCTCCGCGTACAAATGCGATATAACCAACTAAGAAATACTCCGAGCAGTAAAGCATAAGCAGGCAAGGGGGGGGGACATTGAAAGAATAGCACGATCCACTCTTGGAGACTGAAAGTACACCGATGTGATGATATTATTTATCGAAGTGTCGAGGGAAGAGGAAATACTGAGGAGCGCTGGACATAAAAACGGTTACAGTGTAGTAATTATAATGTTGAATGAGAAAATGAAAAGAAATGAGGTTAAAAGCAATGCTCCTACAATTCCAAGACAATAGAAACACCATGCTAAGATGAAAAGAATAGAGAAAAATAAACCCAAGAAGGCCGAAATAAGGGGGAAGACTTTTTCCTTGGAAAAGATCCTTAGAAGAAACACCGAAAGAGTTCATAAGCTAAACCACCATCTGTAGACCCCGGATCTAATGCGAGAGGCGGACTGGCATAGTAGTTCAAGTCGTTGAGAGTTGCGTCGCTAAACTTTCAGTACTGGCTAAGGCTTGCTCTACAAAACTCTACATCTGCTCGGAGAGAATTAATGACAGCTTGATGGGATGCGACGTCTTGTTCGAGAATACTGTTGCGCTCGCGAAGAGCTGAAATATCTTCCAAGAGATCTAGGTTCTCGGAAAATGGGGTTAGAGGCGGGGCAAAGGTGGAAAGGATAATCTGTTTAAATTCTGCTACTGCTTTCCTCAGTTCCTCCGCTTCTTTTCTGAGGCTGGAAAGGCTGTCTTTATCTTCAAGGGGAGCGGGGGATCAGTAGTAGACCAAGCATGCGGCGATTACTTGCTTTGTAGGAACACTTTATTCACGGCCTGGTCAGAGCCTCCTGACCTAGCACTGTTAATGTTCAACTTTTCTTTGACATATACTGAGCAAATAGGGCTGGTAGCCTCATGCTCAACACTACCATAACAGAAACAGCTGGGATCTTTCACATACGCCTCGGAGGACGGATAACCATCACCACAGGACTTGCACCTGTTTTAGCTGGTTCACGACCTCTGGAAATGACCGAAGCGTAGACGTGTGGCAAATCTTTGGGGACTCCACGAAGGGGGTCGTTCTGTATCTAATCCCAAATAGGGAGATATTCCGACGCGAAGAACAACCAAGTTCTTTAACTAGGACTATGGGGATAGAAGTGTCAGACCCCCTCTTCGTAAACCTAACTAACTGAGTGAGCAACACATACACCTCCTCAAGCTCCGTGGCAATGTCTTCCACGAGCACATCAGGGTCAATCCTTCTGATCAGGAATTTTGTAACAATTGTATCCTCAATAATATGCCAGGATACCGGCACATCGCCAATCTTGTCAACTATAAGTCCAGATTCTGAATGGTCTCAAGATTTCTGGTCACTAATAACAGTTTGCTCTGCCGAATGACCGACACAACATCGTTGACATTCTTGATTTTCGAAAAAGTGTCTCTAATAACCAATGGTTGGGAGGTAGGAATGTGGCCTACGCCTTGGGTTTGTTTGTTTGTTTTGGGTTTTATGGCGCAAAGGCAACACAAGGGCCATACTGCGCCAAAACAAAAGATTAAAAAAAACTAGGATGGAAGATGAAATATAAATATGATGAGATATGACATAATATAATTAAAGAATGCTAAAAACACATTTCTAAAATGATGAAGAGGTTAATAAAATTTAAAAAATGGATATGTTTAAAAAACTAGATGTGATTTAAAAACCCGATTGATCTTAAAAAAGCAAAAAGATATGGATGGGGAGTTTCCCCAATCAAATCCTGAAGACTTAAACTGGTACTCTTAAAAAACCTAAGACGATGCGATTGAAACTTAGGACAAGAAATTAAAATATGAGACACAGTAAGATCGCAACGACAAATATCGCAAACAGGTGGATCTTCTCCCAGCAATAGATGTCGGTGTGTCAATCGGGTATGACCAATGCGCAGACGAGTCAGCCTACGCCTTGGGACGCCGAAAAGATTATCCGGGCCTCAGAGACGCCATTAGAAAATGCGTATGCCGCTTTGTCAAGTTCCGATAAGTCCGCCGAATGAACTCTTCCGCTACGACGAATCTCTTTTGGAGTAAGGAAGGATTCACCGTCCGAGTCCTCGCGAGAGCGCTTGAGCGACTCTTACATACTTGTCGTGAAACGCCCTCTACACGGGGAAGTTCCAAAAAGGGGAAGGGGGGAAAAAAGAAAGACTTGCTGCTAAAACAGTAGGCATAAATTAAACTATGACAGCTCAATGAGCTGGGAAGGAAAGGGAAACAGCACTCCAAAAACCGAAAAACACTAAATACTACAGGAGTTTACAACCTACAGCGCACTTTAAAAAATACAAACACATATTTGATATTTCCCCACGCCTATACTGTTAATACAATGTGTTGCCAATCACAAAACAACTCCCATTTATAAATAAACTAATATTTTTAAATTTCACTGTAGTGAAAGTAAAGGATATTTTTTATGTATATATTTCTCCCCTTCCCTATAGAAAGGGCCTGTAAAAAATACATAAAATATTTTCTGTTCAAATGCACATTAATTTTGTAACGTTTTAATTCATTTTCGATGCTTATATCGGACGTTATGACTTTTTCACATTTCAAAGGCTACAGGCATACCATAAGAAGTATCGCACTTTACACTTAATTCGCTCTTTCAAAAAATGCTTAAAACAAACTATTAAACTTGTAAGTCTAGATCAATTCCCTATGCTTTTTGTCTGTTTGAGTTTAGATCATATTTATGACATTGGCAAACATTTGTACACCATTTGCACCCTCAAGAAAGCAACCCCAAATTTTTAAATTAACTCAGCACAATATTGGATGTGGCTATACTATAGAAAATATGGTTATTAATTGGTTGAGGGTACTTGGGGAAATATTTGCATTGAGATTTTTATTTTATATTGACGTAACACCAGACGAAGAGGCCGAAAAAAGCTAGCAATCTGCCGGAAAAAGCATTGACAGTTGGAGAAGTCTGTTCTTGAGCAGGTTCCGTAATCAGGGTTCCCACTCAAATTACGGAATGAAAATCAAGGACTTTTCAATGACTTTTAAGGACCTAATTAATATTTTTAAGGACCTTTGAAAATTTGTTTTCAGGCATCATGCCTATATATAAATTTTTAATAAAGTATATTCTACCAAAAAAGTTACAAGTTGGTGGATGCGCAATACAAATACGTCGGAAAATTTCGATACGGTGCAGATAAGTAGCGGTCACGCGGGGATAGCAAGTCCGAGTTGTATTTTCATAAATTTTGCAGTTGGCCATACAACATCTGCAAAAATTAAGGACTTTTAAGAACCTCTAAGCGTTTTCAAGGCCTTGAAAACAAGTTAAAAAATATTAAGCACTTTTATTGACAGTGGGAATCCTGGTAATTGTCAAACTTGCAAGCAATCCTCATAAATTTGTATCAATCTAATGAATTATCAAAATGTCAGTAAAAAAAAAGAGAGTCGAAATCCACCTTTCAGCTGAACTGTAACATATCTGACAGCTGCAAATCTCTGCAATAGCGTCAGTAACTATTATTATATCGTCGTAACATCCACTGAAAATGATCATGACGCAATGCAATTCTCAGCAATAGCACCTCGTCGATTGTCTGTCGAGATTATAGGGAGATTTAAGTGCGGCTATTTAAATTTGAATAAAAAAACTAATTAAAAATTCGACATTTTGATTTCTTTGGTACTAATAGAGCGTACAATCTGCGTTTGTTAAAAATTTCATAGTTCTCCATGCACCATAAAAAGAGAAATTTAAGTGACAATGCAAGGCTTTCTTATTTTTTTTAATCTAGAAAAAATGCAAAATTCATAGAATTTAATGAGTTTTTTTAAATACTGTGCAATGTTCAGCCAGTCTGTGTAATTTGGCAGCTATGCAAAATTAGGAATTTTAAATATTTGTTTTATTTAGATAAGAGAGCCAATGATTTTGAAAACTTAATCAGTAAATACTATATAAAAAATTAATTTTCATTTAAAACTTTGCTGAAACCACTGTAACCAAATAGAACAAGTTGTGAATTAAAATTTTAAATACGTCAAATAAATTACTCGAGACATTTTTTGAAAATCTCTATTAAGGAAACAAATAAAATAAGATAAAAACAAAATAACCTTTATTTATTTTTATGATTAAATTTTTTCTTGTTCTTAAAGCGATTTTTAACACCCTTCGATTCTTCTGTATCATCACGTTCATCATCGGAATACTTCCGTTTTCTCTTTTTATCCTTTATATCTTGTTCTTTCATTTCCTAAAAAAAAAAGTATTTTGTACAGTAAAGAAAATTACGATAGATAAAAAAAAAAAGAAAAAAGATTGTGGTGTAGATTTAGTTAGCATTGCAAAGCTTAAAAGTATGCAGACTAGTACATGCAAGCAGTATTAGGTGAAAGGACACTTTAATTAATAATCACAATCCAATAAATATTGTTGGTAGGTTATATTAGATTTGTAAGAAATTATATTAAGAAGTTCATTGTAGAAGCAATATACAATGGTTGGTTGTATGGATTTTGATGGCACAAGAGCCAAGATTGGCTAAGCTGTGCCAACCAATGTACTATACTACAATCAAAGACTTTGGTAACAAAATTTTCACTCATAATAATAAATTGTTAAAAACATTGTCAAATAAAAACTTTCGTCTTTCTGGAAAATCATTTTAAAATACACTTGCCAGAGTTTTAATTAGATCTATTCAAGTAGTGCACAAATATGAAATTAAAGTAAGCTGAGTAATTGATGAAGGTGAATAGGATTCAAATGAAATTCTAAATTTTTTAAAAAACTTAGACTGAATTTTAAGACAAGAAGGCAAAAACTAGTCTTAAAATGTAATTTCTTAAACAAGACTCTTCTATATATTTTACCTTGTTTGCAAATAGCTGTGCTTCAGTAACACGATCCACAAGCACCATAACTTCTTCTGTAGTAGTTGGATACAATGGAAGTTGCTTTCCAATTAGGCCTTCAATTTTCTGATAAACTTCAACATCATACCTAGAATATTAGCAAGATATTATAAGCAAGGTTTTTTTTAAATTAATTTTTAAGAAAGAAAACACTTATTTTAGAAATATTTCATATGTACCCAGCATAGTAAAACAGTTGTTTTTAAATTTTGCCATTAGTGCAAGTGTATAGAAGTGCAAGATATTGAAGAATTTTATTTTCCTTTTGAATTGATAAAATCTTATATTACTTTGATTGCATATGTTAACCCTTTAAATCCCACGGAGTCAGGGTTGTGGGTTTCCCAAAACCCCAATGATTTTCCATTCGAAAAAACTGGAAATGAACTCGCCCGACTCGTTCCCCTGTGGGCCACACCTGAGTTTCTTGTGGGGAGGTCACTGTCAACCATTAAAAGATCATTACTCTTTCTTGGGGGAGAACTGCTGTTCCGCCTCTCCCAAGTAAATAAACGTGAAGTTCTGAATTTTATGGATGCAAGGTTTGGGATCGACTTACTAATAATATATATTACCAAATCAGCTTTCTTTCTGTGAAGCAAGTTCAAATATATATATTTACTATTAAAACAGTTCTAATTTGACTTTAGTCTAATAGAAGGTTACTTACAGAAAACTAGAAATCACCCTTTTACCTTTGTAATTGAAATTCGTAAGGAAATTGATTTCATATCAGTTAGACTTTTTTAGCTCTAATTATGTGTACACATTTTTTTTCTACCTTCCGTTAAAAAAATATACTTAGAAAATCTTTCGATCCCTTAAAATATTTTAATTGCTATTAATTTTTAAACTACTAAATTGGTTGCAATCCAAAATACATAATCAACTGTAGTGAGAAAAGAAAATGGACAACTTTTGAACATTGCAATGACAATCGGCATTTATTAATAATAAAATAGAAAGTAAATTGAGCATAATTTTCATCCATGTCAGTATAAAAAAAATTAAAGTATAAAATATAAATCTATTGCATTTGTAATTATAACGGTGGAATTTTTTTACAGAAAGGTTTAATTCACTCTGGTTAGAAATCAATATTTGTTTAAATATTACGATAGTTAAATAGTAAAGAATCATAACACTTCAAATTTTTACACAGCATATCCTTAAGGAACATTAAACAGTAATTTAACACATATCCATAATTTTCTACAATTTCTTTAGGAAACGGAAGTTATTAATAATCAAATACATTCTTAGTAAAAAAGGTACACAATTTTTCATTAAGATGACATTCACTTTATTTAAATTATTAAAATTTTAAGATTATTAAATAGTAAGGACTAATTTTAGCACAATTTAAAAATGTTAACACAATTATGTCTATTTAGCATGACACAATAAAATGTACACATAACCTTAAATTTCTATAGTTTCTGTAGGAAAAGGCAAATGATATCAATCTAATACATTGACAATCAAAAAGTAAATTTTTCTTACAGGAAGGTGAAATTCACATTAGTTACAAATAAGTATCTTTATTAAAATTTTGCTATAATTATATACAATGAATAAATATATATAGATAAGGGTTAATTTTTGAACAATTTCAAATGTTTAACATAAAATACCATTAATGACCATTTAACAGTTAAAAGAGCTTATGAACTTAAACTGTTATAATATCAAAAGGAAAAATTAATTGTATAAAAAAGTACAAAGCAAAGTAACATATTCAAAGTAAGAAAATATTAAATCCAAACAACAAAAAAAGAAGGAACCTTTACAAATCTAACATCTTCAGACCTAAATGTGTCTAATAAATTTTAAAATGAGAAAATTTTAATACCGTCCCACTAAATTAAATTAATATTGTTTTCGTTATGATAGGGACCAAAACAAGAAACGCATAAACAAATTTTACATGCTTTACAAATATATGAGCTTTGCACGTAATAATTTCCAGCAGTACGACTTTTTAATCTACTACAACGTTTACAGGCACGTTTTCTACCTTGTATTTTAATTCGTTCACAGTGGGAGCTAGGTGTAAGAGAAACTGATGGACTTTTTGTATACAAGTTGTTATGTATGATGGCCGTGGATATATCATTTATTATTTCTAGATTAAAATCTAATTGAGATTTGTAACATTTGTTATGGGGTCTATTTGTTAAGGAAAACACAGTGAATGCATTATTTAACGATGTGTCAAATAAAAAACTAAATAAATACCTCCACCATTTGCGAGATTTTCTCGTACTGCTGTAATATTTTCTCTTTTGATCAGCTTGATCCACTCCGCCCATGTACTTATTATATTTAACAATCATTGCTGGACATGAGACTCGATTTGTTTCTGCTCCTTTCCTTCGTGTTACTTCCAGTGTTTCTGCTTTTGAATTTGTAGACAATACGAAAAACTGTTTCTTATCGCACCATGCACTGCAAAGAAGATTTGGATGTTCGACACATTGAAAGTCTTTGCTTTGGCCGCTTTTTTTAAGCTTGAGACTCTTCAATGCGGGTGGCAAATACTTTCGACAAATGTTGACGGTTCCACAAGCTCGATGGCCATCCTGCAACAATTTCAATAAAAGGGGAACACTCGTAAAAAATCTGTCGAAGTAAATATGATGACCGGTTGTGTTAATTGGTTGAAGGAGATGAGTCACTACATCATAGCCAAGACCTTTACCAGATTTTGGGATCTTATCTTTTTTCCCTGCATAGAGATCAAAATTCAGTACATACCCTTCTTGAGCAGTGCATAACATCCAGATCTTCAAACCCCGTTTTGCTGGTTTCAAGGGCATATACTGAACTATACCCAGCCTTCCCTTATACTTTACAAGGGCTTCGTCAATGGAAAGTTCCTCATATGGTCTAAAATGCTTTAGAAAGCGTTCTTTCATGTCATCGATGATGGGCTGTACTTTTTGAGAGAAGTTAAAATTCTCATCTTCTTTTCCCACCTCTGTTTCTCTGTCGGACACATGAAAATACTGCAGAATTTTTTGAAATCGGTTTCTACTCATTATAGACTTCACAATACTGTTTCCAAGCACAGGATTTGTTGACCAATAGTCTTTGATACTTCGCAGACGAACAATTCCAAACACCATAGTGATGCATAAAAATCCCCAAATCTCCATTATGTTTTCAATGGGTCTCCAATGAGTATCAGGTTTTTTCTTTTCTTCTTGTCTGAATTGGGCATATTTGTTCGTATTCATCATTATCGATTCACACAATTGATCAGAAAAAAATAACTTAAAATAGTCCCATGAAGAAGATCCAAATGATAGATTGTGAACTGGTCCTGGTACTTTTTCAGAACATTTCGAACCTTCAATTATAAATTCGTTTTTCACCTTATCAGTCCAAGTAAGAAGCGAACAGTCTTCGTCGTTCTCGTCTGGAAAATCTTCATCAGAAGAAGATTCTATAGGAACTGCTCCTTGCAAATCCATTTTGGCCTGATCCGGTGTTTCATCTTCCATTTCATCATCCGATAGGCCAAAATCACTTTCTCCACTGCTGACATTAAGTAGCAAATGTTCAATTTCTTCCCTTGTCAGGAATCGTCGTTTTGGAGCCATACTTTCATGCAATTTCGAAAATGAAATTTATTCATAAAACTCCATTAAAATGAAAGAAGTTTGTGATTTCTATCACAGTAGCTGTAGAGTTTTCAAAACTAAAAAGGAGCAAAGAAGGAACGACAAATGTCAGTAAAACTCCAAAAGTGAAATGATGCGGTAAGAGTCGTCTCGTATTTATATGGTTCCAGTTTCCCTGTACAAGAGTTTAGCTAAATACAAAAGTCGTAGAATGCCTATCTACTATGCCGTCAGAAGTACCGAGAGTTCTTTCGGGTGACAATTTTATAAATGATCCTCAGCGAATAGTTTTTACAACCTGCAAAAGTGTTACGCGTTGGGTCATCTGCTTGATATGTCGGAGAATTTAGTTGGCATCTTATCAATGAAACAAATGCCACCGCTAAGTACATGACAAGATTCGCATACAAGAAAAATTCCCAACTATCTTACTCCGTGTCCAAAGGGTGGGGCAGTTTGACAATGAGTACTTTAAACCCATGTCTCCCCTCTACATATCCCACAATAGCCTATTGTTGAAGACCGTCACGCTTCAAACAACTACTGCTGGCCTTATGCCCCTCACTTGGAAATATGTGTTTACCCCTGCAGCCGCCCGAAAGGCGGCTAGCTGGGAATTTCTCAACAAGGCGGCTTAGGGCGGGTTGGGATTTAAAGTGTTAACTCCTGAACTTAAAACTGATTTGTGATAGAGGTTGAACACATATATTATGATAAATGTTAAGTTCCAAATTTGTTGTTGAATACAAAACAGAATGCAACTTTTTTTTTTATAAGAACAAGAACTACTACAACTTAAAAATAATACGATAGATTACACTAATATTTTTATCATGCAATTCATCAAGAAAATGAATTCACATAAAAGAAACTATATTAAAAATTATTTCAAAAACTTACTGAGAAACAAATGTGATGGACTTTCCCCCTCGACCAGCTCTGGCTGTTCTACCTACACGATGAATATAATCTTTAGAATGTGACGGTATATCAAAATTTATGACCACATCTACATGAGGAATATCCAACCCCCTAGAAAAATATAAAACAAAAGCATAAACATATTAATGAGCAGCATGGAAGAAACCATTTAATAAAAAAGGAGAAACAAAACACTAAACATACCTGCTAGCAACATCAGTTGCAATTAATATAGATCTCGTCTTGCCCTTAAATTTCTGCAGGGCACCTAATCTTTTAGCCTAAAAAAAGAGTGTTATGCATTAGAGGAATATGTCATTTTTATTACCAAAGAAAAAAGAAAGTAGATGGTAGGTTTTTTTAAGTTAGTTGTGAAGTTTTGTTGAATAAAAGCATAATATATACCACGTTTTTGAAATCCTCTAATCAATATTTATTAGTATTCAAATTTTACCTACGTATGAACCAAACGGTAATCAATCCAAAGAATCGGCAGACATGTAATTTAACTTTCGATAGGTAAGATTAGAAAGCAAGAATATGGTTTTACCAGATTGAATACTTTTTGGTAGGCAGTCAGTCTACAAATACCCAAAAACAGAAAAGTAGAAAAAACCATGAGAATTTCAAAAATATAGTAGAAATCATACTTTTTTTTAAAAAAATATTCTCGTTGACCTAGTAAATATATTCTAATAAATTAGCTTAAACTTGTTTTTGTATTCCGTTTTTTTATTTTTTTTTATGTATAAATGACAGAACTAAAAAAGTTTACTCATAAATCCACTAGATGGTTACATGCCTAATAAACCAAAGCCAGTGATGGTACTAGATACTGCCATAATGAGTCTTATTTGAGTTAAAGATGTAGTTTATTAAAAATTGATGAAATGTGATATATATCCAAGAATTTAAATAAGAGAAATCTAACAGTTAAGGAAAATAACCCATCTTATGACAGAAAAGATATCCAATTTAAAGGTTCAATAAAGTTACACAGTGATTACAATATATTATGAGTAAGTCTGCAATAATTTTTTTTTATTCAATTATAGTACGTTATGTTCTAATAGTTTATGTTGCTTACAGGTAAAGCATGCTAAAACAAATAAGAGAGATAAGAGAGCAATCATTACCTGACTTAGTTTACCATGCAGAGGTATTGCTGTAAAGCCAAGATTTCTCAGTAAAAATGCAGTCCTTTGGGTATTAGCACATGTTGCACAAAACACCATCACTGAATCTCCAGGCAATTCATTCAAAACATGTACTAAATACACGTCCTGCATAAAAAAAAACAAAAATGTAAAAAACATTCAGTTGAACGCAAGTATTAAGTGACAACACTCGTATCTGTTTTAGATTTAAAACTTTCTTTTCATAAAATAGTCTATGGATTTAGGGTTGAGCGACATTATTTATTGACATCAGACGGACATGATGAAGATAGAGAAATGGCAGTTCACATAGAACTTAGTCAGCACACAGGCTTTTGCTATTACACATTACCACACAGGTCTGTCTTCGTTCACGTCAGAACTGTCGGTAGAGGGGAAAACGAACTGCACACTACATGAATCTCGTATCAATCCACATAAAATATAATTCACTCGCCCCAATACCAATAGAATCTAACTATCAAATATCTGCAATCGAGGTCAATTATATCAACGTAACATTCTACGAAATGTACTCTATGTAAATTTCACCAATAGCGACAATTAAAGAGGCACAAACCTTCGGAATAGTGGCTATTATAACGGTGTGATATTCGCTGAAAATGATCACAACAATGCAAGTCTCAGTGATAGTATTCACAGTAGTACCGCAAATCTCGGCGGTAGCAGTCCTTACGTCATCGCAATGCTCAGCGAAAACAATCACCATACATCAACGTAAATAATGCTGATAAAGGTTGGCAATTTGCAGTAAAAGTGGTCATGACAACAGAAGTTTGGGAAAGTCTTAAACGTAGGTTCCACTGTTGTGAGACTTGCAATCAAGCCCAATATAATTGTAATTCAGGTTTGTACCAATCTTAGGAATGATGGGAATTTCAACAAGAAAAGAGAGGAAATCCACGTTTCAGCTGAACTGTACCATGTCTATGACTTATGAATAGGATGACTATCAAGTACCAGTACTGCAACTGAAGTCTATTATACTGAAACCCCCTATTTCATCTAAAGAAGACCGGTTGCTGAAATAAATTTCAGTATAGACCTGATTGGAACATTTGACAGTTCCCAGGGGTCAATACAACAATGGTATCCCAGATGTTCAAATATTTGGGCAGAGTAGTAGTCACATTTACATAACACATGTGTAGAGCTCTCCTCTGTCATACGACAGCCCCTGCATAGTGGGTCATCTACAACACCTAGCAGATTAAGATGTCTATTTAAGGTGTAGTGTCCAGTTAAAAGGCCTACAGCAACATTTATTTCTCTTCTGCTCAATTTTAGTAGCTCAATCGATCTAGTCCAGGGTGATCGTTGATTGAGCTCTTTGGCTTGTCTTTGATCTTTAGATTGAAGCCATGCTTGACAGGATTCAGTCATTAAAAAGCTTTTGATAGTTTTCCTGACAGCATTGTGGGGCAGACCCAAAACAGGTTCTGGTCCAACAAAAGATATTTCAGATCCTTGTTTAGCTAATTGGTCTGCCATTTCATTACCTTCAATATCACAGTGACCAGGGACCCAGAGAAGAGACACCTTGTTTCCCTCAGCCAAGTCTTCAAGTGCATTGTGGCATTCCCAAACTGCTTTAAAGGTAAAGCAGTGACTCTTTAAGGCCTTTAGAGTAGCTTGGTTATCAGAGAAAATCTTTATGACCCTCTTAACAACCCCCTGTCTAGACAAATGTAGGCACAGGCTGTGATTGCAAGAACCTCAGCCTGAAATACAGTAGCCAACTTGCCCAGAGAGAAAGATAGCTTTATTTTTCTGTTAGGACAGAAGACACCTGAACCAGTGCCAAAAGATGTCTTTGAACCATCTGTGTACCAAATTTCCTCTCCTCTCCTGGTCAGATTGGAGGGAAATCTCCAGTCCTCTCTGGTCGGAAAGATAATATTGTATTTGGCTCTGAAGCAATATTGCTTTAACATCCAGTCAAATCTCATTGTTAGACAGGGATGTTCTTTTACCAGTGACTGAATATTTTTAAACATAGGTAATTCATGGGATAATTTCCATAAACCCATGAGTTTTAGCCGTCGTGAGCACAAAACAGCCTCTAGTTCCACTTGTTTATGTAGTGGTAGAAAATCTAGGAGTATTTCTAGACTCTGTGAGGGAGTAGTTCTCATTGCACTTGTAATGGTTGCCATTCTTTGTAAACTAGCGAGTTCTTTTTTCACTGTTTCATTATGGGTTCTATTTCCCCAGGCAATGGCCCCATAAAATATCATTGGAGTAATCACTCCCGTATATATCCAGAGCACCATTTTTGGTGACAAGTCCCAATTATTTCCAATGGCACGTCTGCAGGCCCAGTACCATGTCTAACAGGTGCAACTATCTGCAACAGAGCGTCAGTGGCTATTATATCAGCGTAACATCCGAGGAAAAAGATCATTACACTACAATGTAATTCTCTGTGACAGAGCAGCCATAATTGCAGAAATAGCGACCATTTCATCACTATACTTCAGCAAAATGGCTATCACATACCAATGTAAATAATGCTGATAGAGGTAGGCAATCTGCAGGAAAAGTGGTCATTGGGCAAATCTAAGTGTACACAAGTTCCGTAGTTGTCAAACTTGCAAGAAGTTCAATAAAATTGTAATGCAAATCTGTATCAATCTCGGGAATAATCATAATTTTACTAAAAAAGCTGAAATCCGCTTTTCAGTTTAACTGTACCATGTCTGACACATGCAAATCTTTGCGCTAACATCAGCGTAACATCCAAAGAAAATGATATCCAAAGAAAATGATAATCACGCAAACAACGTAATTCTCAGCGATAGGGTCTACCATAATCACGTGAATAGCTGCTAATTCTAAGAGTAACCATAAAACAAAAATAAATCTTTATCAAAATAGTCGATTTTCAAAAGAAATCGTCAAATAATAATCTTACAATTTTGATGCGCAAACGACATACGTCTAGAATGAAATAGGAACGAATGTAGAGCATGTGTAAAACACCTAGATCAGGACACAGGTCTCCTAGAAACAGATTTTTTTGCAACATAATAGAAAAATATTCCCTCTTCAGAAGTGGATGCTAACATTACAGGCAATTCGAGAATTCCATGCGTTTTCTGGTGATGATTTGAAAATTCCATGCGTTTTTTGGCGATGATTTGAAAATTCTATACGTTTTCCTGCGATGAAGATGAATCAATTAGTTTCCACGCCAGTAAGAGTTATGCAGCGGAGGGTCGAGTAAACTTTTCGAGAATTTTCTTTCGAAAATGGAAGATTTCTTTTCTTCGGCGGAATTTTCGGAAAGAAAAGCAGAAATTTGCAGAGGAAGAAAAAATGGAAATTTGTGGAAAAAAAAGCGGAAGTTCAAAAGAAAAAAAGCGGATTTTCTGCAAAATTACAAAAAAGTGAAATCCGCCAAAAAGCGAAAGAATTTCATCTATGTAGGTCAAATTCTATACTCCTTGTGAATAGAATACTCCTTGTGATGTAGTGAATCTGGTTTACTTAATTAACAAATAATGAGTACTGTTAAATTTGAAGAAATGCTATTCGATTCGTTGTCTGGCAAAGCTTAAAAAAATAAGTTAATGGTTGATTCATCAAAATTTTAGAAAATTTTGCATGGGAGTAGGTTGTGAAAAATTTAGACATTTTTATCTTAGTCTTACAACGATATAAATTTTTATTACTATACAAATGAATATTTGATGATAATTTAATAAGGCAGAGGGATTTTTATTTTTAATAACTTTCTCAATCTCATTCCTGAAGAAGTAAAAATATTAAAAAACTATGATTTGTGCCCATTTGAATAGTGTTATAAAAAATAAAAATAAAAAATACTGATAACTGAAAATGTTTATCATGGTGAAAAAAAGAATACAGAAATTAGGGCAGAAAACAGGCTACACATTTCTGCAAATTGGTCATAAAAGTGCCCACAGTAATAGGAGTTTTCTTTTATTGGAAAATAGCATCCTCCCCTTTCTAGGAAGAATTCTGATAAGCTAACAAAAATTTTAATTAAATAACAGAGTGGCCACAAAATTCAGGAAAAAAGTTTCCTGACAATTCCCTGATTACCCTGACAGATTTCTAAAAAATTCCCTGATTTTAGGGCAAACTTTCTTCCAAATTTCCCAAATTTTCTAAAGTTTTCCAGATGTTTAGACACCCTGATCAAATTGAACATGTATGCTAAAGAAATAATAAGCAATTATTAAAAAAATAGTTTTGTGGTAATGAAAAGTTTAAATTATTCTGTAACATTAAACTTCTAATGGCTTACCACTACTAATCTCCATGTAAATAAAGTCAAAATATGGATAAACGTGCCTTAACAGGGTTCCCACTCAAATCACAGAATGAAAATCAATGACTTTTAAGGACCTAATTAATGTTTTTAAGGACCTATGAAAATTTGTTTTTAGGCATCATATCTATATTTAAATTTTTCATAAAGTATATTCTACCAAAAAAGTTAAAGTTGGTGGATGCGCAATACAAATATGTCGGAAATTTTTGATACGGTGCAGATAAGTGGTGGTCACGCGGGGATAGCAAGTCCGAGTTGCATTTTTATAAATTTTGCAGTTGAACAACATCTGTAAAAATTAAGGACTTTTAAGGACCTCTAAGCATTTTCAAGGACTTTTAAGCACCTCTAAGTATTTTCAAGCACTTTCAAGGCCTTGAAAACAAGTTCAAAAATATTAAGCACTTTTAATGACTTTCAATGACCGTGGGAACCCTGCTTAAACAATACAGAATTTCCCTGATTTTCATGCAATTTTTAAAAGTTCCCTGACATTTCCTGATTTTTTCCAGAATCAGAAAGCTCCCTGACATTTCCCTGATTTCCAGGTTTTCCTGGTTCTGTGGCCACTCTGAATAAAGTTGTATGTTGCATTATCAAAAGTTAAAATGCTTGATTGGGAAATTTGTTTAAATATTATGCCTGCAATGTAAATAAATAGTGCAAAAGGTCAACTTCAGTGTAACTTTAAATCATAAAATTAAAAAAGGCAAAAATTCTATATAAAAGCTAATAGAACATAAATAAATCAAAAAGTATTTTTAACTCTATATAATAAAATTACAATTCAAAATACCTTAAATTTCAGTGGCATGAACAAATAATGTTGCTGCAATTTTTCAACAGTTTGGTACTTTGTTGAAACTTCCACTTTCACAGGATCTGACAAAGATGCTCTTTGTAGCTTTTGCACCTAAAAATTTTTTTAGTAAATGACTATTCCATTCCAAATTACTATTTATTGAGAATACATATAGTAACCAGCTAAGCATACCTTTTGTGTCATTGTGGCTGAATAAAGATATGTATTTCTCTCGTGTGGTATGGACTTGAGAATTTTATCAACTTCTTGTTCAAAATCCATATCAAGAATCCTATCTGCTTCATCCATAATCTAAAAAGAAAACATGAATATATCAAACCAAAGCAATTAAAAATGAGTTTAATTTAAAGTAAAAAAGAATTTATAACTTTAATTTATTGATACAACCAAAATTCAAAATAATAAAATAACTTTCTAAACAAAACTTGGCAATGCGTCATCTAAAATTAACATTCAAATTAAAAGAAGGCCACATATTATTCAAGAATTGGTAAAACAATTTTCAAAAACTATACAGATATTATTTAAACTAGTTAAGTGTCTTTCACACATTTCAAAATTATGTTGATTTTTTATATGGGTCAAAAAATTAGAATTAGTAAATCAATTCATTCAATATGAATTTGAAAAGTGTTAGATTATTATGCTCTATCATTCGTCTCATGTTTATCAACAACGATGCTTATTTACGTTTTCACCCTGACGTCATACCAGTGTTCCCACTCTTATTGAAGAAAAAAATTCAAGGACTTTCAAGGACCTTAATTTTTAAGAAATTCAAGGACCTTTTTAGAAAAATGTAAGGAGTATAATTTTAAATATTACATCAGATGTAAAATTACAAAACGGAGTTTATCGGTAGTCAGGGATGTAGTGGAGTGGAAACACGAGGCAACGGCGATCCTTTACGTTTATAGAAGGCGGAATGACGTTCCCTCATCTAAAAATATTTTTTCTTCTTCTTTTTACGTGATACTGAACTCAAAGCCAAGTAAGCAAACAAAAAAACGTCATTTCCTGGGAACTTGCTTTCGTCTGGGATCCACAACTTCAGAGCTGAGCAGGCAAGTTCTAGTTTTTGTAAAACACTTGAAAGAGGCACGGCAACCCACACATGGCCATTTCTCCTTGATTAGAAATGAACTGACATATATGTTTACATCTAGCTATGATTCATTCAATAGCAGTTATCCTCTTCAACGAATAATCTGTATTTATGGAGGAATTCCAGACGTCAAATTTGTATGGTTCGTCGTATATACAGTCTAAAACTTCCATACACAAATTCACGCCAATTATCTACATTTTTAAAGAACAAAACTGTGACCTAGCACATTCAGTTCTTTGCACACTTTCCTTGAAGAATATTTCGCCTCCTCTAATTTTAATGGGGAAGCTAACCGATTTATCAACAAAAGTTATGTAATTTTTTTTATTTTTATATCACGGACGGATTTAATAAATTATTTGTAAACCTCTCAACGTACCTAAGAAATGAATTCGTTCAAGAGGAAAAAACAAATGACAATAAAGATGGGTTTTTTTCATAATCCAAAAAAGTTAAGCAAACCTGCGGTTCTGACAGGAAAAACTGGTTAGTGCTAAAAATCCAGATAGGTAAGAGCAGAATGTTGATATTTGGTACTAGCTTTTAAGGTGTTTTGAAATCACGGAATTATGCATTTATATTTTGTCAGATATTGGGAAATATTTTATTCCCAGTTATTGGAAAAATCAAATGTAACTTGTTTGAACATGAAAAAATATGTTCAAAATAGATTGATTTTTAAATCCTTTATATTAACTTCGCTTTTGAATGTTTGTGAATTTGAATATGTTTAGTTCAACACATAAAATGTTGCTTGAATGTAAAGTAAAGAGACTGGCTTCAAGCGCTCCGCTACGTTGTTGTGACAGAACTGAACAGTTGTTAACTTTGTTTCACTTTAACTTTTGGCAGTACTGATAATGCTACATTAGCCAAATTGCAGCCCTTCACAACCCAAAATTGAAAAGGGGTTCCAAGGCTTGCGCTAAGAGCAGAGGACTACTAAAAGAAGTAATAAGTAGCAAAAATTAGTAATTTTAATAACACGTATTTTATTCAATTCTTACGAAAATAATTTTATAACAATTTTTATATTTTATAAAAAAAAAATTAATTGAATCCATGGGTTCATTAATAAAAGCTGACTTAAACTAATGTTATTTAGTGCAAAAAACGCTACAATTTTAATAGTTTGCATCCATACCATATAGAGCACCCTTACCATTTTTAAAGTGTTTTCTATACCCATTTTCATTGTAAGGGGCGCCAAAACTCATTCTTGCACACATAGCATTTTACTCCAAGGCCGGTCCTATATATTTGATTTTCCTTAATATAAAAGTGCTAATGGTTTTGCAAATGGGTATAATACATCGAAATTGGGCTGCGAAGAAGTAGGAAAGCAATTCAGATGTACTACTTTAAAATGCAAAATTAAATTGCTTTTCGGTTTGAGAATAGGAAAGTTTTACATTTACAGTTATTACAGAATTTATTCCAAAAACGTAGCAGCAGTTCTTAAAAAATATCATCAATAAGGGGTATTATTATAGTAATATTAACAAAACTATTTAAAATTGTCATTTTCACTCTCTCTCCCCCCCCCCCCCCACACACACACAGAAAAAAATATATACATTTGTAACGACGCAACATAGCATTCCCACGCTTTTTTTTATTTTACACTACACCACTGTCATTGGTCACTTAAAAATTCAAGGACTTTCAAGGACCAAATTTCCTCAAAAAAAATTCAAGGACTTTCCAGGACCGTGGGAACCCTGCATACCGATGTCGGGTGACGTCATTGAATCAAAATCATCGCCATTGGATGCTAACGGGGCAGTTCCTTTTCAGGCCCGCATCCGTAGGATATATATTTTTTTTCTCCGTGACTGCTGGCATGCAGTGATGTGATATATAGCTGATGTGTGTGTAGTTGTGTTGGATGATAATGGCAGGTAGTCGTGAGAAATGTTTTATTACGTGCCGTCAATAAATATGTTTGTTCAATAAACATTGAACTTCATCTATTTTTAAAGTTAGCCTTTTATTGGATTAGAGCAGCATGGTTATGGGCCCTCTATGCTCTAACCAAACTTAAATTTTTTTTAGTAAGCTTTTGCATATTAGAAGTTGGCCGATGTTGAGTTTGCCGGCATGCATCAGGAAGTAGGGGTTTTTTTTGGACTTTGCCATATTTATGACGGGAGTACCTGCCATGTTGTTAGTTACCATTCATATATCACATTATTGACGAAGGGCAGTGTGCTAGTGCTCAATTTGTATTTCAAGCTTCAAAGAAGTTTCTACTTTGTTGACAGAGGGCCTGGAGGTCGGTTATTTATCGGCAGTTTTTCATATTTTCGTCATGGATTCTAGCATTGAGAAGTTGAGTTCAACTAACTACTTCAGCTGGGCCGATGATATCAAGGTCGTTCTCATGCATCAAGAATACTGGGGATTTATTTCTGCCATGGAGCCAGCGCTAACCGTAGACGCCAGTCCAAAAGAGAGATGCGATTACTAACTCCGGAAGGATAGAGCCTATTCTACGATATACCTTGGTGTTGAAAAGGAGTACCGTGCTCTTATAACCACAACACAAGATGGAGCCAAAGCGTGGACTACATTAAAAGAACATTTTTGACCCAACACCTGTGCGCGTGATATCTCTATTAGAGAGTTTCTTTTCGTGCCACTACTTAGAAGGGGAAGACATCGGACTTTAAGCAGCTCGCTTACGAACTATCATTAATCAACTTGCTGAAGCCGGGCACCCGCTGGAGGACATCTACCAAGCTTTTCAACTGTAAAGGTATTTACCGGAAGACTTCCAAGGTATTGTACAAATTTTATATTGATGGAAAAACTCTGACTTTAAATTTGAAAGCATCTTGAGTGAACTGATTTTAGAAGAAAGCCGTTTAAAGCAGTCTAAAAATGACTTTAATAGATCCTTAAATGTATCATTTAAAACTTGTGTTGGTAAAGTTAATGATAATAACGTTAAATGTAAGCCACCAATAACTAGAAAAGCCAAGAATGTTAAAAGTAAAATAGGGCCTTGCTTTAGGTGTAAAGAATTTGGCCACTTAATTGTAGATTGTAAACAAAAGTCTAAACGTAATAATGGTGCTAGTAATTCTTATATAACTGAAGCTTTCATTAGCCAGAGTGATTATAAAGTCGATAATTGTTCATGGGTATTTGACTCGGCCGCATCTACTCATTTTTGCAATAACAGAGCACTGTTTAGTACTTTTGAACCTGTTACAAATACTAATATGACCCTTGCAATTGGTGAAGTGACAAGCCCGGTTGAAGGGATTGGCACTGTAAATTTCTATTTTATGACAGATGGTAACAAAATGGGCATTGAGCTAACAAATGTTATGCTTTCTCCCAAGTTACATAGACATCTTTTGTCAGGTTCTGCATTTGATAAGGGAGGTGCAACCTTTGTTGGTAAAAATGGGAAAATCGTTGTATACAATAAAGAAGGGGACAAGTTATTTTACGCTAGAAGGGTCAATGGGTTGTATTATTGTAAACCTAGATATTCTAATGTCTCTTCTCTTAAGGAACAAGGTGAAAATGCGTTTAGTTTAACTGCTGGGGATAAACAGTTAGAAGTATGGCATGATAGATTTTGTCATATTAACACTAAATATTTGGTTCACACTAGCACCAATGATAGTGTTAAAGGTTTGCCCAAACTTAAAAACTCCAATTTAGATTGTGAGAATTGCAGATTAGCTAAAACTAAACAAGTTCCATTTAAGAAAATTGTCACTATTAGGTCTCATAAACCACTTGAATTGGTACATATGGACGTTTGTGGTCCGTTACCCACAGTGTCTAATGGAGGATGCAAATACTTTCTTTCCATTACTGACGACTTTTCCAGAAAGGTTACCGTTTTTCCTATAAAGGATAAGTCTGAAGTGTTTGAATGTTTTAAAAGGTATCAAAAACGAGCGGAAAGAGTTTTGAATTGTAAAATTATAAACGTACGTACCAATAATGGGATGGAGTTCTGCCATGCTAAATTTTGTGATAGAAACGATAAATGTCTCATTTGACGAGAAAAAGGTGGAAACTGTCCTGGGTCCCAATTTAACTCTTAGTAAAGTTTGTATAGCTCTTGATGAGGAATCTGAATCCGGATCCGACGATGAAATTGCACCAAAGACCGAATGTGCCGATGTTAATTGGGTTCGAGATGCTGTTGCTCATAAAGATGGATCACGTACTGATGTGTATTATGGTGTGAGAGGCACTAACACTAGACTAAGATCAAGACGCTGAGAAATATTGTAATGCTAACAATATTAAATTCGATAGAGGATTTTTTAATTTTAGTGGTAAAGATCCTAATGTAGAACCCGAAGCTTGTCATACTGAGGTACAAATTCCCCAAAACTTTAAGGAATACTCGTCATCCCCACTTAAAGATAAATGGCATAATGCCATGAAGGAGAAAATTGAGGTTATGACTCAAGGGAAATATGGGATTTGGTACCAAGGCCAGAATCCAAGAGTATTCTAGGAAACAGATGGGTGTACACAATTAAAAAGAACCAAAATAACGAAGTTATTCGTTACAAAGCTCGTTTAGTAGCACAGGGCTACAAACAGCGTAAGGGTGAGATATTTGATGAAGTCTTTAGCCCAGTGGTTAACTTTTCTATCATAAGGTTGTTTTTTTCGATACTTGTATGTTTACTAGGATGGACACATTGTCAATCGGACATTAAAGCTGGGTATTTATATGCTAATTTAGAGGATGAAATATATATGTATCAGCCCAGGGGTTTTGTAAATTGTGGTCATCCCAATTATGTTTGCCTTTTAAACAGGGCAATTTATGGTCTCCACCAAAGTGGTAGGGAGTGGTATTTTGAAATCCATAATGTTTTAGAAGACCTTAAGTTTAAAAAATTGAAGTGGATAAATTGTGTATATAGTTTTGAAAATAATATATTGTTACTTTTATATGTAGATGATATTGTGTTATTTGGTAAATCATCCGAACATATCAATAGGGTTATTGAAATGTTATCATCTAAGTTCAATCTGAAAGTAATGGGGAAAACTAAATTACGACTTGGTATTGAATTTCAGGAGGAAGGTGGTAAACTGTTTATTCACCAGAGAAGCTATATAGATAAAATTTGTAATATGTTCCAAGAATTTAAATTTCCCATTTCTTCACTGCCTATTTACCCTTGCAGCAAAATATTTGCATATCTGTTAACCGATAGATAGTGACAAGTATAAAGCTTGGCAATCGGAAAATCTTACGTTAGTCTTTTGTTGAAAATGGTCGTCAATGTGATACTTCAGAAACAACAAAATCGCGTTTTTTATCATTGCTTAAAGCTGGAAAGAAACAATAATTTATCTCGGATCAAATTAATGTTTCACAATCAACAGTTTCAAAGATTTTAAAGGAATATAGAAGAACCGGCCAACTAAAAAGCAATTGAAGTAAATGTGGTAGAAAGTACAAAGCAACTGCCTGAGATGAACTCAAATTAAAACAAATTGTCCAAAATAAATCGCTTTAAAACTGTTTTTTACAACAATAAGTGTTGGAAAGAATCTGGAGATGTTGTGCTGAAGTCAACTACACTTAAGCGATTGTACAAATTTGAGTTTCAATCGCGGGTCCCCAAAGTAAAACCAAAGATGGAGCTTCAAGCAGAGACGTGCAGGACTCTTCAGATGCAAAGAGTAGCTCATCTGTAATTTTAAACAAGATTGATCAAATACATCGCATTTAAAACTCCAAACACGAACACTTCCTACGTCCACAGGTATTTGAAATCAAGATTTATCTCTGAATAAAGCACTTTTCCCAGTTTTGTTGCACCCAGATGAGCCTCTCATTGCACCACGAGAGTTTGCATGTCTCTGCTTCATGTTCATTTTTGGTTTTACTTTGGGGACTCACGATTGAAACTCAAATTTATGCAATCACATAAGTGTAGTTGACTTTAGCACATCTACAAATTCTTTCCAACACTTATTGATGTAAAAAACAGTTTTAAAGCGATTATTTTGGACATTTTGTTTTAATTTACGTTCATTTCTGGCAGATGTTATAAGCTTTCTACCACATTAATTTCTGTTACTTTTTATTTGTCCGGTTCCTCTTTTATATTCCTTTAAAATCTTTGAAACGGTAGATTGTGAAACATTCATTTGATCCGAGATATATTGTTGTTTCTTTTCAGCTTTAAAAAATGATACAATATGCAAATATTTTGTCTGCTTTTCAAATTCATGTTGAATGAATGAATTGATTATTCTAATTTTTTTACCTTTATAAAAAAATCACCGTAATTTCGATATGTGTTAATGACTTTTAAATTGTTTAAATAATATCTGAATAGTCATTGAAAATAGTTTTACCAATTCCTAATAAACATGTGGCCCACTTTTAATTTGAATATGTTCATTTTATACAACGCATTGCCAAGTTTTGTTTACAAAGTTCTGTTATTCTATTATTTTGAATTTGGGTTGTAGTTTTAGGGGTGAAAACAGTCAAAATGTAAAAAAGAGGAAAATATGTGCAGCATTCTTTTGAACTACAAAAATAGCTAAGTAAGAATATAATTATGTGTTAATGTGCGTACAGAACAGTAGTGCAGTCAGAATTTGTTTATGAGGAGGCGTTTGAAAGTTTAGTCTAATAAAGCCTCATAAAGTCCACTAAAAATAATGAGAAATTGTAGAGAAAGCAGAAATCCGCATATAAGTGGAAGATTTTCACCCTGAATATTAAAGCAATTGCACTGAATATAGGAAGGTCAAAAGTATAATATAATGTACCGAACTTTAAAGTGATTTGTAGATATCACTTTTAAATGTATTATGTACAACCCTTTTGTATTAATATGAATGTACCTTCTTTCAACTTAATAAGATAATTATTAATATATGAAATATGTGGCTCTATTCTAAAAAGGAAATTTCAAGGAACACTAAAATTTTTAATAATTTTTTTTTTTATAACAAATTATTTTGATTTTGTGTAACTTTCTTTTAAAAAGGATTATCTCAAAATCCTAGTTAAGCTCATGTTTTTAGTTTCATAAGAACTTTTTTTTTTAGTTGCTTTATGCACAATAAGCAAATACTAATCATGGTAATTTTTAGTCAATAATTAAGATTAAAAATTCTCTGC
The DNA here is from genome assembly GCA_963978545.1 of Linyphia triangularis. Taxonomy (NCBI): domain Eukaryota; kingdom Metazoa; phylum Arthropoda; class Arachnida; order Araneae; family Linyphiidae; genus Linyphia; species Linyphia triangularis. Next base: position 31,965,531 of record OZ021723.1, on the reverse strand, counting down.
ATTAAATATTTATAAAGAGATTGTTAAAGGAGAAGATATACATGGTAATAATGGACTAAGATTTTGATATAAATTTCTAACTTGTATATTCCCCATATATTTCATTAGAAAACTAAGCAATGCACATTTCACTCCCTATACATTCTTTTGCATTCAGTATTACAAATACAGGAATTTTTAGTTTGCACCAAAATGATTGTGTAAAGTTAAAGATAAGGGTTTGCGTTTCAATTTATAACTTGACATTCCATTATGGTCTCAAAATAAAACCATCAGATTTGTAAAGAGAATTAAAAAATGTATTTGAAAAAATAAATTTATAATTTTAAAAAATATATACATATATCCATTTTTGAGATATTCAAGTTCAAATTGTTTGACCTTCAAATGAAAATAAATATAAATAGTACATTGTAAGAAAGTCCAAATTCTCACCTTTTGCAATATTATATGATAATTAGGGACGAATTTATGCAAAAATTTGAAAAAAAATTAATGAGATTCAAACCTAACATTGGATTTTTTTCTTCTTTTCCCTATATTTATAACAAGTAAAATTTTATTAAATCAGAATGAAAACGCCACCTTTTTGTGTTGATTTGATATGGAATAACTATAAGTATTACAGATTCAGTCAATGGAATTAGTATAAAATGCAAAACAGTTCACATACCAAGAACTTTACAGCCCTGAGATTAAAGCCTTTAGTGTTTTCAAGGTGATCAACTAACCGTCCAGGTGTTGCTAAAATACAGAAAGAAAATTATAAATGTGCTCATGGTTTTAAGGACTAATAAAGATTTTTTACATTAATGGAATAAAACAAAGGATATTTTCCTTCCATACTAAATGCTATACAATAAAATTTTCGAAATCCAGATTTCCAAAATCCGGAAATATCCAAGATCTTGACCTTTTCCAGTACTGCTATCTTAATAAAAAATTTTTACAGAAGTTTGTCCGCATCCAAAAGTGATGGCAGCGAAAACAAAGTGGTTGAAGATAAAATTCCCAAGGAGCAATTAGTTGGAAATATTAGGCACTGCAATTAAAGAGTTAGAGCAAAGAGACAATTTCAGAATCGGAAATAATGGGGATTCAAGAAACGGGAGAAAAGTTTAGTCAAAACAATTAAAACAGCTAACCTTAAAACAAATGTTTTTCAAAACCACATCAAGTTATGTAAGGTTTTTTATTAGTTTATTCCATTTATATGTTTTATTTCATCTATTTTGTGTACAAAAAATTATATGTTCTAAAATTCGGAATTTTCCAAAATCCGGAATCGACGAAGTCTCAGCGATTTTGGATTAGAGATACACTACTATATTAAAAACTGGGCAGTAGTTTTATATGAGAAGGTCTAATAATAGGACAATTCTATAAGAAAGAACACTATTCAAGAATAAGAATTGGTAGAACAAAAACTTAATGATCAAAATAGAGAAAATTAGAGTTTAGAATATATGGTTATAGATATGTAGGTATTCAAAACTTTTATTATTATTAACATAATAGGTTGGCAGTTTACAATTTTCATGATGAAATAATACATAACAATTACTAACTTATTTAGCAGAAAGCAATGGATAGAAAATAGCTGGTTATTAAATAAATAAATGTAATTTCTCCAAGTTTAATACACTGCTAATCAGTGATAATGTCAGTATTGTAGTAATTATTAAGTTAATCACAATAAACTTGATTAGGCAGGCTTTTATGATAAAAAAGCAACTAAGGGCAATCTCTCTCAAACACAGATAAACCTTTTATAAATATTAAACTAAAAGTATGATCTTAAACATTGAAAATATTAAAGTGAATTAAATCAAATCTGTTTCAGGAATGGTAAGAAATAAGGTTGTTTAACTTTTCTTTTAATTGTGAGATTTGAAAAGCCAAATAACTGAAATAGTAAATCATATAAGCAGGATGTTTTAGATGTGCTTAACCATTAAAATTGTAGGTGTACATGAATAAATCTAGAATAAACAAGAGTAACTTTTTCCCAGTTAGGTTCAAATGCAACAATGGATTAAGTAAAAATGTGAATTGAATTAAATTTGTACAGTATTGAAACATCTAGCTACCATATTTCTAATATGGTACTGATATAAGTTAGTTTTTATCAGGATAGTTGAATGCAGTGTCCCCGGTTTTTAGTTGATTTTAATGACATTGGAAATATGCATAAGAATAGGGCTAATTGTTTCCTAAAAAAAAATTTAGGAATACGCAAAGAGAAGCTTGAGATTCAAGATTTTTTTCCCCTTTTAACATTGTTACAATTAAGAATGGTTGTTTTAACATTATTGATAAAAGCAATTTACAACTATGAATATAAATGTTAAATAAAACAAATAAGTTTCAATTTCTAATGCCAAAAAATACTTCAATTTCCAATAAAATTTCATTTAAAATTACTTTTTCTAAATTTTGGTTTTGTAGCAATATGAGGTGTCTAGGTGTTGCATCTGTCATTTGTACACGATACTACCACATAGCCCCTTCCTAGTGAGTCGCGAAGGAACGATCAATTGAGTTGCTTGCGTGCGGCAGTAAGTCGCCGAAGGTTGCTTGTTGTATGGCAGTCAGTTGCCAAAGGTAATGAAATCGTAGTGTGAAAATCGTGCAGAATTTTCAGAAGGTGCCGATAGATGGCAGCATGATTCAGTTGTCCCGTAGTCACCAGTGTAAGATGTGCGCTAACTGGGAACTCCTACATAAGTAGACAGGCACGTTAACCATTAAACGAAAGAGATCTCTGGTGTTTAGGTGTTGTATCTGTCATTTGTAACCGATACCACCACAGCTTCTACACAAACATAATGATAAGTTTATATAAAAACTATGTTGTTTATCTGTCGTGTACTAGGTCACCATTGATGACCAAACAAAAAACTGCTATTTTTATTGCCTAGATCATTTATTTCCAAAAGTTTTTTTTTTATAAATGAATGCTGTCAAAATATTGCAAAAAGAAAATAAATGCTTAATTTACAAGTTTTGTTGTAGTTTAAATATTCTCTAGAAAGAGAAAATTTAGAGACTTTCTAAGTACCAATATTTTCAGTTGGAGTTCAGTTTTTTTTAAAGGATCCGGATAGAAAGAATTTTTTTTTTTTTATTTAAATAGATTACGAAAACCTGTTTGATTAGTAATATGTATCAAAGCTGAAAGGAGATACAAAAAATATATTGCAGGAAAGTAATACTTTTTTTTAAAAAAAGCTCAATGAAAATAAATATAAGGTATATAATTTATAAAATAAAAGTACCAATTATAATATGAGGCTTCTTGGATAATGTAAGGCTTTGAGTCATCATATCCATACCACCAACAATAACAGCTGAAAGGAATGAAATAATTTGAATACACAGTTCATATGAAATAGAAAATTAAAATATATATATGTATCTAAAACAAACCTGTTTTTACACCCATGACTGAACCAAGGGCTTCAAACTGTTCAGCAATCTGAAAAGCTAATTCTCTTGTAGGAGTCAGAACCAGGGCAAAAAGTCTTTGAGGTGTTTTTAACAGTGCTTGTAGAACTGGTATGGCAAATGCACCAGTTTTTCCTGAACCTGTTTCTGCCAATCCTATTATGTCACGACCTAGGAAAAAAGTTCTGACTTATTATAAACCAATAAACTGTTGAATAAAGCCAGTGAAGTATTTGAAAATATGTTTCTCAATACTTTGATTCAGGCTAAATTTAATTGTAATTTGCTTGAGTAAAATTTCAATACCATATAAAATCTGATATTATGGCATAAAAGTTCAATTAACTACTTTCAGCTGAAAAAAGATGTCACTAATTGATATTATTTTGTTGGTTTTCAGAATGCATCGAAATTGTTTTAATTTTATATCTGGTTCTATTAATCTTTAGCATATTATGCTGTGTTTTTTGCATAACTATTCTGCATTCTAAAAATAATAACTATTTATTATAGAATATTCTGTATTAATTAATCTGTTTTTATAATATTTTGTACTATAGAATATTCTGTATTTTAAGCAGAGTTCATCCTAGATATGAAAAAGGGCAGGATGCTATTTTCTAAAAAAGGGCAACTCCTGTTCCTGAAACATAGAACTGTTTGAAAAAAAAATTGGCAACAGGTAAATTACAAAAAACATTCCCCAAAATATAATAAGAAGGTATCGCAATTTCGCTTGTCTGAATGGAAATATCCCTTTTTAATGCTTAGTGTAAATATTTGATGGTTATACACCTTTAAATAACTTAATCAACCCTTTCTCAGGGTTCATACTCAATCCATGATAGTAAAATTCAGGAGTAACTAAGGAGTTTTTCAGGAGTTAAGTACAGTAAATTCAGGAGTTAACGGGAATGTAATAATATATTTTCCCTCTATGCGCCTGGTTGTTGAGAATGGACAATTCCCACATTTTTTAAAAGCGTGTGAATTAGTTTATATTTATGAAGAATTTCTTTCCGATTCCAAATATTCAAACAAAAGCATTTTTTCTGAAAAAGGCTAGAAGAGTGCTATTTTCAATGGAAAAGGGCAAGAAGGGCGTTATTAACAATGGAAAAGGTGTTTTCCCAAAAAAGGCCTAGGATGAACTCTAGTTTAAGAATACAAGAATGTTTTGTATTTTTAAGAATATAGGAATAATAATTCTAACTGTATGCTAAGAATGAAAAGAATCAACTATATTTCCCCCCTCAAATTAATTCAAGGAAGGAAAGTGCTTTGATCTGGAATAAAAGCTAAATAAAATGAAAAGCTAAATAGAATGATAGTAAAATTTTGAGTATAATATATATTTCAGACATTTTTGGAAAAACTTTATTTAAAATTTCATTTGCCTTGAAAACTGAATTCATCTTATCACTTGCATTAAACTAGTAAATAATAAACATTAGAATGTTGAGTAGTATTTAGCTTAAAACAAATTATAATCTTTCTTGTTTGACTTTTTATTACTTTATTTACGATTTTTCTCAGCAAAATAAATCAATGAGGTAAAGACAAAACTTGCAATATATACAAGAAATATGAAATTATACACAAAATTGTTTATTGACAGAAATGTAGGGTAGCATCAAATGCAAAAAAGACCTTTTAAGATGTTCAAAAGAGTAACTACAAACTTGTAAAATATTCATATTGTCAAAGCATAGAGCAATATATTTTTGAATATTCCATCTATTTTTGAAGCCTGGCCACAATGTAATTGATCAACCAAAATACCTTTTACCACCAGACCAAACATTGAATGACAAAGGAATATAATTTGGGCTAACCTACTGTCCGTTCAATTTAACAAAATTTGAAAAAGTATCAAGATTATTTTCCTGGTATTGGTTTCCTGTGATCTTGACCAAAGGCGTCTTTGTATTTAAAATATACTCATTACACGAGGTTTTCTTTTTGTTAAAAGCAATAGTATCATTAAAATTTCAGTTCTAATGCTTACTTGCATTTACTTGCTCTGTAACAAATTTAAATCTCAAAACCAATGAGGAAATAATAGAAAATTCCTCAAATTCTCACAATAGGGGAGAATGGGGAGAGATGGGACACCTGCAATTGTATCTAAACAAAACATTTCTTTCATTTCTGATACTTTCACTATTTAAAGAAGACAGATTTATTGCAAAGAAAATTTTATTTGCAGCCTTCTTCTAACGAAATACGAAAAAACGCTATTTTGCAACACCAAAACCAAATAAATTCTTAAATTTTCAATTTCATTGATTGTTGCTAACGTTATTCGTTTTAATGATTTGCAAGATCCAAAAATATGACTTTTATAAATTAGCAGTTAATTTAAGCCTAAAGTCAGCATGTTTCTAGCAATTATCTACTTTATTGAAAAGTTGTGTAAAGAGAGGGATGAAATACCAGGACTCTGAAAGGGATAAGACATGCTCCAGCTCTATCTATGATATCTCCAGTCAAATAATCATGCAGACAATACAAATTTTGTATTTTATTTTTGCAAGACTTTCTCTTTTAATTGATTTGTATAACAAATAAAATAATTACAACTACATATAACACACACACACACAAAAAAAAAAAAAAAAAAAAAAAAAAAAATGAAGTTTCCAATTGATGAGGCAACCCATTATGATTCATTATCTGTTGAATTTTTGATAAGATATCGTTGTAAATTATGTTGGTAGAGTAAAGAAGAAAGAAGATATGAAAGATCTTTAAGAGGGGTGTGACGATTTCTTGAAATAACGACGACGAATTTCAAAGGTAGCGCTTTTATTAATTTTTTAAAAGAAGTTGTTTAAATTTAATATTATTGAGACTATCATATTTTTTTCATGCCAAAAATCTTGTTCTTCTCTGGTCTCGTTCTCCGGGTAACACTTCGGCTGTTGCCACTCGCTTAGATAAATCTTTACAGACTTCGGCTGTTGCCACTCGCTTAGATAAATCTTTACAGACTCCTCCCCTCCAAGAGAAGACTTTTTATTGAAGAGAAAAAGTCTTAGAATTTAAAGTCTTTCAGTCTTAAGAGTTCATACCGCCAGTTAGATTCAGTGCACTAATTTAAATTAGTATTTTACTGCCAAATTATAATATTTAAGTAGAGTATTACAAGTTTAAGTAAATAAGCCTACCCATAATACTAAGGTTCTAAGAAGAAGAATAAATAAAAATATGTACAAAGTCAATGTCTTACATCAAATGTTTAAGGAACTCTACTCAGGGTATCGGCATTTCGATGGAGACTTCCCTTACGATGGACAACTTCATAATTGAATGGTTGTAATGTGAGGGCCCATCTCAACAGACGCGGATTAGTCCCTGTATTTTTCTCTAACCAGACCAGCGGATTATGATCTGTTTGAATGATGAACTTTAGCTGCCCATCAAGATAACATCGTAATTTCTGAATCGCATAAACAATGGCAGCACATTCCCTCTCGGTGGTACTATATTTTTGTTCTGCTGGAGAAAATTTCCGACTCAAGTACATAATAGGATGTTCTTCACCATCTTGGTTCACCTGAGACAACACCACGCCTAGTCCAAGGTTCGAAGCATCACATTGAATGACAAATGGAATGGTGAAATCGGGGCTAAATAATACGGGCTTTTCCGAAAGTCGATTCTTTAATTCTTCGAAAGCATCTTCACAAGCACTGCTCCAATCCACAGATGATTTAACTTTCTTCCCTTTTAGTAGATCTGTTAATGGTGCTGCAATTACAGAAAAATCGGGAATATATCGGCGATAATAACCAGCAAGACCTAAAAATGATCTAATTTGGGTTTTGTTCAAGGGTCTGGGGAAATCTTTAACGGCTTGTACTTTAAGTTCTCCAGGTGTTCGCTCACCTTGTCCAACTATGTGGCCCAAATACTTGACATGTTCCCGAGCAAACTGACACTTCGAAGGCTTTATGTGGAGATGAGCTGTTTTCATCTTTATTAAAATTTCTTCTAAGTGTTTCACATGCTCTTCCCAAGTATTCGAAAAAATTGCAACGTCGTCTAAGTAAGGTACAGCAAATTCGTCGCAGTCTTGCAACAACCCAGCCATCATTCTACTAAAATAATAAGGAGCATTCTTGAGCCCAAATGGTAACCTTAATGGCTTAAAGGTACCAAAGCTGGTCACAAAGGCAGCATATCGCTGGGCCCGTTCACTCAATGGTATTTGCCAGTAACCACGGGTTAAATCGAGAACAGTGATATATTTCGCTGATGACACTTTCTCTACAAGTTGTTCTATATTTGGTATAGGGAAATACTGTGTCCTGGTCACTTTGTTCAAACGACGATAGTCAATACAAGGTCTAGGATCTTTTCCAGGAACCTCAACAAGTATTAAAGGAGAAGTAAAATCCGAATCTCCTCGTTCAATTACTTTGAGTTCTAACATTTTATTGACTTCGGCCTTCAGAATTTCTGTTTGTCTTGGAGACATTCGATATGGCTTTGCGATAATTGGCTTTTCTACTTCCAACTCAATATCATGTTCAGCCAGATCTGTACAACCAGGTTTATTTGAAAAGAGTTCAGAGTACTTGTTTAAAAGTTCCTCAAGTTGATTCTGTTGTGCACCTGAAAGTTTAGATTTTGATCTTATGTCCTTTAAAAGTTCATTCAACGCTGACTCGTTAGATCTATCAGCAAGGCCAAGATCTGGTATCTCCTCTTCTTCATCTTCCCTTTTGCCTTTTATTTCTTCTAGGCCTAAAAGATTTAAGTGTTCTACTCTTTTAACATAGGGCTTTAGCATATTAATATGGTAAACGTGATCTTTGTTCTTATCGGGAAACCGTATCACATAGTTGGTATCCGATAACCGTCGAACTACTTCCCCAGGTCCAATCCATTGCACCGATAACTTGTTGGGTTTTGAAGAAGCTACAATTAATACGAGATCGCCCGCTTCGAACTGTCGTTCTACCGCTTTCTTATCATACCAAAGTTTTTGTTTTTCCTTGGCGCTTACCATATTCCGTATTGCTAATTCTTGGCAATTTTCCATACGATTTATTAATTTAAACACATAGTTTACAACACAATCCTCTTCTTGGTGTTCTTCTGTTAACTTGTCATAGAGCAATACAAGCGGAGTCTTCAGATTTCTTCCGTGAACTAACTCAGCTGGTGTAAAACCTGTACTATCATGAGTCACAGTCCTTAACGCGAACAGAGCTTGAGGCAAAATCTTTTCCCATTCGGAACTAGATTCTAGACAGAGGACACGAAGAATTCTTTTCAGAGTTCTGTGCATTCTTTCGACTGGGTTACTTTGCGGATGGTGTACAGAGCTTCTAACAACCTTAATTCCAAATCTTCCTAAAAATTCGCAAGTAAGTGCACTCATAAATGACGTTCCTTGATCAGTCTGTAGTTCTTTTGGGAAGCCCATTCGGCTGAAAATCTGGAGTAGGGCGTCAATTACTGTGGTCGATTTCAGATTTTCCACAGGGACTGCCTCGGGATATTTTGAAGACATGCACAATGCAGTAATGAGGTATTGATTCCCTGATGGGGTTTGAGGTAAAGGTCCCACAGCATCAACATTTATTTTTGAAAAGATTTCAGTAATAACTGGAACTATCTTGAGTGGTGCCTTCTTCTTATCTTGTGGGTTTCCTACCCTTTGACATAGATCACATGATTTTACAAAAGTTTCGACCTCTTTGTAACAGTTTGGCCAGTAGAACGTTTTAAATAAAGCATCTTTAGTCTTCGCTATTCCCAGATGAGATGCCGTTCTTTCATGGCAGAATTCCATAATCTGTTTTCGGTACTTCTCCGGCACCACAAGCAAAAGTCGTTCTGTTCCTTTTTTATCTTTCTTCACGAAAAACAGCTTTTGATTTTTTGTCAGATACCTATGCTTTTCAGGGTCTGTGTCATGTTTTGCTTCTTTGAATAGGGGCTTCAGATCCTCACTTTGCAATTGAGCGTCTAAAAATTCTTCTGGGGTTAATTTCATAAGTTCCAATTCTGCACTTGAAAGATCTGCCACAGGTAAAATATTATCATTACCAATTTCTTTTCCAAATTGTTCATTTTCCCTTGAATCGCTTGCTTCTGGTTCCGAATTTGGCATCTCTGATTCTACCATCTTCTTACTGGAAGATCGAGTTTGTATGACATTAATTGTATCCATTCCGAAATTTTTATTCTGGTTAACTTCAGTAAATAATTCCATTGTTCGGTTTCCTAATAGGTACCTTCCTTGATCTAAAGAATCTCTGATGACAGCTGCTATTGTCACAATGTGCCCATAAGCGCAGTCTATCTCAACCTCAGCTAAAGGCAGACAAATGGGGCTTTCTTCTAATGGGGTTTTAATCCATACCGTTTCTGTAGTTAACATTGAGGGTTTTACATACTTTCTGCAGATCAGGTCAATTGATGCTCCGGAATCACGAAGTATCGGCATTTCTATGCCATTTATTTTTCCTTGACTGATATATGGTTCAAGAACATCTTTAAAATTTTCTTTCGGAACCAAGTTAGCAGCTACTGTTTCAACGCTTTTCTTGAGTTTATCGCAGTTAGGTCTTAAATGCGAGGTAGATCCGCACTCGTAACATCTTCGTAGTTTATCGCATTGAGCCTTCAAATGAGAAAATGACCCACACTCGTAACAACTAGGCTGCTTCCTCCTCTCAAATCTTTTCTCTCTTTCACCTTCATCGCATTTATCTTCCTTCCATGGAGCATTTCTCTTGAAATTAAATTTGTCCTTAGGGTATTGTCCTTCCTGAGGTTTGGAATTATTTCTAGGTGGCTTTTCTTTTCTTTTGAAACTGTCTCTAACGCTTTCATAGTCATCCAATTTCTCTGCTAAATACTCTGGATCTTTAATATTAATCCAATTGTCTAAAAAGTGTTCTCTGATTTCTGGAGGCACACGAAATTTTACTTGTTCAGCAATAATCAGATCTTTCAGTTGCTCAAAAGTTTCAACTTTCATATCGTCAATCCATTCGGTAAAATAACTCCGCAGCTCGTGGTAATAGTTTCTCCAATTTTTATCTGGCGTTTTCTGGTGTCTGTAGAAACACTGCTTCAATTTTTCGCTGTTCATTTTATACCTTTTCAGAAGAAGAGTTTTCACATGTTCATAGTCATTTGCGTTTTCAGGCGATTCTCTAGCCAGCATGTTTGAAACTTCTGCAGGAAGTACACCCAACAGATAAGCAGTCCAATCTCTTTTTGGAACTTTGGCCATTTCTGCCTTTCTTTCGAAGTTAATTAAATATAACCCCATTTCATCCCTCTTTTCTTCAAATTTAGGCATTATATGCGTCAATTGAATCTTGGGAACTCCGTTTTCAGATACATGGTTTATTCGAGGTAGGGATTCGGTTTGGGAAATTTCTAGCTTTTTTAATTCTAACTCATGCTGTCTCATTTCCCGCGCCAAATTATCTTCCCTTTCTATTTCTCTTTCTTCCCTTTCTCTTTCCATTTCTCTTTCTTCCCTTTCTCTTTCCATTTCTCTTTCTTCCCTCTCTCTTTCCCTTTCCCTTTCTTCTTTTCTCAGTCTTTCTTCAATCACACGATCAAATATCAACCTAACCTCCTCCTCATTATAATATTCACTTCCTAAAATTATTCGCTTAATCTCAGGTATTTTAGTTTTAGCATCCACCTCTTCGCCCAATTCCTCACATATTTGAAGCAAATCTTGCTTCTTACCTTTCCCTAAATAACTCATTTTCTTTCACAAGGGAAATCAATCAAAATGCCAATCGTTAATTCTCTTTTTTTTTTTTTTTTTTTTTTAAAAAGAAAACCAACGCCACTTAAAATTAAAATTCTAAACTTCAAATTTAATTCCAAACTGCAAACGATATTCTTGAATTCACTCAAATACAATATTCCAATAATATGATGAAAACTTTTGTTCAGGCGATTACAGAAGTATACACATAACTTCTCAAAATACTACCACAGAAACCATACTTTTCGAACTAACGTTTCAAATTTTACTTCGTGTTCGACAAAATTAAAAAAAAACTATTTCACTCATATTCTATAAAGTGAAACAAATCAAAGACTAATAAACCCAATTTATCGCCAACAAAAGTTCTATCAATACACAAAAAGAAAATAGCAGCAAACTCAAAATATCGCCAAGCTAAAGTTTCATTTATACAACTTCTCAAATAATATTCCTAAATTAATTCCATAACAAATTTAAACAACCAGCATAGCATTCAATAACATTACAGTGATTTCTAGTACAGATATAAAAGAATTCTATATATTGATAAGTAAGTCACAGTAAAACTTAAACTTTAAACAAAATATATTTTTGCAAAAAAATACTTTTTTTTTTTTTTTTTTAATAATTCCTTATAACCTAAAATAATTAAGCACTGAACCAACGGCAAGGAAAGGATACATAACCCAAGATCACTTTTCTTCCGTTACTTCAAAATGGCTGTCAGTCTTGTTAAATTCGAATATTCTTCGGCACTGAATTTCTTCACCAGTTCGGATTCCAACGCTTGCCATTAATTTAGACTGTGACGATTTCTTGAAATAACGACGACGAATTTCAAAGGTAGCGCTTTTATTAATTTTTTAAAAGAAGTTGTTTAAATTTAATATTATTGAGACTATCATATTTTTTTCATGCCAAAAATCTTGTTCTTCTCTGGTCTCGTTCTCCGGGTAACACTTCGGCTGTTGCCACTCGCTTAGATAAATCTTTACAGACTTCGGCTGTTGCCACTCGCTTAGATAAATCTTTACAGGGGGGAAAAAAATGATGTTCCCAAAACATTGATCAAGAACACGTTATTGAATTGCATCCATAAAAGACAGTTGCAGAATATGTCATGCACACTGAACAGACATATTTGTCATTAGATTCGGGCTTCTTAGTTAAGTGCAATGTTATAATACACAACACACTTTAGGTACAAAAGTGAAACATTGCTTTTTTTAATAATATTTGTGAAAATTACCTACTAATTTTAACTTTAAAAACATGATGCATTCCTTCCTCTCATAAGGATGGGAGGGATGAGACATTTTTCATTGTATTTCAATTGGTTAACTACAGGGACTCACTTTCGGAAAAAAATTCATTGAGTTTTTCAAAGCCATGTTTTCCCATCATGGGCTTAATTATATTTAGCCACATAAATATAGTCAAACCTCAATTACAGAAATTCTTCCGATAACTCGAAAAAGTTTTCTTTCTTTAAGACTAACTTTCTGCAAGTCTATGTTATCAAATAATTCTGTAATCAATTCCTCAAGTTAGGGTTACACAAATTGCAATGAAGAGTAGGATTTTTTTTCAGAGTAACAATGACTTTTCCCAAAATTTAGGTCCCCCCCCCCCCCCTGAGATTTTAAGGCTGATTTATTTTTGCTGTTCTTCCTGAGGCATATGAACCCTGAACAATAATATATTAATAAACACCATCATATTTATCTTTTTCAAGTGTGTTTAAATGTTTCAAGATGTAATTCTGAATTTTCTAATTTTACAACAATAGAAAATAATTTGTAAGCAATATTTTTGTAAAAAATGTACCTCCTACCTACTCCCCCCCCCCCCCCCCCCATACTATTTTCCAAGTAATATAGGAATAATGCAGTAAAATGTTTTAGTTATTCAATACATAGACACAAAAACAAACGACATACCTTGTAAGGCAACTGGAATGGCTTCTTCTTGAATAGCAGTAGGGGATTTCCATTTCAATTGTTCACAAGCTTCACAGAGTACTTCAACTACACCCTGAAAATAAGATGGACATGTTTATATGTCTTAATATGCATAGTTATGAGATACTATTTTACATACTTCTTAAACAGAATCAGAGTTCATCAGAGAAACGAGAGAAAAAAGCAGGGTGCTATTTTCCAAAAAAGGGCAATATTCATTTTTATAAACATATGAATTTATACGAGGTAAAATTAAGATAAAAATGTTTTGATATAATGAATGCTAAGATAAGTTGGTTGCTTTCATATTATCTGGCGCCGTCAGCAACGCGAGGGCTATAATGCACCGAAACATTCATCATTAGACAAGCCAACATACATTTACAAACACCCATGCCTAACACAGGACTCGAACACGCAACCTCGCGGTCTAGAAGCTAGCACGCTAACCACTATACCGTTTGGTCGGCAATGCTAAGATAAGAACTTTTCACAACCTTCCCTTTGTAAAAAAATTTCTAAAACTTGAATTAATCAACCTTAAACTTATTTTCTTAGGCTTTGCCATTGTCAGACAGGGACTATTGTTTCTTCAAATTTAACAATATTCATTGTGGATTTAATGATATTCATTGTGGAATATCACAAGGAGTAATCTGACAAAAAAACTTGGCCTATGTCCTAAAATTTCTGCATTTTTAAAATCAGATCAAATTCTGCATCAAAACAGTGACATTTTGCCATACATGTCATTGCTATATAGGCAATTTTAGAAGTTTTATATATTTTTTAAATCAGAAATAATCCGGTATTTTGATTGTATTCTTGTGATATTTAATTTTAAATACAAAACGAACATTTAGAAAATAATTAGGAATAGATAAAAAAAAACACGTTACCCTAAATTTAATATGAACATCGCGATTACGGAAATATTCTTTCTAAATGCTAGAGTAAACTTTTGATGGTTATACATCTTTAAGCCACTTAATCACCAAAATCCTTTCATCTCTATTTTGATAAGTCATGGTAAAAATCCAAAGAAACACACCTAATCAAAGTATGTACGAAATGGAAATGAACCCCCCTTTATGGCCATGTTATATCCGCACCATTTAACGATATTAGTCATAGGTCTGTACAGAGCGCATTTGAACATGAATGTGCATACGCGATAGGCAATTTCTAGAGTAGTAATTGGCATATTGCATACTATTGGGGGTCAAGAAACAAAAATTTTGCAAATTCATGCAAGGTGACTGGTCTTCTGAAAAAAGCAGGAAGGGCCCCATTTTTAACAAAAAAGGGCAGGAAGAGTGCTATTTTTAAAGAAAGAGGGCAGGCAGGACATGCCGTCCCTTGAAATATGTCTAGGATGAACTCTGCAGAATATTATCCTCCTTAATTCCTTCCTAAGGTTAAAAGCTGTTTACCTCAGAGGACAATTAAAAGAGAGTGGAACATTAAACAATGCAAGGAATATTATTCTTTTCAAAGTAATAAACAAGAAAATTCTATGAAATATGAGGCTGGCAAAAGCAAACAATATGACACACATGAAAAAAATTACAATCTATTTTATAGTAAGTAAACATAAATAAATAGCTTTATAACATTTAGAAATTTCAGTCATTAAAAGAAATCTGTTTTGGGGGGCTGGTACACGAATTATGTAATGCACAGAGGGGAAGGGAGGGGATTTATCCTACTTCACAAACCATGACATGTAATCAGTTGCGTAACATTTTCGCTTTTGTAAGAAAAATTAATCGATGCCTTTTAAAATGTAAATTCACATTTAAATGTCAGAGTTGGCATAATTTTGAAAAGTTGACGACAAGGTCAGAACATTTAAAAAATAAAGTTAATCTGCAATAGTAAGTTGAACTTTATTTTATCCAAATAACAGCAATGAGACAGGATTTTAAGGGTGGAGGGAGTGATCAAATGTGACTCAGCATTGACATGGGGTGAGGGAAATATAAAATTCAAAATTTTGCTAGATGTAGTTTATGTACGTCCATTTTGTAATGCAACCCTTCATCATATAATGTTGTATACTGACACAAGTGTTTAAGCCGTGTTGTCAACTCTTAAGAAGCAAAAAAAAAAAAGGGATTAGCTTTTATCTGACAAATAAAGTGCAGTAGTAATCAATACAATAATATGCTCTGGTGGGAAAAAATGACTTAATGCATCATTTTGACAACCAAACGTTCCAAATGTGTGTGCCATGCTGGCGGAATCCATGAAGTTATTTCTTAAATTATCTATTATTATAATTTCCAGCAGAAAAAATTTACTTGAGGATGAAGGATTATCTCAAATTAAAAGATGAAAACTTTAAACAATTTAACTTGAACGAAAGACTTCCATATCTAATATAAAATCTAAAAATGGTGTTTACCAAAGATTGGAAAGTAACTTTTTCCTTTGCTGTAGATTCAACATTACTTCCCTCGCCTGTCTCCATCATTTAAGGAATTTTTTAAAAAGAAATATAAACAAATTCAAAGAGCAATTGCAACCAACGTAAAATGAGACCTGGATATTTATTTTCTTTAATTTCATACATGTGCAAATTTTTCGTTGCCAGAATGGTCAGAATATTAATTTATGGAACTGATTAGCATTTATGTATCAAACAACTGTTCACAGGACCAAATACAAAATTTTTGTATATTTAGGGAAAATTCACAATTTTTTTATCTGTTTTATATTTTACTATTTTTTTGTTTGAGTCCAATAATGTCTAATACTATGTGAAGCATCTAATGATTTTAATTCAATTGAGTCAATCATATTACACCTTTATAATTCACTTGTAATGTTTTAACCAATCATAAATGCGAAAACAATTTTTCCTGTATAAGGTCCTAATTATAATCGTCACCATTTCAACATGTAAGCGCTCCAAACCTGCAGGAGTGTCTATTTATCAATCAACAAATTTCATTGTTGGAACACGTAACATGGCAACAAGCGGAATACAGACCCAGACATTGACGCTCATTAAATTATTTGTTTTTGTGTAAAAAGTAAAACATTAGGAAGTTTTTATCTTTTAAAATCCTTACCTAATTACCAAGAATTGAATTTTTCTTTATTTAGACTTCTGGAAAAAGTTGAAATGCAATTGGAACTTGTAAACAAATTTATAATTATTGAAAAGTTGATTTTTTCTGTTTAATATATATTATTCGATATACAACTATTGCGGCGAAAGATTTTCAAGACTAAAAAATATTTATATTAAGTCTTTAAGGAATTCATATTTTTTTTTTTTTTTTTTAATTATCAGTCGTTTTCTGGAGTTTCTTTTAGAAGTGAATACTTTATAGTACATAATATTTAGAATTATATCAAGGACTTGCATCAAAATAAAAAGTAAGTTTTTTTTTATATTAAATGAATTGTACAGCTGAAAATTTCTTTGAATTTACCTTTATTCTTGACTGATTCACTATTTATTTTCTTAATAGTTAACAGAGAAAGGTTATTACGACCTCTCCACATAGTAATCTCTCAAATATAAAACCAGATTTATACCACTACATATATTTTATTTGTTTCTTTTTTGGTACTTTTCCACTTATCACCTCTCATGCTCTTTGGCAGACTCTATCGTGCATTGAAACCCAAATAATCTTTTTTGGTGAGTGTTTTGAAGTCATAATAAGAGGTTTTATCCAATCAGGATACTGAAGCAATAGCACATTTCAAAATCGGACTATTTAACGCCAAGTGCGATATTTAGTCCATAATTAGAAAAGTACCTGAATACCCAAGAGAATTTCTTGTGAAACGTCCTATCAGAACTAAAGTATTTCGATGAACAGATTTCATTTGGTAAAATAAAAACATTTGTAGCTCTATACTATACAGCAGAATTTTGTAGAGCTTATTGTGACAAGCTGTTAAACACTAAAATCTTACTGCATTCACTATGATTTTCAGCGAATACCTTATTCAATATGTATTTCAATACAAAACAGTATTAAATCCTTATGAAGTACTGTTGAAATTTTTAGTGTAATTCGAAATTCAGTTGTTATAAAAAGCTTTTAAATATATGAGACAATACTTTTAAATAAAATAATCTTTATTATATGGGTCAAGATAATCACTATATATACAAGGAAGGTTGAGATGAGTATATTACTTGGTGTAACTAGTAAAAATATAAATAATTAATGGTATCTTTAATAGTATTTATGTAGAAACTTTGTTTTCTCACTTCCGTTAAATCTCAAAAGGAGAATCTCTGCCATGTTGAAATTCTTAGTTTTATTTAATTAACAGTATCATAAAGTAACTCATATTATTTATATAAGTTTTTTTGTCTATTCCAAGACTTTTGGGTTTAATTTGAAGATAGTGTGAATGAATGAAAGGAAAAGAAGGATAAAACTTGTATATGGTTAATCCTCAATAAAAAAGTTAAAATTAACATCTAGTCTTTTATTCTTACTATCACATCCAAAGAATTATGGGGATGCAATAAGTTCCTTCAACTTTCTTTATGCATCAATCATTTTTGCAAAGTGAAACTTTCCTTTGTAAACTAAATATGTGTCAATCAAAATCCTTACTAAATGTAAGTATTTCAGTGACTTAACTTAGCCAATCACCGCTGCAAAAAGGTGGGGCTAATTCATTCCTCCCAGAGATCCAAACCGAACGGTCATTCCAGCTCCGATTCTAATCTTAAAGGACCTATGTTCCTTCTTTCCAAATTTCTTTGTTTGAATGTAGCGTGTGGTGATTAAACGTTTTAACATGCACCAAAAACCTTCTGATATTTACCCACTCTAGCCAGATCACACCAATTACACACCATAGAAAACTTTCACATAGATATTTTTTTTTAAAACAGTAAAAAAATTCAAACAAATTTAAACGTTTATTTTGATCCCTTTGATAGTATAATCATTCAAGATGACATCTTTTGCTTAAGTATCCAGATTTTTAAAAAATAAAAAAAATAGTTATTAAAATTCGTTTTCTTTAAAAAAAAAAAAAAAAAAATGGTTCTTATAGTAAAGCTAGCTAGAAACTTTGTGAGTTTATATAATATTCATTAGTTATTTGATTAAATTGCTCAACTTTAACTACAGATGCCAGGAAACCCATGCAGTGTGGCTATTTGTAGGAGCAATAACACCAGATCAAAAGGAACAAGATTTTTTTCGTTCCCTAAAGATGATGATGCAAGAGAGCAGTGGATTAAGAGATGTTTCAGTAAAAAACCATTGAACTATAGAAAAATGCTCATCTGCAGCAAGCATTTTAAGCCGAATGACTTTGAAGATGAGATGCAAGCAAGACTTATGGGCACTCATCCAAGAAGATTGAAAAGGACAGGTACCTAACAGCCATGCACCATCTATACTTTATAAAAAGATCAGTTTACTATCATCTCACAAAAGAGACCCCTCACATTTTGTAATTTTTTATTCTAAAATTTTGTTATTCACAGAATTTAAGTTAAATAACAGCATTTTGACTTATTAATTCAATTAGCTCATTTTAAAAATTACATATTGCAATGTTAAAAAGCTTGTTCAAATACTACCTATGTTATGTATGTATGTATATTGTTTATAGTCAAAATTCCCAAAATATTTATTCTTCCATTCCAGAGAAAAATTAGGGTAGTTCTTGAAATTCTAATTACATTTTGTAGCATAGATTTTACAATGTTTGGGCTAAGGAAAGGACTTGTGAACTTTTTTTTAAATGAAAAACATATTACAAACAATTAAATTTTGTTTAATTGTTAATAAGTTATATTTTTTTTTAATCAATATTTTTCTTGCGGATAGTTAGTGAATGTCTAGTGTTAGGTATATAAATCATAGTACCATTTTTATCAACAATTATTACACAGGAATTTTAAGAAAAAATTGAAGTTTTTTTAGGAAAAGAAACAGCAAAAATTATATAGATTTCGAAACTAAATTGGACCTCTCTTTAAGAATCTAACAGGTGCTTTAAACGTTTTAAATATTGCTCCAAACTAAAAGTTCTTAATTAAATGTTTTGTGTTATCTTTATTAGTAAAAAAAATTCCCACACTTTTTTTAAGACATTGACTTGCATTAATATAGGCATCTTGCATTTCACTCCAGGAATTTATAAGTCAGTTTAAAATTTTGTATTGCATCTTATGTCAGTTTTACAACACTTTGAGAATGATTACTTATAATCAACTAATAGCTGCATTTTGGGACTGAAAAGCTTTATTTTCAGCCTTTGAAAAGTAAAAAATATATCTATTTTCAAAAGTTCTGCTTGTTTTGGGGTTTTTAATTTTTTTTGGCATTTTTTGTAACTCTTTCAGCTGTACCATCTCTTCATATTCTTCCACCTGAAAATGGTACTATGCAGATGCTATATCAAACTCAGCACAGTAAAAACAAAGATGAAAGGATACCAGAACCTAGTCAAAAAGAAAGTAAGGTTAATGCTATTTTTTACTTCAATTGCCTCAACTTTTGTTATTAAAAAAAATCTCACACTAAAAATGTATTTAAAAATTATGAAATTATAATATTTCAAAGTGTGTTACCATAAAGTTACCATGGTGTTCTACATGTGAAAAAATTTGCATATTAGAGTACATAACTGCAACTATATGAATAATATTAACATATAATAAACAAAAATACATATAATAAAGTACATTTTCTTGGCAATTTAGTATATGGTGTTGTATTATCATATCTCAAATTATGTCCCACTATTATAAACATCTTTTGATTCAGATTCTCAACATCAACAGGAAGACACCAAGAGAAGAGAATACTTAGCAACAGAACTTAATATTAACATGGAATCCTTCATTTATGAAATTCGACAACGTCCAGAAATATGGGAAGTTGCTTCACACTGTTATTCCAATGGAGAAAAGAAGAACGCATGGGACGAGTTGATTGATATCTTCATTGATAAAACAGAGCCTTCAGATGAAGAAAAAGAACATTTTGGTAACTGCAAATTTTAATATCTTAACTTTTATACTATACTGTGGTAAGTAGCTGTATTTTTATCCAAGTCCAACTTTCTATATTTCAAACTTAAGGTCTCCTTAGATAAGTAAGGACGCCAATATTTAATAAGTTTTGCATTTTAGATAGGTTTTACTCAATGTTAATCTAAGTAAATTGTATCATTGCTCTAATAGCTTCTACATTTTTATCGTAAAAAGTATAAATAAACAATAAATTCATAAATAAACACATTGTAGGAATGTAAAAAAAAAAAAAAATCTTACAAAAAATGTATATTCAGAATTAGAATATTTAATTTATTAATAGTTTTTAATACTCATTATATAAACATGGAATACAACAATGAAGATTAATTGAATTCTAGACCAAATTAACCAAATGTTAATTCTTATTCAAAATCATTTTTAATAAGAATTCAAATATTGGTGTAAAATGCTGTAAATAAAAGTAGTTCTTTAGTTTATAAGTTGTGGCTTAAATTTTTTTTCCATCTATCCATATTACACAACAAGTTTCCAATGTAACTCCTCTCCAGTAGAGTAATTTTTTTTCAATGCTAAAAAGTCTAAATTTTCAATGCAATACTGCAGCTGATTCCAAATATGTATGAATGAAATTTGTTGACTGAAATTAGAATAAAATAAAGTAGAAAAATGCATGTGGAATATTTTTTTTAATGGTATATTTGTTGTCATCAAGTAGCATCAGTTGTCTAATCAATCTCTTTTTTCCTGATTACAATTAATTGTATTTGAAGAAAAACGTAAAACTTAATTATATAATTAAATTTAATAATTTTAAACATAAAGGAACTAAATAATATTTATAATAAATTAAAGAAATGGAAAAATCCAAATTATAAATGACCAATAAAATTTCAAATGAAACTTGTTTGGTGAGCATATTTGCTTTTAAGCAGGATG
Source organism: Linyphia triangularis (assembly GCA_963978545.1). NCBI lineage: Eukaryota > Metazoa > Arthropoda > Arachnida > Araneae > Linyphiidae > Linyphia > Linyphia triangularis. The sequence goes on along the minus strand of OZ021723.1, from coordinate 31,944,431 downwards.
CCAAAAAGTTTAAGTATGTGTTTTAAATGTGATAGTCTTTCTCTTATATACTTTATTTTGTTATAGGCCAACAATTACAAAGTCGATGGCAGAGCATTCATGATACTTATTCACGGGATCTAAAAATTCAGAAACGATTTGGATCGAAAAAACGACCTGTTAGTAAATTTTTTCATCGACTTTCATTTTTAGAAGACACCATTGCTTCACAAGAAACCACAATCAATTCGAAAGAACCACAAGATTTATCATCAATTCCTTCAATTTTACTTTTGGTACAGTTGGAAGTTCCTAAAGAAGTTGACTAAAGAATATTCAGATGTTACATGTAATATTATTTATATATACTTGGACAACTTTTTTAATCGCCAAATGACTTTTTTAAGGATTTTAAAATATTCTACTTTAACATTCTTTGCCATCATGAACTTTTTACCTTCAATTAACCAATAAGTTACATACATAGAATAATGAAAGTATTGCATTGTGGTAAAAGAAATCAATATATAATTTTGTGTGGATTTTTACTTGTTAGAATAGCCAGAGTCAAAAACAAAGTTTTTAAAAAATGGTCTATATGTATACAAATGAACATTTCTCTTGAATGAAAAATGCTCCAATATTGAAATTTGATATAGGAGTCAGTATAGTACCTATGCATCAATTAAAAAAAATCTCAAAATTGAAAAAAAAAAAAAAAAAAAATTCAGGAAATTAAAAAAAAAAAAAAAGATTCAGGAAATTAAAAAAAAAAAAAAAACTAAATTTGACAAATGTTACATGTATCCAAGTGTAATGAAAAAGATATGCATCTAATCAATTAATTTGTATTATTAAAATAAAATATGTATCTAATGTTAACATCTATACTACACTATAGCGATAAATTATTACACTATGACAAAATTATTGTTGTGTGCTGGGCATCAGATTTCTCAACCAAACTAAAAATACACAACTTTTGTGATCAATCTTGCAAAATTGATTTTTTTCCCATAATGAAGAAAGAAAATCCAGATTATGTATTGTGTTAATTCATCCTAAATTTAAAGGAACTGATCAGTATTATAGTGTAATATTAAGTTTGTTGAATGTACCACTTGCCTAGTTATTCTATCAACCATGTAGCTTTATTAAATTTAAAACTTGTTACCAAATTTACATATTAAATAGTAATATAACCCATAAACACAAAGTTTTTAAAATAAATCTTTTTCATGCATTGTGAATTTACAAGTGCAGTTGCAATTTATTGAGCTCAGAACAAGTTGTCCACTAATGTTGGACCATTATGTAAAAAAGCATCTATTCCAAACTACTAACTTGTCATTGATATCGAATCTATCTGCCAATTTTTAGCTTGTTTGGATGAAGAGAAGTGTGTTAATCAGTCATCCCGAACGACAATAGCAGCATATGCAGTCTTTTAGTGGCAGTGACATATCCTAAAACTTGATATAATGCATTCTTATTTACAACAAATCTATCTGCCAAGTTTCAGATCGATTGATTGACGGCAAGCGTGTTAATTAGTCATTCGAAGCCACAATAATAGCGTGTGTAAAATCAGTGTTTTAGTGATAGCCCCCAAAACTTGATAAAATGCATTGCCATCAACATCAAAACGGTATAGTGGTTAGCGTGCTAGCTTCTAGACCGCGAGGTTGAGTCCTGTGTAAGGCATGAGTGTTTGTAAATGTATGTTGGCTTGTCAAATAACGAACGTTTCGGCGCATTATAGCTCTCGTGTTGCTGACGGCGCCAGATAATCTGAAAACAACCAACCAATCATCAACATCAAATCTATCTGCCATGTTTCAACCCGATTAGATGATGGCAAGCGAGTTAATTAGGCCTTTGCAGATTTGTCCAGATTTAAAAATAAGTAAGCTGTGAAAAATATTGTGTGTTACTAAAACTTGAGGCTCTCTATAGAATGCATCTTCAAGTGTAAATACTAAATATGTTATCCCTCTATTGGTTATTGGTGCCCATTAAAAGGAAATGAGTTAAAAAGCAACTGTTCCATAGGTCACATCTAAAGCCTGATCATAAAGATCTACAGAAAGTGAACCCTTGCATTCTTTAAAATATTTTTAATCTTTAACAAATGTTATATTTATTTCTAATGTACTAAAAATATGCAATACCAGCTTTTTAAATTTCAATTCAGCCACAAAAGCAATTTCAATACAGAAATGTTTCTTAGTTGCTTTAAAATATCCAAATATTGATTTATGATTTGAAGTATTTGAAATCAGGAAAGATGCAATAAACATTTTGTTGCTTAGAAATATTAACCCCAATTCAGAAAAATTATATATTTTCAACAAAAGGTTTTAACAAAATTGTTAGTTTTATTGTATATTTTTAAATTGCACAATGTATCTATATATAAGAAGTGATAACACATTTTAAATATTCGTAAGTAGATTGCACTAAACGTTTGTTGAATGTCAAACTTTATACATAGAATAAAATATTTGACATTATTTGCTTTGCAAATCATTGTGAAAATTCATCTGAAGAAGTGGAATATAAAAATGCTATATTACATTATATAAATATTTTAGACAACTCATAATTTTATACAATGAAAAGTTGTAATTTGATTTGGTAGCAATATATATATCAACTACTTTTGCAATAAAAATTGCTCAATCAATTCATTTTGTTCCATTTCTTCTTTTCTAAGGGATTCATGCTGTACTTTTAACCTAAAAAAGAAAATGTTTCTTGAATACTTTTTTATAGAAAGTAAATTTATTGGTTTTGTTGGTAGAAATATCTATTAATACTACAAAATGGAAATTGATTACCTTTCAAGTTGTAACTTCTTTTCAATTATTAAGGCTTGTAATTGCTGTTGTTGGGCCTCCCTTTGTTTTGTTATGGATTTCAGAAGATTTCTTGAACCTATTGCCTGAATAATCATGCATTATGAAGATATAAATTAATCACTTTGTTTTAAAGCACAATTACATTTTTTTTTTTATGTAATAAATTACAAAGATACTAAAAAGATAAAACCAGAAAATTATATTGTGAGAGAACATGTATGTAACATTCCATCTACAGCAATATTTTTTTATATATATCGAAATATTTTTATATTCAATACACGATTCAAATAAACGATTTTCAAATAAAACTTAAACATATTTTAAATTAAGTTCAACAAAGTATTACAATAATTTATATTATGCTTCCTCTATACCTACATATCTAGAGAACACTATAATGTACAGTACACAAAAGAAAATCCGAATGATGGCTATATCTTCGGTTCTTATTATAGTAGAATCTTGCAGTTTGCACCAAAATGTTTTGTTTACGATTTTCTATATGTCTGGCGCAAACAATTTTTCTTAGGAGGCTGTATACTAAGTAACTTTTAACTCTACCTTTAAAAATTTCAGTATGAACCCCTATTTTTATGTTTTCATTCGATATAGAATAATTTGTTAACCCTAAATACCAAATTTCAGTTTGTTATGTTGAGAAACACGTCACTTATGAGCGAAAATGTTTTTGTTGATCTTGAAGACAAGTCTCTTTAAAGCGAAGAAGCAAACGTTTTGCGTGCTTCAAGATGTAATCAATTACACAGTCCCTTAAAGTGAGCTTTGTTATATTTTTGCAAAATATTGAGAACCAAAAGTCAAAATGAAATGGGAAAAAATTATGGGGGGGGGGGGTTGACCATGATAATTTGAATGAAAGCAAAAAATATAGATGTTTCTATTTAAAAAAATATAAAACTTGTTTTATTAATTAATTATTAAAAAACTGTTTAAAACAAAAGTTGCATGTTATTTATGTTTGGTCTTTAATAAACTATCGTTTGAAGCAAAAATTGCTAAAATATATAAATTATTTAAGAATTTATGGCTAAAAAAACAAATTTTCTTTTTAACATTAATTTGCCATTTTTTTTTTATATCATTTAAATTACTAACCACTCATTGGAAAATTATGAAATTTGGGATTTAGACAGGGTTTTTTTTCTTCTTTTTTTTTCTTAATTTTAAATCTAAATATGGTATAATATTATGGGATTGCCATTAAACTTTTTAAAGTTTGGTTAAGTTTTAATATGTAGATGACCCCTCATGATAAAAAAAATGATATACAATTAATAAAGACCTTCCACAGTTTACAATGGTGTTTGACTTTTGTTATTTCATCAATAGAATACAAGATATAGCTATCCTTCGGATTATTATTATTATTTTTGGTGCACTGTACATTAAATATAAAACAGTTTTTTTATACAGATTTAAAATTGTTATATTTCAAACCATCTGAACGGTTGTTGGCAGAGAAAAGAGGATTTTTTTTTCAGAGGAATGGAATGAAATATCCATCAGCTGCCAATATTCAAAATGAAAAATATATCGGGGTTCCCACAGTCATTAAAAGTGCTTAATATTTTTAAACTTGTTTTCAAGACCTTAAAAGTACTACAAAATGCTTAGAGGTCCTTAAAAGTACTTGAAAATGCTTAGAGGTCCTTAAAAGTACTTGAAAATGCTTAGAGTTCCCTGAAAGTCTTTAATTTTTACTAATGTTGTGTGCTTGACAGCAATATTTATAAAAATTCAATTCTTATTTGCTTATTCCCTCAAGACCGCCGCTTATCCGAGCTGCTTTGGAATTGCCTGGTATATTTGTATTTCGCATACGCCAACTTATATGTCGTTTGGTTTTTTAGCAGTTTTTATGAGTACTATGCCCAGATAGGGAACATTTAATGTGCTATGGCTAAAGTACAATGCAAATGAAAAATGGATTGCAACTTCATCAAAGTCTGTTCATTAGGTAAATTGCAAATTGTGCATAAAAGATTTTTATATTAGCGCTAGTTGCAAAGAGCTGCCAAGTTAGGGATTAAAGACATGATGCCTGAAAACAAAATTTCGAAGATCCTTAAAAATATTATTCAGGTCCTTAAAAAGTCATTGATTTTTATTGGGATTTCAGTGGGAACCCTGTATATCCCAAAACATTAAAATAGGAAGAAAAAAATTGTCTATCTAGCAAAAAAAATCTTCACAATTTTTTTCAAATGAACTCTTCCCAAAGAACTTTACAGAAGAATTCAAACCAATCATTTATACTATCTTTACCAAAGATTAAATTTGAAATTATCTCCTTTAGAGTTAGTTGAGTTTTTTAAGTTACTTTGATACAAAATTATTTGCATATCAATTTTCGTAAAATTTGATTGAAGAATGATGGTTGAATTATTGACCGCCACTAATTATATATGGGGACCAAAAGTTGATATTAAATTATTAACAATGCTGTTAACTCATCTAATGATTCAGTAAAAAAAATATTTTTATGCCCCTTTATTATCAAGTGGTACGTGCTATTGTTTGTTAACAAAGAAAATACTAGTTACCAATGGTTAATTGGTTGATTTGGGTTTTATGGCGCAAAAGCTTCTCTAGGGCCATTCTGCACCACTAGTTACTAATACTTTTTCTGTGTATAGTGTATATGTAAAATATAAAATTTGAGAGATTTCAAAATAATCGATCATTACCTTTTTCTCCTTGGTAACGCTAAAAGGAGGCTATCTTATAATTTCTAATTACCCATAGTCTTTTTAGCAAAATAAGACATAGACAAAACAAAGCGGGAATTCATTAATTTTCAGATTGTTTGTTAGAGGGAACTATTTTGATTTTTTTTCCTTTTTCATTGTATGTTCCTCATGAAATTGTTTGCCATTTTGGCAATTTAACAGTAATTATTTAAATCATACATGGTGAAAACCAAATAGGCACAACACATCTATTTGCATTAATGTGCCTTTATTTTCAAGTCATCAACTATGCTAAACATAGCACCATGTAGCTAACTTCTTATATCTTGTTCGTATCTAAAATCATTAGTGCTGAATTTTGCAATTTGATGACCCCTTGCCATTTCAAAATCTTTTACTCTTTTACTATAAAAAGAGTTATTAAATTATTGTGTCATGCACCATTTACTTTGCTAACAAAAAGAAAATGAGGCCAAATAAACTTAATGTTCGTGAAAGAACAAACCCACTCCAACAAATCATATGATTATGCTTGGTAAATCAAATGTTTTAAATTTAAGTATACTAATTTTAAATAAAAATATATTACAGACAATGAGATTTAGTGTTTCAAAAATTAAATAATGAAGAAACAGAGATTATAACAATATATTTCCTAAATGGAATTTCATTTGACTTGTACGCCTTTAGATGGATAAAGTATTACAGGGTGGCCACAAAATTCAGGAAAAAAAAGTTCCCTGATTTCCCTGACAGATTTCTAAAAAATTCCATGATTTTAGGGCAAACTTTTTTTCAAATTTCCCCAATTTTTTTAGGTTTTCCAGATGTCTAGACACCCTGATCAAATAGAACATGTAAGTTAAAGAGATAATATGCAAATTTTTTTTAAATAGTTTTGCTGGTAATGAAAAGTTTAAATTATTTCGTAACATTTAATTGCTAATGGCTTACAACTACAAATCTCCAAGTAAATAGTGCCAAAATATGGATGAACGTGCCTTAAGCAATACAAAATTTCCCTGATTTTCATGAAATTTTAAAAAGTTCCCTGACATTTCCCTGATTTTTTCCAGAATCAGAAAGCTCCCTGACATTTCCCTGATTTCCAGGTTTTTCCGGTTCTGTAGCCACTCTGTATTAATGTTTTGTTTGAACAATCTAGAATTTTAATACAAAAATTTAAAATTTTCTATGAATTTGGAACTGCAAAATATTTTAATTGATGATTTAGAGTTTAAAACCAGTGGCAATAAACATGCGATATAACTGTGTAAATATGATCTAAATTGCTTGAGTGGTTTCTTGGATTAATGTATCCATGCAGACTTTGTGGTTTATAGACATAGATAATTTTTACTTAACCAGCTTGCTTCATAAATATTTTCAATTATAAATTGTATAAAAGTATTGTATGAAAAAAAAATTAAAGCAAATAAATATTATAAAGAATCATCTCAAAATCGTAGGTATTAACCCTCCATCTTTTTGTGGCAACATAAAGTTTGCCAAACATATTCAACCAAAGATAGGAACCAAAATAATATCAATAATTGAAACAAATCAATATAGTCTATGCGATGACTCGGAATTCTATTTCAATTAAATAAAATTACAAATACCATAAACAAAAAAATGCAGCCTAATTGCTTCCTTCTTGATCTTTAAGTAAAATCTATGCAAAGATGCACGATTGATTGGGAATGACATCATGGCCAAGCACTCAATTACAATTTTTTTTTTTATTTTTTATTTTAGCAATACATTAAAATATTTAACAATAGGTAAGGTTCAGCTTCTTACTTTAAGTTTTTCCTTTTCAACGTCAGATGATACAGCATCAGCTATTTCAAGAAATCCATCAACAACTTTCTGAAACTCGGTTATCTCTAAGAAATCACCAACAAATTATATTAAATATTTTATACACTCCTCGGCGTAAACTACTGTCAAACATCAAGAATTAAAGAAACATAAGTAAGACTTCCAACACCGGTGTTGATTATTTGCCAAGAGTAGGTTACAGAAAACCAAACTATGGCAACCATAGACATTTCATTTGCTATTCAAAACTGGCAGATACCATTTCTTGGCATGTATCACCTTTAGCAAGGAAGTTGAAAGTTGGTTGGTTTAAGTTTTACTGGTGCTAAAGCAACACGAAGGTCATACTGTGCAGAAACCATAAACCCATTGAAAATCATTTTAAAAAATAAAGATTAAAACCTATATGACTCAGAAACTGTAAACTTTTGGAGACAATATATATACAAATAAATAACTTTAAAATAAAAAAATTAGATGAGGTGATAAAAACCAATGGTAAATTCCTAGTTCACGTTTATGGGTTGGCGCACTTTTGAAAAGTTGGCGACAAAGCCAGAATGTCGCCAATTCGGAATTCCAATATGAGAAATTGAGAAACGAACCAGCTCCATGATTTGTGGTATAGAAAGGTTGAAGCCAAAGCACGTCAATAAAAAAATGGGGTTGCCAAATTTAGAACTGTATCGCCTACAAAACAGCGCCAAATCGGCTTGGCGATATTTTAACGTCAACTAGGAATAGACCATGAAATGTATTAAAAAGGCATTGCCTTATTGTATTAAAAGAAGGACATTCTGTTAAAATGTGATAAACAGCAAAATTAATAATACACAAGGAGCATGTGGGTGCGATGTGCGGGTATGACCGATATGAAGTATTGACAAAATCCCTTTTCTCTTTCTATTTGGGATAGAGAAGGCGAAACCAGATATACTTGGCTGCAAAGTGCAAAGTTTATTTGTAAGCTCTGCGTCCCACATGGCCTGCTCTGAAATTGAAAGACCAACAAAAATTTTAACACACTTGTATGTTCACAGTACAGTCTTCAAAGGTCATTTTAAAACCTTAGTTTTAGCACAGCTTAACTCAAATTTTAATACAATATATTTATATTAATAAATAGACAATATAGAATCAGGCACGAACAATAATTCAGCACTCTATAACGACTCAAATTACTTACTGGCTTCATACTCTTTACATTCTTCTTTTAGAGAGTTTGTTTTCTGACTAGCTTCTGGGTCTAAAACACGAATTTTATTCAAATCATCAAAATATAAACCGATTCTACGTAGAGATTCCTCAGCCATTCTAAAAACGAAACTGATATTGGACCAAATTGTAAACAAACGTCAATGAGTTACCGTTAAAGTTGTTTTTAGTTGTCAGAGTACAGGGCTAAGTTATTTATTTTATAACATTCACGTTCCCAAAGACATAAATAAATTACAATCCATGAAATTGAAAACTTGGAGATCGTTTGTTCTTTGAAAAGGTAAGAGAAGCGAACAATGTTCTGTTTTAGCCTAAAATCGTAAATTTCATCCACATCATTGTCTGTCTTTGTTTGGCAATAGCTGTTGCTAGGCAACAGCGAATGTATATAATGGGAAGAATTTTTGTTTACATTTTTAAAATCACAACATAAAATGTTTTATTTTTATGGTGGATGTGCGTTATTATTCAAAACAAATGAAGCATGACTTTAAGTTTTCAACAACTAATTTTATGCACTTGCTAAATAACATTGATCTTGCTAAATAACAGCGTACATACATTGAATAAAGGATTTTGACATAAGATAGTATTTATTATGCCTACTATATTACGGGCGAAGTGCATCGTTGTGGGTGTGTTTCTTTTACATAATCATCATATAATATTTCTGTGTTGTTTTTTCTCTACTGCTAGATCAACTTTTCTTTTAGTTCAGCTGATTTATTTTAGTTCCAATCTGAGTTAACAAAATTTGCCAGGTCCTTTTAGTTCATTGATGAAGGACAATGGTGACATTTATATTTGTGTTTTTCTGCCTTTTTCTTTTTGAGCATTGCCTATCAATGATTATTGATTATTTCTTCTCTGTTTCTGCCCGAAAGAAAAATGTAAAGTTATCAAAAAATATATCACCATTTTGGAGGTGGTTTTTTTTCTTGGACAATGTAATAATTACTGCCAAATTACCCATTTTATTTAAAATAATGAAAACGAAAACAGTAAATTATGCCAATTAATCTCAAATTTAAATTCAGTGACTGGTATTATAGTACAATTGAAAGTTGTTTGATGTTCCTCACCCATGGTTTTAAAAATGTTTTGTATTTTTAAATTCTTTATACTAACTTCGATTTTGTATGTTTGTCGATTGGAGCGTAATCTGTGGAGCCTAAATTATCCCCCTTGTCGTCATCGAATCAAGCTGAAACTTGGCTGATAGGTTCATTGTCGATGACTGTGCATTCTATAAATGGCTGTTGCTATGACTAAAAGGTTGCTTTTACGGAAAACTAATAAACAACTTGTCGCCATCCAATTGCTTCAAAATATCATTGAACTGACCATTGTTGAAACTCTTTCTTGTTGACAATTTTTTTTAATAAATAAATAATAAAATTACTTTAATCAGAATATATAAATGATACTTGGATATGAGAGCATAAATTCAAGTTCATTTTTAATAAATTAATTTTGAAATGTAGTTTGCCACACATTTTGTTTATAGAAATCTTTTGATTTTTAAAATTAGATGCAAACACAAAGCACTTGCTATATACAGAATCGTCGCTGTGTTAATGAATATAAAAATTGGCAATGCATATAAAGGATTTATATTAACAACTGTGTTTTTATGTGTTATATTACTATTACTGATCTACTTTTTCTGTAATAGGAGATCCTGCTGTAGGAAAATCAGCTATTGTGCACACTTTTCTTCATGACAGTGATAAATTTCAAAAAAATTATATTATGGTATGAGAAGAGTCTTAGTATATTTTAAACTCAGTATTTTGTTTTGCTAAAATTTTAAGAATCAGCAATGTGTTTATTAATATGGAATAGTAATAACGTTTTATCATATCCTTTTCTACAAAATCTCCAACATTGTACTCTTAACGGTATATATTACCTCTTCAACCATTGGCTACAAAAAGTTTGCTAAACAAATTGTCCTAAGTTTGTTGAAATGCTCATTCCAGACGGATGCACAGTCTACTGTGCAGATGAGGCATTCATTGGCCGGTCTGAGCTCAACTGGTATATCTCAGTGGGAGAAATAGTCCAAACTTTTTGTTTCCATCAGTAAACGGTGTAATACATAAGTACTTCATAACAATTAAATACATGTATATTGTATTTTCCAAGACAAATTTATTAACAATGAATTTCAGTAAGAACTGATCTTCAATTTGAAGTGTTGTTTGTTTTAGACATGTTCTGTTGAAATAAAAACGAAGATGATCTCAATTCCTGATACTAATGATGCTGTGGTAAGTATTTAATGGATATTTTCTTTAATGAAATTGATTATTGTAAAAAGAACATGCAACCTGTTTTTGCAAATATATGCATTAGTATTTCTAGCTTCAAGTAGATAAATTCTTTCACTGTTAAAAGAGCCAAGCCAAATTCACCTAAGATCAAGCATAAAGTGGTTCATGAACCCAGTTATCAACATTTTACTCTATCAATAACAAAATAAGGTTTTATGTATTAATATAGCTAGAACTTAGAGCTAGAAAATATCAGAGAATCATCATGTGCTCAACAGAACTGTTACTATACCTTTCGACAACATATAGGGTGTTTATACGTGGGATATCCCCTATATGTTCGACAACATATAGGGTGTTTATACGTGTGATATCCCCTATATGTTCGACAACATATAGGGTGTTTATATGTGTGATATCCCCTATATGTTCGACAACATATAGGGTGTTTATATGTGTGATATCCCCTATATGTTCGACAACATATAGGGTGTTTATATGTGTGATATCCCCTATATGTTCGACAACATATAGGGGATAAATATGTGTGGTCACTACTCACTATTTTAGTGATATGTGTTTCAATCCAGTTTTATTATGAGATGGATTTTGATAATTTTACAAAATCAGTTGGTATAAGTGAAAGTTCAAAAAGCTGGAAAGAGAATCATGTCTGCACTTGATCGTGTCCTCCCCTACCACTGCGTTAAAATTACATTATTGTAGCTTGAGTGAAAAATCTTGCTGTAAAATTGACAAAAGTCTTACAAATGGATGCTTTTTACTTTTATTTCAAAGAACAGAGTGGCCACAGAACCTGGACATCAGGGAAAAGTCATTGAGCTTTTTGATTCTGGAAAAAATTAGAGAAAAGTCAGGGAAATTTTAGAAATTTCACTAAAATCAGGGAAATTTTCTTTGTTCTGTCAAAATGTCAATACGTCAAAACTATTTTTTTTTTTTAATTTCATGTTATCTCTTTAACATACATGTTCTAGTTGATCAGGGTGTCTACACACCTGGAAAAATTAAAGAAATTTGAAAAAAGTTTGCTGTAAAATCAGGGGACTTTTTTTTCTGAATTTTGTAGCCACCCTGAAGAACCTGAGTCTCTTTTTTAAAAATGTTGGAAATTCAAAATGATATTTATATTATTTTTCAAGATGTTTAATCAAGTTAAAATTTTAATAAATTTCTGTAATGTTTTATAGCAAGCGTTATTTACAAAGTCCTATTATGATTTATCAAAATCCTTAGAAATGTTATAAAAAGTATCTATCAACTAACTACCTGTAAACAACAATCTTATTTGTCATCATCTTATTTGTATCACATGAACCCTTTAATATATGGCAATTTACTGCAGGTTTTCTATCTAGGTAACATAGGCAATTTCATAAAAGATATAGTAGATATTATATTAAAAATTTTTAAATTAAAAACATTTATTATTGATTTCTATTTATTAATACTTGTTTGCCATTTATGACTTTTACTATTAATCTTAAATTACATAATATTTTTTAAATATACGTACTCTTCAATTTTAAATATTTTTTAGGAATTACTCCTTTTTGATTCAGCAGGGAAGGATGCATATTTAGACTTTCAAACTCAACTAGTAAGAACTTTTATTACTTTATCTAAATTATCTTCATTGCCGGATCCAGCGCCCCCTCCGTTATTCATGGACCGCTGACGTTTTAACGTTCGCTGCTTCTAGGCTTTGAATGAAATCAATCAAGATTTGACGAACATTTTTAATATAAATGTTCTCATCCCAAAAATTTTTAATGAAAAAGCCGAAGACGAAGCAAGACAACAAAGCAAATTATAGTTTGAAAATGTTCAATGTGTATATGTATTTGTAGTTAGATTGTTCTGTCTATCATATTCAACAATAATTTATCCTGAATCAAATTAGTTGTAGACAACTCTAATTTATTGTCGTAAATTCACATGTAGCCAACCACTGTGTCGCCTTTATGTTATTGAGATTATTTACGTCTTTGTAACATATTCTGTATAATCAAATTTAACTTATCTCATATGGTATAGTAATATTACTTAAGAGCAACAAAATTTATCTAAGCTATTCAACAGCCACCGCACAATCCGTAATAAAACTCTGGATCTGCTTTTGATTATCTTATTTACTAAACATAATTTGTAATTTTTTATATTTTGAAGAACTGCTTTATTCTTGCTTTCTGGGCAATAGCACTTAAGAAAAATAAAAAGGAATGTATTGGTTATTCAGCATTTCCATTAAATGATAAGAAGAGATTCATACCATTATTTTAAAATAGAGCTTTAAAATTTTTTTTTTATATATATATCTATGATGATAGGTTAAAAGATTACAACTCTATTAATTTTTATTTTATTTTTTACTTAAAAAATAGTTAAAAAATTATGTGTTGATAGATGCAGACAGCTAGCATAATGATTTGCTTTATTAATTATGCAACTTGACACTTATTCTTAAGTTTACTTTTAATTTATTTTTTATAACATTGTGCATGTATAATTACTATATATATTCTTTTTATATTGTAAGCTTAAAATAAATATTCTTTTCATTATCATTTATTGTCATTATCTTGTTGATTAATGATATTGTTTCTAGTTTAATTATTAATGTATTCAATAGTATGTTGCGTGGATGGTTTCGAAAGACTTGAAGCCAAAGCCGATTAAAACTTGGAGAAATTTATTCCGATATAACTCTTCGCAGATTCTTTTACAACTCCAAAACTTTCCATTCTAATAGACTCAATACAGCTCTTTACACAACAATGGAGCACAAACAGCAGTTAAAAACTAGATACACAACTGCTAAAATTAATGCAAAAGACAATGCAATACAGTTCACTTTCGGAACTACTTTGAATGCTCGCTGAGAGACAGCTAAGTAACTAACTCAACTCACTCGCTCCCTTGGCAGTATATAGGAAAGCTAATCCTTCGCGAATCTTTTAGAGATAAAAATTTGGAGAATTTTCCAGATCGCAGTCTAAAAGCCCTTACAGGTACATGGGGACCGAAAGTGTTGCCAAGTTTGGCGACGTTTGCCGATTTCTCGCCAAATTTGGCGACCAAAATTAGTTGCCAAAACCGTCGCCAACTTGGCTCTATCTTGCCAACTTGGTGAGATTGCCATTAACCATAATGTTAAATGGCCTACTCCTTGTAAAACTCGTTTTCCAGCATTACCCCTGTGAAACTCGATTTCAAGCATTAAGAGACGCATTGCAGGAATGCGAAGTAAAGACAAACTCTTCCACTGCCTTATGCAAAATGTACATAAATTTTCCTTTTTACATAATTAATATTACGAAATATTTACAAATCTACAGAGATTCGTAACAAGTTTATACTTTTATTCATTACTAACTGAATACCTGTACTTGGCTAGGAAATGTCACTGTGCTTATGTTTTAACAACTAATTACTTAATTTGAAGTTAGTAGTAATTAATCTGTACAAGTAGTAATTCAAATCTTTGGTAGATTAATATAGTTACAAATTGTTACAAAATCATCAGTAATTAACTAAATTTATTAACAATAATTTCTAGCTTCATGTCTCTTTGACTTGTCGAATAATTAAGGCCAGCTAATTGTAAATAGAATTTCTACAAAACATTTAAGATGAAAAAGACTTGATAACGTATTACATTGCAATTGTTGCCCGAAACTCTTTAACGCATTAACAAAAACTCGAAACGCATTAACAAAAAAACGATTTATTTTCCCTGAACAAACCAATCAGTTACCATAAAGTATTCAGGTTTAAGTAAAAAGTTTAAACACAATCACACCTTTAACAAATTTCTACGGGAATTTCAGAGGCAGGAATGTTTAAAATACCTTAAAAAGCATTACCACAGCAATTTTGATTAAAATTGTTAGAGCAGTTTTTTGAAAATTGCTGAAAAACAGAAATTTGTCAATATCAGCTTATGTGTGAACCTTAAAGCCTTTGAAACAAAAATTAATGACAGGTCCCATGGGTGCCACTGACATGCATGCAAAACTTAAACTTTGTGGCTTAATCTGGTTGGGAGTTATGCTGACCACAGACAGACATACATGCAGACATTTTTTCTGGGCCTCTTTTTTTTTTTTTTTTAAACATAGCACGTTTCAAAACAGAAATGGAAAAAATCAGGTTTTTTTTTTTACCCGAATGCAATACTTTCATTACCCTATACTTCAAATGAGGTAATTGAAAGTAAAATCTATCAAAGAACACATTTATTTTCAGCATTCCCAAATAATTCCCCACTGAAACAGTTTTAGCAGGTGTTGACTTTTGGAGCATTTTGAATACATGCTGAAAGTTTTATAAAATTCTGTAGAACCATTTTAGTGTAGCTTACTGATAAATTTTTACATATAATTTGATTATTCATTTAATTTTTTTCCTACTATAGTGGCATCATCCATCTATGGTTTGTGTGGTATTTGATCTTACAGATGAAAATTCCTTTAACAATGTATCTAAGTGGTTAGATATTGTTCGAAATACAGGACGTTATTTGACAGTACCAGGTAAGTTATTCAATTTCTGTTGTTCATTAAATAATAATACATAATTACTAATTTGATTTTTCCCTAATGTTACAGAGGATCTTAATCTTCGATAGTTCTGAAATACCATGGAGTTTTAGGAGCATAAAATTCAATATGTAGTATTTATTGAAAAATCAACATTTCTGTACACGTTATGCATATTGATGCAAAGTATATTTTCAGGTGTTCTCATTGGTTCCAAGTGCGATTTGAAAGAAAGAAGAGTTATTAAAGCTAACATTGCTCAAGACTATGCAAGAAAAAATAACCTTCAGTATTTTGAATCCTCAGCAGTAAGTCGTCTTCAAATGAAATTCTATAAAATATTTGTTATGTCTAGAGATAAGTCATACCATTTTAAAAACATACCTTACTTTATAACATTAATTAATTTATTCAATTAAAAAATGGCAAAAAAAAAAAAAAAAGATAGTCAACTACAGCAAAAAGTGGACATTTTAAATTATTAATTCCTTCCCCTCTTAGGTGCCCTTAAAAGACTTGACACTTTTTCTAATGGACCTATCTCTGTAAACATTAACAATGACTTAAGCAATTCTTGATTATTACTACTTTTGTAATACTCTCACTGATGCTTTAGGACTCTACATTAATTTACACTCAACACTAGTAAAATTTGTATCGCAGATTCATTATCAGGCAAGGGCGTATCACAATTTTTTTTACATGGAAGGGTGAGGAGGTGCGGTAACCTCCCAGGAAAAAATTTCAGTTTTATGCTGTTGAATAGTTTAGGTAAATTTTGTTGTTCTTTAGTCTATACCATGGAGTAACTTGATTATTATACATAATATGTTACTGAGAGGGAAAAAGTCTCTATCTCCTAAAGGTGATGCTATGATTGGCTACGTGTGAATTTATGAAAATAAATTAGAATTGAGTTGCCTAATTATATTATATGGTTTAGGGTAAATTATAGTTAGGTAGGACAGATAATATAAACTAATAAAGAATATCTATACAACAAACAAAGTGATAATTTGCCATGTAATAGAACAAGTTTACATCTAAACTACAAAAACATTATAATTATTTTACTTTAAAAAAAAAAAAAAAAATCAACTTTTGAGAATATTAGTATCAAAGATGTTCAGTACGGATTCATCAAATCTTGAGTTCAAATCTTGATTAACTTCATCCAAAGCCTTGTTATAGATAACTACTCAATAGTAGTCTTCGACACTTTCTAGGATAGCTTTGTCTTGATGTGTCATTCTTTTGGTAACTCTATGCTTTTTGAGGATGATGTGTGATGTCCAAATCATTCATCATTTCAGTTTCTCGATTGAAAAACATGTAAGACATTGCCACTCTCCACTCGCTTCGTCTGCAAAACTTCTACTGTTCTTTTAATGAGTAATGAGGCTTGTCACAAATTTCTGTCTGGAGCTTGGTACTTAATGGTAGTGTGATGGAGAAAATGTCAGCTGTGGTGTACATAGACAAAATGAAATCTGTATTGTGTATAGAATCATGCAGGAACTTTGCTTTTGATCACAAACTAATGTCTTCCCACTCTGAAATTAAACTTAAAGCCTCCACAATAGGAACAAATCCACCTTGAAACTGTAAAATGGCATCAGTAACTTCACTAAAAAAGCTCAGTGACTTTAATTGATTTGTTCTCTTACTCATTTTGGACATTTAAAAAAATATATAACAAAATTAGCTTATCATGTTTGTTGATACCAATATCCAAAAAGAAAATCTCAAGCTATTGAACGTAAGCAAAAACACCACTTTATTAGAATGAAACACAGACAACTGGCGACAAACGACTGATGTAGGCATTGACCTTTAGTGGTAAAAACAATATTCTATAGTACATGAAGTTTTATTTTTAATTTAAATCTTTCACATGTTCATTTGCTTATTATATAAAATAAACCTGTGTTAGTTTGGATACCAGTGTTATATTTTTGTTTATTACAGTCATGACAAACAACACATAGAATATTCTCGATCGCTTTTATTTTTTTCCTTTATAATGTTCAACTCTGCTCAACGTGTGTGTGTGTGGGGGGGGGGGGAGGGGGCTGATTGGTCCCTTCAAACGCCAATTAGGGGTTACCAGGGATGTAATTAATTGAATAGGAAATTAGCTTAAAGCAGATTTCCTATGCAGTTTGTTATAAACATACTCATAGAAAAAAAAATGTAAATTACCAAACACTTTCTGTCAAACCATTCCGATTCCTGCAAATTCACAAAAAGAAAAAATGCACATTTTAACTAATAAACAATTTCATTTCTGTAGTTAATGCAATTTCTTTTACAAAGTTTATTTATTCAAATATTTGTTGAGGTCAGGTTGTGGAAAATTTGCATAAGTGCTGATGGCTAGAATAAATTGTTTGTTGAAAAAAGACTAAATGACGATTTAAATTGATTCCTAATTAAAATAAAATGAATATTTGGTAATTTTAATCGCTCAGTGAACAAATATTGATACTTTAAAAGGATTTTCATACTGCTATTTTCTAGGTATCTGAAATTGGATATATTTAATGCTATGTTCACATTTTCCAAATTATGCTATTTGTTTCAATTTAAGCACTTTAAATTCCTAGCATTTGTAAAATCCAAACCTCAAATATATTTGGCAAAAAATCATAATTTCTTGGCGGAAAAAATTTCTTTGAAGTCAGACTAAACTGACCAGTTAAAAATTTTAGTTTCCCAAAAGGTTTCCAGTTTGTAAAGTTCAACAAAATTGAACATTTACACACAATGATTTTGTTAAAGTTCAACAAAATTGAACTTTAACAAAATCATTTTGTAAAGTCATAGTTAACTAATATTAGTTTTGAACTGTTTTATATTATGCTAACAATCTTTTTACTTTTCCAGAAGGAAAACAAAGGTGTTGAGGAACCATTTTTTTACTTGGCAAATGAGTGGCATAAAATGTACTTGGAAAAGATGGAAACCTTCAAAACCATTTCTTGAAGTAATTAAAACACAGAAAGTAAACAATATATACTGTATCTAGTCATATGAAAATTAAATGTTTTCATAGAAATTATGAAATTATCTTATAATTTTTCAGACTAAGAATTGTTTACTTGGTGCTTGTTTCAGAATTTTACAGCAAAGTATTTTGTAAAGAATAGAAAATGATTCAAGAAAAAATTCTCCATTTGCTATAATTTTTTTTAAGAAATAAGAAAACTGTTGAAAATAAAATTTGCCTGAAGTGTCCAGCATTATCCAGGCTAACAGCTGGTACAGTGTCCCTAAGTACAACTCAGTTCAAAATTGTTCAGTTGATTGCAAGTTACGAGATTGACTACCTTAAACTCTACCTTTGATTTCACAACCATAACAGTAATCAAGTAAGTAATCACAATCCATTAATCAAAAAAAAAATCGATAGAAAAACACCCAGCTCTAATTGTCATGTAGCCAGCAACCTTCCACTTCTTTTGAAGATCTAGTGTGCAGAATTTCATCAAGATCGAAATAAAACTGTAGAATAGTACTGTGCTGTTCAAGTTATAACTCTTACAATAAATTTCAACATACACCTTAAAGGATGAAAAAGGTGGTTTTGATCAACAGTTTGGAGATCTAATGAAATTTTTTCTATCAAGATTGGAATAAAACTAGCTTCCTAAGAAAACGTGCATACCCAAGGACACTCTTCTGTATAGATGGTCACTTTTATTCTAAAAACGCTCATCTAGAAGACTTGAAGGTACACAATTCTATATAATATCAATAATTTATGCCATTCTAAATGCCTTTAAAGAAAATAAATAAGATTGATTAGAAAAATCCTGCAATTACTTCAGCTAGTATTAAATAAAAGTATTAAGTTTAAAATTGTTTTATTCATTAATAACCAAAACTGGTTGAAAATGGGACAGCTTGCTTAGTAGTAGTAATTAGATTATAAACTGGCCACATTTTTGTAATTTTCAAAAATGGTAAAATTAAAATAATTTTTAAAAGGAAACTGAAAGTAATTATAGTTATAGTATTAAGTAAAAACTGCTTTGCTCCAAATTATACTTGCTAAAAAAAATTGCATAAGTTATAAATGTATAAATTTGAACCACTTCCTTTAAGGTATCAGGTTGAAATTTAGGGCTCTACCTAGAAGAAATAAAGTTAACATCAAAGATATGACTTATTGAATGCTTCAGGAAAAACAAGCCTACTCATCTACACATCAATGACCTGCAGTCTCTCTTGCAACAGTTTTTTGGGCTAATGGTAGGTATCTTGAAGGGTTTTTCCCAGTCCAAGGCACAAATGCAGGGCAGTTTCTCCTTGGAAAATTGTCCCATGATGCCTCTCGCTCGTCGATGCCTAAACATGCCACAATGAAGTTCAGGAACAGTATATCTGTGTTACTTTGAACCAAAAAATCTTCAAAACAAACCAACAAATTCGACGATTAAATTAATGAAAGTAAGGTTCACTGATTCTGCTTTTCCTACAAAACAAATGTGTTGCAAAAGTATTAAAAAATAATATGAGTGATTTGTCATGAAAGAATGCATCTGTCTTAAGATTTCAAATAAAATCAATTCAATAGAAAAATTAACATCAGTATCACACACACACACTACCAGAAAATAATTAAAAACCAAATCATTGCTATGGCTTTAAAATGGTAAACTGAAGTAATACATACACGGGCATTTTCAGTTCACCCTACGCTCCTTTCTCTGATACAATAAATTTGTTTTTTACTTGGTGTTTTTCAAGCCTACACCACCTTGCCAATAAAGACTGCACAGCAATTTATGTAGTCCATAACCATGACTATAAAATGCTGCAACTCATCTACATATCAAACAAATGTCTGCATCAGTACTTATGCCACAATCTTGGAGATATTCTTTAGAACTGTTCAAACCAAATTGGTCAGCTAATAACAACTATAAGCACAGGCAATATCACATACATAAAGGGTCTAAAAAGTTGCAGTCTAACTTACAACCTGCTTAGACTATGAACTAGAGTAATTATCCTGTCAAAAAGTTCTACATATTTCATTATCTTTCTAAAAATGTACATTAAAAGATGGTAAAACAATAGTTGATTCTCAAAAAATATTATTAGTTCCAACAATTTATCAATAGTGTAAACCATCTTCGCTTTTCTGCTATGAAGTAAGTAACGAATTCATTTATAGATTATTAATTTTCTTAACATAAAACATCCTTTATGTGTGGTATCAATTGAGCTAACAAGAATATTTTTAAGCATGTTTAAAATATTTTTTTTCTTTTTTTTTTCAATGTATAATATAGTATTTGCAATATTATCTTGTCTCTTCTTGTATCAGGTTTTCAACACACTGGCAATTAATGTATTTTAAGTTATAGTTAACATTTGGCAACAAATGCACTATTCGAGCCTGGCAATATTTGGCAACTCATTATTTTGGAACTAAAGTAAAGCAGATGAAAACTAATTATGGTTGCAATAAAATTGTTAAAAAGTACGATTAAAGAGGGTCATAATTTATAGGCATTTATTTTTTAAACATAAGTCAAGGAAACTTATCTCCCAAAAAATCACAAGGTCTTTTTATAGTGCATCCGTTAAATGCACTATAATGACCAGCAATTATTTCTAAGTATTCATCTGAAATGTTGTTGAAAAAACAAATGAAATTACCCGTCTCCAAAATGATCCCCGCAAACTTGGATCCAATTCTTTTTTGTTTCTGTCACGTCAGAACGTTTAATAGCTATAAGCCATCTCTTCCGTCTGAGTATGCTCAGGTAGATTTTCCCATAGAGTATTTTCCATTCCATACCTTCTTTAGAACGGCTGATAGCTACTACTACTATTTGAAACCAACATAAAATTGAAGTAGAGCTCTGATATTTTCAGCATGAGTAGTTTTGGCCTTCTAATTGTTTACATGTCAAACAGAATGTTAAAATTTTAATTAGTTCTTTATTAATTAATTTTTTTATTATTTTTTTTTTTACAAAGCGACTTCAAACAGAGATACAGCTCCAAAATTTTCCACATAAGTAGTCTTGGACTTCTAATTGTAGTTTTAAAAAACAGAATTTTAAAATTTTGATGTTTTTTTTCAATTAATTTTCTTAATTAAATTTTTTTTTACAAAACGACTTCTAATAGGGCTACAGCTCTGAAATATTCAACATAAGTAGTTTTGTCCTTGTGATTGGACTTTTGAAAAACAGCATTATAAATATTTATTTAGTTTTTTTTTTTAATTAATTAATAAATATATGTTACAAAACGATTTGTAATAGGGCTACAGCTCCGAAATTTTCAACATAACTAGTTTTTGCCTTTTGATTAGACTTTTGAAAAACGAAATTTTAAATTTTTACTTTGTTCTCTTTTAATTAATTTTATTAATTAAATAATAAACATTTTACAAAACGACTACTAATGCGGCAACAGCTCTGAAATGTTCAACATAAGTAGTTTTGGCTTTCTAATTGAACTTTAGAAAAACAAAATTTAAAATTTTGTTTAGTTCGCTATTAATTAATTTTCTTTAATTAATTAATATATATTTTACAAAATGATTTCAAATAGGGCTATAGCTCTGAAATTTTCAACATAAGTAGTTTTGGCCTCTAATTTGGCTTTCCGCAAACACGTGTTAAAATAATCTTAAAATGGTGTTGTATTATTGTATTAACAGGGAATTTTTTTTTTTTTTTCGACAAGGGAGAGGCTTCCAATATTAATGCTTTACGTAACAATTAGATTTTAGTGAGTGAAACGAGCTTATGCTTACGCAGCAATGAATCTTTCAGCGAGCGAAGCGAGCCTTAGTAAAAGTTGCTTTTCACGAAGATGTCGATTTTTAACATTGATTAATTTACGGATATGTGGGGGGGGGGGGGGGGGGATATAAATTTTGTCGATGATTTCTTTTGTGTTCGAGGAGTTGTAGTGAGCATTTTTGATGGTATAGTGGTGAGATCATCATTAAGTGCATTTTAAGATTCAAGGTGTTATCAATAATGGTTGGCAGAGAGTGCGAGTATATGTTCCACAATGTTGCTAAAGGTATTCCAGTTGGCATTAAAAGTATGATTAGCAGTTGGAATGGGGAGACTTGCTTCAAAATCCGTGAGAATGGAGTTGTGGTCAGACGAGAGTTCAGGGCCTTATAGTTGAAGGGAAAATCCCTAAGAAGGATGAGATCAATGGTATTAGCAGTATTATGCCAAAATCGAGTTGGGGAATATGGAGCCACAATGAGAAATGACTTTATACTCTTTCTGACCGATTAGAACATTTAATGACACAATATACTTGCGGCATTTTGAGCTGCCTAATTTTGCTTTCTTCTGCTGATGCAGAAAGACGTAAAAATTTGTATGTATATATTTTTTTGGCATATTTGTCTTAAAAGATGAATATAATTCTTGCGAAATTCTAAATAGTGTTTGTTTGGTTTATATATTAGTTGGTTGGTTGGTTGGTTGAACCCCCGAGGAGAGGGTGAAAAAAGGAAGGACTTGTGACTAAGCACCTGCCTCCGCGTACATATGTAAGAGTACCAACTACAAAAGACTTCTAGAAAAACTGAAGTAGAGCAAAAAAAAAAAAAACTAGGGGAACATAGAGAGAATGGCACGACCCACTCTTGGAGATTGGAAATTCGTAGTTGAGATGACGTCGTTTATCGAAGAGACGGAAGAGGGAGAAAGGCCGAGGAGAGGAAAGAGTAGAGAGCGTTGAACACTGAAACGGTTACATTGCAGTAATCTGTGTGAGAGGTTTTCGATTGACTTACAAGAAATACAAAGAGGCGAAGGAGCCAAACCGATTTTGTGTAAGATGCTGTTTAACGGAAATGAATTGGCAAGAATGCGCAAGATCTTAGTCTCTAAATGTCTAGAAGGGACCCAATCAAAGAATGGCCGCTCGAGAGTTTGTTTTGAGAAGCGATGAAAGTAAGTCGAAGAAGCCCACGACTCGTTAAATTCTGTTGAAAGTCGTGATTTAATGTAGCGTTTAACGTCTTGGAAGTCTACAATAGGGATAACTGGCAGAGAGGGATTAGACGTAGCCTGAACTGCTAACTTGTCTGCCACCTCGTTAAGGGGGATACCAGAATGGGCATTGCACCATACGAGAATGGTGGGCGATGTCACAGAGAAACGATGTAAGAGATGGATAGTTTCATCAATTAGGGAACCTCTTTTTGCACGACCAGTTTTAATCGCTTCCACTACCCCCTTGTTGTCGATGAGGATTACAACTGGACCCTCTTTCAAAAGAAATTTAAAAAGGTAAAACAGAGCCGCAGTCTCTGCCGTGAAGATTGAGGAAAGAGATGGGAGCCGAATAGAGCGGGTGGTAGACGAATCCGAATTGGAAATTCCAAAACCCACCCCACCGTTATTCTTGGATCCGTCTGTAGCCCAAAATTCATAATCTGTGAAGCGTTCCCGAAGAGAAAGATAAGAAGCCGAGATAAGCTGGGGAAATTTAGACTTGCTGCTTGGAAAAAAGTCTGTGAGGCACAGAAGTTTATGAGAGGTGGAAGGATGAGGGGGTAGGCTCAGGCGAACCACGTTGTGTTCCAGGGAAAAAGCCTTAGCCGTGTCCATAACCACAGACGAAATATGGAGTTTGTTCAGACAAGTTTCGAGAAAGTTCGACTTTTGTTGTTGAGAGATGACTTTAAGGAAGTGGGAGATCTGAGCCCATTTGGCCCGCATACGATAAGGAGGAATCTCCACTAATTTCCGTATAACTTCATTTGGGGCACAAATGAACACACCCAGGGCGAATCGAATAGCTGAATTCTCAACTACTTCATACATCCGTAGGATAGAGTTGCTCTCTTTGAATCGAAGTGAGTTTGCGTAATCCAAGCGGGGAAGGAGGACCTGGGAAATGACGTGGGTGATCTGTTTGGATTTTAATCCAGTTCTTCTATTACTAATGAATTTAATTATGTTAAGAAATTTTTTTGCCTTTGCACAGCTTGAGATCGCGTGTGCCTTCCATTTGAAATTGTCTTGAAAGATCAAGCCCAGGATCTTTGTTTGAGTGACCCACGGGATGGGGGCCCCTCCGATATTACACGGCGATGAAAGTTTCACACGTTTGGGAGACAGATCCAAAAGCGACGATTTTTCAACCGCAAAAGAGATTTTCCATTTCAAGGCCCACGACTGTATCTCAAGTATGCGGTCTGTTGGATGTTACCAATGCATTCTTCAGCAGAGGAACCAGGAATAATGATGGAGATATCGTCAGCGTAAATAAAAGGATGAGAGTGAGTCGGGATGGATTCAAAAAGATCCATCATGTAAACATTAAAGAGAAACGGGGAAAGGATTGAGCCCTGCGGCTAGCAAGATATGACAAAAGGGTCCGAAAGGATTCCTCTCCATCTAACTTGAAAAGGTCGTTCGAAAACAAAATCCTGCAGTAGGAAAAGAAGGCAATCTTCCAGCCCAGCCAAGTGCAGTTTCTCCACGAGACCCTGCACCCAAACTCCGTCATAAGCACCCTTTATATCCAATGACAAGATTGTAACCCATTTCTTCTCTGTTCTTAGGGAGTCAATAAGGAAAACCATTTTCTGAAGACAATCTGTGGCCGAACGCCCTGGGAGGAATCCAAACATATTGGGATGGAATAACTTTCTTTTCTGAGCAAACCAAGAGAGACGAAAAAGAATCATGCGTTCTAAAATTTTGCTTATAACAGGAATAAGAGCGATGGGACGGTAACTTGCCACTGAGTGAGACGGTTTTTTGGGTTTTTGGATAGGGACAATGATGGTTCTTTTCCAAGGAGCAGGATAACAGAGCGAGGAGAGACAAGAGTTATAAATCTCCAGCAGCTTTAGAAGAGCGGAAAGGGGGAGGGTTTTAAATGCCTTAGCCGAGATACCATCGCAGCCCGGTGTTGAGGACCTTTGGAGAGCGATAGCTCTTTTAAGCTCAGACAGTGAGAACTTCGGAAAAGAGGGAGAAATCCCTCCGCCAGGTGGAATGGGCCGTCTCAAAGCAATAAGAGGAGATTTTTTAAGTAAACCCTTACCAAGCATATTAGCTTGCCGATACGGACAGGTGACCTGGTTGTTGCTTTCTAGGAAAAAGAAGTTGCTGTCAGGTTTGTTGGGGAAGAGATAGTTGTTGATGCTGTGCACTAAGCCAAAGAGCTTTTTAGGGCAGGAGATCGCGCAGATTTTGGTACCCCAGAAAGAACGTTTAGCTGCAAGAATAACTTTTTTGAAGATAGACGCTTGTTTCTTATACTCATCCCAATCAACTCTGCAGAGTGATCTACGTGCTCTCCTAAAAGCTCTATTCTTTATCTTCTTTGCTCTAGAACAGGCTCGATTCCACCAAGAGAGAAGACTGTGTTCTTTAGCAGAAGGAACAAGGGAAGAATTGGACCTAACAGCCCGCGAGATGGATTTCTGAAATCGGGAAGCGATAATGTTAACTTCAGCCCCAGACGACTGTGTCACGGGGGGAAGGACTTGAAAGACATCTTCAATGGAAGAAGCAAAAGCCGTCCAATTTGTATAAGCTTTGAGGTTCCCGACACGGGGAGGGCCTTTAGCCTTAAAGTCGCAATAAATGGGGAAATGGTCGCTTGTGCCCTTTTCAGTGGCTTTTCCCCATGAAAGACGAAAGAAAAAAGAGGGGGACACAAAGATTAGGTCTAAAACACTACCAGAGGAGGCTGAGCTTTCTCTTGTGACGGTGCCATGATTGAGGAGAATAAGTGGATTACAATCCACCCATTTAGCTAATTCATTGCCACTTGGAGTTGAGATGGAGTCACCGAAGCAACGACTCCTTGCGTTAAAATCCCCACAGAAAAAACAGGGGTTGAAAACAGCGCTGGAAAGAAGTAGGAGATCGCCAGAGGAGAGGAGGCCCGATGTCCTATGAACATTAACGATTTGAAAAATATGATTGTCAAAGGCCACTCTAATACACAGTATTTCCATTGTGGTCGAGCTCACAAAGGATGGCAAGAGCCACACCGGAAGATTATTTTTCACCAAAATAGCCAGGCCACCACCTCTAATCCTGCCAGCTCTAGGTTTACTGAAAAAAATATAGTCTTTCAGGTGAAGAAGAGAACTGGCGTCGTCCACCCAGGTCTCTTGAAGGCAGATGATATGAGGATCAAGGTGTTGAACAAGAAAATGAAAAGAGGTGAGATTCGAAGCAATACTCCTATAGTTCCAAGACATAAGGAACACCATACTGAGATGAATAGAAAGAAGAAAAAAGATGCTACAAAAAACGTAAGGGAGGAAACAAACTCCCTGGGCAAGATTAACATCTATAGTGATACTAAAAAGTAACATTGGCTAAGTCCCTGTCTGGAAGGGACCCGGGTCCAGCACAGGGAGAGGACTATCAGGGAAGTTCAGTTCGTTTAATGAAACCTCGTTGATTCCTCTGCTAGGACTGAAGCCAGGTTTAGCTAATTCAAGTTCTTCTCTGAGGCGCTTGATTTCTTGAACAAGATTGAGGTTCAGATTTTGAAGATCCGAGATTTGTTTAAATAGAATAGAGGAATCTGAGGCTCTTTCAGGATTTTGAATAGGGACACAATTTAATATTACTATCTGTTTCAAATCTTCGACGACTTTTTTTAAATCTTCAACTTCATTCCTTAGACTAGCAAGGGAGTCTTGATTAGGGAGGGGGGGAAACTCGGAGGAGGACCAAGCCGGCGGTGGTGATCCACTTTGAGAGTGAACTTTGTTCCCCGATTGAATTGGGCCTCTTAGACTGGAACTATTGATCTTCGATTTTTCTTTTATGTAGATTGGGCAGGACGAACTGGTGGCTTCGTGGTCAGCACTACCACAACGGAAGCAAGCAAGGTCCCTCACACACTCCTCGGAAGGTGGATGTCTGTCTCCACAAGATTTACATCTATCTTTATTAGTGCATGATCGTTGAAAATGTCCGAATCTTAAACACTTGTGGCAAATTTTGGGGGATTCCACGAAGGGAGTAGTTTTATAAATTATTCCAAATAGGGAGATATTCTGACGGGTGACTCGACCTAGCTCTTTCACTAACACGATAGGAATGGGGGAATCCGAACCTTTTTTTGTGAATCTGACAATTTGTGAAAAGTGTACACCTGCCTCTTCGAGTTCGATAGCGATATCTTCAAGAGGTACATCCGGGTCGATCCCTCGGATCAGGAATTTTGTTACAATAGTATCTTCTATTAAATGCCACGAGACAGGCACAACTCCGATCTTATCCACTGAGTCAAGCCTATGAACCGTTTCTAGGTTTTTGATCACTAACAACAACTTATTTTGTCTCGTTACAGACAAAACATCATTAACTCCTTTTATGCTTGAGAAAGTATCCCTAATGAGAAGTGGTTTTGAGGTCGGGATAAATCCAGAATCATGGGTCGCTGAGAAGATTACCCGGACTTCCGAGAAACCATTGGAAAAAGCGTAATTCGCTTTTTCGATGTTCGAAATGTTCGCCGCGTAAACTCTATCGCTGAGTCGTGCTTCTTTTGGGGTAAGAAAAAAATCTTCCTCTGAATCTTCGCGGGAACGCTTGAGCGACTCCTGCATTATCACCGTGGAACACCCTCTTCTCGGGGGCGTTCCCGAAAATGAACACAACAACCGTAAAGTCTGATACACAACAGTAGAAGACGTAAATAAAACTTAAGCAGCCCAACCGGACTGGAAAAGGACAGGAAACCGCAGTATGAAGTTCAAAAAGCTCTAGAAGCCACAGGAAGAACAACCGCAACCAACCATCAATTAAGTTGTTCAAAAAAAAAGGTTTATATATTATTTCTTATTTGACCCCCAGCATAGTATTGCCAGAATTTCTGAGCAAGGAGTGTCACAGATTGTGACTTATGACGTTATATAAGCAATAT
The DNA here is from genome assembly GCA_963978545.1 of Linyphia triangularis. Taxonomy (NCBI): domain Eukaryota; kingdom Metazoa; phylum Arthropoda; class Arachnida; order Araneae; family Linyphiidae; genus Linyphia; species Linyphia triangularis. The sequence goes on along the minus strand of OZ021723.1, from coordinate 31,916,088 downwards.
TTTATTTAATTCAAAACAAGAACTTTTTATAGTTAATGTTTTACTTTTCTTTAGCCTTTTATGAAATATTATAATTCGCATTTTTCTCCACCTCTGAAAATTCCATTTGGCAGTCAGTCTTTTCAATAATTTACCAGCATAGCTACAGCACAACTTCTTGATACTTAAAAATGACAACACAACATCATAACATCCACGTAAAAGTTAGTTTTGTTTCTTGAACGTTGAATATGTATTGATGGTTATGCGGTTTTTTGTTCGTATTTCACAATAAAATACTCTTATTGATTATAGAAGTGAAATATACAGTTTCCTTTCACCTATAATAATGGTAAGATATGATTACGGTCTCTCTAGTTTGCATTTTAAGATTCCAAGCTGGCTGGCGAGTTCGATTATTTAGCTTCAATTTTTCCTTGAATATTTATAAACAAGTTACATTAGTGTTTCATTCATCAGAAGTAGAAAAAACAGCTTTGAATTATTACTCAATTTTCCTGAACTTTCAACTGCGGTGTGGATTTAGGTCCGTGGCGATTAATGTAGCAGCCGCCCATTTTTTTTTTTTTTTTTTTAAATTTTATTAAGGGAAATGACTATGGTTGTCTTAACTTAGCGCTGGTTTATGTAAACAACTCTTGGTGCAGAATCTTCACTGGAATTTAAATCTTCTGCCGTTATGTTTCTCTTTAATACTATTATGCTATAAAGCTTATGTTGAGGCAAGACTTCCGAATCAAGTGCAGATACTGCGCCAAGAGTTGTGTACATAAAACCGTTTTTTTAGACCAGTGGTTAACAAGCAGCGTTTTGCGAGCCACATGCCTCTGGAGGGAGGCTCTGTGGCAAATCGATTTTGACTTTGTGTAGAGAGTCGGTCATATTGATGCAGCGCTGTTTCCTAACAACATGGTTCTGGAAGAAACAAAAAATTGGCTCTCAAAAGAAACCTTTAATCAGTGGCTGCTCATGAAGTACAGGTGGACTGTATCTAAATTTATTTGTTCATATCTAAAATTACATGTTTTACAATTTTTTAAAATGAAGATCCAATTTCTACGATAAGTTTATAAAAAAATCCAATATACAAAAATTTCTTGCCTCAATACTCAATTTACAAGAAAACCCCACGCTTCCAATCAAAGTAATCTTCCTCCAAACAGCAGCCATGTGTTTCTGAATAGCGTTTCGACTGTGACTTTGCCATGATTACCAATGGAACCCAATAGAGCTTTTCCCTCCATGTAATGTGCAAAGAGACAGCCATTTCAAAACTTTTTTAACTTCAAGTGTTCGTGAAAATACGATGAACTGATTGGCTCTTTTGAATCAACGTGGGTGAGTTTGGATGGTAGGGGAACAGGTGCTACATCTCAGCCATTGAGCTAAAGAATACAGAACTGGATTGCTGACTGAGTGTGCCGAAACCGAATCGCACCCTTTCGTAATTGTGTGAGTGCATTAAGGCAAAAGCAGAGAGTACTTTTCTCCTTCCCGTAGCTTCATGCATTGATCATTATGGGTGAAGTTTTGGCTCTTCACTTACAATCAGCAAATTTTATACAGAAACATTTTTTTTTTTTTTTTGGAGTAGAATTCTTTGATCCAAAGCCAAGATATTAAGATCTTATTTTTATTGGAAATAATACTGTTTATACAAGAATGAAAATGTGCCAAATCAAGCAAAATAGAAATTTAGGTTACAGGATTAAATTTATTTGCCATGTTTACTAGATAGAAATTATTTTATGGATATTTGGGAAATTGTGCTTGCTGTTTTAAAATTGATTAAGTTTTATAGCATTACACAGATGTCTACTAGATGGTAACAAATTGAGGTTTGCTCTTTATAATTATCTAATTATCATTTAAAAAATTTATTATTTACTTTGAATTTATTACATAATTTTAAAGCTAAAAATGTTTGTTAGTGTAAAATCTTTGCTGTTAATAATGTGTAAGTAGTTAAATAAATCTATTTAATTTGTATTTTAGCCTCTAAAACTTGATGTCAAGCATATTTTATCACGTTCGGATAGAGTCAAATCTGTTGATCTACATCCAACTGAACCTTGGATGTTAGTCAGTATTTATAATGGAAATGTTCATATATGGAACTGGGACACACAGGTTAGTAGTTTCTAATTTAAATCATGTTAAGCATTGCCACAATTATTCTGTAGGGCACCGAGTAAATGTCTAATTAATGTTTAGCCAAGATTATTTATTCAATAGTGGTTTTTCACTATTTTCAAAATATTATTATGCATTTTCTTCTCAGAATGTTGACACAGAATTTAAAAAAATCATTTGTTTTAATCTTCACCAAATTTTAATACAGCAGTAATAATTCCTAAACAATCTCAAACCAGACCTTCAGTCAACAGAAATCAATAGCAGAAAAACTCAACTTTCCAGCTTTTCTAAAATTCCAGACTGCAATTACTCAAAGAGGCAATCCCAAACTTAGATTCGTCATCACATGAGCTTTTTTAGGTTGGCGACTTTTCCTAACCAACTCAATCAAAATATGTCCTAATCCCTGTCATTATTTCAATGCTTGTATAATTCCACTTCTAAATTTGAGTTTTTTCATTGATAAGATGCTATTTCTAAAATTGCTTGCTAAGTAGTTTGATAATTTACTAAATATTTACATTGTTTACTTACACAATTTTGTTTGCAACGATATAGTACAATACTTGAATTTTTATTATTAGTTTTTAGTGTGTCATCGAAATATTTTTATGTTTGATAATTATTTTCTTCATTCCATCCAGACAATAGTGAAAGTGTTTGAAGTTTGTGACTTGCCTGTAAGAGCAGCTAAATTTATTCCTAGAAAGAATTGGGTTATTACAGGATCTGTAAGTTTTTGTATTGCATTTTCTGATTTCTCTTTTTTACCTGTTATTTTAAAATGACATATCACTATTCCCAGAGTTCATCCCAGAAATGAAAAAGGGCAGGGTGCTATTTTCCAAAAAAAGGGCACTTCCTGTTTACGAGGGCACTTTTATGGCAAATTGCAGAAATACGCCTTTTCTGCCACAATTTCAATATTGTTAAACTTTTCTACCACGATAGATAATTTTCAATATTCTGAAAAAAAAATTATAATGCAAAAATCTGTGAATCAAAAACTCGCTCAGAAACTTAAAAGATATCAAAATACTGATAAAATACTTCAGTCCTAATTCTTTTTGAAATTATTGAAAAACTGGGACTGAGAAAATTATCAAAATTAAAGTGCAATATACACAGTAAAATTTTCATCAAATAGTAATATTTATAAAATTATCAATTTATAATACAGTGAAATTAAGATAACAATGTTTTAGTATAATGAAAATGTGTTAAGATAAGAACTTTTCACTCTTTCAAAATTTTCTAAAGTTTGAATGAATCAACCTTAAACTTCATCTCTTAGTTTTGCTATTGTCAGATAGAGAGTAGAGTTTCTCTAAATTTAACATTATTCATTGTGGGATATCACAAGGAGTATTCCGACTAAAGAACTTGGACTATGTCCTGAAATTTTTGCATTTTTTTAGTTTCAAAATCGGATCAAATTTAACGTCAAAACGGCGATTTTTTTTGCTGTGCATGCCGCTATTATGTAAGCTATAATAGAAGTTTTATTTTTTTAAAAATCGGAAATAATCTGGGATTTTGGTTGCATTCCTGTTATGTTTAATTTTAAATATGAAACGGATGTTAGAAATTAATTGGTAACAGGCAAATTACCAAAAACACCCCCTAAATTTAACAGGAGGACATCGCGATTATGCGTGTCCAAACGGAAATATTCTTTTTAAATTCTTAGTGTAAACATTTGATAGTTATAAACCTTTAACTATATTATTCAAGTCTTTCAAGTTCCTTTCTTCACTATTTTGAAGGAGGCATGGTAAAAATCCAGCGAAATACACTTAATCAAAACGCGTACGAAATGGCCATCGGAGTTTACTAATGTGCACTTGGGAAATATTAAGACGGCGCCCTACAATCCACCTATTAATGAAGCACGTTATATAGACATCTACTCAATGGTTTTAGTCCCTGATATATATGTTGCGCGTTTGAACATGAATGCGCATGCGCGACAGCCGATTTCAGTAGGGGTGATCCACATATTGCGTACTGTTGGGAGGGAGAAAAACGAAAGTTTTTCGAATTCTTTCAGGATGAAATTTTTTCTGAAAAAGGGCAGGCAGGGCGCGCCGCCCCTCGAAAAATGCCTAGGAGGAACTCTGCTATTCCTGCCAATTGAAATTCATATTTTTTGTTATCCATGTAAAATTTTACTTGATTTTGAATCTGTTAGGAGTCATATGCATCTTATAAATGCTATAATAAACGTGTGCTTTTAGCTTAGTACAAGTATACAATTTTTCAGTTTCCAGTCACCTTACATTTATAATGAGGAATTCAAAATTGTAGTTCTAAAGATTACTAAAGTTTTCACATTTCAAACAGAAATCTTCTTATGCAAGAATACATCTCTTAAGTATGTCTTAAGACATTGATAACCCCTAAAATGCTCTTCATTGACCCTCTGGATAAAGGAAATCACAATCTTGAAACACAAGATTTATTCATTGCACTAAATTTGTCATTTGAAATTAATTTCTTACATTAGACACTTAACAATTAATTTATTATTTTAACCCGGTGGAAGGCACGCAGTGAAAAGTTGCACTAGTAGGTGTGTGGGGTATCTCATACCCCATCTCTTCAAATTCATTATCTAGGGGCTGACTAATTGGTATAGTGGTTAACGTGCTAGCTTCTAGATCGCTAGGTTGTGGGTTCAAGTCCTGTGTTAGGTATGGGTGTTTGTAAATGTATGTTGGCTTGTCAAAATAACAAATGTTTCGGCGTATTATAGCCATCGTGTTGCTGACAGTGCCAGCCAATCTGAAAACAATCAACCATTATCTAGGGCTTTGATGACAATATTTATATTACAAATAAAATAAATGTCATACTTTCAAATATGCATTGTAATTTATCACCAATTTTGATACAAATATGTTTGTAAATACTATGACCATTGTTATTATTGTGTTATTAAATAACATTTTTCAACTTCTTAATGGATCAGTTACATTCCTAGCTTTCTTGATAAGCCTGCAAAGATGAGTTAATGTTGTTATGTGAGTGGACTCTCACATTTTGAAGAAATTTGTTCTTACTCTGAATGGTTTCGCAGTCTTTGCCTATTATGGGCTTCTCCTCATTTTAACTAAATCTCTTTATTAATATAATTGTATTCAGTGTCTGTTATGTTTACTAAAAATGTCTCAATGTGCAATTTCTTCATTTTCGAAGATACTATCTTCATCGCTTTCAATTGCTCCCAGTAAATTCTGTCAACTTTTCATTTCTTTTACATACGGACTCACTTTTTTTGCTATTTTTATGATATAATTAAAAAAAATTTGAATAATATTGTAGTCGCAGTTACTTAGGATGTTAATATACCAAATATGTCTGAGTTCTGGGTCCTCGATTAGGGAAAAGTCTCACGCGCATATGACCGACCCCAACCAACCGGAAATTCCTTATGACACCCTTTCTAAAAACAGGTGTGACTTCAAACTGGTCCTGAAGATCTAAGATGGTGACAAACTCAGCTATACACAATATCAGTACATTCTTGTGAGAAAATTTTAAATTATTTCACTTTTTCTGAGGGGTGTATCCTACCCCACGCTCCTTCTGCCGGGTTAATTGTAACTGAAAAAACTGAAGAAAAATTTAAATAAATAAAGTTATATTAAATATAAAAAAAATACATTGCATATCTCTAAAGTTATTCATTGATGGCCAAGTACAAATATTAATGTGTAATACATGGCCATTCTCAACATATAGTTTTAGAAAACCAAACAAAAAACATTCAATTGTAGATTTCAGCTTAAGTAGTGTTTCAATGTACTTTTTAAGCATTAAAAATATAATTCAAAGTAAGATTTTTATTGTAGTGCAATTTTTATTTAGTACTAAGGACAAATTTTTATGCCATTATAAATTAAATATGCTAAACTAATATGTTAATGTCATTTGACTTAAATAGATCATTATTATTTTTATATTTTTAACAATCTTTATTTTTATGTAATTGAAACACAATTTAAGTTTTGTTTGAAATGTTTATAGGATGATGGCCAATTGCGAGTCTTTAACTACAACACCTTGGAGCGTATGCATATTGTTGAAGCCCATGCTGACTACATTCGAAGCATTGCTATACATCCAACACAGCCTTTAGTGCTTACATCAAGTGGTGTGTAAAATCCCAATCTTTTTCAAGTAATATAAATGTACCATTAAAGTTAGATTTTTGACTAGTTCAACAATATTCTTTTCAATATCAGGTGTCCCTAACAGGCATTTGTTTATGTTTTTCTTAATGTGACAGTTTTTGTAAGGAAAATAATATAATTATTTCTTTAGCATGCAAACAATTTGAATGGTTCTTTAAATGATTACAAATAAGCATGCTGTTCCACAGAATTGAATTTCTTATTATTCTACAACACAGGTGCAATTTACACTTATTCTGTAATGTGGATTTCCATCTTTTCAAATATACATAAATTTTTTCTTCTTTTTTCAAAAGTATAAAGAATAATAATCTAGATTGCAATTGATCAAGCAACAATGAACACAAAATGGTTTTCGAAGACAAAAAGAATTAATCGAATAACTCTCTGTGTATAAGTAAATTAGTTCTGGTTTCATACTTAAAAAATTGCTAAATAAAATTTCCACCTGCTCGTTTTTTAAATATTTATAGTTATTCCATGTAATAAGACCAGGGGTGTAGTGGGTCCGGTATGCTATTTATCCATAATTTACGTATTTAATATCTCACTATCTTATATCACAATACATGCATAAAGATTTATGAATTATTATTAATTAGTTAAAAAAAGTGATACTTTTTTGAAAGGCGGTACAACACACCACCACTTTTTTTAACTAATTAATAATAATTCATAAATCTTTATGCATGTATTGTGATATAAGATAGTGAGATATTAAATACGTAAATTATGGGTTAATAGTTTCTTTTTTTAATTTGAAATTCTTTTTTATAATTGAAAAATACCAGCTAGAGTTGGGATTACCACCACGATTGGGAAGCATGCTTACCGGTAAAACTTTTTTTAGCCATGATAGGACAAAGAACCATGAATAGGACAACATTGCATTTGTGATAGTACTTTAAAATAATGTCTATGTGTTAATGATATTAATACATTTCTAAACTTTTCTTAAATCAACTTTATATGTATTTATAGATGATATGTTAATTAAACTGTGGAATTGGGAAAAGATGTGGACTTGCTCCCAAACATTTGAAGGTCATTCTCATTATGTCATGCAAATAGTTATCAACCCAAAAGATAATAATACATTTGCTAGTGCTTCTTTGGACTGGACTGTGAAAGTAAATATCATTTTATTGTTGTTGCTAATTCATATTAAGGTAAAACATTTCTCATTATTTATTATTTTAAGTACTTCAAATTATACTTTATTTAATACTTCCTCAAAACTCTGAAATTTTAATTTTCCAAATTTAAATTTTTTAGTTTTGCTTACTCTTTTTGAGTGTTATAAATTACATATACACTAAAATATTTATTTTTTATGCTTATCCTATGCATATACAGGGTGGTGACAGAACGGGGAATTTAATTCTTCTGGAAAAATCAGGGAAATGTCAAAGAATTTCATAAAATTATTCTTTAATCAGGGAATTAAAAAAAATTTGAGTTTCTCTTCTTGTATTCCTCATGCCGATGCGGACATCTATCTCTGCTCATATATATGTACCTCTTCCAGCCCCCCAAAATAGAATACTTTTTCTTCCAAATAATAAAAACATATTTTTCTGCACAAGTTCTTACTTTTTATTCGTGATTACAATCTATAACGGCATTTTGAAGTTTAAAGAGGGTGAGTAGGAAAGACTCCCAAATCATGTTTGCTAAAAGTAGATTGTTTTTCCTGGTGCTTTCTTATTTTGTTATTATTAGCAATTTTTTATCTTGTTTTTCTTCTAAATACAAGTGAAATTTTTTTTATCCCATAAGCTTAATAGTGTTTGAAGATATTTTTTTCAATTAAAAAATATCTTTATTGTTTTTTTAGGTTTGGCAATTAGGTTCCACTACTCCTAATTTCACATTGCAAGGACATGATAAAGGTGTAAATTGTGTGGATTATTATTATGCTGGTGATAAGCCATATTTAATATCAGGCGCAGATGACAAGTTAGTCAAAATATGGGACTATCAGGTAAACATAGCTTAACTTAAATCCAAACAATATTAATTCAGAATATTTCTTTCGATTTTTAAGCTTTTAGTTTCAATATTCTTGTACATCTTCAACATTGATTCATAAATAAAAAAAATTAAACCTCTTTTGAAGAAATTATCTCCCTTTTGGTACTATAATTTTTTTATTTGAAGAATTTAGTTCTCAAATTTAATTATTCATAAAGTAAATGTATAATTAAGATATTCCTTATAAAGTTAGTGACTATTCTCTTCAACAATAGGGCATAAATTTTAATACTTTGTAAATATGACTGTGATGCAACATATTTTGTGACCATGTGTGTATAAACATATCCTATAAATCTTCAATTTAACTTTGCTAAATTGCTTGCATTTCAACATAAATTTTTTATTATGTAATTTACTATAGAATTTACTGTTTTTCTTTTTATAGAACAAGACATGTATTCAAACTTTAGAAGGCCATACTCATAATATAAGTGCTGTAAAATTTCACCCAGATCTGCCTATCATAATAACAGGTTCAGAAGACGGTTAGTATAAAATTTCTGCATTAGCAGTTGCTTGTTTTGTTAGACATTTCCTATATACTTTAGTTCTGTTTATATTAAGTTTTAATCAATAAAAAAAATACAGTATTTAGTTTTTTTTTTTTTTCTTCTTTCTTTCTCTATTCTTTTTTTATGTTCTATGTTATGGGACCTTATATCTGTACCTCAAAACCAAATAAGCCTGAGTCACAATTGTTACTTCCAATATGCATAGAACTAGGAAATTTTAAACATCAGTGTAGTTATGACCTTATAATTGTACTTGAACTGTCTTTTTAGCGAGCGAAACAAACTTAAGATACGACTTTATTTGTTTCATAAAAAATAATAATTATTTACTTGTGTTTGGGCATCAAGATTTTGCAATGCAGAAAAGGAATGGTACTTTTTACTACAAATACTCTTGTAAAATGTGAGCAAAATTATGTCATATCATCACATGGCTTTTATCTTATTTTTTTCTACCTCAGGTACGGTTCGCATCTGGCATGCAAACACATATCGTTTGGAATACAACCTAAACTACAATTTGGAAAGACTGTGGACAATTGCATGTTTAAAGGGATCTAACAATATAGCTTTAGGATATGATGAAGGAAGTGCATTTTTAAGAGTGAGTTTTTATTTTAATAGAAACATTTTTTCATTTGAAGTTAATTATATTTTCCATTTGTTGCAGGTTTCAAATGTTTTCTTGTATTTAAAACTATTTTGATTTTATAGCTTGGAAGAGAACAACCTGCCATGTCAATGGACAGTTCAGGAAAAATTATCTGGGCAAAGCATGCTGAGCTGCAACAAGCTAATTTGAAAGCCATGGTGGACGCAGAAATTAAAGACGGAGAAAGATTACCTTTGGTAGTCAAAGACATGGGTAGCTGTGACATATACCCACAAACAATATCTCATAATTCTAATGGCAGGTAAAGTTAAGAGTGAATGATCATGGTTCCCATGGTCATTGAAAGTCATTAAAAGTGCTTAATATTTTTTAACTTGTTTTTAAGGCCTTGAAAATGCTTAGAGGGGCTTAAAAGTCCTTAATTTTTGTGGATGATGTGTACCCAACTGTAAAATTTATTAGAATACAACTCAGACTTGCTATCCCCACGTGAGTGCAATTTTTCCGCACTGTATCGAAATTCTTTGACTTATTTGTATTACTCATGCACCAACTTGTAACTTTTTTGGTAGAATATACTGTATTAAAAATTTATAAATAGACATGATGTCTAAAAACATATTTTCAAGGGCTCTTAAAAACATTATTTAGGTCCTTAAAAGTCATTTATTTTCATTCTGTAATTTGAGTGGGAACTAGGGTCAAACAAATTTCAGCTAGTGTCCATGCCACCTCCTAATATTTTTAGACTCACCAGTAGTATAATGTTGGAAAAGTTTTAGCTTCTTACTTAAACTCTAAGAGGATGCTCAATGACCCCCACAATTTAACATTAGCAGGTGTATAGGAAATACAATGAATAATTTACAGTTCAGAAATATCTTTTAAGTTTTCCCAGACGTTTATTTGTAGAAATCTAGGTTTTTTTGGTATTATATATGTACATTTTTAATATTTCTAAAATATTTTATTATATGTATCATTATTTCTGATAATTATTTCCATAATGAATGGCAGTAAAGCAGTTCATATATTAGTTTCACTTGCAGCAGCTCTTGTTCACATTTCATCTTACCTTCCAGTTTCAAGAAGTTCTATTCAGCAAACACGTAAAAAATTCCGGAAGGAGAATGCAGAATCAATAAAAGGTTAATTCAAACCAAATTTCCCTCTATTGGTTCATTGGGTTGGTTGGTTGGTTGTATTCAGATTATCTGGCGCCGTCAGCAACACGAGGGCTATAATGCGCCGAAACTTTCGTCATTAGACAAGCCAACATACATTTACAAACACCCATGCCAACACGGGACTCGAACCCGCAACCTCGCGATCTAGAAGCTAGCACGCTAACCACTATACCGTTTGGTCGGCATTGGTTCATTGGGATGACAAACTCCTCCCTGAAATTTTTGGATGTGGAATTGTTAATCGGTATCAGTATTTCTATCAGGAGATGGTCTTAATAAGCTCCTTGGAGTGCCAAAAGTAACTGCTGGAACTGGACTGCAACTATTGCTATACATATTTTACTGAAAGTGTGGAATGCCACAGAATTGGTTCAAACAATATGCTTTGACACAACGAGCGTGAATACTGGTTTTTTAAAAGGAACCTGTGCTTTACTAGAAAGAAAATTTGAATGTGAACTTTTCCGGTTAGTTTGCCGCCATCACATAATGGAATTAGTCCGAGCAAAATCATTTACTTTATGTTTAGGGTCTTCAAGTTTTCCAAACATTCCAATCCTTAAGATATTCAATGCTGTTTGGATTGGTGTTGTGATGGATAATTATAGAGTACTAAAACTAAATGGAGAAACAAAGGTACTTGCAGAACTGGCTATAACATTTTTTAAACATTATATGGAAACAGCTAAATCTTACATCAGAAATTATTACAAAGAACTTATCGAATTGACACCGATTGTCTTGGGATTTCCACTAACGAAAATATTTTGGCGAGCATCAGGACCAATTTAACATGTTCAATGGATGACTAAATTATAATATGCATTAAAGATATATTTATTTCGAGATCAGCAAGATGCTTTTAATCTAATAGCTAGGGAAGAAAGGTAGATTTTAAGATTTGTACAATTTGGTTCTCTTTTATATATAAAAGTGTAGTCAGAAGAACATCTTTCTGAAACAGATTTCAAATTTTTTAAATATCTTGAATATTATCAATCAAAGATATTGTGCTTTCTGCTAGAACAGTGATGGAATGTCATATGTGGTATTTATCTGATGATTTGGTAGAACTTTCTCAACTTTCTGATACTTTTAATGTACAAAAAACAAAGAATTGTAGAGTGAATGACAGCAATGAAAACACTTAAGAAGCGTAATGTAAGAGGTGAATCTGACATTTTCAAAGAAGATGGTGTGTGATTGTCAGTCTTTGGGACAAGGAGAACAACAAAACTCGTATCTCGTATGAATGTAGGCAAGTCATTTTTAAGCTATTCTGACAAATGGAATGACAATGATGACTACCGTAGCTGGGAAAAGAACAGCTTAAAATTTACAAGTAGTTAATGATATAGTGCGGAACAAGGCGTCAAGGTTATTGAAGATTTAAAAAAAAATCGCAGCAAATTATGAAGATAAAAAGCAATTCTTGCAACAGGTGATAGAAGCACACAGAAAATGAATTCTATCAGAAACTACCAAAAATCAGTTTTAGACACTATTTAGTAATACTAACGATCAAAATATGTTTAAGTTTTTATTTTTTAGTTCTATATTGATTGATGCTTTTGTAAGATATTGTAAAATAAAACCATATACATAAATTTGGCCGGTTTTTATTTATATTTTCAAATTAATAGAAAAGTTACAAATGAATGTGCTAACTTATGAAGTTGGTGGGGGTTGAGCACCCTCTTACAGTTGGAATATGAAGTTGAAATTCTTCCAGAATGTTATTGTCCATAAGTCTAAAAAAGTTGAGGGGTGGCCTGGTATGTATGTGAAACTTTATTTTTTTACATGTATTGTTGAACCACCCTAGTGGGAACCCTATTTATCAAATATTGAATTGTGTTTTAAAATTTTGTTCAAGTAGTGTGATAGTGTTACACCTACATTTAGCAAAGATATATTTTTTACTCCTTCTGTAACACACTTACACATTTCTCTTGTTAGCTTACCTTCTTAACAAATGTTATTCTAATACAAGTAGACTGAAAACAAGTCAAATCATGTTTTGCAATTAGTTTTATTTTACATAAATCTACATAATTTCAGTAAAAGTATGTATGGGAATTTTAAGATATGTTTATTATTTTAATAATTATATCTTTACAGATTCGTTGTTGTGTGTGGTGATGGAGAATATATTATCTACACTGCTATGGCTTTGAGAAATAAAAGTTTTGGATCAGCACAGGAATTTGTTTGGGCTTTAGATTCTTCTGAATATGCAATTCGAGAAAGTTCTTCATCTATAAAAATATTTAAGAACTTTAAAGAAAGAAGTTCTTTTAAACCTGACTATGGAACTGAAGGTTTGTAAAAAAATTTATTCTTATGTTCTAAAAAATTTTCTCAAAAGTCATAACCGTTTTAAATTATATGCATTTTCTCTTTTGCCAAAAAAAAAAAAAAAAAAAAAAAAAAAAATCAAATCCATATAATTAAATAATTTATATTTATATTTTAAGAAAATGTTTTTTAGAAAATATGCTTTTGTCAAAGATAAAGCTAATTTTCATTAAAAAGGACTTTAGTGATTGATTTTATGTCTTTTTAATCATTTATTAGCATTTCATTTAGTTTATATATTGAATTTGTTCAAATTGTTTCAAATCTCTTAAATTTAGGAATATTCGGAGGACATATGTTAGGTATTAAGTCAATTAGTGGCTTAGCACTCTATGATTGGGAGACTCTGGATTTAATAATCAGAATTGAAATTCAGCCTAAAAATGTGAGTATATTTTTGAACACCCATTCTTTCAGTAATATATAAGTTTATCAGTGTCAATGTCATATTTCATTCTATTATTTAAAAAAAGTATGAAATAATGAAATTATATTTTCTATTCTTTTGTCTGTATAATTATTAGTACATATTGAGGTTGTGCATAGGATTGTACTTTCTGAATACATGGATTAAAATTTTATTTCTATACGGTTTTGCAACTAATAAGTTAACTGTTTATTGTATCATTGAATTCTAGTTATTTCATAACTATACATACAAGGTGGCTAGGAATACATACAGAATAGGAATTCAGGGTTATCTCAGGGAATTTCTCTCTTCTTGAAAAATCAGTTAAATGTCAGGGAATTTTGTAAAATTACTCTTTAATTAGGGAATTTTAAAAATTTTGAGTTTTTCTTCTCGCATTCCCCATGCAGATGCGGACATCTATCTCTGCTTGCTTCATGTAAAGTGAATGATGTGATATCAGTACATTGTATACAGGTTTTTTTTTTCATGTGTGTTTTTGTCAGTCGTAAAAGCCCCTCAATATTTGGCTAATTGGCCGATTTGGGAGTATGGCGATTCCAACCTTTTTCTATTCTCAGATGCTGAGCCAAACCATCAATATCCCATCCACAGCCGCATGTTGAAGTTTCGCTTCTTTTTGCTATCTAGGATCATTGTTATGCCTGATACAGTTATTTGCGTATTATATCTGTTAGATTTTTGGTTATGCTAAAACTTAGCAGCGCTGCCACCAGCACCTTAATGTTAAAAACTGAATCTTCAAACTTCAATCTGACTGCATCCTTTACAGACATGATTATTTTTCTTGTTTTACATTTTTTGTTAACAGTATATATACTAACCTTATTATTTACTTATTATATCTGTAAGTTTTTTAGTTATCCTATAACTTAGAAGCACGGCCGCCGGTAACCTTATTTTAAAAGAAAATCCTCAAACGTCAATCTGACTGCATCCTTTATAGATATGATTACTTTTCTTCTTGCTTTCCATTTTTGTTAAACAGAATATATTAGAACCCTAAATTCCTTAATATTCCAAATTGATTCTGTTGGATTTTTTCGTTTTATTATCCCTTTACAGCACTGTATTACAGATGTGCAACAAATCTATAGGCAAATCTATCTTCATAAGCAAAAAAATTAAATCCTGTACTTGATTATTATTATTTTTTTTATTTTTTTTGTACTTTCATTTTGACATTTTATTAAACACAATTAATTGAAAATGATTTGTGTTTTGATTTATATATTTAATATTAATAAAATAAAGAATTAAAACATTCTCCTAAAAAAAAAAATCACTGCATTACTGATTACATACATTCAGGTACAGGGCCATAGAATTTTTTAAAAAAGTCCTTTATTATTATTAATATATATATATATCTTTTTTTGCAAAAACAACCGCCCCTTCAAAAAACCTTTAGCCCCCTTAACCCACTTTAAAAAACCTTTAGCCCACACCTCCATGACAAGTATAGCTACTGAATGGCAGCATTTTTAGTGATTTGCTTCAAAATCTGCTTGAAATGAAAAAAATAGACATGGTTTCTCTTTTGGATGGGGAAGTTTTCTATGATTCAGTGAGGATATTTGGCCTATGAACCATATCATAGTTTGTTTTCTTGTAGGTTTTATCATGAAAATAATAGTGTTGCCCTAATTAAATTGATGATTTAGAAAATGTGTAGATAATTTAAACTAATCTAATAAAGATTAAAATACATGTTCAATGCTCAAAAGCAGACAAAAATCATTAAAAAGCAAAAAAAGCACATGCAGTTGCATTAGAAGAAAGTAATCATAAACAGTGAAAGGGTTGTGTTTACAGTTTAGAAACAGTTAAATGGCTACATTAACGCGCTTTTACAGAGTATTAGTTTTTTTTTTTATTACAAAAACAAGGTCGGCAACTATAAATAAAGAGAGGAAAATAATTAAAGTAATGAGATAAAAAAATTAGACCTATTAATTAAAGAAAAATTTCAAAATATCTACTTTAGTACTTTTTAAACTTTAGTTCTTTAGTTAAAATTGATTTGTTACTGTTAAATTAATATGAGTTTCTTGGAATAAAATTAATATATAAGCTACTTGAAACATAATATATATAATGAATCAATAACTACTGCCCAAAAAATTAAATATTCTAATGAACACATGAAACACATTAATTGCAATGCTTGTATAATGCTAAATTTGTCAGATATTGCAGAGCTGGTAGCAACCTCTAAATATCATTTGATTTTAATAAAAAAAATTGTGAATTTTTTCTCATCAATTAGGACAAAATTAAAAGGTGTTCCGTAAAAAATTAACGCCTTCGAAAATAAGACGCACCCTAATCTATGAGTTATTAATTTTATATGAAGCGGTTAATATCAGGCCATTTCTATCATACAATGCATGTGTTTATCTTTTACCAAATCTAAGACATAATTTTTTCATGAAAGATATGTGCTTACTGAAATTTGTGATTGAATAACAAATACTGATTATTTAGGTTTCATGCTTATGCATGCCCAAGCTCAGTAAATAATTAGGACAGTATTTTAAATTTATGCTATGAACAGGATACAGCCTACGACATATATTAAAGAAAATAACATGGTTTATTTGTTTATTTTTTAAATTTAAAAGAAATATATTGTACTAGTTTTGCTTTTCCTTGAAGTTAACAAGTATGGGTGTAGTTGGTGAATTGTTTTATGTGCATTTTGTATTTTTTAATTAATATTTTCCATTCTTTTACATGCTCTAGCTCTAAAGATGTTTGTTATGATTTTAGCGTAAATAAATGCAATTATACTTTTACAATTTAGAATAAAATTTTTACTTATTAAATTTAGGTATTTTTAAATTGGCCATTATTTTGTTTTTTGAATTATAACGCACATCAGGGAATTTAGTTTCTCAAATTCTATAGCTGTACGTATTTTAAGTAACAGAACTTTCTGTAAATAAAGTAATAAATGAGTGAGGTTGTTTTTATAATTTTTTTAGACATTGGAGCTGGTTTTAAACACCAATTAACCCTTTTGGTAACAGTGATCTCAAATTATGTCATTGCATACAGCTGTTGAAATAATATGTTTACATGTACAATTACTTTAATAGATTTATAGCTAATAATTTAAATCAATTTTACATTTAGGTGTATTGGTCAGAAAATGGTGAGCTTTTGTGTATTGCAACTGAAGACTCGTTCTATGTTCTCAAGTATAATCCTGAAGCTCTAACACTTGCTAAAAGTTCCAATGCTGCAATTCCAGAAGATGGGTTTGAAGAATCTTTTGATGTGAGTGAAAATTTATTGCGCATTAAAAATGAAAACTTCTTTTGTTTTTCTTAGTTATTTAAATTATGTTTTTTCTTTTAACATTCTTTTTTCAGTAAGGTAAGCACAAAAAAAAAAAAAAAAAATCATTTTTACTCAAAGAAAACAGTTATGATTTGTTGAAGGTTTCTTAATATTTAATAGGTACTTTCTACTCATCGGGAAATTGTGAAAACAGGATTGTGGATTGGAGACTGTTTTATCTACACCAATTCTCTGAACAGATTAAACTACTATGTGGGTGGTGAAATTGTCACTATCTCTCATTTAGATAGGTTTGTTTAGAATTTTAATTTAATATAAATGTATTTTTTGAGTGCTTATTTTTTATATACTCTTGTGCTTAAATACAAATTCTTCGAAATTTTCATATTAGATTTTGCTTCTAATAATTGTAATTTTTAATTTTAGTTTTGTATTATACCAATTTTCTCTCAAATTTTATATTTCTTTACTATACATATGTGCATAGTATATATATTCTCTAGTTTGTCACATGTGTGTATATAATAGCTGTACATAACTTGTTTTGTTATTATATATATATATTTTTAATAATAATACTCTTTGTTGAGTTTAATTTTTTATCTAAAATAGTGCCAGAGTATGATGTAATGACAGAGTGGCCACAGAACTTGGAAATGTCGGAGAGCTTTCTGTTTCTGGAAAAAATCAGGGAAATGTCGGGGAACTTATTAAAATTTCCTGAAAATCAGGGAAATTTTGTATTGTTTAAGGCTCGTTCATCCATATTTTGATGTTATTTACATGGAGATTTGTAGTGGTAAGCCATTAGAAGTTTAATGTTATGGAATAATTTAAACTTTTCATTACCAGCAAAACTATTTTTTAAAAAATTGCATATTATTTCTTTAGTATACATGTTCTCTTTGATCAGGGTGTCTAGACATCTGGAAAACCTAAGAAATTTGGGGAAATTTAAAAAAAAGTTTGCCCTAAAATCAGGGAATTCTTTAGAAATCTGTCAGGGAAATCCGGGAATTATCAGGGAACTTTTTTTCCTGAATTTTGTGGCCACCCTGAATGAACATCCAGTGAGTAGAGTTTGTTCTAGCTTACAACTTTCACTGTTATAACTGAATAAATTTGTTTTATTAATCTAGAGTGATGTACCTGTTGGGTTACATCCCCAAAGATAGCAGGCTCTATCTTGGTGACAAAGAGTTGAATGTTGTATCCTTTTCTTTGCTGCTTTCGGTGCTAGAGTATCAAACTGCTGTTATGCGGAGGGACTTTGATACTGCACACAGTGTTCTTCCATCTATTCCATGGGAACAGCGAACACGAGTGGCCCACTTTCTTGAAAAGCAGGCAAGTACTTTCGATTGATGATCCATAAAGTTTAGTTCTTACACTGCATTGTAGCAAAAATCTTTAATAAAGGTTTTTGGTTATTCATCCAATTTCAACATTCCATGCCAAATCTAAAAATGCAGTAAATACTTGTGATATGTCAAATGAAAGATCTGATTAAGATTAATTCCTTAGAAGTTTGTTACTGATTCAAACGAAAGTGAAAGTTCCCAAACTTTTAAGGTCTTGATCTCTAAAAGTGTGGGAATCTCTAGGCCTGCTGAATAAGTTTCAAATTAACTTGCAGTCAACTTCTAGCAAGACCTTCTCATTTAGAAAGTTTATTTACCATGACGTAACTTATTCTATGTCCATCTTGGTGCTTTGATATTTTATGAATACTTGTTGCTTAACTGCAACAAGCAAATTATAACTGTGATATACTATATGCATCTTAAGTTCTTAAAAGTAATTTATTTTACTCTGTATTGTGCCAGTAATCTGAGCAATGTTTTAAAAATGTATTGAGTAAATGGTGTCGATGTTAATCTTGTATAAAAACAATATTACTGTGTTATATAAAACACTATTCAAATGTATTATTTTTTAAAAACCAATATGTATTTTCCTCTATCACTTTAGGGTTTCAAATCGCAGGCATTAGCTGTATCAACTGATCCAGATCATAAGTTTGAACTTGCACTCCAGTTAGGAGACCTTAAAGTGTCTTACAAAATTGCAAAGGATTCTCTGGTAGGCTATATTAATATTTTACATTTAATTGTGTGACATCAAACATTTTATGACACATTAGTTTCAAGTATGAATTCATATTATTTTATTTCAATTTTTAAATAACTTGTTTAAAATTATGTTTTTGTATGCAATGTAGAATTTTAAAATCATCCATCTTCCATGAAGATTCACTTAAAACATTATTTAAACATTTTATTTCATGCAAAAAAATATTTCAAATCTTTTACAGTCTGATCATAAATGGAGGCGTTTGTCAGAGCTCGCCATGTCAAAATGCGAGTTTCAACTTGCCGAGGAATGTTTGCACCATGCTAGGGATTACGCTGGATTGCTATTATTAGCTTCATCGTCTGGAAATGCGAATATGGTGGAAAAGCTGGCTCAAAGTGCAGAAGCTGGAAATATCAATAACATTGCTTTTGTGTCCTATTTCCTTTTGGGAAAGTAAGTAAATTATCGTTAAAAGTTAACATTATTTTATGCAGTTACTCTTATTATTAAGTCATCCACTCTAAACATTATTAATTTAATGGGTGGAGTTCCAGTTAAATCCATTTATAATAAACGCTACTGTTTTTATAATGGATAGTAACTTCTTTTAATATTAGTTTTCTATCTATAGCGTGAGTGGCGTACTGAGGAGGTGTAATAGTTGAACGTCTAAAATTATCCTGGTACTAAAAATTGACAATTTTAAATTAACATCATTATTGCATTACTATCTTGGTATACTGTTAATTACACTGTTATTTGAAGGATGAAACGAGGTCATCATCTAACATATTGTTGCACAAATTGTCTGTATATATTGTAAATAGTGACGTATTATTTCAAAATTCTATTGTAATTTATTTTTATCCTATTTTATTTAGTAATTAATAGCGATTATACAAGTTAGAAAAAGGTGGCAACACCTAAAGTAATCGAGAAGTTTCGAGATATTTCGTTTCCGATAAATTGGCTGGAAATTTCGAGAATGTCTCACGCGCTTGTATATAAAGGACTGGAGAACGGGAAAGTTTTCAGATGTACTTCGGATTTCGTTGAAAGCTGATTGCTTTGTTGACCTATTGGAGTGCGCTTGTATAATCGCTGAATTCGAAGTTATTTTTGTTGAAGCTTGTGTTGAAGCTTGAGAGTAGTTAAACTGTTGCCTGTGAATAGATTTTGTGAGTTTTCTGAAGAGAGAATAAATACTTTTAAACCGTGAAAACTGTGCCATCATTGCCTCAGTGGAAAAATTCATAACAGTGGTGTCAGAAGTGGGGTCTCGTAATTTTGAATGCCGACAACTAGAGGAATGATGGAAGACCAAATGAAGCAGTTGATGGAAATGATTGCTGGAATAAAAGCCGGACAAGAATCCACGGCCGCTGAAATGAAAGCCGAAATAAAAGCCGGACAAGAATCAACCGCCGCTACAATCGCCGCTGGTCAAGCCCGTCAAGAAACGACAAATGTCGAACTCGCCGCTACAATCGCCGCTGGTCAAGCCCGTCAAGAAACGACAAATGCCGAACTCGCCGCTACAATCACCGCTGGTCAAACCCGCCAAGAAACGACTAACGCCGAACTCGCCGCCGCAATCGCCGCCAGCCAAGAAGCAACATCATCGGAGATTAAAGCTTTAGCCGCCAAGTGTGAAACAACATCTGCAGCTGTGAATGAAATCAAAGAAGAAATGAAGATAGAGCTAGCCTCAATGGTGGAATCAACCATAATAGAAACTACCTCAAATGTTCTGCTATCCGTGAAAGAAGAAGTATTTAATGCAGTAAGAAAGGAAGTTGATGAAAAGTTTGAGGAGTTTAACGGAAAAGTTTCCACCGTGCAAGAAAAAGTTTCCACCGTGCAAGAAAAAGTTTCCACCATGCAAGAAAAAGTTTCCACCTTAAAGGAAGAGCAAGACAAATTCATTGACGTTGTAGAAGAAAGGCTGCGAAAAATGGAAACGCGTGAAGCTCTGGCCATAGCGTCACCTAATTGGGATAACGCTTCCATCCCCTTTATGGCGCCGCGCTCTAACATCAAAGTGGCCACTTTTGATGGGAAGTCGTCTTGGCGCGTTTATCAAACGCAATTTGAAATGATTGCGTCTGCGAATGGTTGGGACGATACTTCGAAAGCATTCCATCTCGCAGCATCTCTTCGAGGTGAAGCTGCTGACATTTTACAGACACTACCTGAAGAGAAGCGGGGAGAATTCGTGGCGCTGGCAAGTGCGTTGGAATTAAGGTTTGGGGAGCAACATCTAAAGGATTATAACAGACTGCAACTGAAAGTGAGACAGCAGAAGGCCAATGAAACTCTTCAAGAATTGGCATCGGATATAGAAAGACTGTCGCTCCTCGCTTTCCCAGACTGTCCCTCGGACGTACGAGATAACCTGTCTCTTCAGTATTTCGTGGATGCCATCAAAGATCCCGATGTGCAGCAGGCGGTAAGGTTATCCCAAAACAAAAACCTGAAGTCGGCCCTCGTGTACGCCATGAGAGTGGAAGCCGCGCAGCTAGCTTCTGGAAAAGACCGACGATATGTGCGTGGTGCATTAGCCGAGGATTCTTCTGACTTTGTCACCAGTAAGCTTCGAGAACTGGAAAGCAAAATTGATAGAATGATGAGAAGCTATCCCGGAGCCAGGGATCGAAGGACCAGAGTCGTTTGCTGGCACTGCAAACGGGAAGGGCATCTACGACGCAACTGCCTTGATTTGAAAAAGAGAAGGGATAACACTACCACGGATTCTCCACAACTGAATCTAAGAAGATGTCATCTCGCAGGGCAGAAGTTGCAATGTAGAACAGGTGAAGCCCCGACCAGTCGTTTCCACGTTTCATCCCGACAAGGAGGAAACCAGGGTTTATTCATGAAGGGGGAGATCAACGGAACTCCATGTCGTCTAATCGTCGATTCGGGAGCGAATGTAACGATCGTAAGGACGGACGTGGCTCGTAGCCTGAACAGCCGACTCCTCTACACAGCGCCCTCTGTTTCTCTACAAACTGTGTCTGGTGGTAATATCTCTGTTCATGGGAAATTGCAAGTGGACATTGCCCTTGGATTTAACACCTACAAGCACACCGTTTATGTTGCCGAAATTGTAGATCCGTGCATTCTCGGACTAGACTTTTTGAAGAAAAATGGAATTACGCTGAATTTTGAGAAAAGCAAGCTGCAAACATGGAGAGGCGAAGTTCCTTTGCACGATCTAGACATGAAAGAGCTGTGCGTATATCGGATTGTAGCTCATGAAGACAATGTCATAGAGAATGCTGAAGAGTCCACATCTATGAAAAGTACCTCTCCAGCCTCGGAAAGAGAACCGAAGAAAGCGACGTTGATGAAACCCTCCCAGGAAGTGGTTCATGTGGAAATGGACAAAGTTAGTGAAGAGGGAATCGACATCCGTGCTCCTGTTACAAGCATCGAACGGAGGTCCCGGGATCTATCAGCTGCACCCGCGGATGATTCGGACGCAATCTCAAAATCATATAATCAGCAAGACGGGGATCAGAAACTTTCACTGCTTCTGTTGGCATACGGGAGTGCAACTCACGAGACCACCGGATTTTCTCCATCTCTAACGATGTTTGGAAGAGACCTTGGGCTCCCCAGCAACCTCCTCTTTGGACAACCACCGGACACTCCTTCCTCGCCTGTCCAGTATCTAGATGATCTGCAGGCACGTTTGGAAGCCGTACATCGGTTCGCCAGAGAGAGAAACAACATCATGACGGAGCGCATGAAGATCCGGTACTATGCCAAGGCCATGGACCGTTCACTCCAGGAAGGTGACAAGGTGTGGTTAGGGAACCCTAAACGTCGGAAAGGACTCTCCCCTAAGCTCCAGACGAACTGGGAAGGGCCGTATGGGGTCCTTAAGAAGATCAACGACGTCGTGATGAGAATTCAACGGACACCTTCCTGTAAACCTAGAGTAGTACATCACAATAGGCTATCCCCATATTATGATAGAGGTGATTGAATGACCTTTCCTGTTAAGGACTTCACTGCCCGGGACGTGCAGTCTTTAAGAAGGGGGAAATGTTGCACAAATTGTCTGTATATATTGTAAATAGTGACGTATTATTTCAAAATTCTATTGTAATTTATTTTTATCCTATTTTATTTAGTAATTAATAGCGATTATACAAGTTAGAAAAAGGTGGCAACACCTAAAGTAATCGAGAAGTTTCGAGATATTTCGTTTCCGATAAATTGGCTGGAAATTTCGAGAATGTCTCACGCGCTTGTATATAAAGGACTGGAGAACGGGAAAGTTTTCAGATGTACTTCGGATTTCGTTGAAAGCTGATTGCTTTGTTGACCTATTGGAGTGCGCTTGTATAATCGCTGAATTCGAAGTTATTTTTGTTGAAGCTTGTGTTGAAGCTTGAGAGTAGTTAAACTGTTGCCTGTGAATAGATTTTGTGAGTTTTCTGAAGAGAGAATAAATACTTTTAAACCGTGAAAACTGTGCCATCATTGCCTCAGTGGAAAAATTCATAACAATATGTAAGCAGTATGCATGGTACACTATCTGGCCAAAAGTATCCGGACACCCTTTAAAAAAGTGGTTCTGGCGAGTGACGCAATTTGATACGTAATTGAAAGCTATAAAAGTGTTGGTAGTGGTTTGTCAGATTGTATTTATGCGTTTGTGAGGCAATGAGTAAGTCAAAGGAGCTTAGTGAATTTGATCGTGGCAGAATAGTGGGATGCCACCTTTGTGGGAAATCAGTTTGTGAGATTGCGGACATTCTACAGAAGCCTAAATCCACTGTGAGTGATGTAATTGTGAAGTGGAAACGTCGAGGCAGAAAAACGAACCGGTAGGCCGAAAACACTTAGTGAACGCAGCCGCAGAACTCTGAAAAGGGTAGTGAAACAAAATCGCAAGTCCTCGTTGGTGGAAATTTCTCAGGAGTTCCAAAGTTCATTAGGCATTAGTGTTAGCAGCAGGACTGTCCGTCGAGAATTAAAAGACTTGGGATTCCATGGTCGTGCAGCCGCTCACAAGCCGAACATCACTCCACAGAATGCGAAGCATCAATTGTAATGGTATATAGCTCACCATCATTGAACTGTGGACATGTGGAAAACTGTTCTTTGGAGTGATGAATCTCGCTTTACAGTCTGGCAGTCGGATGGACGCGACTGGGTTTGGCGGATGACCGGTGAACGTTTCTATAGTGACTGCATTGTGCCGACTGTTAAGTTTGGTGGTGGAAGCATATTGGTGTGGGGATGTTTCTCGTGGTTTGGCCTGGGTCCGTTAGTTTCTGTGGTTGGAAACATGAACTCTGAGATGTATGTGGACATTCTGGACAATGCTGCACTCCCAACTCTATGGCAATATTTCGGGGAAGGCCCATTTCTCTTCCAGCAGGATAACTGCTCCATTCATACATCGAGGCTTACACAGACGTGGTTTGACGAAATGGGTGTTCAAAAACTGGACTGGCCTTCTCAGAGCCCCGATCTAAATCCCATAGAACACCTTTGGGACGAATTAGAGCGCAGATTACGTAGCCAGCCAAATCGACCATCTTCACTGCAAGCACTCACTTCAGCTGTGATGGACGCCTGGAAGGCGATTCCTATGGTCACCTATTAAAAATTGGTGGAAAGTTTTCCCAAACATGTGCAGGCTGTCATCGATGCAAAAGGGGGACCAACATCATATTAATATGTGCCTCAGGACGTTCTAAGTCCATACCACTGGGTGTCCGGATACTTTTGGCCAGATAGTGTATTTCAACAATCGTGATCATATGAGTAAAATATTTTTATCAAACTTATATTTTATAAAGTGAAAATGTAGCATTTGTAATCACGGCTTTATATAGAAATGAAAATCACATCCCAAAATAAATTGGTGTATGCCATTGTGTAGTGTAACTTTGAATAAAGAATTTAATTTTAATACATAAAATAATTACATTTGTGTTGATAAATTAAAACTTTAATTTCTTATGAATGCATTATTTAATCAAATTTGACAAAACATTATTTGCTTTTTTTCTAACTTGCTTTACGTATTATATTTTATCAAAACTCTTTTTTCCATAAAAATTATGTTATTTTAATGTAATAAGCAATTCATTTTTCAAAAACAAACTTTTTTTTCTTCCAAGAATCAATTTCTTAGTAGTAAATTATTATCAAAATGCATGTTTTACATTGTTTCTCAGTACATTTTTATTTATAGGAAAGAGAAAGCTCTTAATATGCTAGTGCAAAGTAAACGATTACCCGAAGCTGCCTTTTTTGCTCGTGCTTATCTGCCTAGCCATGTTCCAAGGTAAATTGAATTACTTTAAAGAATTTTTTCATAAATCACTTGAAGACTAACTAAATAAGAAATTAAACTAAATTAATTGTTGAATGAATCAAGGTTCAATTCAAAATATATATCATTTGATAAATTAAAAAAGTTATTGAAAGATAGCGGCAGTAAGTAAAATAAAAATATCCTTTGTTTATTGTAATCCGGCTAAGTATTTTATTTTGCTACAGAGTGTTTAGTAAATAGAATTTATTTTTATAACTAATCTATCCTTCATTAAATGGCAAAACACATTTTTCATGTAGAATTACTGAACTGTGGAAGGAAAGTTTGAAGAAAGTTAATGAGAAAGCTTCCAACTCCTTGGCTAACCCTGAAGAATATGAAAATTTATTTCCTGGATTTAGCTCTCTGGTGAAGGCTGAACAGTTTATGAAGCAAAGCCAAACTCGACTCCCAGCATCCAGTTATCCACAAACCACAGTGAGACACTTCCTTTTTATAAAAACCTAATAAGTGAAATGTAATTTAAATTTGAAATGCACTCCATAATATTTGATTCTTTTTTATACCTCATTGACACATAAAACAAATTTAAAATAAAATGAAACATTTTACTGAATTAACGAATTCAGCCACTCTTAGACCTCTCACAGCAAACCTTGTAACTATTTGCTCTCTTTGAATATAAAATTATTGAACTCTTGAAAGATTTTTATCATGAATATTGACTGCTCCAGTTGCTTTGACATAACATCAATGCTGAGTGTTCAATTTGGGTTTGGTATCCAGACAGCAATACTCTTTGGGAAACTAAATTTAAAAATGCTGGATATGTTTTATTTTAAGCTATTTCAAAAACAGAAAAATAAATTAGCGGTTTTGAAATACATTTTCTCTCTTAGGCTTGAAGCTGTCCAGGTTTTTTCCCTTACTAGTTACAAATGCGGTGCAATTTCCGTCTTTTTTCTGGTTAATTCTAAGGATGGTACAATAGACCTTAAAGTTGCCCTTCTTCGATTAGCCACCTTCATAACGTACCATACATGCTAACGTGTTTTTTTTAATTAGCTCAACAATGAAATGGATCCTGTTAAAGCTATGCTTGCTGCAGAAGAGGCTGGAACATTTGTTTATGTATCTGAAGATGGTGCCACAGGAAGTCAACAATCTCTATCAGAGGTGAGGAAGACTATCTATTTAGTTTGTTTAAAAAAAATTAACTATTGGCAACTAGCAGCATAGTACAAGATTATTCAAGGCCTAACGACTATGTTTGTGCATTTAACTTGTATTAAAAAAAACCGTTAAATTTAATTGGATTATTTATTGTTCTTCAATTTTTCTATTGCTACAAATTTATTGATTTCCTCACAGGTAAGTAAAACAAGCTATATTCAGTTTCTTATTCTCTTCACTTGATACATTTAATTCTTTTTTAATTATTTTCTTCAGAATGTATAAAAAAAATTACACTTTGAACATTTTGTGCCACACTAAAACTATTGTGATTGATTTTATTGACACCATTAAAAATTTTGTTATACGAATAGAATCCCGAAAGGAGGCCAACATGTGAAGAATTTATCGAAAAAAAAATAGTTTTAATGGTAAACTCTCCACTTATCTTTCTCCTTGACAGGGTTCCCACTCTTTTTTCAAACTGAAAATTAAGGAGTTTTTAAGGACCCAGAAATATTTATTAAGGACCTTAAGAAACACGACAAAAATTATATTACACCTTCACAGTAAATCACGTTGAGAGAAAATTAAGTCAAATATAATAAACGACTTTATCTACGACTATCTTTTTTGGCTTAGGATGAAAAGTATGGTTGTCACCTATGGTGTCTACTAAATTTTTGGTCCATTTAGACTTTTTTGGGTTGGTTCTTTTGTTGAAATTTACTGGTGCAAGGGCAACACTAGGGTCAAGCTGCTCTAAGACTTTTTCGGATCTTTTAGGGACTTTCAAAATAAATTCATGATACGACTTTACGCAATTATGTGAATCAATTAGATACAATAATACTTAAAAAATCCACTTTTGTCATTGCTTTTAGTCTAATCTCGATTACTCTAGAAAAGATTACTCTAGTATCAAATTTCAGCTTTAAAAAACTGTTTTCTAAATAATTTTTTTAAAAATAAAGACAAAGCATAAATCATGTCAAAGTAGAACAGTAATTAAATGCTTTATACTATATTCATTCTCTTAGTTTTCTGAATACTTGAAATTTTAATAAAAAATGAGGAAATCAACAATTTACTTAAAAAACATATCGTAAAGTAATTTTTATTTTTATGCATGAAATGCAGTTGGTAAAAAAATTATAAATCCATTTGCGTATTTAAAAAAACTGTCTCCGAATGTGGTTGGATTGGAGGAGTTTCCCTATTTTCCATTTCGTTTCAGTTTACATTATTTCTTTATCTAATTGTTCGATTTCTGATATGCACTTTCCTTTAATTATATTTTCAGGGTGGCCACAAAATTCAGAAAAAAACGTTCTCTGATAGATTTCTAAAAAAATTCCTGATTTTACAACAAACTTTTTTTAAATTTCCACAACTTTTCCAGATGTGTAGACACCCTAATCAAATAGAACATGTATGCTAAAGGGATAATATGCCAAATTTTTTAAAAATAGTTTTTGTGGTAATGAAAAGTTTAAATTATTTCATAGCATTACACTTTTAACCATTATCTTCCGGGAAAATTGTGCCAAAATATGGATGAAAGAGGAAACATGCCTTCAGAACAAAGAAAATTTCCCTGATTTTCGTGAAATTTTTAAAAACTCCCTGACATTTCCAAGTTTTGTAGCCATTCCGATTTTTCTCTTTTTCATTTGGTTAAGTTCAGCTGCAGCCACCGTTCAGTTACAGTATCCAAGAAAAAATCTTCAAATTTTCACAAAATTGCGTTAGCAATTAATTCGAAACAATTATATTAAAAATATTGCTTTCCATAGCATTTTTTTTATCTATACAGCATACAAATTGACATCGATAACTAAAATGCAAAATTGTTTTCAAGCTAAAATAATCTATTTTACATACAATTGCAGTTAAAATTTTAAATAAGGATATATAGGGAAATTAGACTATTTGGACTAATTTCTTGAATAAATAAAATTTTAATAATTCTGCATCGATTGAAACCAAAGGCAAAACCGATCCTCACACACACATTAATCACGGACATAACGGCTATCACATCAGCGGAAACCCAGGTAAATGACACTAAAACGGCATGGCAAATCTCAGAAATAACTGCTATTAAAGGCTTAAAATTATCACTACTCCAACATAAATATCAGCGATAGCGGCCACTTTACTCAGCAATTACATTAAATCAACAATTTGCAAAAATTACCATCACACCAAAGTAAATACTGGGGATGCGTAGCGCAGTCGGGAAAGGCGTCGAGAGTTCGATGCTGGCTTAGTGCTCAAATCCTGATGGTGGCGAGTTCAGGTTCAAGAGACTGACTAAAGACTGCCGAGTTTGCTAATGATGACTGGGGCACGTTAAATCAGTCGTGGCCGCAAAGTCCTCCAAGTTCCTATACAAATCAATACCTCTGGAGATGGCATAGCCAAGCCTTCTGCTTGGTATTGCCTATAAATTAAGAAGTTTCACATATGGTTGGTAGTGCTGTCATCTACCGGGAAGCTACTGAAAAGAGGAAGAAATGAACTCTTCGGTGGTTATAGGTAGTCTAGCGCACTCCCTCTCATGATCAAGTCTGTGCTAACATCCTGTACAGTACTACCCACTATCGACCTTCAGGAAATGGGGTTGATACAAAACACTTGAAAAGTAGAGGTACCTTAGTCCCCATAAAACTTGATAAGAAGAGAAGAACGTCAACAGTAGTATTAGCGTTAGCGGCCAAATCTCTACAATAAAGGCGACTATTTCAATGTAACTCTACGAAATTAACTATTACAACCACGTAAATCTTAGCGGCAGCGACAACTAAAGATATGCAAACCTTCGGAATATTAGTACTTATATCGGTATAACATTCACTGAAAATGAACATCACAACAAAGTAAATCTCGACAGTCATCGTCAAAGCAACGTAAATCTCGGCAATAATAGCCCTCAAATCAGCATAAAATTCAGCGAAACTAACTACACACATTAACGTAAATAATAGCGATAGAGCTGATATTCTATAACAAAAGTGGTCATTACATTGGAGTTTTGGGGAAGTCTGAACATATGCAGACTCCATGGTTGTCAGACTTGCAAGCAAGCCCAATAAAATTGTATTGCAGATTTGTATGAATCTACAGAAACTGAAATCCGCATTTCAGTTGAAATGTACCATTTCTGACAGGTGCAATCTCTTGCAATAGCGTCAGTAAATGTTATATAGGCACAACAATCGACGAAAATGAACATCATGCAACAACGTAATTCTAGGATAGCGCCCACCTTAAAACGGAAAGCTCAGCAAAATGACAATCACATACCAATATAAATAATGCCGATAGACGCTATAATATAAGAGAAAAAAGTAGTCATTCCATCCATGACTTAGGGCGATCTGAACAAAAACAGATTCTGTGGTTGTCAGAAAATTTACATTGATCTCGCACAAGATCGAAATTTTGGTCAAAGAACCTGAAAATTTCGAAATTGAACCATGTATGAAGAGAAAGAAAGGAGAAACTACTCTCTATTAGCAAGATCAATGGGAAATTTATAGAATAACGCCGATTTTCTTTGAAATTTGTAAAAAAAGCGGAAAAATTAAAAAAAGAGTGGAAATTCGGAATCGCATCCCCGGAGTAAATAAATATACAGGACAAAATTTACGATTTCGGTACTTTTTCGGGACCAGTTTTCCATTTTCACATGACATTCGGGACCCTGTCATGAAATTTAAGTTTTTCCTCCTATCTTTTACCATTTGTCTAGGATTTCGACATGATGAATTATGAACAATTGCGTCGTTTAATGGTGATTTAATCACGAGAGTTTGCAACATTTTTACAATAAAACTAAGACAATCTCTTTTTAAATTGATGATTTACTCTGCACTTACATCATTTGTCTACAATTTTTCTTTAGATAGTTTATTAGCAACAAACCCCATGCTAATTTCAAATGATAGACAAGTAACAATTATAATCCTCTAAGTCAAACTTACGAAGTTTTAATACTATTGCGAGTTTAGTTTTATACTCTTGCTTTAGAACATGGAAATAGTTCATGCTCTTTATGACGAGTTTTGACAGTCCATCTCCAAAAGAGAGTAGGAGAAGAAGAGCTTGAGGAAAGGTTGCAGTAATTTAGCAACAGCTAAAACAAAATTGAATTTGGTCACATCAATGGCCATTTTTCATCACTGCTGGATTTTGAATCAGCCGCCATAAAGAATTGGTGACGTTTTGACCTTGTTGCCAACTTTTCAAAAAAAGCGCCAACCCATACACATAGACTAGGAATTTTTTCAGGAGAGCTCATCCTAGAATGTGGACTCACATTTAAACACCCCTCAGTTGGCAAAAAAAAAAAAACTGGTTTAGAAGAGGGGTTTAGTGTTCTGATTACTATATTTTGAGTTTTAGCGACCGATTAGCTTTATTTAATATTTCGCTAATGCAGTTTCGAAAACCAACAGCAAATTGCGATTTCGGACAGTTTTAGGGGGAAATTAAGGAGTTTTTAAGGACCTGATTTATCAAAAATAAGGAGTTCTTAAGGGCCCTTAAAAATGAAAACCAAAATTAAGGAGTTCTTAAGGACTTTTAAGGACCTGTGGGAACCCTGCTTGAAGCTTATAACTTTTAATTACAAAGCATTTTTTTTATTATTATTAAAGTATTAAAGAATAAGTTGAAGAAGCATAATTAATAAAAATATGATACCTGATGATATCTCAGTTTAAGAGTTAAAGTGTTGTTATAAATTGAACTTTCCTTTTTATAGGGTGCTGGTGATGTTAATAGTTTGACAGAAAACTTTGAATCATCTTCCATAACTGCAAAATGGGCTGAAAGCAATACTCCTGAAGAAAAAGATAGTAGTGTGGATGAATTGAATAAAGCTGTAGCATCTAGTGTGAGCAAACATTTAAGTTAATTTCATACAAATTATATTAGATTCTTAAACTATTGTTTGTTAATGGAGCTTTCATATTAAATTTCAATATTCATTTTTATTTTTAATCAACTTATTAAGTTTAAATTATTAATATTCATGATATTCATGTAAAAAGAGATGATTGTAGAGAATGATTAATTAAAAAAACAAAAAAAACAAAAAAAAAAAACATTTTTTGCTTTACATTCAGAACTTATGATCAAGAAGACATCTTAAGTTTCATTTTAAAATGGGAAACTAACTTCGTGTTTCATTTAAATATATTCTTGAGTTTAAAAAATAAGACATTAAAGTTAAAAATTAAGTTAATATTTGAAATTTAAGACATAAGTTAATAAGCATTCCAATGAATTTTTAATTCATTTATTTTCTCACCAAATCTAGCTTATTCTATTAGGCTACATTACATTTATTATGTATTACATTTTAAGGGTATTTCTGTAATGTTTAACCTGAAAATTAAAGTTATGCCTTAAGTAAATGCAATTATTCTTATGCTTTATGTAAGAGTTTATGTTCTAACATTAACTGCTGTGCAACCAATAACATTATATAGATACTTTCTGAAAGATCTTTTCTTGAAATAAGCAAGCCTTTCAAACAAACCAGTTCTATAAAATGTATTAAAGAAAATTCAGTGAGTAGGTAACTTGCCCCCAAGAAAGTTCTTTTAGAAATTGGCAAAACTACAGCATAAATTGAAAATTTGCCAATGCAAGCAAAATTAGTTCCTGCATTACATTGCAAAAATTTAGATAAAAAAAACAAGAGTATTTTGTACTTGGCAGTGGTGAAGGAAAACTTATTTCACGAGTGAAGAGAATCAACATCTTTTTATTTCAGGGTATACAAAAAATTTTAAATTCCCTGACAATTCCAGTCAGAAGTACTTTAGCAATATAACTTGCGAATGAAAATTACCCGATTTAATTTCACTGTTAGTAGGTAATGTGATTTTTTTTAAATCAATCTGCAAGAAATCCTAGGAATCTTCTTTATGTGATATTATTAATGTAAAAAAGGAGTATAAGTGCTATAACGTATAAACTGTTTTTTTTTTTTTTTAGAGTTAAATAGCAAATAATTACAACTTATTCTTTGTCTTTTCAGATGCAAGACGAAATTGAACTTGATCTAAATAACTTTGTGCTAGATGAAGACATTGAGGGAGTAAGTATTAACACTTTCTGATACAACACTTTTTTTGGAAAATATGTTTCATCCCTATAAAATTTTCAATATTTCAGGAAATTGAACTTGAAGAATGTGATGATTGAGGTCATGTTTTCCTTATTGCATTTATTGAATGAAAGAACACTAAAAAATATGCAGGATGAACAAAGTCCCCCAATGAAGTTTGATATGAAAATGGCAATTGATAGTGAAAAGTGAATCGAAGCTTTAAAAAAATCTCAGTTGTTTTATCATATGGTGAATTTAATATTTGTTATGTATATATCATCTGTAAGGCTATTTAGCAATAAAATTTATTGTCTGTATCTTGTCTGAATTGCTCCAAAACAATGTAAATAAAAACTATTTTTTTAGTCAAGGTAAACTTCTTATGTCTGCAATAGTAAGTTCTGTTTAAATTTGTGAAACTTTACCACAATATTAAACATATTCTTGTACATTTATTTAATCAAATTTTCATAACAATTTGGCAGTCGACATATTAAACCTTTAACTTGTACTCAATTTGAATGTTAAGATTTGTAGTGTACAGTGCTTATAATGGCTTAATTTGTTATGTGGGATTTAAATTAACCTTATTTTCTCTGAAAATACAAGGTGCATCTAAATGTTTAGTAAATGGCTGAAATCTAAGCAACAGTTTAATTCAGAAAGTATGCATGCACACTCATACACTTTGAGAAGCACTATCTAGTGTCTAACTTACTAAACTAAAGCTGATTCGACTTCACAATCCAGAAAACCTATTGTTTTAGAGTATATCCTATGTGTGATGAGAACTTCGCCACAACCAAGTTCTTAGCGAAGATAATTATATTTTTAGTCTGAAAATTACTGGTTTCAAATAATGATTTCCTTTCAAATCGAGCAACATAAATTATGGGCATACACCTAATAAGCAACAAATTGATTTTTTTTTTTTTAAGTTGATTACTTGAAAATCTTTTGAAGCTCTTTACAAATCAATGTTCACTTTGCCTATAGTTAAATTATATAACATACATATATTACTTGAACCCTAAAAAATCTTAAAGGAATATAAAAGTACTGAATTGCTACTAAAGTTAAGTGCCCAAAGTATCATAAGAATTTATTTGAAAAAATGTATGGCATAATTTAATGTAACTTTTAGACATGGAAAGTTCACTAATTTCATTGATTCGAAATTATGTAAAAACAGTATAAAAAAGAGGCATTTTTATAGGAAAAAATTTAAGACAAACAGAAATTGTACTTAATGTTGTCATTATAATTAGTAGAAATATGAATGTGTGTAGTAGGAATATAAATGTTGTGGTTTTATTCTAGATAGAAAGTCATGAAACTAAATTCAAAGTTCACGTCCTGTGCGTCAGTGTAAAACATGCATTTTCTTTAAAATAAAAAATTTTGAATTTCAATTTTTACAAAATTTAATTTTTTTTTTTAAAATTCAATCACAAAGTGCTATACATCTTTACAAAATAATTTAAATCCTTATTTTAGAAAACACATACGTCCCATGCATCAGTTATTTAACAATTGCGGCAAAGCAAGATTTTTGAAGTGCATTTATTTTGATAACAATTATTGTAAAATTTCCTACTTACATTAAAAACCTTTCTTAAGTAATATCTCTTAAATAAGAGGGAAACTAAATAAATTTTAAGCTTGGATTAAACACTTATGTATATGTGAGTCCCAATCGTCACTCTTAAGTTTTCAAATACGAGATACCTGCAAGAGGCTTTTTCCTCTGAAGAATTTATTTTTTTAATAATATCTTATGTAGAATAGGAAGGTTTGTGTTCTGTACTGGCAATTTCCAAGTATTCCTTCCAGCTTATACCAGTAAAGAAATTTAAAAATCTTCTGCCAATCTAGAAACTTTTAAGACAGAGTATTATTTGTTTCCAAATTGCATAATTCATCAAGTATGTAGTCTTGCATTTATTTCTGTTGTTGCTAGAGCATTGTGAAAAAAAGACTTTTATTATACGATTTTATTAGATGTTTCGACTTAATGCACTAATTGTTGCTGCCTGTTGCATATAATTTCTTCCAACAACGGGAACAACATTAGGAGAGAGATCAATATGAGTTGTTACAAAACTCGAAACTATATTCTTCTCTTTTAGTATTGGAACAAATCAAATAAGTTTACCACTCAATACAAAAGCATGTAGCAAGCGTAAGCAAATGGGCACTGTTTCAAGGCTTATTCTAAGAAAAAATTACGACTGACCAGAAGACCGAACTCCCCCCCCCCATTATAAACTTTGATAGTTCAAACACAGAATTCTGAATGAATCAAAATACAAAAAATTTCAAGCTATTTTAGCCTCCTGTACGGAATTTAAAATCGCGATTCTACATGTTGTACACATCGATATAGATAAACAACTGGATAGACTGCTCCATTGTCAATGCAAAGAAAAAAACGTGCAGGGGATTGCGAAGCTGTTGGGATGATTAACCAATCACAGTTAACTTTTATAGTTGGATGGGAAAGCGAAAAACCTTGTAAAGTGTTAGAATATATATTTTTTTGCACATTAATATTACTAATTAAGGTCTACTATTGACATTTCTGCTGTGTATAACCCAAAATTTTATTTTCAATCCTCGACAATCCGTATTTTTTATCCCACCAATTGCATCTGGCAATGGCTTCATTTTCCCAGCGTTAAGCAGTCTATCCAGTTGTTTATCTATATCAATGGTTATATATCAATAAGTGATTTACAATTTCAAGTCATCCTAATTTTTAAAAAATTTATACCCGATTAAATACCTTAAAATCTTGCCAAATTTGAGGGGTGGTGGAAACGGATCAAAGCTTTAGCTAAAAATGTAGTTCTTTTCAATAGAGAAGATACACTGTCCCCATTAGTTTGACATTCAAGGACACTCCTATTGACTTTTCTTTTTATGACAACTTGGCAAAAGTAGAAAAAGCAAGAGACACACTTTTCGTCGATTATACGTAGCGGTGGGAGAAAGACTGTTGCAGAAATTCCACACTATGAACCTCAAGGTCAAAGTTGGACAGGGGGAGAAAAAGGCATCCAGTGTATCTCTTGCAACTAGAGAGGAAATTTCGATCCTATTTCTCAGCTTTGGTTTCGGACCTATATGTTAGTTTTGCTTGTCTTTCTCAAATATGATTTCATTGTGGAATATTGATTCCAAAATAAAAGTAAACAATTATTTTTCTTGATTTGATATATGTATGTTTTTTTTGCTTTTTACGACTGCCCAATTTAAATTTACAATTGCCCAAATAAGACATGACTGTCCGTTAGAATAGGCCCGGCACCGTTTCTTGACCATAAGGCCCTTTGATCCTCCCCTTGTTATTCGCATTTATAGTCCATTTGCAAAATAGGCACAGATGGATTTAATTTAACTTTAATGTATTTTTTGTGTTGCATCTTTTCTCCAATTTTGAAATGAAAAAATTTTCCTTGAAAACAAGAATTGATATTATTATGGCGTAACGTTTCATTCTAAAAAGATTTTGAATCTCAATGAGTTTGCAAACTGTTTAGATCAAGAAAGAAATTTTTACAAATCATTGCATTGGTCAGCAAGTATGTGACCTAAGAGTATGATATTCTTTGGCCGAATTTTGCAAAATGTAGTAAAAAAAACACCCTTGATTTGTGAATTTCTTTTTTTGAATAAGACAAATGCCTCCTTTAAAAGCAGTGAGGTAATATTTTCTTTCTTTTGTCTTTTCCTGTCTTTCCAAATATTTGCAGCTGTCTGTAAATTAGTATAGAAACAAAACAGGCCCAAAAGTGGCAGATGTTATGAGGTGTTTGCATTGGAGCAGGTAACATTATGACATGCTCCATTCTAAATTAAAATTAATTTTTAAAAATATTCTTTATTTCAAATTGAGTTTTATAAAAATAAGTGATTTTAAAGAGTTCTTAAATTTAAGCATAGTTGTCAAGAATTGAGGTTGCATAAAAAAATATAAGCACTGCTCCATTCATTCAAGGGATGAAAAATTAGTATACAAGACAATTTTAAAGTGCCTTGGTAACTTTGCATCACCAAAAACATTCATTAGTTATTTTTATCTTTTCTTAAAAACATAATTTACTAAGCACAACAAAGGCTACACCGTCTCTGAATGAAAATAGCCCATCTATTAAAATGTTCCAAAATTGTGCTCACTTAGAAAGTAACAAGTAGTATTAAGTATATTAAATTTGTTTAAATCAATATAAAACAATTGTAACTGTAAAAATATCACTGCTTTCCTCTCATAAACTAGTGTATTCATCATTAGTTTGTAATTTTAATTTAAGAATATAAAAAAAAGAGTGCAAAATGTCCTGTTAATCAGCGAAAGAATTGTCTGAAAACATTGTTCGAGTATTTGGAAATTCTAAGCAGATTTTTGTAATAAAATTGTACATTTAAAAAAAAAAGCACATTTGCAAATTTAATTTTGCAATAAATAAAACAGGAACTTAATAGTTATCTCTTTCTGGAATAATCTTCTGAAAAACTAACATGCTTAGTATTGAGAGATGAGTTATTGTTTCTATAAATGACTAAATTTAATTTTGAAGTAGAGGAAAAAGCATATTTGGAAACAATACAGATACATAATAAAATTAAAATTATTTTATTTAGTAAATTTAAGACAAAATGAAGGACATATTTATGTAAGAAATTAACATAAGAATTACAGAACAAAACTTTTATAATGTCACTTAATTAGAGTTTTTCCAAAAATGGAATGTACACAAGAGAAAAATAAACATTGAACTTCTGCATTTCTTTGTCTTATACACAGACGAGTGACAATCGAGTCTAAACATTTTATGTTAGATTTATGAAATATGTATGTGTAGGGAATGGTTTTAGCAAATTAGTTAAAGATGTTGATTATTATTTTTAGTAATATTAAACATCAAATGTAATTGTAACGTTTCACAAAAATAAAAAAGCAGCTTTGAAACTACAGCAATGTTCTCTAAAAACAAGCATCAATTACTATGTCTTTAAAAAAAACACCTTTTTTTTCACTTAAGAATTACAAATAAACAAATACCATACAAAAGGAAGGAGAAGATCATAGCTATAGGAAACTACTTTGAAAAACACATCTTGATAACACAAGAGTATTGCTTGCAAGTTTTCAAACATTAACCTTGCAATATCACAATAAGTATATGATTTTTAAAGTAATGTGATGCATTTTCTTTAAACAAGGAATCCACAATGACAATTCTCATTCATCAGAAAATAAACCGCATTATGGAAAACAATGATACAAATAAATAATTGCATACGGACATCATACAATCAATTGTTCAAAACTTAAGTTCCCATAAAGAACATGGCCAACTCAATACATTATGGTGTAAATGTCAAATTCATCGGAGAGATACGCCCTGTTGTGACCTCATTTTGATTTTCAAATTGAGCAGCATTATTCCTATCATCCTCTGCCTGAATGATCCTCCTCGCAGCGATCTGTCTCAAAAGAGTCTTGGCATCCTCCTTTGTCTCTGGGTAATCCAAGCACTTCTGGGCATTATCATGAGCATCTTCTAACTTGTGATGCTCGTAGTAATACTTGGCCAGGTACAGGTATGCATGACATAATTCATCTCTGTCGGTGGCATTCCTAGCCTCGGCATCTCTGATGTAGTCAGTGTAAGCAGCAGCTGCCTGTCTTTCCTCATTCAACTTCTCATACATCTTTGCTAGCTTGATGAGAGCCATGCCCTCGATGTCTCCCACTGCATGGGCTTTCCAGAAGCACTTCTTGGCTTCTTTCAGATTGTCCAGCTTTTCATAGGCTTCACCTAGTGCCACCAGCATACGGGAATCATAAGGCCTCAACTGCTGGGCCTGCTTGTAATAGTACAGGCAATAGAAGGGCATTTTAAGAATCTCATAAGTTTGCCCCAGGCCATACCAGGCACGGTAGTCTCTCCTGTTCACCTCTATAGCCTGCCTATAAGCCTGGATGGCAAAGCTGGTATTTTTCATCTCCATATACTCATGCCCCATGAGAGTCCATGCAGACAGATAGCTAGGGTTAAGCTTCAGCGCCCGTTGGAAGTACAAGACTGCCTTTTCATGTTGGGTTCTCAGACTGTAGAAGTTTCCGATCACACAGCAGGTTTCGAATCGGTACTTGTCAATGTCACATGCATTGTGGGCGAGGTTGCTCAATTCCACCCTCATCTCGCGCACATACAGTAGATTAGAATAGATGTCCATGTTGTCCAATCTGCAAGGATCAACTTTTAACAGATCCTGGAAGCCTGTGATAGCTTTTTCTAGATCTCTCATGTTGTGATAGGCAATGGCAATCTGGGCCATGATGTAGGTACTCTTAGAAAAACCTGCTTCCATAAGATTTGAGTAGATTTCCAAAGCAGATTCATTCATTTGAATTTCCAGGTATGTGTGGGCAAGGAAGAAGTCCTTCATCCAACAGTTTGGCAAGGAGAGGTCGTTTAGCATTTCTCGATCGGTGACCAGAGAAGCAAGCTCTAGCCAGGATCCCCAGTACAAAGGCTCTTTTTGGATTGCCTCGCATAAAATTTCAAGAGCATGTTTTTCTAGTTGTAATTTTTTTAAAACAACACCATATAAATAGAGACAATAGCCATCTAAAGTGCCTGCCAGATGGGCTTTCTGTAACACGAGACGCAAAGACTTCAAAGAGCTGTTTTTATTTTTATCATTTGGTGGTGATACTTCAGCGATATCATCCAGTCTCTTTTTTTCACCAGATGAATACATTGAATAATAATGCAGAAATCTTGCAATAATAGACTGGCAACCTTCTGCAAAAAATGCAGCTCTGTCATATTCTTGGCAATCAAAATAAGATTTTGCCAGCGAATATTTCGCTAATTCTTTTTTGTCCATCTGCTTGATTTCGTCTACCTGTTCTGGTTCTGATTCGTCGAGGTCACAAAGAGCCAGATACAATTCAGATGCCCAACTGACTGTTTTCCGTAATCCTCTCTGTGAACATTGCCTCACTATTCTTTGAAGATCGGAACAAATCTTTGCTAAATCATATTCCACTAGCACTGCCATTTTTTTAAATAATGTTTTTATTACCTATCTTCTATATAGCTGCAAAAAAGTAATTTAGGAACTTAAAATAACTTTCATTTAAAATAAAACAAATTTTGAAGCAAAGTGCATGCAACATTGTCAAAGTATAACTAAACTCAGCAATAACTAAACAATTAGTTTTGTCATTCTAAACATTAAAACAAAAATTAAAATGGAATGAATTACAAAACATAAGCTCTAAAAGTAGTTAACCAATATTATTACAGCCGATTTCGGCATTAAACTTCTCCATAAATTTTTCATCCATTCTTCCCAGACGAGCTAAGAATTCACTTTTCTCTTCTTCGCTCCAGGTGGCATACCACTCACGAAACAATTTCATTCTACACTGAAAGATACTAGGTGGGCGAACATTGTTCAATTCTAAACTATTCATCGAGTTAGAGACGCCGTTCACATCCTTATGCGAATAAGTTTCAAGAAGAATGTTGTAAAAATCATCCTTCTGTAATTCACTATACTCCATAAACCACTGTATCAGGTAATTCAACTGCTCGGCTATACCCACAGGCCCCTTGTTTGCCATAATTAAATTTCAATTGATTTTACAGCAGCTAATTAAAAAGGAATTGTGTCAACAAATTTTAAAGTTGAATCTTTTGGAAGAATGGTTCAACTAGTGGGCGATCAATTTCAAGCAATGTAAGGAGAAAGCTTCTTTTACCTTTCAGAGACCATGCATCGAACCAGGTCAAGAACTGCCTTTGCTGGATTTGAAAGATAGATGAGATGTTGAATGTAAGGTTTAATGATTCAAAGTTCTCTACAAAATTTTGGGGGTCGTTGGAGCACTTTTGAAGTAGAAGGACTAAGAACTCTTCCCTTTGGTTGGATGTCCAGAGATTAAAACAAGAGTGTACACTACGGATTTCAAAGTCTTCGGTACCAGACATCAATGGAAGATGGTTCCCTGGTCTTTGCCACTGCAAAAACACAAGAGATGGTCAGAGAATCAGAGATGAGGTTTGCAAGTTGTAAACAGAACTTGGTGCAAAGTATATACAAAAGATGTTCCACAGGATAAAACATTTACGTATTTTGTTTCAGATGGATATTACATCAAAACTAACTAAGAAAAACCAAACAATCATGTTTGGATATCTTAATATCACTGTTAAATCAAAAGATAAATAAATTTGTTCAACCAGCCCTTTTAGCAAACAAGTTTGTTTTCAGATTTATTAGGCACAAGGACAACACAAAGGCCAAACTTTGCCACTTCAAACAAGAACTCAAGTTTTTATCAATACAGATGTGCAATATATAGACAGGACAACTATCAGTGACTTTTTTTATTATTATATCCTAAAGAAAAATATTTTCAAATTGCAATCCCTTAATTTTACCCTCTCTACAATTCAAGATCAACTTCAGCTGATTTATTTCATCTTTAACAGACACCCAAGAGCACCAGGTCCTATAGTGCATCTGTAGTAAATTTTTTTAGATTAGACGAATGTAATTTCTTGATTTGTACCAATTTTTTATTTTATCTTTGTTACCAAACCAGGGTGGCCACAAAATTCAGGAAAAAAAGTTTCCTGACAATTCTTCGACAGATTTCTTAAAAATTCCCTGATTTTACAGTAAACTTTTTTTTCAAATTTCACAAATTTTTCCACATGTATAAACACCCTGATCAAATAGAACAGGTATGCTAAGAAGATAACATGCCAATTTTTTTAAAAAGGTTTGGTGGTAATGAAGAGTTTAAATTTATTTGTAACGTTATAACGATTACCAAACCAAATCTTCCGGTAAATAGCGCCAAAATACAAAAGAATGGGAAAACATGCCTGAAAATTCCCCCCGATTTTCATGAAATTTTATAAAGTTCACTGAAATTAGTGACATTTCACCCGATTTTTTCCAGAATTAGAAAGACCTCTGACATTTCCCCGATTCTGTGGCCACCCTGCAGACATAATGATTAAAAAAAAAGGTCTGAAAAATTTACTGCTCAAGAAATTTCTCTTGATAGATCCCGTGAGAAATTTTTAAAACTCACACGTCACAAGATGTAAAACTACAACGTTTCATTTGTTTAGTTAGAGATGAAATGCATCAAACTGAAGAGATAAGATAACTCAGACTTAAAGTTAAAAATGTGAAGGGGCAATAAATCTGCACATTTTGTAAAATTACACTGCAGGTGTTAATTTTTCTTCATTTAGTATTAATATAAATAATTTCATCATTTAATTCACGATAATAACCTATCCTACTTTTTAAAAGAAACAACAGTATGAATCAACTAGCATTAACAATAATATATTTCTTTGAGTAAAAATAAACAAAATGGGGAGTCTTAAGAAAGATTACGAGTTTTACTAACCCAGTTGCTTTGATCGGTAAACCACGGTAGGTAGAAAAGTAATATTCAAAACTGTAGATAAAAGAGTTTATTAAGCCCGTAATC
The DNA here is from genome assembly GCA_963978545.1 of Linyphia triangularis. Classification (NCBI taxonomy): domain Eukaryota; kingdom Metazoa; phylum Arthropoda; class Arachnida; order Araneae; family Linyphiidae; genus Linyphia; species Linyphia triangularis. Next base: position 31,874,095 of record OZ021723.1, on the reverse strand, counting down.
AAAACATATGTCGTAATTAATTGGGAATTAGGATTTTTATTAGAAATCCCACTCAAAATATGATTTTTCGGTTATGTTTCTCTTATCGCGTGTGCGTTTTCAATAATTAATTCACTTCACTTCTCATTGTCCTTCACATTTTTGACAGTTTGATCAAACTTAACGGGTCCTGCAATCACTACCTGCTTGATTTAATTTAGAAAACGTTGATCTAATGTGCTTTTGAAATGAATTGTATATTCTCAAAGATAGGTTATATTGTTGAGATTCCAAATTCGTGAAAGAAGTTCCACAAATATTTTTCTGGGAGCATATTAATAAACAACGGATAATATATTTTGCAAATTAAAAAAATATTTTTTCAAATGATCAGTATGAACTCCACATTATGAGATTCAGAGTGAATATGCAGATAGAACTTTTGAATTTACTAAAATAAATATTTTCTGTGAAAATCAGTAACTCAAGGAGTATCACGATTTCGAACTGCTTTACCCCCTGACAGAAGAAATCTAAATTTAAGGAAACAGCCTACTGTCGCCCTCTATGGATCTTTTTTAAAACTATTTATATATAAACATGGACGTATTTCTCTAATATTACTTTAATTGGCTGCGAGAAAACGTTAAAAAATTGCTGTTAAGAATTAATGAATTTTGGCAATAACTTTGGAACAGGTATTCGAGGAGATATGGGTTGGTTGGTTGTATTCAGATTATCTGGCGCCGTCAGCAACACGAGGGCTATAATGCGCCGAAACATTCGTCATTAGGAGATATGGGTAAAAAGGATAGGGGAAAAAAATTGCCTTATTTATTGAATTTGATTTCATTGAAATCGATTTTGAGATTTCAGACTTTTATGAAATAGAATAAATATTACAATCGCACCATTAAAATTTTCATAATTGTCAGATATAGATGAGAAAATATTGGAATTCTAAAATAAAAGTATTTTAAGTAAGTTTTCCCTCACTAACACTTGAACAAAATAATATAAGAGCAAGGAAAATCTTTTTGAAGAAAATTCACCTTTTTAAAAAGTTTGTAAAATAAATCAATAAATGTTAATCTTAAATTCCCAGTTTCTGGACTATAATTTTACAAGACTAGGATTATCGAGGAGACTAAAGTGTAATGATATTCGGACGTATAAAGAGCAGGCGTTACATTCGCCTTAAATTCCTAATATTCCTTCCATTTTTGTTTTTCCCTAAAATTTCAAAAGTTGTTCTTAAATTTTTTGATAATTCCTAAAAAAAAAAAAAAAAAAAAAAAAAAAAAAAAAAAAAAAAGACCTTAAATTCACTGATTTTCCTCTAAAACCTCTAAAAAAACCCCAGAATTACTCCAGGAGAGAAAATCTTCTGAAATTAATTAAATTATTAATTTTTAATTAATGACAAGCAATTTGAAATTGTAACCAAACTCATTAAATTAGGCAATATTCTTTTTAAAGTACTTTGAATGCGGCTTAAAAATTAAATAAGTGGATTTAATTAAAAATAGTTCAGTTTTTCGAAAATTTTAATTTTTTGTCGGTATTGAGCATACTTTGAAAATAATATATCTGTTTGACTATACCTTTGAAAAGAATAAAGTTTCCTATGTTTAAAAGAATTATACCTAAAATTTTTGGAACTTTCTCGAAAATTTTTGGAATTATCCCTAAAATTTTTTTTTATGAATTATAGCTAAAATTCCTACTAAATTTTTTTCGAAAACTCGTAGCGGCTCCTGAAAGGGGACAAAGGAACAGTTACTTACCAGAAGAAACTAGGAAACTTCTTTTACAAGTTTACAATATATACCGATTTCTAATAAGATACTATGCAGTGGCGGCTTGTGCACTACAGACAGTACAGCCGGGCTGTATCTAAATTTATTAGTTCAAAACTAAAATTATTTATTTTATAATTTTCTAAAATGAAGATCCATTTCTACGGTAAGTGAAAAAAAATCCGATAAAAAGCAATCTTCTTGCCTGGATAATTCACGAGAAAAAAACTCTTAGGTTCCGATCAGGAAAGAAGCAGATCTTTGAGCTGCGATTTTGTATTAGCCTTTAGGCTTGGAAAATGTTTAGGCACAGGCCTAACATTTTGTAAAACTAAAGAAGTTGAGGAATTGTTATAAAACGTTGTTTTGTTGTTACATCAACGTTTGTTAATTTCGTCCTTTACACATGACTTTTAAGATAGATTAAGGAAATCCATCACATATGGTCTCAAAAAATTAAACGCTATCGCAACTAACGAATTGCAGCTAAGAGTTTCTTTTTAAAATAACGCTTATCCTTACACAGTTTTCTCTTGTGGTTAGCAGATAGGAAAAACTTATAGGGGTAATTCCAAGAATATTTAGGTTGGTTGGTTGTTTTCAGATTATCTGGCGCCGTCAGCAACACGAGGGCTATAATGCGCCGAAACATTTGTCATTAGACAAGTCAACATACATTTACAAACACCCATGCCTAACACGGGACTCGAACCCGCAGCCTCGTGGTCTAGAAGCTAGCAGGCTAAACACTATACCGTTTGGTCTGCCAAGAATATTTAGGAATTAATTATTTAGGATGCAAAATTTTAAAAACGACTTAAAAAAAAAACCAAGATGTGTATGACTTTAAAATTGGAAATTAGAATGGACTGACATCAGGGTAGTGTACTGCATAACAGATTATGCGAATGGGCCTGCTTTATCAACTAATAATCCTGAAGGAAAAGAGCAAAATTCCTTCATTATAATAACAAATTCATAAACAATCTCCAAGAAAAGAGATGTGCAGATAAAAACTTTGAAAACCACTTCTGATTGCAATCATGGCAGAACACTGAATCAGAAAACTCTCAAATGATGTTAGCATATTGTCCCGCTGACAAGATCGCATGTTAGATTAAAGCATTTCCTGCGCCCAAGCCGGATAGGCGTTGTATACAGAATCCCGTAGCTCGCCCTTCAAAATCATTCCCTTTTCTGTGAACATATGCAACAACTCGCATGCCGCCGGTGGTTTGCGTTTTTATATTTACTTTTATATTCGGGTTCCTCCTCGGACATGCCGTTTTTTCTTTCCTACGACGAAAACCATGAGAGCGGAACGTTTTTTAAATGTTAAAAAAAATCTAAATCTGTGCACACCAGATCCAGATTGCTTTCCGGTTCAGTGAGTTAACCTGCGTGTAATTGTGCCCCTAACTCCCTTCAAATAAGGTACTCGTCATAAATTACAGCTTTCTCATGCCTGGTGATGAAAACGAAAGCACCAAGTAGGAAACGGGAGCAGATGATAATCTATTTTGCTCCAAGTATGTGATTTGTTCAATTCAATGTCGGAGTCATGGTGGACTATTATGGTGAACTTAGTTTTCTTATGGTCAGTCGTCTTTTACAGAAAGGAAAATAAGTTCATTTTACAGGAAACTGGTCACAAGGTCAATATAATAAACCAGAATTTCCCGAATTGTGGGCCGCTAACGACTTGTCTCATCTACCATGATCGTGATTGTGATTTATACATATATTTATATACTATTTTGTATATTTTTATACTATTTTGATAGTACAAAAATGGCATACAAATCAAGGCTCATACTGGTAATGCTTAAAAGCTTATATTCATACTGCTTTTATTTATTTTACGGCTCTTTTAATTCTGATTATTGAATGTTTGGTTCTTTTAGAGCAGAAAAGCCTGCCGACCCTTGCCCTAGCCAGAAATTATTTTAACTATCGATTAGTGCTTTTATGTGTTTATTAAATGTTTTAATAAACGTTTTAATAAACTTTAAATGTTTACTTATCACTGGTGATATTTCAGTTGGATGTTTCAGCAGTCTGGTAAAAATTAATTTTAGGAAAAAAAGTCTCTCAATATTAAAAATAAGTAAGAAACGGTGCGTTGTATTTTAAATCAAAAGTTGCTTCTTTAGAAACGTGATGAAATTTATCTATAATAATAAAACAAGCTGTGTGTCTGTCTGTCTGTGGCTCTGTGGATCAATAGAAACCTACTTAAAATTAGAGTAGAGCTCTGAAATTTTCAGCATAAGTAGTTTTGGCCTTCTAATTGTATACATCACAAACAGAATGTTAAAATTTTAATTAGTTCTTTTTTAATTAATTTTTTTAATTAATAAATATATTACAAGATGATATCTAATAGGGCTACAGCTCTGAAATTTTCAACATAAGTAGTTTTGGCCTTCTAATTGTACTTTTAAAAAAAAACAGAATTTAAAATTTTTATTTTGTTCTTTTTTAATTAATTTTTTTTAATCAATTAATAAACATTTTACAAAACGACTGCTAACAGGGCTACAGCTCTGAAATTTTCAACATAAGTAGTTTGGGCCTTCTAATTGTATACATCACAAACAGAATGTTAAAATTTTAATTACTTCTTTTTTAATTAATTTTTTTAATTAATAAGTATGTTACAAGACGATATCTAATAGGGCTACAGCTCTGAAATTTTCAACATAAATAGTTTTGGCCTTCTAATTGGACTTTTGAAAAACTGAATTTTAAATTTTTATTTATTTTCCTTTTAATTAATTTTTTAATTAATTAAATAATATTTAACAAAACGATTTCTAATAGGGCTAGAGCTCTAAAATTTTCAACATAAGTAGTTTTGGCCTTCTAATTGGACTTTAGAAAAACAGAATTTTAATTTTTTTTTAGTTCGTTATTAAATTAATTTTTTTTAATTAATTAATATATATATTACAAAACGATTTCAAATAGAGCTACAGCTTTGAAATTTTCAGCAAAAATAGTTGTGGTCTTCTAATTGGAGTTTTGAAAAACAAATTTTTTTTTTTTTTATTTTTTTTTATTTTTTTTTATTTTTTTTTATTTTTTTATTTTTAATTAGAAATATTTTACAAAACGATTTTTAACTGGGCTACATTTCTGAAATTTTCAACACAAGTAGTTTTGGACTTCTAATTGGGCCTTCTAAAAAGAATGTTAAAATTTTAATTTGTTTTTCAATTAATTTTTTCACAAAAAGCGACTTCGAATAGGCCTAGATCTCTGAAAGTTTCAACATAAGTAGTTTTAGCCTCTAATTTTTCTTTCCACAAACACGTGTTAAAACAATCTTAAAGGGGTGTTGTATTATTGTATTAACGGGGAATTTTTTTTTTCTTGACAAGGGAGAGGCTTCCAATATTAAGTCTTTATTTAGAAATTAGATTTTAGAGAGTGAAGCGAGCTTATGCTTACGCAGCAATGAACTTTTCAGCGAACGAAGCGAGCCTATGCTTGCATAGCAATGAACCTTTTAACGAGTGAAATAAGCCTGTGTTTATGTGTCCATGAACTTTTCAGCGAACGAAGAGAGCTCGATTTTGCGTAGCGATGAACCTTCCTGCGAGCGAAGCGCCAAAAACTGGGTCCTTTACACGAATGGCAGATTTCTGCAACGCGAGGCCTCACAGCTAGCTAAAATATTGCACATGTTAGAATTTCGTAGTGAAGCACGGGTATTTAGCTAGTTATTAAATATATCTATTCAGTTTCATATTAAACTTCGCCCTTGTTGAATTTTTTCTGTCGATTTTATTGCCACTTTTCTTAATATCCATCCATAGTTAGACTACGGTCAATAGTTTATTTGGGTTACAAGGATATACATTGGCAAATAATGAACCTACACTAAAAGATAAAATTCGAGGTAAAATGTAAAAATTTTGCAGTAAGTTAAAAAACAATTATTTAAAACACCTAATAATGTTAAATATTATGAGGAAATAGGAACATAAGGAAGACAAGGGATTTTTCTTTAATTTTGAAAATTTTTGCGAACTCATCTTAATATGCCACATCATCATTGGCCATTGGTTTAGTTAAATAAAGGCTAAGTTTTACAACATGGGAGATTATTTAAGTTCTGATCTCCTGTATTTTATTATTTGTTTTTAAATATAATTTCTTTTACTAGATATGTTTGATTAATCAAGACCTACTTTTCGTTCTTACTAATAGAAAGTAATCCCCTTGACCTGTGAATATTCCACCAGGAGGAAGAGAGACGATTATAGTAGATACAGAATCATCTCGTTTTATGTATCACCTCGACTTGAATCTACGCTATTCCATTATTCATGAGTGTCATTTCTAACCTCCACCATTGTTGGACGATATTTTTATCAGGAAAGTGATGGAAACGTAAACCGGGAAAGACCGCTTCGCTTCCTATTTCGAAGGACATGTCATGGATCTGATAAAGTTAGAGCTAGATTTGTATTCCTTGATTCCTTGATCTTCGATACAAGCGTAGATGTTGAAAATACGTGGGCTCGACCAGTATAGTTCAGAGGTAAAACAGAACATATATGGTTCATAGTTCGATTCCCTGTATTTGCACTCTTCTAAACTCTACTTTCAGTATTTCCGAAAACATGATGGTTGTTGTGATAAACTACTATCTCATATCACACACTTCCCTGAACGGGAAGGAAATTCCAGGTTTTTGGATATTGGATATTTGAAACTGGTGACCACTTCAAATCAACGAAGCTTTCCTCTCGAGCAAGGTTCATGCCTCGAGGCGTTAGAGTTTAATTTCATGCCGGTTAGTGTTTCACCGTAGCGTTTGATTATCTCGGGATCAACTCCGCCTGGGTCATGCTGAACATGCTACAAAGTGGTGACTAATATTGAAAACGCACAATCCTTCTGTCACCATGCTAAATACTCTCACAGCGATAGCTTTGTTCGGTCCGATTCTCTTTGAGAGGAGTTCAATGGCACCCAAATTTAACTAGGGGGGGTGGAACGTCACGCATCTTTGAATTACACTATAATACTAGTCACTGCATTTAAATTTGACACTGATTGGTCAGTTTAGTGATAATTATTTCATTTCCTCGGTTACACACACGAATTTGCGAAATTGGTGATATGTTTGGTGATAATGGTTTTTTAAAATTAATTTCGGATAAGTGAAACAGAGGAAAAACAGTGGTTGATGTACAAGGTTCAAGGGAAGATTACTCTGTGTTAAAAATATTCATTTTTCAAATTTTGTAAGCTTTTATCGAATTTCTACGGGAATTACGGAGATGGGGAACACCTATAAAAGCACCATCACTAGGATTTTGATCAAAATCGTTAGAGCCGCTATTTGACAATTGCAGAAAATATATTTTTCAATGGCATCTCCGCAAGCGCAATTTTTACAATAACCTTAATGACAGGTTCATGGCCACCACTAACCCGTATGCAAAAGTTGAACATTGTAGGCCAATCTTTTCGGTAGTTGTGCTGACCATAGACAAACAAGCTACAAGAAGACATTTTTTCCAGACCACTTTTTTTTAAACTTTTAACGTTCCAAAAGGTGTAGAAATACCCTCCAAAAAATCATATTTTTTTACTGAATACAATACTTTTATTACTCTATATTTTTGAAATCGGAAAAAGAAATACCTATCAAACTTAAATAGCATCAAATTGAAAATGAACTCTTTGTTTGGTGAAGCTGTTTACAAATGAAATTAAATAAATTGAAATAACATATACTATTATGTTTATAATACTTACGTTATTGCTCATTAGACAAGTTCATTTAATGCTATCTCACACCCAAGGAAATACACAAATTGTAGAAGAAAAGAAAACAGAATTTCTATCTGTACTAGAAAATCCGATTTATGGGTATCATTTCAAATGAATACACCTGAGACCAATGTCTGACTTGCATCACTCGGGGCCCAAAGCACTTCATGTTTTCTTGGCCCTATAAAAAATTCTGGAGAGGGCCCTCCAATAGTTATATTAACAGTATTTGCTGGAAGGATTTTCGTCTTCACTATGCAAGTTTATTGATAACCCTATTCTTAAGTCCAAAATCGCAAAACAACAAAAAATTATCCAAAATGTAATTCACCTATATTACGCTTTTTTTTCGAGATTAAGTTGTTTAGCGACTGCTACTTTTAAATCTGTTTAAGGTTTTTTATAATTTGAGTTCAAAACAAAGGACCTATGATTCAATTTAACTACTACAACATTGAAAATTTTGGGGCCCCAAGCTGGGTTTAGTTGGCTTGTGCGGAAATCAAGCCTTGCAGTGGAGAGGGGTATCAGGCAGTTGAGCACAGTATCAGTTAAATTAAATTCCATAAATCTTTCTCCAAATAGTCCGACAAGTAACTGCCCTGAAACGTCAAAGCATCAATTCTGCCCAATAAAGACAAATCAGCTCAGCTGGCCACCAACTGTTCATGGCTAGCATTCACTATCCCACTGCTTTCCCGCAAAGATTGTTGGCAATCTATAATGTAAAAACAGTGGTCCAGCAGACTGTGGTTCAATCGAAGCTATACTGCCTGTAGCTTAAAACGATGAACTGGTGGAGGCTTGTCTTATGTCGATAACCCAATGGAAAACAATCTGCAGAAATTATGTAATTATAAATTTGTTATAAATTATTTCAAAGGGATTTTTTAAGAATAAAAGGCAAATAATTCAACATCTTCTACTAAAACAGATGTACAAAACTAACAAAAGTATTCAAATATAAATTGTTTTACAGACACTTGATTTTTTTTTTTTTTTTTTTTTTTTTTTTTTTGTGCATACAATATTGATTTGTTTTAAGATTTGAAAAGTCACTTTAAATCCTTGATGGCAGTTTTCAAATAAATTTAGAATTGTATTACTGCTACATGGCTATTATTGGTATAACTAAAATTACATTTTAACATGTTAAAAGATAAAACCAGATACATGGTTTACAAATTGTAATATTTTACACATATAATCAACACATGAATAAGCTAAACACTAGCACAACAAATGAAAAACTAAATAATTAATTTGGTCTTGCAACATTCTTGAAGGAGTACTAGCAGGGCCGTCGCTAAGAATTTCGTTTGGGGGGGGCGTTAGACATAATTTTGCTGACTAAAATCAAGACAAGTACGGTGTAAATGTAGAAAATATCCATTAAGGTGTTAATCTATTATTAATTAAATTTTATTAATAACTAATTATGCAAAATTAATGCATAATTTTTTTAATTAATATATAATTATTTGTTAATTAATGCGTGATTAATTTTTAATGAGGTAATAACTAATCGTTAATTTTTTTTATTTAATTGTTAATTATTTTATTTAATGTGTATTTAATTTTAATTAGTGTTTTTAATATTTTAAGACATTTTATTAATACGTAATTAATGTCCTATTTTAAGTAAATTCTCATCACATTTTAGTTAAAGTTCCATCAAATTCAATTAATTTTTCATTTTTGTTTAATAAATAACCCTTTCTTTCCCGAGCAAAGGGATTAATTTTTCGAAGTGCTTTTTTTATGGGGGGGGGGAGGCATTTATCGCTTGCAGATAGAGTGCATTCTCACAATCTTGAACCAATTCAGTAACACATGAACAGTACAAAGGCTCCATTTCAATGCAATTTTTTTTTAATTTTCAAATTGCAGTTTCGAAGAAATTAATTAAACGTGTCAAAGTGGATGGAAATCGCACTACAACACAGAATAAAATAAATGAAAAACATTGATTACATAGGTGACTCTAATTTAGAATTGTAAAAAAAGTTAATCAAACAAATTCTGGAAAAGTTCTTCATTGTAAAATCCTGGCAGATTATTGCTAAATCACAAAAAATTACCTACGCGAAATACTGCGATTTTTATAATAGAGACAACGTCAGGGATATGCACTTACACTCCCTCCTGCCTTTCGAAAAATAAAGTAATGTGGAAGAAGTAATTCACAAGAACAAAATATATAGGTAGTAAATTATTAATTCGAGCAAAAAATTATGTACAGCTATTAACTAACATCAAATTAGGGAGTCCAATTCCCATTTTCGAAAAATCTAGGATTAAACAAAGACTTTTGCCGCCTTATACCTAACTGTTAGCGATCTGCACCACCTTGCAAATAATCCTGTCGGCGCTCATGGACAATATAATTGCATTTCAAAATACAATAATTATTAAAAACGTTTTGTTAATTAATTTTTAAATACTTTTTAACATATTTTCCTAACCAAAAATTAAAAGAGGATTTTACTTTTTCTTGAAAAGTATATTAATAGTAAAACTTATTTTTTTTTAGCAATTTAACACAGAAATTTACTTCTTAAAAATAGTTACTTCGTGTTCATATTTTTTACCAAAACTGCTGGATTGAATTTAATGATTTTTTTGAGGTTTTTCAGCAATAATTTCTGAAAATATTACTCGTTTTATCAATAACAATAATTTGTCCCAGAAGGAAAGTATAATGCTAATTTTCTCTAAGCAGGACTAAAAATGAAATGTATTACTTTAGAATTAAACCAAACTATAATATTATTTATATGTAAAAAAAATAATTAAAAAAAATAAATAATAATAATATACATACACCTTTATCCTAATGAAACAGAAATCAAGTTTTATAAAGTAAATTATTCTCAACTAACTCACTGCCCTTATGAACTTCGAATTTAGTAGCAAAATATTCAGCTCTATAAAAAAGCAAACCATAATTTTCGGCACAAAAATCAAAACTAAATAAGGAATAGTATACCTGAGGAGGATTTTTTTTTTGGGGGGGGGGGGAAGGAGGGGGTATTCAAATCGCCAATGTTATTATCTTGAGGAAGGAGAAGTTGCGCATATGATCTTCTAAAGAAGAGAAACGTGTCACAGTCACCATGAGATTACTAAAAAAACCTCCCCCATTTCCCTTTCCCACCTTTAAAGGTTATGATCCTAATGTGAGATCTACTGATCTAATTTGAAATATTTTTAAAGGTATTTTGACCAATCTAACTTATCTGAAACACGATGTCTTTCCAAGGTTTCATTTATAAAGTGGTGAAATCGAGGATAGGTGTGAAAGGGTATTCACTACTTCTAATAGACCGAAACCTGGTTGTAAGTCGGACAACGTCAGGCCGTAGCTATTTGACTACAGGAAACGTCAAGAAATTTAGATAGTATTGTAACAAACCTTTCAATACTTTTCCAATGGTTATTTTGTTGCAATAAATGCGTCATCGTCTTCCAATTTACATGGCATGTATTATTTCAGTAATACATTTCTGGTTGTCTCGTGTACAAGTGACAGATACACACCTAGGCACTGATGGTCACTTTTGCCTAGTGGTTAGCCAGCCTGTCTTCTGATCTAAAGAATCCCGGGTTCGATTCCCCGTTAGCGCACACCACTACATTGGTGACCCGAATATTCGAACATATAAGTGGCACCATCTACTGCACGACCTCCGCACTACCACCTCAGCATCTCAGGCGACTCACTGTCACACGCAATGCACTCAACCTACACTAAACTCAATCACTGAACTCTATCGTTCACCCCTTCGCAACTCACTGGGAAAGGGGCTATGTGTCGGTCTCGTGTACAAATGACAGATACAACACCTAGGCACTAGTGATCACTTTTGCCTAGTGGTTAGCACGCCTGTCTTCTGATCTAGGAGTCCCATGTTCGATACTCTCCATAACCACACACCGTTACACATTTTTAATAGATGAAGTACTATATAACATCATTTATAGAGTTCTACTTGGCATTAATTGCAATAATTTGGCAAAATGTAATAGAAATATATTTCAACAGAATTGTACGCTACTTCCATTTCACTCAACTTCTCGTTCGTAATAAATAAAAACTAGGGATGTGGAACATCACACAACTTTCAATTGCACTATAATTCTGACTTGGATTTGTGTCATCTACAGTATTTATATTTTCATCATGCATTTAGAATAAATGACCAGTATGGAGGTAATTCTTGTATGGGTCTAATAAAAATAAAATAAAAAATAATAATGGTGAGGAGAGGAGAAGAAAAAACTATCGTTGATGAGGTATGCTCAAGGAAAGAGAACTCTGTGTTGAAGGCATTCATTTTTCAACTTTTTCGCCATTAAAACATTTTTACTGGAATTTCGGAGGTTGGGATATTTAGAACACCTTTAAGAGGCTTACCACGGCGATTTTTATCAAAATCGTTAGAGCCGTTTTTTTGCAATCATTGAAAAACATGATTTTTTCAATGGCATCTACCTTATGCGCACGCGCGATTTTGACGAAAACCTTAATGGTAGGTCCCATGGCCGCCACTAACCCTCATACCAAATTTGAATATCGTAGGTCAATTTGTTCGGGAGTTATGCTGACCACAGACACACACACAGACAGACATTTTTCTAGATCACTTTTTTGAAATCAGGATGTTCCAAAACGTGAAGAAATACGAAAAAAAAAAAAAAAAAAAAAAAAAAAATCGTTGAATAACCTTATAAAATGTATTTTTTATTTTTATCTTTACCAAAAAATAAGCAAGTTTTTTTCGAAATTGAAACTTCTCGCCAGAGCAGTGGTGTACGTAAGGTATGTATTTGATAAAAGAGGACTCATTTTCCGGATGTTAAAATTTAGATGTTTTGAAATTTTCTGTAAGACTTTCAATACATGTGACGTACAATAAACATTTTATGTAAATGACGTTTAATGGGCATATCATGGTTTTTGAGGCGTTACCTGACGTACTAAAAATGTCACCTACTGTAATACATCAGAGTTATCTATTAATTGGAAGAATAAGTAATTATTGTCAGTTTCTTCCTGAGGATATAGTGTGTATTTTTCAGTTGACTAAATTAAAAAACTTACGACAGTCGACTTGACGATTTATACAATTAAATGTTCTGATTTGAACTTGAAGGAAAATTATTCATTCTGAAGAGAATTTGTGGAAATTGATACTTGTGCAACAGTACGGGGTAGGGAAGTTATGTTCATATTTAATTTAATTTAGAAGCTGTTAGTGACGATATCAACTTAAATGTTCCTGCAAAAAAAGGATATACTTACTCCAATTTAAAATTGCCGACCACCAACTTGGGCTGAATTGTGATCCGGATTTTTAAATACTATTGACGATTTTAATTATTTATATTTTTTTCTATTCAATATGTTTTAAAACATCCATCACTTGGTACATTTAAAGGAATAGATGAAATTTTGGAAATTTGCCGAGTGCCGTCTTTCTTTTCTAAAAACTTTGCGGAGTGAGATAATGAAGATATCTATGATTTGTGTTCGCACGATACCTATTATATGATGGCGGTCCATCAATGTAGGCGGTGGAAAAGACACCGACTCCCTTATAATAGACTTCTAGTGTAAAAATGCCGATTCGTTAAACTTGGGTCGGTATTTTTAATATTTCTGTTAGACATTTTTTTTTCTTTCATATTTATTTCTTCAATTCGATTTTGTTGTGGATATACTTTATAAAAAGGGCTCAATAAAATTTCGAAAATTTGCCGACTGTTCAACTTTTTAAAACTTTTTTTTTGGGGGGGGGGGACGAGACGTACTAGTTAGACGTACGTACTTCCTGAGTACTAGTTTTAAATCGATACTAATCACATCACAATTCTCTTGAAAAATAAGTTTTAATGAAATAGTAAATATATTTGTTTCCATATTTTTATTTTATTTTACGCAGATGTGTTTTTTTTTTGTTTTTTTGTTTAATATAAAACATCTGATAAAAGTAGTAACTATATAAAAAGTTTTAATAAAAAAATATTTAACAAAGTTAAATAAAAAGTGTTTTGTTGCATGTATGAATATCTAAAAGAGAAAAATAAGATTAATAGTGCATGTGATGAAATTTTGTTTTTGTAATTATCATTGCAGTAGTGGGTTTGGCAATAAAAGCTACACTTTATTTTGCAAATAGTTACAACATTCATATTTCGACTTCATAATCTAAAAAATGAAACATCCATAAATTATTTATAGAAAAATTTAATTTTTTTTTTACCTAAACCCTGTTGATCTCTTCACTGTTAGACATCATCAGATTTAATACAGTGCAGTAACACATTACAGCTGAAATAGAAATGACAATAAATTTCTACTTGAATAGGTATATTAATGTATAAATAATCAAAATTGTACGAAGTTATTTCCCGCTTTACCGAAATTGAAGCAAATAAAAGCGTTTTAGTAGTTAAAATTTCGTCAATTTAAATTTGTCTTATTAAGAAAAATTATCGACTTGTAAAGAGAAAGGAACTCACAAAGTCACATTTTTATGTTTTCAAGAGCAGTAAAAAGCAACACCATCCAAAACAAAAGATGAAATCTTCCAAAAAAAAAGTATTGATGTAGAAGAATTATAACAAACTTACAAGTGAGCCAGGGAGGGAGAGGATCAAGGCATGGTCAAGAGGGTGCATAGGCATCTACCTAATTTCATTTGAAAACTAAAATCAAATGGAAATATTTTTGGGTATATAATTTTGGGTATTAAATTATTCAATTCAACTAAAAATTAATGTAAATTATTAATGCAAAACTATTCACTAATATTTCAGCACGTTATAAATATTATTTTTTAAAAATCCTACGTTTAAACTAATACTTTAGTCGCCTTGAACTGCATACGATCTGCAACCTGCTACCTGATCTCTACCTGCTCATGCAAACTTATTAGAGAATATGTTAGTGGAAAGAAAGCTTTTTTTTAATATATTGTTATCGATGGTATTCTATATTCTTCCACTCGCTTTAGGAAATAATGACAAGATTAAAAACCTGGAATAGACGAAATTTGAATAAGAAAAAACATAACATCACGCCTTTATTTGTTTCAATTTCTTTGTTCTTGGCTATTTTGAAATTCAGATAAGGCTCCAAGCTCCAAAAAGAGTCATTATGTTGTTCCAAACAAGCTCTTCCTAGTCTTTCGATTCCTGCTTTTGTTTTAATTGTGATGCTACAAATGCAGATCGTGTCACGATCTTGTTCTGTGGCCTTGAATGTGGATTCAGAATAGAGGCCTTTGACCTTATATGCCTTCCGATCATTCTTCTCCGTAGGTAAAACAGAATGGCGGAATATTACGTGTCTGTCCGACCCGTTATTGTATTTTTTTTCTATATTCGAAATCATTTGGTTCTAGGGAAAGGGAAAAGGACAAGCAGTTGACTGCGTTTTCCAACTTATTCTTATTTTGCATGGTGATGAGGTCGAGCGAAATGTCCCCAAAGGCGAATGCCGTTCCATGACAAAACTTCGAAATGTTTGTGGTATTCGTGACAAACGCATAGGTATTTCATATTAAAAAAATTTCGTATCAGTATTTCGAAGCTTTTGAAAAGAGTTAAAAGTGAAAAAATATTCTGGAAACGTCGGTTCATTACTGTGACATATAGTTCTGCACAATAATCAAAGAGCCCACAACCACATACGATATTCTCAACCAACGTATACAGTAAATTTTTACGGCACCCCAAGGGCGACGGAAATTCCGCCACAACTCAAAGATCCGTTTACTCGAGTAACGCCCTTTACTTTCATAAACCGCATAACCAACATTATATAACAAAAGACAACAGATTTACTTTGCAATCCATTTTAAATATATATATATATTTTCAATTCACAAATTTTGAAGAACAGTTTTTTGTTATTTCTTTTTTTCTGATACCAATTGATCAAAGTCATATCATCAAACAGGAGAGATAAAATACCACTAAAAATTGTTATTCTATCGAAAACATTAATATATAAAACTAAACAACAATACCCATTAAAACTAGTATATATGTTTATTTTAATTTAGTATTTACTATAAACATCATTCGATTTGCATACAAATATTTAATACTCAGAAATTTTGTTGTTGTTAATACTGCTTCAAAAAATGATTTTTAGAGAAATATTTTTACATTTTAGTAGTAAGAAAAAATGAGAAATTTTGACCACTACATTTATTAGAACTCTTTTGGAAAAGACAAGGAATGGGAAAATTTAACAGATTTTTTTTTAATATTATATGCAAATGGTACTGTATATCATTAGTGGACACTTTTAATGGGGAAGTGGGGAACACTGAATTGCGAATACACAATTTGATGAGCGCAAGTAGTTTAATAATTCTCATATTAAAGTGACACTTCATTTGGGTTTTCTAACTCGCATCAAAATTTTTCAAAAGGACCTAATTAAATTATGAATTTTAGTACCAAAGGCGATAGGTTTTCCAAAATAAATATTTTTTTCTGATCCATAACGGCCCGTGGTCGAAAATATTAGTGCAGCCGGAAACATGCGACTCCCCCCCCCCCCCACAACCAAACTCACATTTTCCCCACTCAAAACGAAGTTTCCTTTCAATTTGCATAAAATAATAACATTTATAACATAACATTATTAAAAAAAAAAAAAAAAAAAAAAAAAAAAAAAAAATCAAATAATTTTGAATACTTTGATTAAAAAAACATTTTCTCTCGTCATTGCCTCTAAATATCAGTTCTTGTAAGTAGACCCTGAGCAGCAGTGCCATCCCGTAGCGGCCCTGACCTAATTTACCTTAATCTGAGAAAAAAAAATATATATATAGTCATTGCGCTATTAAATTTGTAAAAAGTTAAAGGCAGATAGCACATGGTAGGGCTGGTACCTACTAAATTCCTTTTATAACATTTTACACCGAGTACATTTTTTCAAGAGGTGTTTCGTACACAATCTCTCTAATGCAGTAAAATTACGATTGATCGTGGCACATATGTAAACGGAAGTCGCTTCACAGAATTGGTTTCGTTGAGGCCATGCTTGGCTGGTCACCCGAGCAATCGATGGAAAAAGGGCTCTCTGCAAAAGAGGCCCTTCTTGTGTTGAAGGCCAGGAATAGCATCGCTTCAGTTCAGAGAAGTCACAAACCATTTCTTTGTTTTACAGTCAGGTGGAAAAATTCAGTCTTAATTTGGAGTACTTTTCTTCCTTCTTAAGAGTTTTCTGTTGTTTGGGTGGTTGGCTGATTTTTGTCATGCATCGGCATTTTTGTCATCAAGCCCTTCAATTATATAGATAGAGGGGATAGTTTTGTCGTTGGAAGTTGTAGAATAATATATGTCGTTTTTAGTTCTGTAGTAGGTGCTTTACCGGTGCATCAGTCACATGCGAGTAGATTGCTACAATTATGAAATGCGTACTTATACCAACGAATACTGAAATAAATTCTTTTGATTTGTCTTTAGACCCATAGTCTTTCACTTTAACTCTCCAAATTAAGCTATCGGTAGGTTTCAGAGTGAATTTCACCAGAGTTAAAAGCACTACAGAATATGTTTAGTTGCTCCTCATTTGTTACTCTTCATCAAAATCGGTAGAGCTATTTTCAAGCCTGAATAAGACATAACGAGTTCACGATATATAAGTTTTTGGGAATGTATGATAATAATGAGATATGAAAATAACTTCTTTGCTTTTACTTTGGGTATCTTTGACTATTGGCTTCTACACTGCAATAATCTGTTGTCTACATATCTACAAATCATCATCTAAAATTCACTTTTCGACTAAGGACTTATGAAAACATCGGGAATACTAAAATAATAATAAAAAAAAACTAGGAGTGTGGAACATCGCACAACTCTCAATTACATTAAAATTCAACATGATGTTACTTACCATTTTCTAATTTTCACTCATTTAAATAAAAATGGCCAGTTTGTAGATACTTTTACGTGTGCAAAAAAAAAAAAAAAAAAAAAAAACCCTCCTCCGAAATGATGATTTTGGCGATATACTTTTATAACTGTATGATGTATCTGTATGATGGCGATATACTTTTCGATAATTCTTATATTATCCTTTATTATAAAAGATATTAAGGAGATAAGAAAAAACGATGATTGATGAGGTATGCTCAAGGAAAGAGGACTCTGTGTTAAAGGCATTCGTTTTTCAACTTTTTTCTCCATTAAAGCATTTTTACGGGAATTTCGGAGGTGGGGATGTTTAGAGCACCTTAAGAGGCATTACTACAGCGATTTTGATCAAAATCGTTAGAGCCGTTTTTTAGCAATTACTGAAAAACATGATTCTTTCAGTGGCAGCTACCTTATGCGCATGCGCGATTTTGACGAAAACTTTAATGGTAAAGTCCCTGTGCCATAATCAACCCGCACTCCAAATTTAAACATCGTAGGTCACTTTGTTCTGGAATTATGTTAACCACGTACACACAGACATAATTTATTTTATATCACTTTTTGAAATCAGGAAGTTCCAAAATGTGGAGAAATGGAAAAAAAAAAGAGAAAGAAGAAAAAAAAAAAAAAAAAAAAAAAAAAAAGAAGGAATACTTATACTTTTATTACCCTATGTATACATATGGGTAATTGAAAGTATTTTTTTTACCCTAATACAATATTTTGATATTATATATTATATTTTCCAATATTATATATAGCACTAGCTGAATACCCATGAAATTTTACCACTTGCATTTTAGCAATCAAAAGACATTCATGTATTCCACACTGCAGACGTTTTGATGCCGACAAATTGATTTATCAATATAGGAATACCTTACCTTATCTATGCTTGCCATTGTTGACATTTTCCCCAACATTTATAATTGTGAATATATTCGAAATGAGACATTTCAATATACCTCGTTTAGAACGTTTAACCCCGTTTTGTCCCTTTTTAATTACTTATCGAGATTGCAATAGTTTATTGTGCTTATGTTTGCTTTTATAGTACTAAATTTCAAAGATGTTAGTGTATTGGAAGTGAGACATTAATATCTTCCTCGTATAGTTTGAATGTTGCATCGACTTTTCATCCTTTAAAAATTCATTAATCGATATACGAATAACTCATTTTTTTTCTAAATTTTCCCTTCTTAACATTTGAACGAAATATCAGAGTTATGACCTATATGGTCCTATATGGAAGTGGGACATTCGAACATCTCTCGTTTGGAACGTTTAACCACTTTTCGACCCCTTAAAGTGGGTTAATCAAAATCGGAATAACTTATAGTTTTTCTATGTTTGTCTTTGTTGACATTTGTACCAATTTTCAGCGTTGTGACCAAATGGGAAATGGGAAATTTGAATATCCCTCGTTTGGAATGTTTAACCCCTTTTCGACCCCTCAAAGTGGGTTAATCGAGATCGGAATAGTTTACTTTTCTATGTTTATTATTCTTGATATTTGTACAAATTTTCAGATTTGTGATCATGCGGGAAGTGGGAGAATTAGTAATCAATGAGTGAGTGAGTGAAGGCTTTGCCTCATATATATATATATAGAGAGAGAGAGAGATAACCAACATACAAATAGAATAAAATAGAATAAAGTACATTGCAATTCAGCTCTGACTTTCCTCTCATCTATTACTTTTTACTTTCAATTACCCATATGTTTTCATATAGGGTAATGAAATTATAACATTCGGTCGAAAGCAAATTTCGTTTATTTTCTCTTCTTTTTTTACATTTCTCTACGTTTTGGAACATCCCGATTTTAAAAAAGTGGTATAGAAATAATGTATATCTATGTGTCTGTATATACGTGGTGAGCATAACTCCCGAACAAATTGACCTACAATATTCGAATTTGGTGGCCCATGGTGGTCATGGGGCCTACCATTAACGTTTTCTTCAAAATCTCGCCTGGGCAATAGTTTGAAAACCTGAAAATCATTAAAAAAAATCCCTTTTTTCAGCAATTGCTAAAAATAGGTTCTTACGATTTTTATTAAAATCTCTGTGCTAATGTTTCTGAAGGTGTTCTAATTGTCCCCACCTCCAAAACTCCCGTAGGAATGCGATAAAAGGGAAAAAATGGAAAAACGAGTGCCTTCAACACAGAGCTCTACCCTTGAGCATCGTCCATCAACGATTGATTTTGTTTTATTTCAAGCACAAGAAAGGGGAATGTTATGTCTATAGAATAACATCGACAGTTTCACCATTTTGGCTGGGATTTTCTGCCCATGTAAAAATTATTGCCAAAAATATCGCCAAATTGGCCATTTTTATTTAAGTGAGTGAAAATATGAAATGAAAAAGGTAAATAACGCCATATCGAATTTTAATGCAATAATCAATATTAGAGTCGAATTGAAAGTTTTACGATGCTCCACACCCCTAGTTTACAGTGAAGTAGCTCGACATTGACTCACGAGCGATAACTGGATTACAATCATTTCTCTCACCCTATTCCACCAAGGAATGGAACCTCTGCTCCACTGCTCCAGTTACAAATATCAGAAGTGCACACATTCAAAGCTTTAGCATTCACCTCGATCTACAGTTATCACACCCGCGTAGAAGTCAACAAACAAAAGCTTAGGATTTGACACCTGACCGCTTTGCAAACATCCAAAGCACGACTCGTCCCGAATACGCGCTTTTATTGTGCTTCATTCGAAAGAGTGTGCCATGAGCCATGAGATTATTGCTGCAGATGCTGATGCTCATTGTCTGCATAGAGAATGGTATTTCGAGAGACATTTTAGATTATTTTACATGTTATAAAATACCAGTTGTTAAACAAGCTACTCAACTTGTTGAATGTTGGACTTTCTTTTTAAAGCCTGTAGAGGTCTCTTCAAAACACTGATTTCTTTCCGGCGTTAGAGGTCTCTTTTGCCTGATGGTTAGAGTTTTGGCGTAGCATGCTGGAAGCCTTGTCTTGAAGTGAATCTGCGTACGTTCTTACATTCTGTAAAACTCTGATACAACAAAAGGCGAAAATAATGTTTGTGAAGGGCTGATAGAATTTTATAATGAGGTGGAAGAATTTGTATGATAAATTTTATAAATCAACAATTGTGTTAATGCACTTTTCCTATCTAGGAAAAAAGTTAGGATTCTTAACCATAGCTTATTAATTTTTGTCATTCGAAGGTTATTGAATAACTGACAACTCTAGCTTTTTCCTACTTTCGAGTGTCTTGCACACGAAAAGTCTTGGTTTCGATACCTTGTATCGCACTCTGCAATTTCTAATTTCAAATGAGTAGACACGTCTGCGATTATGTCTAATAGTTTCGTGTTAGCAGTCGCGTTGCAAATAAATGGAGTTTTCAGTGTTTCCTCCCATTCGTGTCGCAGATGGGGAGGGCAGGAACGTTCCTTCCTTGATACTCGAATCTCTCAGCAGTCTAGAACTTAGAACGATCTTCCAATGTAGCTCTCGTGTAACTTTTGGATAAAAAAATATCCAATCTAATCAACCATTCAACAAAAAGAAGTTTGAATTTTTTTTTTTTAGACTTTCTTTATCTATAAAATAAATCTTGTTTGTTAAAGAAAGACAACTAATTCTCGCTACCAAACCAAAATGCAAAACGTCACTTTTGCTTTGTAATCTCTGTAGTTGTATTGTTCCCATTGTGACCAGCAACAACACAACAAAATAATTATAAACTATCAATGAATTCTGTATCCAAATTATTTCCCTAGCTGACACTCCAAGTTTGATCTTTACTTCACTACCCTACATATGTGTCTAACCACATAGCTTCTAAGAAACGGATACTGCGGTAGTGAGCGGCTAATGCTTTCCTAACCTGAACTATTGAGGCCAAATCCAATAGAATAAAAGTCGTTTAAGGATGCTTTTAACTTCAAACCACAAACAAAAAGAAGGAATTCACCATTTGTTGGATAAATGGTGAAGGAAATTAAAGATTGCGTCCAAATTCATTTATATATAGATGTTCAAGAATGAAGTTCATCGTTCTTATATATATTCTCAGTAATTGTCCATTTTAATTATCTTTTTCCTTGATATTCCCTTCTTTGCTTTTACTGATATTTTTTTTATTATGGATGTGAAACTTTGTAACTATATTCTATTGAACTAAGCAATGTCGAATGTTCAGCATCCAATACCAATTGTCTTCTTTTTATTCTTTTAACTGCTTTTATCAATTTTTCTGCTGAATTAAGATCATCGAAGTTTAACATCCAATACTGATTTTTTTTCTTTTCATTCTTTTGACTCCTGCTATTGACCATTTTTTCTTTTTTTTTTACTTTTATCAACTACCCATCTGTATATATAGGGTAATGAAGTGTAGCATTCGGTCAACAACAACAACAACAACAACAACAACAACAAAAAAAAAAAAAAAATCGATTTTTTTTCTTTTCATTTTACCATGTTTTGGAACATCCTGATTTCAAGAAAGTTATCTAGAAAAAATGTCTGTCTCTGTGTGTGTGGTGTATGTGTGTATGTGGTCAGCATAACTCCCGAACAAATTGACCTACGATGTTTAAATTTGGTGTGCGGGTTCGTGATAGCCATGGGACCTACCGTTAAGGTTTTCGTCAAAATAGCGCATGCGCGTAAGGTAGCTTCCATTAAAAAGATCATATTTTTCAGTAATCGTTAAAAACGGCTGTGGTAATGCTTCTTAAGGTATTCTATGCATCCCCACCTCCAAAATTCCCGTAAAAATGCTTTAAAGGCGTAAAAAGTTGAAAAACGAATGTCTTAAACACAGAGTCTTCTTTCCTTGAGCATACCTCATTATTGATAATTTTTTCTTATCTAGTCAGTTTCACTTATAATAAAGGATAATATAAGGATTATCGTGAAGTACCTATCACCTATTTGGCGAAGTTTTTTTGCTTTTTTTTTTTTAGACCCATACAAGAATTATCGCATAAAATATCGCCAAACTGGCCATTTTTTCTAAATGAATGATGAAAATGTAATAACGGTAAATGACACAATTCCTGGTCAGTATTATAGTGTAACTGAAAGTTGTGCGATGTTCCACACTCCTAGTTTATGACTGTGATAATTTTGTAATTTTTCAACTTAATTAAGCAGTGTCGAATGTCAACATCCTATATGTACTATACTTAAATTGTATATGCTTTTGCTTTCTTATTCTCTTGTCACTTTTATTCCTTTTTATTAGTAATGTTTTACTTAATAATTTTTCTGCTGAATTAAGCAGTATCAAATGCTCAAAATAAAAAACATGTACTGTCTTCTTTTTCTTTCTATTGATTTGACACTTTTATTGATATTATTTGGGATAATACCTTTTTTTCAGTTAAGCAGCGTCGAATATTCAGCATCCTATGCGTACTGCATTCTTTCCAGAGGGGCGCAGCTAGAAAATTTCTGTGGGAGGGGCTTTCAATCAAGCCTTAAGTTTGTTCCACTATTTCTCTGTATAAAAAAATAACTTTAATGCGGAACTTTCTCATCCCATATTTGTCACATGTTATCAACATGTTTAGTTACTTAATCTATCACTTACATATGGCAAAATATTAAAATGAATTTTGACAAGTTTTCGAGTTAATACAAAACCAACCCAACAAATGACAACATTTTATCTAGATTCCGTATTTTCCATATTTTATAGATTATAAATTAATATTAAGTTTTCTTCTTTGTTTTACTTCATTTAGAGAAAAAGTAATATTTTAGTTAAACTGGACAAACACCAATATTAGGCTGATTTTACTATATACTTATGGCGTTTTAAATGCAAGGGCATGTAGGACTTAAACACTATCACAACATTAATATTTTTACATTGCTTTGAAACGACACTTTATATTAGACTTAAAGTAGACAAAAAAAAAAAAAAAAAAAAAAAAAAAAAACGCTTAATGATTTTTTTTTTATGTAATGAGATTAAAAATCCGTTATTTATTTTAAAGTTCTTGGATCTGTGGTGGCTTCGTGTACAAAAGACAGATACAACATCTAGGCACTATAGTTATTACTTTTGCCTAGTGGTTAGAACACCTGTCTACGGATTTAGGAGTCCCAGGTTCGTCTCCCGTTAGTACTTCGCCTACATTGGTGATTACCGGACCACTGAATCATGCTGCCATCCATTGGCACCTTCTGAAAAATACTACACGACTATCACACAACCATCACGGCATCTTTGATGATTCACTGCCAAACGCAACGCACTCAACTCACACTCAAGCAACTCAATCGTTCGCCCCCTTAGCGACTCACTGGGAAGGGGCTATGTGGTGGTCTCGTGTACAAAAGACAGATATAGCACCTAGGCCCTAGCGATTACTTTTTCCTAGTGGTTAGAACGCCTGTCTATGGATCTAGGAGTCTCTGGTTCGACTCCCGTTAGAGCATTCGCTACAGATCTATTAGCTACTTTACCACGATACGGTAGGCAAACTCTGTCTGAATAATGGTAGATCGTATTCTTTGGAAATTATTGATGATGGCTAAGTCCTTCTACTTGAATCATAACAAAACACCGGGATGTTAAGGATCCTAGGAAAGGCTCTGCCCCTAAAAACTCTCCCCCTGGTTGTGCGCCTAATTCTTTCAGCTCCTTTAATAAATATTTTTTTACTGTTTTTTATTGAAGATGTCCCTTTGTAATTTTTCTGCTGATTTAGTCAAGTTTGTTTAGTAAAGAATTAGTTTTTAAATATATACAGATATACCGCTTTTGAAATCTGACGAGGAAAAATAGGTTTTGAATGACTTTGACGTAGTTACTACTTTTAAATCAGTCAAAAAAATTGTCATTTTTTCAAAAGATATGAAACGTAACAAAAGTTTAAAAAGTTTTTTTTTTACTGTGAAATTTTTACTAAGTATGCAGTAGTTAAGTATTTTTTTTGTTTCAATGAAGCAATTTTTTCACGGTATATATATTTCAATGCTTCATCAGTTATAAATCCGTCCGTCCATCAGAGAATTCCGTTACGTTCTATAGTTTCCTCTTTTTCACATTTTCTTCAGTTTCAATTGTTAAACTAAATAACCCACTCCGTTTTCTAAAATGTTTAAGGTTCTTATTCTCGATGTTAAACGTACGCTATTTTCCCAAGGTTGGAGACTAATTTAAACTTCATTGACCAAGCATGTTAAAGCAAGGGCTGTAACTTTTGTGCTGTAACCTTGATGGAAAGTGGTCACGAAGCGTTTGGTCCTTTGTTTCCTATTTATATACGTGGCTACGCTAAGGTTCAGTTAAGTTTCCAACATAATGTTTTACTTAAAATAGCTATAACACATTCATTTAATGTGTGAAAAGATTTAAAACTATTAATGTTGCAACAGCTATTTGAATAAACAAAACTGTTTGCATAAATTTGATGGAATGAACAATTTCTAAAATTTAAATAACTAATGTGTCATAATTTAAGATAAACATTTTAAATACTCTCAAATTAATAAATATGAAATTTTTATAGTGCATTAAATTTTAGTTTTTGTTATATTTATCTCTGATAAGGTAAACACTTCCAAACATCAATTGCAATTCTTATCACTGAGCAGCTACAAACCATAACAAGAGTTACTAACAATATCTAAAGTGAACGTCTATTTAAACAATAAACAATTAAATTTTTATAGTGCATTAAATTTTAGTTTTTGTTATATTTATCTCTGATAAGGTAAACACTTCCAAACATCAATTGCAATTCTTATCACTGAGCTGCTACAAACCATAACAAGAGTTACTAACAATATCTAAAGTGAACGTCTATTTAAACAATAAACAAACAGATCTTCCTTTTTAGGGATATAACTCGATAACAATATTCTACTAATTGACATATGTTAGCTAATTTGCAAATGAAAAGATTGATTTGATTTTGGCGAGTGGGGGAAAATATAACGTTTTGAGTTTTCACTACGTGAATGTAGTATGGAGCATACAAGGGGAAAATAATTGCACGTCGCACACTGGGGTATTTGCATCGAAAAGTTGGTCAAAACTATTTTCGCACCAGAATAGTGTTTAAATGCGATAATATTTTAATTTATTGAATAAAATAATAAATTTTCTTCTTTAGATGAAAAAATAAATAAATAAATAAACTTTATTAAAAATATACATTTAAAAAAAAAAAAAAAAAAAAAAAAAAAAAATATTATTATACTAATATTATTATCATTGGATAATATTAATGGGTAATTTTATGCTAAACCATTCTGTACTTGACTTATCATTAATTTATGATTTATCGCTAAATATGTTCAATGTTAAAAAAAATATCATTGCATTTTCAAAATGTTCATTGAATTCATTATTAATTCCATAATTATTTGGTATTTTAATATTGCTAGTTTTACACCAAATAGCTTATTTTGGCTCTTCATCTGATGATTTATTCGAAGATTTTATTCAGATTCTAGTCTGGCTTTATTTGGTTTTGGTGGACAGTGTATTCTTATGAAAGACTTTACTCTTTTTAGGGTATAATACATATCATATTTATTATGAGCTGATCAGAGCTCAACAGTAGTCTATTCCGCACATCTGTATTCCATTATTTTCTCGAATTTTTTTAAAAAAATTATTTTAAGCAATATACCTTAAATGTATATTCCTTACCTCCACAATTTCTTATTTTAGCCTCCCAATCAGCAATAAGGCGTTTTTTACAACTATGAGATAATATAACAGCGTTTTATGCAATGTTAGAGTCATAGGATGCCGAGGGTATGGCTGTACATAGAGTTTGGCTGTATCCATGGTGTTGTTAGAAAATTTTTTCGTATCAGTTCTATAACTACTAGATAATATTTCTAAAATTATCTTCAATCAGAGAATCAAATTGACTTTATATCTCGTGGTTTCAGCAGCCAGACCATATCGTTAGAAAATCTTCTACTTGTATTGTATTCATTACTTTTTCCAAATCTGGGTTTTGGTACTTCAATAATAAAAACCAAGCTTGCTTCCGAACTCTTGGATTATTTAAGTTTTTTTTCTTTTTCTTTCTTAACTCTATTTTTATTTTCTAGTGTTCGAAGTTGCTACTTTTGACAGGCCAGTTTGCGCGTTAAATGGGGTATGCTATAAAACAAGCGAATACGCACATGCAAAATAGATAATCTGAATTGAAGGGCCTTTTCATCAATCTCATGAGTTTTTGTTAAATCGTTTTAGTTTTTGGATGTTGCACTGCATATGTAACACTTTATGGTTGGTTTTGTATTAGTTACAACATGGAACCAACCATAGCAAGATATGTATAACTTCTACACCTCCCTCATCTTTTCAGTGAACTGATTTTTGTTTGGATGTGATCTACCTCGCGTTTTGTTATATTTATGGTACCCTTAGTGAATTGTAATCTGATTGTTCGAAAATACCGAGGCGATGAGTTGTGAGGTTTTTAAAAATGACTTTTTTCTCAGTTTTTCTCCAAAGAAATCGTAAAGGCACCAGAGAACTTTGAAAAATATTGACGTCTGCTCTTTAGAATTTTGAAGTGTTTGTTTGTATTTCGTTGATTGGGATCTGTCACAACTACATTTTGTCAGTAATTCTAATGACTTTCTCTCATAAAATTAATTGTTTCTATAACTTTTTGCAAATAATTAAGTATAAGTGTACTCGAGCAATCTAATTGATCCTGTATATTTATTCAGTCAAAGCAGGGGGAGAAGGGTAAAAATCAATTTTTACCGATATATTTTTTTCTTACTTATCTTTTTAAGAATTCAAACTCTTTATAAGTGAACTTACTTTAAATGTATCATTTGATTCTCATTATGAGCTTAATTTCATTACTATCTTAACTTTCCTTGCAGGTTTTTCAGTGGTAAACAAAAAACTATCTAAAATATTCAGTATATTTAAACTTTTTCATCAAATTAGTTATTTTATGATTTTATATGGTATTATTCAAATAGCATACTTAATTTACATTATAAATTATCATATATAATGATAAATTGGAAACATAAGTGAAGTTTCTGCGAGTACGTCAAAATGACGTCATCTACATCAACGCTTGTAATATCCGCATCCGTAAAAATCCTCAAAATGTTTTTAAGGTATAAGGAACTAGAATATATGGTCTTTGAAATGGTATAAAAATCACTACTCAATAAGACTCAATCGTATAACAAAAACACTCGTGAAAATAAAATATTGCAAGAAAATTAGCTGAGTTTTGTGACTGAACAAAATTTAATTTGCTCATCAAATTTAAATAAATTTAAATTTTAAGTGGTAAAATCTTTAATTATAGACCTTAAAGAGACACATATATCGTGTTGAAATTAAAATTGAAACAAAAAGTTTAAAATTTGGCTTGTTAAAATATTGTGCTTGCATTGGTGATAGAAAAGAGAAATACACACTTCGTGCAAACGTTAACTTTCGGTTAATCGATAAGACATTTGGGATCTCAGATTTAAAAAAATATATACGGGGTAATGTTCTACATTTAATAAAGTACATATGTGCAAAAATTCAAGTGTCTAGGAGGAATTTTGAAAAATCGACTTTTGGCCAACTTTTAGAGGCAAATACCCCAGTGTGCGTCGTTTAGCAAAATCTGAAAGATTTAAGAAAAAGTTGTTTGCATACGTATTTCAATTATTTCAAACATCACAACAGTGATTATCACTAAGTAAAATTACATGGAATTGTTTCACGATCCGATCATTGTTGATGTTAATAGAACTCTGACAACCACTTTAAGTTATCGATCACTTTGATGTTGCTTTCTAACCTTTTTGTAAGGTTCAACATTAAATAAAAAAAAATATGACTTAACATTCTTTAAAATTCTTTTTAAAGAAGAAACTGGCATTTTGATTTGAATCATTTACAACGTAACCTATTTCTGATTAGTCCGGCATAAAGAAATAGAAAGCTACCATTTACTCGATTCCACTGGCAAATGATCAAACCGGTTCAGCAAGCGAACATTGTAATTTAAGCTAAACCATTAGTTTGTCTCTTTTCAGAACAAAAAATAAACATTAATGAAGATGGAATGGACTTAAAACGAAATTTTATTGCTTTTATATTACAAGGCTTTGAGTGGAGAAGTCATATAGGTAATTCATAACAAGACATTATTTTTTTTTTATGTGAAGTGCTTTGTTTGAAACGTTGCATGATGTGCAGATAGCAAAAACTTGTTCTCTCTTCTCTGTCCCGTTTGATTCAAACTTTAAACTATGTTTTTACAATTTGTTTAATGCTCTATGACAAAAGAAGTCACTGGAATTTTCGATTCCCATAAAACATGGGTATGTCAGATGACAAGAAGTCCTAAAATCAACATTCAATCAAGATGGTCCTGAATCGTTAAAACTTTATTCTTTACAACTTCATGCAAGTAATATTTTTTATTGACGATTGGTAAAAGGGTAAAAGTTCTTTAGACTTGTTACATTTGGTTAAATAAATTCAATATAAATTAACCTAAAATCGGCTAGTTTTAATTAAATTACAAAATTCAAGTTATTGTAATATATTTTTATCAGCACAAAAGTGGTTGAGATATCTTCGCAAATTTTCTTTAAAAAAAAAAAAAAAAAGAAGAAGAAGCTATTTTCTTGCAGTCTCCACCATTTTAATTTTCTAGAAAATAAACGAATGATTTTATCTTGCAGCTGGATCAGAAGTAAATAGATTTAAAAACTATCATTTTCTAGAGTAGAATTAAATACTTCCTTGAAGTTTTGTAAATGCTTTTTTCCATTATACTTGAGTTTTTTGCTGTGTAAATGAAAATGGCAATCCTGCAATTATATATTTTGGAACTATTACTTCCATTTGAAAAGAACTCCTTTTTAGATAGGCAAGTTGTTCAAACATGAAAAATTATTGCTTCTAAAAGTTGTTGGCTCACCAGTAGATAAAAATTATATATATTGAATGATTTGAACTAGACATCAAAACAGAACTTAAGATTGGAATGTAAGATAAAGTTTATGAATATGACTATAGCATAACATTTTAAAAAACCAAAATCGAAAAATTTAGATTGCGGGGGCGTAGGGGGCGTCTCGCCCCCCCCCCCCCACCAAAGTTTTAGAAATTTGAACAGTAGGCAAATTTCCGAAATTATTTCATTGAGTTTTTTTTTTTTTTTTTTTTTTTTTTTTTTTTAACTAGCTGATCAACAATAAAACCGAATTAAATGAAAAAAGTAAAAATTTTTTTAAACATTAATATTAAAAATACTGGAAGGCAGTTTCAACCGAGTTGGACTAATCGGCAATTTTATGCTAGAAGTTTGTTACAGGGAGTTGTCGTTTTTTCTTCCGCCCATATTGATGGATTGCAAATACAAATATAATCATAGATATTGTTACGAATTTCTGTATATTTGTAAATATTCGTAGTATTAATTATGTCAAAAGATAAATTTATGTACATTTCGCATAACAGTGCAATAGTTCGTCTTAAGTTGGCTTCCCTGCAATATTGGTCTTAATGCTTGATAACGAGTTTTACAGAGGTAACGCTGGGAAGCGAGTTTTACAATTAGCAGGGCATTTAACATTATGGTAATGGCAATCTCGCCAAATTGGCGAGATAGAGCCAAGTTGGCGATGGTTTTGGCTACTAATTTTTGTCGACAAATTTGGCGAGAAATCACCAAATGTCGCCAAACTTGGCGACCATTTGGCGCCATTTTCGGTCCCCATGTACATGGTATAGGACTTTTCGACTACGATCTGGATAGTTCTCCAAATATCTACCTCTAGAAGTTTCAAGAATGTTTGACTCCTATATAAGACCGGCCGTGAGTGGAGTTGGTGGGTTAGTTAGTTGTTGACTGGAATGAGTGAGTTGAGTCAGTTAGTTGACTGGAATTACTGAGTTAGTTGAGATACTGACTGAGTTGAGTTACTGAATTGGTTGTCTGTCAGCGAGCATTCAGAGAGTTCCGAAAGCGAACTGTATTGCATTGTCTTTTGCGGCGATTTAGCAGTTGTGTGTCAAGTTTAACTGCAGTTTGTGCTCTATTGTTGTATATAGAGCTGTAATGAGTCTACTAGAACGAGAAGTTCTGGAGTTGTAAAGGAATCTGTGAAGAGTTATATTGGAATAAATTTCTGCAAGTGTTAATCTGCTTTGGCTTCAAATCTTGCAACAATATCTTCATTATATGAGTCAAAGCTTTTAGAAAGATGATAATCGGCAAATTTCCGGAACTCCAATTTTCTTTTAAAAATGTCTAATGATGATGAAAACGTATTGAATGGAAAAAGTAAATATAATTAAAACCGTCAAATAGTATTAAAAAATTCTGAACGCATTGCAGCCAAAGTCAACAATTTGGGATTTGGGATTGAAGTAAGTTGTAAATATATCCTTTTTTGGCAGGAACATTATAGTAATCATTGATATCTTTACTGACAGCTTCTAAATTAAATTAAAATAGAAACAAACTAAACTAAATTAATTCGATTAATTATTAATTCAATTAATAATTAAATTAATTCGAAAAAACTAGATTAATTCAAAAATAGAAACTAAATTGATGCAGCTAATTTTTTTCTGAAATAAACTGGAAATAGGTCGTCACACACAGCGAATTTTAATATCAATTAAATTATCAAAAACTTTTCTAGTCTGTTTATCACATATATACACGTTTTTGAATAATCCTTTTCCAGAATAAAATATACATTTTTAAGGTTATTCAAAGACAAATTTCTTCTTCTTTTTTTCTATACTACGAAAATGAAGTGGAGTGAAAATAAAGGTTTTGAAGAAGCGTAAAATGCTGTTGAAAAATATTTCTATTACACATTTCACTAAATTATGGCAATTAATGTCGAGTAGAACTCCATAAATGGTGTTACATGTTAACGTGTCATACACTAAAAATTCATTCCCGAAATGGTGCATGTCACACTGAAACTGGAGGGGCACTATCGTATTTATTTCAACAAAATAATTATTGGAAAGGTGATGAAAAGTTAATAAGGGGGAGTTGAAACTTTTGACGACAATAAATACAACAAGAGTGTTTTTGAGTAATTTTCGATAAGGTTAAGAATAAAATGTAATTGCTATTTTTAATCAGTATTTTTTATGCAGCATAATGTTTAATTCCATCTTGATAAACGATAATTACTTTAAGCACAACTATTTTTTTTTTTTTTTTTTTTTTAATCTTATCAAATGAAACGTAATGATAGAAAATTTAGGAAAAAAAAAAAGAAGCTATTGCCTAATTGTTATTGAGAATAGCATACACATGATAGTTTTACATTCTCTGACGCAGAATTATGAATAGAGATTAAAAGTTTATATATATATATATATATATATATATATATATATATATATATATATATATATATATATATATATATATATATATATATATATATATATATATATATATATATATATATATATATATATATATATATATATATATATATATATATATATATATATATATATATATATATATATAATGGCATTTATAGTTAGAGAAAATTTTTTAAATTTAAGTTTTCTTTTCCAGTTTAAATTAAAATATTTCTACATAATATTAAAAAGGATAATTCTATCTTAGAGAATAAATCCATAAATTATCGTTAATTTCCACTATTAATATTGAGTTTATTTCAGATACTTAATATAATATCTTGTGAGTAACTTATGTTCAGAATTTTTTTTCTAAATTTTCTATCCTTACATTTCGAATTTGATAACTTTTTAAAAAATATGCTTATGCTTACAATACTTATTGGTTTTCAAGAAAGACATTGTGCCGTATAAAAAATATCAATTAAAAATAGAAAATACCTTTTATTTTAAAGAACGTCGAAAATTACGCCAAAACAGTTATTTTTGTTGCAGTCAAAAGGTTTAAACTACCCTTTTAATACTTTATAAATTTGCTGGTGTTTCCCGTGCTCAAATAGCTGTGGTCCGGCGTTGTCCGGTACAATCAGGCTCAGTCTATTGCAAATCGTGAATATGCCCACTTACACGCCTACCCTCGATTGTGCCACTTTATACACGAAATATGCATGGGAAAGAAATTGCATTTCGGATAAACCTAGATTAGTCAAAATACCTATAAAAATATTCCAAATTGGATCTGTACATTTCAAGTTAGGATCATACCCTTTAAAGATGGGAAAGGGAAATGGGAGTGGTTTTTTGGAAATCTCATGTTGACAGTGACAGTGGAAATCTCATGTTGACTCTTGTTTCGATTAAATGAGCAACTTTACCCTCCTCAAGATCGAAATAACTCAGTAGATTTGAATACTCCCTTCCCTCCCCCTCCTCTAAGAACAAAACCCATAGGTACTATTCCTTATAAGTAGATTGAGTTTCTGAAATGATAATTATAGTATGCTTTTTTATGGAGCTGAATTTTTTGGCGCTACATTCAAAGTTCATAAGGTTTTTATGAGTTAGTTGAGAATAATTTACCTTGTATTACTCAAAAACCACTTCGAAACTAAAACTAAAGATATTAATACTTTGGAATTTGTTTCTGCATACAAAATAGTGCGATAGTTTGGTTTAATACTAATGTAAACCATTTCAATTTTAGTTCCACTTCCAAAAAATAAGCATTTTTAAGTTTAATTTCCTTTTTAAACAAATAATTATAAAAAAAAAAAATGAGTAATATTGGCAGAAAATATTGCTGGAAAACAGCACAAAAATCATCAATGCAGTTGTTTTGGTAAAAACATATTTATTCGAAGTAAATATTTTTAAGGCGGGAAAAGTCATTTGTTCAAGGCCAAACGCTTTGATTTTTTGAAAATGGAAATTGTATGTCCTAATTTGATATTGATAAGTTTAACCCTTTGCTCTCGTAATTATGCTTTCGAAAGTTAGCAAATAACTCGGAATTTTTTTTCATGTTCAATCAAGATGAATTTTTTTGATGGAAATGTGTTCCAATTTAACTAGAAGGTTTACCATCCTTAAACCAAAAATTTAAAAATTTAGCCCTTGAATACACCCCTTGACCTAGGATAGGAATGTGGCCACATAATATTTTATTTTTCAACATGTCAAAATAATTTATTGGAACTACTAAGAATACTTAAGTATATTACACTACACCGCATTAACCCTTTGCATTCCGCTGTCCCCTCTCAGTGGACATCGTAATCTAGCATATCACTCGGATGTGCCCTCTCAGGGGACATTAAAGTTTATTAGTGAATGCGGAGAATTAACTTTTTCCAGCACAACTTTTTGAGAAATACATGTTTCCCAGAAGTTTTCTCTTGAAATGGCACAAGAAATCAAATCAAAACATGGTAGAATTACCAAGTTATATAAAAAAAACATTTCAGCGGGGTTTTGTGTCAAAAGAGAACGTGAAAAGTGTTGGTTCACGACGGTCCGAGCACTTTTCTGTGCCACCTGAAAGGAGTGATAAGGAGAGTTTGTCGATGGTTGGGTTTGTTGAAATTTACTGGCGCAAGGGCAACACTAGGGCTGAGCTGCTGGTAGCCGTCCAGAATGGTTCGGAGTGCTAAAGGTTAAAAATCTAAGAAATGTAATAATATGAACAAACTATATAAACAATATTTAGGGGCGGAACGAAATGCCGGCACCTTCACCAAAGCAAATCAACTTAGAAATACTTCGAACAGAAATGTTTTTGTTAAGTTATCACAGTTTGCCCAATACAGATGCGATGTCCCCTGTACGGGGACATACGAGCGCGATGGTAAAACGAGGATGTCCCCCATACGGGGACATACGAGTGAAAAGGGGGTTAATATGTTTTACTTGTCTTTCTTGTAAATTTTACCACTTTTCCTCATTACTTTATCTTTAAATTTTTTCAGAATTTGTGGGATCGATTTTTATACAATTATAAATTAAATAGTCGTTTATTTAATCAGTTTTGAAAATTAAAAAAAAAATGTTAAAAAAATATAATGAAATAGAATATTAATTAAATTTACATGGAACTTTAACTAAAATGTGACGGTAATTTAATTAAAATATGAGATAATAATTACATATTAATGATATGCAATAAAACATTAATTAAAAATTGTTTAGACTGTAATTTAAAAATAATCAAACATTAATTAAAATTAACCCCACATTGAATAAACTTAATTGATAACTTAACATTGAATAACTTAAATTAAAAATGCAGTAACAATTGATTATACATTAATAAATAATTCTTTAAAATAATTAAATAAATAATTCTTTAATTACACATTAATTATACAACAATTAAAAATAATTATACCTTAATTAACAATTTAAAAACACTTTTATTAATATTTTCTACTTTTACACCGGAATAGCCTTGAAATCAGTCATCAAAAGAATGTCTAACCCCCTCCCAAACGAAATTCTTACAGGCAGCCCTGTCAAAATGGTTGCGGAATGAAATTGCTTTTCAGAAATAGTGATGAAGAGGAACACTATTTTCTTCTTCTTTCTTTAGTAAAAAAACATCTTCTTTGTATTTGGTACAAAAACAGTTCCTGTTTATACAAATTAAAATGTTAATATACGTGGGACCACAATTCAAGAAGTTGAATAAAAGTTCTTCAGTATAAAATAATATTTAGAATAATTCAGGTCATTCAATTGAAAATAGTGCGGTTTGTTTTCATTGCAGGCTGAAAATAAAACATTTTAATAGCTCGTGTGTTTGAAAGAGGGAGGCCTGTTTTAAATAATTTCTTTAGGTGTATATATTTGTGATAAGATTTCGTAAGAATGAGAATTTATCTTCCCTTATTGAAATCGTTACCTCACCCCCATTTATACTTTTAGTTCAAAATATATCTTCCACATACACATTTGAATCTTTTGAGACTTTTCGAACTGTATTTAAGCTCATGACCTCTTTTTATAATGATTGTTCTTTTGAGCTACAGAAGACAATAGATAACAAGATATACCACGAGAAGAGTTAAACTTAGTCCATTAATTTGATTTCGGCTAATTAAATAATTGTACTAGTTTATTCAAGTGGAACTTCAATGAGCAGTTTTTTATTAGGTGGCCACGTTGAATTAAAAACCAATGCGCAACGCATGACGGCATAAGAACATATCTATTTGTAATCTTCTCTGAACTGTAACCGAGATAAAAATCGGTGGAAAATAAAATCGAACAAATACTCTCTGAAACTATATTCATCAACCGAGAAGAATCAATATCTACGAGATTTTCATGCTCCATCTCCCATTCAGAAAACTACAGAAGATTTTTAATATTTATAAAATATATATAAAAATTCTATATATTTCTGGAATACTACACCATTAATCATTCGGTATCTCTGATTTGTTTTTAATCGATTTAAAAAAAGATTATAATTAATTTTTCAGCCAAGAATGTCCGATCGATACAGTAATTGAAAAATTCATAATTATTTCAAATTAAATGCAATGATTTGATTAATACATAAGTTTTTTTTTTTTTTTTTTTTTTTTTAATTTTTTTTTTTTTTTTTTAAATTTATAATTAATTGTCTAATAAAACAAAAACTTCCCAAAAATGTTGGAAATATCAGAAAAATCTGTTAAAAAATTTGAATTGCTCAATTATTTAGAAAATAACCTTAACCCTCTGAATAATTATTTTAAACTTAAAACTGTGGGGCATAAATCTATTATTTATCGAATGAGTTTTCTTAAAACAAAAATTAAAATTTGCGATTCGAAAACAAATGACTAAATTTTAATAACTTTTTGCTTAGAACAAGAACTTTTTTTATTGAATTCGCTAAGCACTGCATTATTTGGAAAAAATACCATGGTTTCATACTGTAAAATACATTTTTACAAGTACTCAAAATATCTGGTAAACAAGTAGGCGTGATGCTTATAATGTTAACCACTGAATAAATATGCATGCAAAGATTTGCGAAACTAATTATTTTCCCAAGAAGATTAGCTTGCTAAATATTTTTTTTTTTTTTTCAAGGAATAACCGGAGTATATCATAACCAGTAAAAGATTGAACACTAAACTAACTAACTTGAGATATGTTGATTTGATTTCAAAGAAGATTTTTGAAGAATGCTTTTAAATCTTATTCATAGAAGAATTCTTCTATTCCATGAAATATTTTTAGTGCGCAGTTTTGGCTATGTACACTGAAAATGACAAACTAAATAAAATATATTAAATCGACTAGAAAGTGAATTAAAAAATAAATAATATAGATTTTTTTTCAATCCGAAAGATTTCGACATTTGAAAGGAGATTCCGAAATAATTATAAAAAGAATTTAAAAATTTTAAAAGTATTAGTTGGAGAACTTCAATATCGAGATTTGAAATCCCTCCAGTAAATTTGAGAATTAATTTTTTAACTAATTTGGTTTCCACTATCAAAAAATTAAAATTGCTAGAGTTTATTGAAGCAAATTTTTTTTTAAATTTTCTAGAGCTTCTTTTGAATTCAATTATTATTATTATTTTTTATTTTATTTTTTTCGATTTTTTTAAAAAGTTTTTACTACAGCCAGAGATTTTGCATGTACAGAAAGTTTAAAAGATTTGGAAGGAAGATTTGACTTGTAATTAAAATTGTACGTTTAAACATTTCAATGTGAATTTTTCTGCCAAAAAAACATTCAAAAAAGTTATGAAATTACAAGTATTTTTAATACATAAAGTTCCGAACATCCTGGACAATCACTGATTCTGAGAATTCGATCGATATGGTTTAACTTAAATTGTATTTATTAAACTAGCTTTAAACTTCAACTCGTAAATTTTTCTATATATTTTTAATAAAATAAAAGTTATTTGCACAAGAATTCCTTTTAGCGCGCATGTAACAGCATTCCAAAATTGCACACCTACTAGACAGGAAAATTTGGGTTCGAGGTTATTGCATTCCAGAACAAACAGCTGACGATAACAAACAAGATAAAAACTAATAAAATGTTCTGAAATATCACTTAAAATAATGTTTTATAATCTTTTACTGAACATTATTAAGTTCCAAATTTATGTACCAGTTAATCTGACTACCTTTTCACTCAGTTTTTATTTTGGACAAGTCAAACTTTAAAGTCTTTCAAATCCTCAAACAAACCAAACTCTTCACTACTTGTTCTGCAGAATCAATCCAACTCATGGGCTAGGGGAAGAGGGGAACGAGGAATGTTAAGTGGAAAAGTTTCTACCATTCGCCCTATCAGAGAGAAGCGGCAGATGCTTACCTCCAATTGTTTGCTTTGTTTATACTATGTTTTACTCTCTGTTTACGACATAAATTAAACTGCTTGTTTTTAAATATAATTGGATATTCAGCAAAAGCCAATAGTGCCTGCGTTTTGGACTGATGTCGTGTTTACTCGATTTGGATACATTTTTCTTCGATCGGGGGCTACTGACATCTGTGCTGGACAGGTGAGGTACCTTGCCCCTGGAAACAACAGGTAAAGGTGAAAACATGGCGTCTGGATCTTTGGTATAACATTCTTTTCTGTACGTGACTACTCGAAATCACTTTCTTTCCGATCGATATCAAAACTGTCCAAGTTGCAGACGATGTTTGTGTTGTATAAATTCGTGGAAATTTGATCGTTTGTGGTGTGCATACTGTTTTACCAGAATGTTTTTTTCTGAAGGACATTAATGATGTTTGATTTTAAAGCTTAAAAAAAAAAAAAAAAGATATATCAAAAGTTTTTGTATGTGATACTTCCCCTCTACGCTTTATCCGAATACAAAGAAAAAAATAACAAAAGATTGCGTTACACTATCTTTAAAATCTATATGTGATGTATAGCTATATATATTTTTTTGTTTTGAAATTGCTACATTTGTTTATGAAAAATATTTTTGTTTATTAGTTTGTATCTCTCTCTGGCTTCCTCAACAACATATTAAGTCTTACTTTGTGGCAGTTCATTTATAAAACTTTTGGTAAATAGGCAATATTTTTAAATATGGGCTCTCAGATTTACTACTGTGTTGATTTTCTGTTGACAAAGTATTTTGTTGTTGATTTTCTTTTGAATTGGTGAATTTTTGGATAAAGAACTAGTTGTTTACTTATCAATAAACCAATCTTAGCCTATTAGAATTGTTTTCCTGCACTCCAAAAACATGTTATTTAATAAATGTCCCTCTAAAAACTGTACAAAATGAAGCATTCTAAATAAACCACAATTCATATTAAAACTTTATGAAACTCCATCATAAAATTAGTTTTATTATGGCTTATTTTAATCAGTTTTCAAACAGACCTAATTTACCTAGGTTTTATTTTTCAGATCTCGTTGTTGGATATCTAATGCCATGACTTTATCAAGCGTCTAAAATGGGAGTGTTCGCGAAAGGAAAAGCATTTGCGAGTGACACTTGGAACTTGTGGCAAAAGGAGTTATTCCGGCCAAATGATCGACGATGGTTGAGGATGTTTCTTGTAATTAGTGTGTTATACCCACTATGGATTTACATATTATCAAAACTGTCACCCACACAAAAAGTTCCTTCAAAGCAAAAATGTGATAATGTTGAATCTTCAAGTTGCCATATCTACAAAACCATTGGCACCAATAATCCGTCCATTTACTCTAAGAAGCATTCATCTCATTATTCATCTTTACTGCATCTTTCATTCATCATCATATTGTGCCTTCTCCCATTTGTTGCATTGGCTGGTAAGTGCAAGTCTTCAGATTTTTTAAGTTTTAAATTAGCTTCAAATTCCTTTTAACCCACTGACGGTCATGGGAATGGGCGAAATTCCCCAGTTGTTTTCACTGCAATAATTTTTTAATTATATTTCTAATTCAAATACATAATTTTTTTTAATTATTTTTTATTTAGTTTGTTTTAGATAGGTTATAGTCTATCATCCTAATAAAATATATCTAAAATATATCTTATTTTAAATTTTATTTATAAACTTAAAAATGTTGTGCATTGCTAGAAAAACTGGGCATCCTAAGACGTATATATACGTATATGACCGTCAATGGGTTAAGTTATGTGATAAGTTGTAGTAAGGATTGATATTGATAATTTATTCTATGGTTGAATGTTGTAAAAACGTTTTAGTTATCATTCTTATTTTTCTCATAAAAAAATTGCTATTTATGTTGTTAGTAATCTCGTTAGTGATTTGAAAGAATTTCATTTTTTTTTTTAAATAATTTTATTTGTCAATTTTATGCAATTAAAATTTCTACAATTATTGTTCGCAACTGTTCCTAGAATTTTGTATTTTTTTATTGAGATCATTATTGTAAATGTATGTCCAGAATCAGATATTTGACAGTTAAGTAGATTTTATAAAAAATTAACCATTTATTTTATTATTAATAGCCCATTTAGTGAAGTCTTTTTTAAAGTTTGAAAATAACTAAGAGAGGAAATCCTTAATTTAAAATAGAGTGAAAGTTCTTAAGTCAAGTAATAATTCTTGGCAATGATCTGTAAAGAATGATTACTTGAATAAACATTCTCCTAGCTGATCAAAAACATATGTGCCAAAAATAACTCTTCTTTATTTCTGTATCTTAGAAATGTTCTATGTTCCCAATTAAGAACAAATAGGGTGTCCAAAAAGTGTCTCTTGATCTTTAAAACTGAACAGCTTGAAAACTGTTGTTACCAGAAGATTGATGTTTTTTGAATGTTTATTGAATTAGTAAAAAAATTAAATATAAATTTCATTGAGTGTATATGAATAGTTTCAATTCTCTGTGAGTAGCAGTTTTTGAGATCATTTTAATTAACATGAGGTGTGCAGTGCAGAGTGGCCACAAAACAAAGAAAATCAGGGAAATGTCAGGGAATTTTTTTAAAATTTCACAAAAATCAGGACATTTTCTTTGTTCTGAGCGTACTTTTCCCTATTCATCCTTATTTTAGAGTCATTTACCCGGAGAATTGTGGTGGTAATTGTTAAAAATTTAATGTTAACAATAATTTAAACCTTTCATTGCTGCCAAAACTATTTTAAAAAAATTGGCTTGTTATCTCTTTACCATGCATGTTCTATTTGATCAGAAAGTCTACACATCTGGAAAAGTTGAGAAAATTTTAAAATTGTTTGCCGTAAAATCAGGAACTTTTTAGAAATGTGTCAGGGAACCTTTTGTCCCGAATTTTGTGTAACACTCGTAAAATAATTTTACTCTAGGACACTAAATCTCACAATTGTTGTCTCATCACATAAAAGGGGTGTTGCATGTAAAAATTAGCCTTTTCATATTTTTTGTAGATTTATTTGTATTGAGTAATGATATTGAAAAGGCAGTTTCATATTATTCAATATTGAAATTATATTGCTGCTGTATAAAAGGGTTAAAAACCTGAATCAGTAAAATCATGACTTAATTATTTGATATTTTTTTATATTTCTATATTTTTCGTGTTAAAAATGTTGCATTTGTCTGTAACGCGAAGTAACTTTGCGTTTTTTTATATAGATTGTTTTTGTCGATTTATAAATGATCTTTTATTGAAAATTTGAGGGGAATTTCTTTTAAAAGACAGCTTTTTTATCCTTCATTAGTCAAAACCTCATGAAGCAATTATTTTGGCACAATGAATGTGTAGAAATATTTTGACCTTGAAAACTATCTTGCGCTATCTGTGTAGTAGAAAATAAGTTTGTTTTCAATTTAAAACATTTACACTTGAAACTTTTTGTACA
Organism: Linyphia triangularis; assembly: GCA_963978545.1. Taxonomy (NCBI): domain Eukaryota; kingdom Metazoa; phylum Arthropoda; class Arachnida; order Araneae; family Linyphiidae; genus Linyphia; species Linyphia triangularis. Next base: position 31,832,887 of record OZ021723.1, on the reverse strand, counting down.
TAACTTAATAATCTTTTTTAACTACACTGAAAATGGTTGTAATGCAATTAAAATCATGCTCACCGTGTAACATAACAAGCTAAATTCTGTCAATGAAATATTAAACGTCTTAAATGTAAATTTTTTCAAAAGAAGCACTTTGATTATGACACACTAATAACTTGTGTGCATTATCAGAGTAAGAAAAGGACATTAAAATTTTTTTAATGCTTAGTTTTTTTTCGAAATTAAAGAATAACTTTTTTCAAGTTTAATATTTTAAATACTTCAAAAAATTTCTAGGACCGTTAATTATAGTGCTCTGATTCATGTGGTTCCTTTTTAAATCCATGCAATGGGTTCTAAATAATACATTATTATAGAAAACTTACTTTCTAAAAATGAGACTTGTCAAATTTCTTCAATAACCAATTAAAATTGTAACATAAACCTGAAAATATCTACTTGCTACCTGCCTTAGGCCGATTAAATGGCGTGATTAGGCGACTGAATAAACTAATCAACTGGCTACTTTTCGATTTTTCTCTTGCATTTAAAAAAAAATTAAGTCCTCTGGCATTGTAAAATTTTAATATTCGCTTCCTTTAACACACATTTTTCTCTCCTGGAGAGGTTAATCCCAACCTCCTTCCCTGGGTGCGCACTATTTACGATGAAGTGGCTACTAAACTTAAAGTGTCTACCAGCCACAGGCTACTATTTGAAAATTTCAGTTTCGGTAACATATGGGCGGTGCAAAGGGATGCCCTTGCTCTTCCTTGGATATTGAAAATTAAAAATAAAGGAAGTGTATTCTTTTATTAAATTTTTTTTTTTTAATTCTAAAAGTGGTACAATTCACTGAAAATAGAAGTATGACGTATGTTTAAATATATTCAATGCATAAAAAATTTAATTTCTAACTATTAATAAAAATTTCATGAACAAAGTCAGTTGAAAAATTAAGGTTTAAACAAAAAATTAACTGACTTGCACCATCTTAGGTGCAGTCTGCACCCCTTTTAAAATAATTGTGTCTGTGTTCTAATACAATTCTTATCAATCTAGATCAGCAGTCTGCTCCTCATTTTGTGGTTCAGCCTTCATTTGCTGGTGGTATTGTTACTGAAAGGCAGTCCAAGATTCTTCAGTGCCAGGCAATAGGCTACCCTCCCCCTGAGTTTCTCTGGTACAGGAATGACCTTCCCCTGGGAAACTACTCCCAGGACCCACTGTTGCGGATACCACACATTACAAAGGAGAACAGTGGAAAGTATTGGTGTCTGGCACGGAATGCCGCTGGGACAGTGTTCAGTGAGAAGACGTCATTGACTGTGGCCTGTATGTATAAGTTTTTATTTTGTGCCTTTTTTCTAAGTGATTTGTTTTACTGTTAACTTCCTGTTCCCTTCTTCTGCCAACTTTTCATGCTTAACTCAAATCAATTAGAGAATAATTTTGAACTTGCTGACAAGATCAACACCTGAATTGCCTTTTCGACCAAACAAGGCTAATTTTAAAGTTATGTTTTTGGTGCTTTGTAAAGCAATTAAGAAATGTTTCTGTTGTTTTGATGTTTTGTTTGTTTGCATCATCTGTGTTGTAGGTTAAAAGATTCTTTTTTTTTAAAAGTTGTGTTTGTGAAGTTAATTTATGTGTGAAGAATATTTGTGACATTTTGTCTAGTAGCATTCATCAAGAAAGAAAATGGTCTTTTAATGTTTGTTTCTAAGATACTGTATATTTTCTTGTGTTGATTTAATTGGCTATTTGATACTGTAATTTTTTAAAGTGTATTTAGCAAGCTTTGTATTAGAAGTTTCATTAAACTGTTCTCTTTTATTTTTCCATTTACTTTCTTTTGCTTATGATTTATAATTTAGATTAAATATTTAGTGTGTGTTTGCAGAGATTTATGAAAATTTATATTGATACAGGTTGCTCCACAAAAAAATTGTTAGTTGATATTTTAATAGTTAAAATATTTAAATAAAGACTTGCAAATCCACTTTTTTGCTATTCCAAACTTCCAACTAACTCATACTATAAAAACTAATAAATGTTATATTTCATACATGGGAAGATAATAGACAAGATGTGTTCCAACTAACTCATACTATAAAAACACATTACTTTTCAGTTATGGACAATTCCGTATCAACAGAAGACACAAGCCTAACTGTAAAAGACGGTGAAGCTGCAATTCTACAGCCTCCCACAGTTGAAAGCATTCCACCAGTGTCTGTATCCTGGCAAAAGATTGGCTTTGGCCATTTACATGGGGGTATTGGCTATGCGATCAGTCTGGAAAACAACCTTGTTCTATTGGCAGCTAGCAAAGAGGATGAAGGTTCTTACAGGGCATCTCTGACGAATCCACAAGCAGGAGAGGAGGCAACAGGTGGGGTAGTACGACTCAAAGTAATAGGTAGGTGTATTTTCTGCGGTATGATTAAAAAAAGTATTTTAAATGTTCAAGTTCTTGCTTTTTAGACTGTTATTGATTTTTAAAGTTGTATAAAATGGGTTGGTGTTTTGTATCATTAAATTGTGAATCTTCAAGATTTAACAATTCCATGATAATTTTTAAGAACAATTTGTGTTTATATTCCAGTTCATATAGATACCATTTGCAATCACTTAATACTACTTTCACCATAAACAACAAAACACGTATTTGAAAAATAAAATGTTCTTAGCATTGATGGTTTTAAGTGCATTGAGTCAGTATACATTGTTTTATTCAATAATGTTAATAAAGTTTTTATTTTTGTCTGTATTCAGTTTGATATTAAGCATATCATAGATTTTTTATTTGTCAGTTTATAGAGGATTGTATCATTTTCTAAGAGTTATATTAGATATTATTAAAAATTCAATGTTGAACAAATGTTGCAGGTGAAAAGCGTGATTTTGTTCCTGCTGAGATCATAGTTCCTCCAAAAGATTCTATTTTTAGGCAAGCTGTGTATCCTGCAATTTTGGAATGCATAGTTAATGCAAGGTATGAATGAGTCATTAATGCATTTCTTATGTGTTTTACTAGATATTCAAGAACAAAAATATTGTTTTTAAGATATTTGTTTTTAGCTTACATAATTTGTATATATATTGAAATTGAGGTTAAATTTGGATTGCTTTATCACTGTAAAAGCAAGTATATTTTAAAACTGCATTGATATTTTTTATTAATAAAAATATCTTTTATGAATTTGAAACATTAGTTTTTACACTTGTAAAACAAAATATTTAATTACATGTTTGTTGAAAAGCACATTTATGTTTATAGTAGATAAATATTTACAAATTAAAATTATTACAATTGAAGCTAATCTATCTTTTTAAACTCTTATGTATTATTTTAAGTTAAACAACTTTTTCCATCTTATTTGATTTTCACAATTAAGTATTGTTAATTATACAAAATTCTAAATATTTTTAAATAATTAAAATTTTGCATTCCAAAGGTATAATTGACTCTTTTCCATTTTTTTCTTATTTTTAAATTGTGATTTTAGTAATATGTGTTATTTCTCAAGCTATATACAGCTGAACTCCATCTTGCTCTAGGATTTATATAAGAGGTATTAAAGTAGCAGTTTCTTAGCTTTAATCGGCTTCTCAGTAAAATGAGGATGAATGGTGAAACTCAGTGTCTTTACTTCTGGGATGCTGAAATAAGAAATAACTATTGTAGGGGTAAAGTGAGGTACAAGGGATAGGATAGGATTTGTACTATTTTTATTATACATCACTTCACTATACATTTTGTTAAATAACAAAGCAATTATAATTATATTATTTGTGAAATGTGTCAAATTTCAAAAAAAGATTTATTTATCCTTCAGACCATTGGAATCTGTGGAGATCATCTGGAAAAAAGATGGTAAAGAATTGGCACTGAGCGGATTGTCACACCTGTTGTCATACTGGAATAGGACTCTCACTCTGTTGAATGTAGGCACTATGCATGCTGGTATTTATGAGTGTGAAGTTAGCATGCATGAGGATAGAGAAACCAAAGTGACAACCACTGCAAATGTAACAGTTATTGGTAAGCCATAGTGATTGTTTAAAAACACTTTTTTTATGCATCGTTTGTTATTTAAAATTTTATTATCTGTTTCTGCTTTTGCTTGAAAATTTTGTTTATACACACAAACTAGAATCACTTGCTTTAGTAGTAAGCTTTGATATTTCATAAATTTAATTTAGTTGTAGTTTATGATAAGATTATAAAAAAAATTGTATAAATAAGTGTTTTAAAGGATTTATTTGTGTAAAAGCAGTCGAATTTTAATAATTTTTACACAGAGTTTTGATTTTCGTGTGATTTCATTTCATATGAACTGAAGTTAAGTTTTAATGATTTGTTATTATACTAAACTTCAACTTAACTAGACATCACTTAGACGATAGATCGTCACAGTGCTCATAGGTATTTAATCCATTTTGGCGGAGTGAAGACATAATTCTCGCCAAACCTTATAGCCTTTTGTTCTCTATAGGGTTGTGGTTTGGCGAACATTATGCTTTCACGCCGCCAAAATGGATTAAATACCTATGAGCACTGTGACGATCTACCGTCTAAGTGATGTCTAGTTAAGTTGAAGTTTAGTATAGTAAGAGCTAGTACAAACAGATTTATACTGTTATCAGAATTAAGTGACAGGAACATTTGTGTATTATTTTGTGTAAGTTTGATTAATATATTATACAAGAAGTTTTATTTTAATTACAATTTTATTTTTTAAAAAGTGTTTAAAAATCTAACTAACACTTCTTGATTATTCAAATGTGGATTTAACAGCTACTAATCTTTTACAAGATTTACTTAAAAACTGCGGACCGACCAATGAAATTACCATAGTAAAATTTCAGCTTTTAAATGAATTTTTTTATTTATGAATTATTTCAAATTCTTTGCAGTTGACCCCATCATTTCTTTGGCACCCAATCGGGAGACGGTTACAGAAATCGGCAAGACTATAATTATACCATGCTCATCTTCTGGTAACCCACCTCCGCAGGTGACTTGGTATAGGAATGCACTTCCCATCAAACAAGATGCCAGCGAACGTTTTGAAATCCACTCCAATGGATCATTGCAGATTTCGTCTCTTGCTGGAATGGACACTGGCATCTTCCAATGTACTGCTGCAAATATTGGTGGAGAGGCATCTGCTAGCACTTGGTTGCATGTAAAAAGTAAGTGCATGATGATAATTTTAATTTAAGTTATTGAGCTGTGTAATGTAATAAATTGTACAGGTTAATTAATAAAATAATTTTTGGATTAAATACATTTTTGGTGTTTTTTGTTGAATAAATTGTTTGATATTGATCATAACATTAATAAATATGAATTCTTAAATTATTTCTCACAAAATCACAAAATTTAGTCTCACACAGCTAGCAATATGAGCAATATCAATTATCTTGAACAGTTCAAATTGATAAAATTTTGTAAGATGTCAATCATAATGGAGTAAAATATTTTGATTTTTCTCTAACAATAAAATTGTCTTTTTCAGCATCCCCACCTGATTTCTTAAAACAACCAGCTAATGTTACAGTTTTAGATGGTAAAGATGCACAAATTGCCTGTGAGGTGTCTGGAGCACCTACTCCTAATGTCACTTGGATTTTTAATGGTAAAACTTACTTGTCTTCTCTTGATTATGATTTAATTCTTTTAATATATATGATACTTTCATTATAATTTAATATATTTGTTGAACTTGCACAGATATTAAATTTCAGATCGTCTTATATAAATTACAAACATTTCTTTTAAATATTTATGAATCTGTACAACTAGTGTACCCAGAAATTAAAATTTGGCTATTTCTAGGTGTGTTAAATTCTTTTTTACATTTTAGAATAATAATGGATAAAGTTCTTAATATTCAGAATTTGTCTTCATATTTTGTTTAATTTTTTTTTTTTTAAACTTGAACTTAAAAAAGTAATTGCCTGTATCTTATACTTTAATTTGACAGTCAACTTTACAAATAGTGTGCGCACCTGCAAAAAAATTTATGCATCAATATTTAATTGTAAAATAAATTAAAAAAAAAAAAAAAAATTACAGCTGTTAAATTTCAGAACTTCTACAAATTTTCAATTTTAAGTTTATTTTTTGTTTCTATTAAAAATAATTGATTATTATTGATATCTTTAATATATTGCATAAGTAAGCAATACTCTTTTGCAAGGCATATTCACTTATAACTTGTCCTTTGTCATTTTCATAACTAAATCAGTTTAGAATATGCAGTCTTATCTTAAGCATTGATACGCTTATTTTAATTGTTTCCTATTTTACAGATACCACTGAGATCCACAGCACAGGACGTGTTCAAATATTGGAAAGTGGCAGTTTGTTAATTGCTTCGGCCGAATCGAAAGACATTGGAAAGTATACCTGCTTTCGAGAAAACAGTGCAGGTTCTGTAAAAGGTTCAGCATTTCTATTTGTTTTAGGTATGTAAATGCATTATATTCTACAAACATAAATTATTTACTTCAGTTAACTGTGTTAAAGTTCAATATGTCTTGTTTTCTTTCCTTCAAGTGATTTAAGAAAGATGATGTAATTTTGCTTATTTTCTTATGTAAAACGTTTAAATTTTTGTAATTTAAGTAAATGTTTTATTAATTTCTTTAATCGTGAACAAAACATTACAAATTATGTTCAGTTATCAGTTAAAATAGTATTTATTGCGCAGCAATTTTATTTTAAACAGGAATTTTATTTTTTTATATAGTTGAAATACTTTTCTGTTTGTGCAAGTTAAGTAATAAGTTTGAGTTCATATAGCCATTTTTGAGTGAAGAATATGTTTGGACCATTTAAAGCTTGCACATATATTCAAAACTAACATTTAACTGTTTAGTGTCAACCTAATTAATGTAGACCTATTAAATAATTAAATCTGTTTGAAGTAACCTATTTAATATTCAAGTCTGTAATAAAAGAAAGTGTAATAGGAGATTCTTATAGCACTTTAGGTATTGATCCCCCACACTCACACAAAAAAAAAAGGGGGAGGGGGGGAAATATGGTGAATTTTTTTTATCACATATAATTTCTTCACAAATCGAGCTTGTTAAAAAATAGGAATTCGGGCATACTTGTTTTACAAATAAAACAAGTTGTGTTTACCTTTTCATAATAGTTTATTTAACCTATCATACAAGAAATTAAAAAATAACAGGAAATAGGTTGGAGATTGAGTCAAGCCTAGAACTGGATGCTACATGCAGTTTCTTCTATTTTTTTCTGTACCTTATTAAATTTGAACCTAATTAGTAGCTCTTTTGTCTTTGTGTGGTGAACATTTGTTTTGGTAAATATACCTTGTAGAATGTTACATATTGTAAATACTTTTTGTGGAGTGTTATTATAAGGAATGTAGGACAGTTCATCACAACTCTATTTTGTTTGCTACACTTGTGGCAATTTTGCAGTTAGATAATAGTAAAGAGAAAACTTTGAGAAAAAGAAATTACATTAATTTTGGTGTTAATAGAGAAATCAAGACGATGCATGGAATCATCACTGTCTATGTTCTTTGTGTGTTGAAAAGCTATGTAAATGATCACAAGAAAGGTTTTTTTAGTGCCCATGAAATGGGAGTGACCATAAAATCAAAGCAATGTTTAATGCTGTATGAAGATAGTGTTAATGTGGTGTGTGAAGTTGTACTAACAAAGATGGATAGTGTTTGAAATATTTTTGCATTGTTATCGTAGTCAGTTTCCTGGTTTGTCTAGAGCCAAGTTAAAGAGGATGTTGCTTGTCGGATCAGACTTGACATGTTTAAAACAACAATAAAAGAAAAACAAGCTAGAATATCTTTAAGGATATTGTTAAAAACTTCATGGAAATAAGAAAGGTCCAGGTTACAAACATACAAATGTAATATTATTAAAATTGTCTCAAAATCATGGATGCATGACAGAGTGGCCACAGAACCTGGAAATCAGCCAAATGTCAAGGAACTTTTTAATTTGGGAAAAAATCAGGGAAACGTCGGGGAATTTTTAAAAATTTCACAAAAATCAGGGAAATTTTTAGGCATGTTCTTCCGTATTTTGGCACCATTTACCCTTAGATTTGTGGAAGAAGTTTAATGTTACAGAAGTTTAAGAGATAGAAGTTTAATGTTACAGAATAATTTAAACTTTTCATCACCACCAAAACTATTTAAAAAAAAAAAAAAAAAAAAAAAAAAAATATATATATATATATATATATATATATATATATATATATATATATATATATATATATATTTGTTTGTCATAAAATCAGGGAATTTTTTTAGAAATGTGTCAGGGAATTATCAGGGAACTTTTTTTCCTCAATTTTGTGGCCATCCTGTATGATCATAAAATTTTATTTAAACTCACAGGCAGATTGCTTTATGGAAATCAGAAGATCTGTGAATGATGAATAGGGTGAATGTTTTCACTGAGATAGAAAAGAAGTATACAATATGTCAGAATTGTAGTCAACTGGTGTTTTAGGTTGTGCACAAAAAAAAAAAAAAAAAAAAAAAGTAACAAGAAGGTAATGGAAAAACAACATTATACTTATGATGCGATAACTTTTTTTTTGTATTTTAGTTTATTTTGAAACACATTTGTACTTAATCTTCTTAAATTTTTATAATTTTCTTACACCATTTTTTTAAAATGTTTTGGGGGATTATACCTTTTTGTAAAAATTCCTTATGTGGCAAAAGAAACTTAAAAATTTGAAATCACCACTAAAATAATATAGAAATTAAATAACAAACTATAGAAAATTTTGCAAAAGTTGTTTTTTTACAATTCTATGTTGCTTTATCAATTTCTTAAACTATTTTTCTCACATTTTTTGCTGTCTATATTTTTCATGGTAAATAAGAACTTCTAGAATAATTTAATTTCCACTTAAATAATTGCCCAATTTCTGATTCTTTATTTTACCATACAGTTCGTACCCAAATAATCCAACCTCCTGTGGACACCAGAGTCATCCTGAGTTCTACAGCAGAGCTTCAGTGTAAAGTATCCCACGATGAAGCCGTGCCTTACACAGTAAACTGGTTCTTTAACAATAAAGAGATCCAACCTGTTCAAAGGATTCAGATCCTTCAGGATGGGAGCTTGATGATCGGCCAGGCAAGGAACACTGATGTAGGAGTATACACATGCAAGGTGTTTTCGGAAGGGGGTAATGAAACTCGCAGTGCAAGGTTGGATGTCATTGGTGAGTTGAAGGATTAGTATTTAAATTTTAAAAGACAATTGTCTTTTTATACTTAATTATGTTTATAAGCCATGTGACTTTTAATATTCATGGTGTGACTGTGTAGTTCCAATAGCCTTTTGAATCTGTAAAAGTACCTTATCAGTAATCAGTACTTTATATTGTTGCAAGACGTTGTACATGTTATTCGATGATATTAACAATTTAATTTTACAAATGATATAACTTTAATTTCGATTTCTCATCAGTTTTACAACCATAGACAACAACTGTCATCAAGTGTAATGCAGTTGTTGCTAATTGGAATGTAGTATTAAAACCTAATCATTATAGGGAATATTTATTTTATTAAATGTTATAAGAGTTTACATCATACACTTGTATAATTTGTATACTAATAAATGTTCTCTTGTAGAATTGCCACACCCACCAAACAACGTTAAAGCTGATCTACGGAACACCTATCCTAAAAGTGTAAATGTGAGCTGGTCTAAAGCATTTGATGGAAATAGTCCTATAACCAATTACATTGTTCAAATGAGAATTATACCAACAACAGGTAAAATTACAAAAAAACTTTACTGTTTTAAAGTATACTCAATTTTTTAAAAATGAGATTAGAAGTGTTTATTAAATGTCTGCTCGTAATAGGTAACAAAATCTTTTCCTCAATTTGTACATGTCCCTCTTGTAAAGTTAAATATCAAGTGGAATTTAGTGAAAGTTAGACAACGAAAACCTTGACATTCAATTATTAAATTCCAATTTTTACAGGTACATTTAAAGGTAAATTTGAAGGGTATTTAAGACTTAAACTGAATCTTAACGAAGGTATATTTCCTGTACTTTTATTTGAAACAGTATTTAAAGAATTAGAGTGATAGTTTTAAAGTATAAAATTTTATAAATTAATTTTTTTTTTTAAATATTTTTTTTTCTAGTTTAATTAGTCCAGTAACTCCAGTATAAAAAATATTTTTTCTTCAACATTAACTTTTTCATACCTCTTAAGTTTAGATTACCAATATCCCTTTATATACCCTAATCAATTAATTGACAAATACCGCCTTAAGATTTTTTTTTTTTTTTTAGTTTATAGGATAAGGTTCACTATCAGCCAGTAATGTATTGTTATTTATTTCTGATTTTCTTTTGTTTTTTGTGTCAACAGATGCAGAAATGGAGTATTTGCTTCCCTGGACCACTGCCCAAGCCAACATTTCAGCTGATCAGCGTTTTGTGATTTTATCCAACTTGAAGCCTGCTTCAAGCTACGAATTTCAAGTGAGCGCTGTTAATGGTGTTGGTGAAGGAAATCCAAGAGCAGCTGCAGAAGTGATTCATTTGCCTCCTGAACGTATGTTGTTGATTATCATTTATATTTTTTTTATTGTGTAATTTTGATTAAAGTATTTCCCTTGTTTGGAAGCTTTTAGCTTCATAAATAGTATACATTTCTATATGACTATAGGAAACATTTGTCTAAATAACATAGTCAAATTTATGTAAGTTTAGAGCTGTAGGCTTTCTTTATGTAAAATATGCTTGTAAACATGTACAACTCCAATTCAAAATATTAGAATAATGAAAAATAAAACACAAAGTGGATTTAGATTTGCATTTATTTAGGTAGAAATGAAAACTTCAAAGTTTTAAAATATATAGTCACATTCTACATATCTTGTAGATGAGTATAACATAAATTTTTTTTTTTGTTATTGCAAAGTTCTTTTACAATTTTTTTTTCAAAAAGTTCAAAAAATTAGAATAAATTTCAATGTGATTAAAAAAATTAGAATAACTTGGAAAAATAGTATAATTCATTTAAACGAATAACATTTGAACTGTTAATATCAAGTTGTATCTCCCTTGGCCTTAATAACATCACAAAGACGATCTGACATATTATGTACTAATTTTTTGCAATCATTCTTGTAGATAGTTTTCCAAACGGCTTTTACGCTTGCCATGAGTTCCTTTTTGTCCTTCAGAGCTAAATTCTGAAGGTTTTTCTTCATAACACCCCATATATTCTCCATGGAGTTTAAATCGGGTGAATCAGTTGTCCAAGGAAGAATTTTGATTTTATTGTTATTAAGCCAAGCAGTGGTGGCCTTGAACGTGAGACAAAATGCAGAGTCTTCTTGGAAGCTAAAATTAGCCTCAAATAGAGCTTCCAATGATGGAATCATAAAATGCTCAAGTACCTCCTTGTACACTTCGAAATTTATTTTTCCTGTCAAAATGCGCAGCTTTCCTAAGCAATCAGCACTCATACACCCTTAAATCATGACAAGTTGTTAAACTTCTTTGAGTGTTTCGAGAATTCAGCCATAAAAGTTTCTGCTTACAACGACAAACACGAATACTTTGATGATCGTGGAAAACGCAAAACATGGATTCATTTCATGGCTAAAAAGTACATAACCCCAGTCCTGAAGATCCCATTACAGTATGTTTTTGTAGCATTGCACCCTGGCCCTTTTTTGCTTGCAAGTAAGTAGCGACTTTGTCTTGGGCACATATGATCGAAAATCTAATTTATGGAGTGACTGCAGAGCTGTAGATCTTGAGGCATCCACGCCTTCTCGCCATGTACTACTTATAAATTTCAGGCTCCTGAGTAGGTCTTTAGTCACGATATCTTTCAGCAGTATGTCTTGTCTTACGTGGTTATTCTTATAAGACCAATATTTGCACGAATATTTCTAGAATTTTGATTATTAGACTAATCTTTCAAAACTTGACTCATAGTTCCTTGAGAACAATGAACTTTTTGGCAATCATCTGTTGACTAAGTCTCTCATTTCGTAGAGTCACAATCGTAGTCTTAGTAGCATTCATTATGTCTTTCACGCGACCCATTTTTAACTGTGAACTAACTCAAACTGACTTTCAAATAATCCTTTATATGCATACTAGCCTTACAGTGGCACCATTTATGCAAATTTTATCATCAACGCTGACCAATCACATAATCTTGCATGTATTCTAATATTTTGAATCGTCTCTGGGAATGTTTTAATTTTTAGAACATTTCAATAATTTTTATAAAATCTCTATTAATTTTATAGACATGTGTTGACAATATGTCATACGCCAGCTTACTGTGAACACTCAATAATTTTATCGTTCAAATATCTTGTTTATTTTAACAGATATCAAGCATTTTCTAAGATAATGCAACGCTTTTTTGGTTATTCTAATATTTTGAATCGGAGTTGTAAAATATGAAGATACATTTACTATCGATATGCAGGGTTGTAGTGTGGCTGTTGCAGTGTACCGGTACTTTTTGAGAGCTGGTAGGGTGTACCACTACTTTTTTAACTAATTCATAATTCATTTCATAAATCTTCATGTATGTATTGTGATATATGCCAGTGCAAAAATAAATACTTAAATTAAGAATATTTAGCATTTTTTGTATGGTAAATGATGTAAAATATTGTGAATTTTCATTTTATAATTAAAAAAAATCCCACCTATGGTTATAGCCACAATAGGGAAGTTTGCGTACCGGTAAATTTTTTTTTGCACTACAACCCTGTCGATATGAAATTTAAGTTTTCAAAATCATGCTTTCTTATGTTTCTAATTTTTCATTTAAATTATACTTACAAACAATTAAGTGTGTTCTGATTTTTATTAATTATAATTGTATTGTGATTCCTTTTTCAGCTCCAAGTGGTCCTCCTCAGGGTGTTGTAGGTGGAGCAAGATCGGCCACATCAATTATGCTACAGTGGCAGGTAGTTTAACTTGTATTTTTACTATGAATACAGCATTCTGAAATTTAAATTGAAAAGCAACAGTATTTTTTAATTTAAAATATATTTTTTGTTTTGGACAATTTTTTGTTTTTGTGATTGGTTCAAAATTTAAGGTAATGTATTAATATAAAGTGTATGTAAAAAGTATAGCTTTTTTTTAAAGTCTGTTATTCATTAAGTTTTGAACCCTATTAATTCCTGAAAAGATATTCTGGCTAATTAAAGCAATACATTGCAGATTCTGTATTTTTGTACAGAGGTACTCTCTGTATTCCAATTGTAGTTTAGCATGTTCTATTCATAATAAATTATTTAGGCTTGAATGTGGTAATAGGTGTAAATAGAATATTTATATTACCTTGATTGGTTTGTTATGATTTTTCAAATATATTTTAATCTTTTTTTCTTATCTTGAAGAGCTTAAATTTTCTTAATGAGCAAATTATAAATTTACATAACAAATTTAGTTCATTGTGTTTTAATTATGTAAAGTAGACCTTTTGCATTTTGTTTTTCTCAAACTTTTATTGAAATTGGGGCATGGAATGGCTCAGACATGTAAAAAAGAAAGTAGCTATGTAAACTTTATCTGTTCACTTTAGTTAAAGTGTATTTCTAGTTCAAAATAATAAAAGGAGGAATATTCTTAAGAGACTCTTTTATATACTTAAGCCATTTTTAACTCAACCAAACAGGTAATGATTATGTTTAGAAATTGTTATAAAAATTGTCATGCTTTTTACTATAGTAGTTGATTACTCCTTTAATTAATATTTCATAAAATTATCCACAGAATCCTGCTGAGCATGATCGCAACGGCCTTCTTGTTGGTTACATGATCCGCTACAAGCTTGCAGGCTACACAGCGAGCCCATGGGCCTACCATAACATCTCCAATGAGGCCCAACATAGTTTTCTACTGCAAGATCTTATTGTGTGGCAGAATTACGAGATTCAAGTGGCAGCATGCAATGAGAAAGGGGTTGGGATGTATTCGGCCAGCATCTACATAAGGACAAGGGAAGGAGGTAAATTGAAATTTTTATTGTGTATGGATTGAAGTAGCTAAGAAGTTGCACATTAGGTTAGATATGTTGCGTAATAGGGTTATGCTTTTAAATTGTAAGTTAGTGACCTAAAAAATGTTAAGATTTATTACTGTGTGTTTTTGCGATTTATTTTTTGATTGGATTAATGTAAAAGGTGTTCCAAGAAGATGGTAGCGTGCTTTGTTGTAAATGTCTTGCAACCACGTTTAGTTATGTTGTTGAATACGTTTTAGTTTAGTCTGTATTGATTCAGAAAAGTGGTAGCTGTTGAAGCATAATTTGAAATATTGATGATTTGTAAGTCTACTTTAAATGCTTAGGAGAAGTAACCACATGCCTTTTACACATGCAGAATTTTGAAATTTAAGAACTTGCCACTGCAATCTACTGAGACTAAAATAAGTACATAACAAGTGGTTTAAGTACAGGTTAACAGTTCCTAATAAAAATTAGTATTTTTTCTATTAGGATTAATAACAAGTTGCTTTCTTTATTTAGCCACTTTTTAAATTGTTATTCAAGGGAGTTATAAAAGTATTGAGTTAAAAGTTTTTTTTCACATTTTGCACAGATTTATATAAGTTTTATTTGATATTATGCTCTTCCTTGCTCACCTAAATACCTGTCAGTTTTATAAGCTAAGGGTTGTGTAACTCGTACATCTTTTTTTTAGTTCCTCAAGCTGCACCCACAGATGTCAGAGTCGAAGCTATGAATTCCACCGCAATACATGTGTGGTGGAAACCTCCCGATCCTCAGCTTATTAATGGCATTAATCAAGGTTACAAGGTATGTAGAATATTCTAAGGATGGTTATTTTGTTTTCACGATGATTATTTGTTTTCACATGGTTATTTGTTTTTTAGAATCAATATACTTATTTTTTTCTCCTACCTCTAGTTGCAAACTTGGCTGGGCGATCCTGAATCCAACATCACTCCATCCCACACCGTTTTGGTTGCCCCTAGTCCCCTAGATCCACTGGCAGAACAGGATTCAGTGGTTGGAGGACTAGAGAAATACACTTCCTACCGGATTACTGTACTTTGCTTTACTAGTCCTGGAGATGGGCCTAGGAGCAATGCTGTTTTGGTTTCTACACTGCAAGATGGTAAGATATCACACATTTCTTGTTTATCTTTTCAAGTTTAGGTCTCATGAAATTAAATTTTAGGTGGTTGCTTTTTTTGTTCCTTCAGAATTAAGTTGAGTTTAACTACTGGAAAAATTGTAATTTGAGTATTTTTTGGAAAGATTGGAAAGAATTGGTTAAGATTAGTTTAACATTTTTTGTGTGCAAAGATTGTTGTTTCAGAAAATGGAGATTAATGACTAATTCCTTTCAAAACAAATACATAGTAATTAAACCCTTCCATAATTATTAAAGCGTAAATAACTCTTAATTTCTAGCTTTTATTCTTCCCCCATACTTTACTTTTCATCATGTATTGAGGCATGTATAAACTTATAGTGATCAAGGGTTATTTAAAAATGTTAATTGATGTAATATTTATAGCTTTAATTTAAAAAAAAAAACTAAACAAATTATGAGTTTCAAAAACATTTTAAAATAAAAAAAGTTTGATTTTGAAATTTTTTCTTAAATTTATATATTTTCCCCTGAATATATTGATCCGAATGAATAAAAGGAATTTATTTTTTAAAACTAAATATTGAACTATTATCCTTGTCTGATAATTTAATTTGATAAAATTAAGTATTTTTTTTTTAAACTCAACTTCTCATCTGTTATCTTGTTTATAATAGTTATCTTTGTTTTACAGTTCCTGATTCAGTTAAAACTTTGAAATTTGAGGATATATTGGATACATCTATGATGGTTGTATGGTTACCACCTGAGCGCACAAATGGTATTCTTAAGGGTAAGCTTTGCAAAATCTTTATTTCAATTATAAATGTATTAACCATGATGTAAAATTGTGAAATTTTTGTAATTTTATTAATAGAACTAATTACTATTTTTTTTCAGTTAATTTCCGGCTTTTAGTTTTTAATATACTTCTTGTTAAACTTGCACCTCTTATACCTCTAAAGACCCATTTGTGGTGTAACAAGAATATCTTCTGTATGGAAATTTACATGATCAATAATTTGAAAGACGACAAATTATAAACCTTCTCTAAAATTGCTTTTCTGGATTCACACACATTGTGAAACACTGACATTTTAATTATATGTTTCACTTGAAATTATATTCTAGAGACAATATGTTCTAATATTGTAGTATAAATGTTATTTAATAACCATAATATTGGAGACATAGTAGACAAGCATGTAATTGAATGTTATGAGGTTTGAAAGAAGTGCAATGATAAAATTATTCATGTTTAACTTATGTCTTTTTGATTTTAAGTAAATTATTTTTTAATAAATTCCTTTCTTTCAGGATATACTTTGAAGTACCACGTTAAAGACGTATTAGAGACCACAGTTATTCGAAATCTTTCTGCTGATGCTACTCAGGTGAAAGTTACTGATCTGAGACCAATGACTGCATATACTTTTGAAATATTTGGGTGGACTAGTATTGGTCCTGGACCTATAAAAACTGCTACTATTCAGTCTGGTATACCACCAGGTAATCTGATATTTTTTTTCATGCATGTTACATTCATAGAAATAGCAGAATTTCGTATCACTATACCGATGATAACATTCTTAAAATTTATGTAAATTATTTTTCTTAACACCTTAACTGCCGTAATATGTCTCGCTAAGCTGGTGCGTCAACCTCGTCGGGGATATATATTTGTCTTTTCGAAGTATGATCCTTTGCATTGCCATTTAAAAAAAAAATTAGCACTTAAAAGGGTTCCAAATATTACCTATGATCATTTTGGCAACATCCATTGTTAAAAATAATATTTTCTTACTTAAATCTGCATAATTGTAAAAAAAATTTAAATTTTTAAATTTTCCTCTATCTGTGCACTTGCGTGAAAAACAGTGACACAGCAGAGCAAATTTTGTAAGTTTTCTCATGAAATGAAATTCTGTGATGATATTTTTAAAATTCATTCTCTCTTAACTATTCACTTTAAAAATAAATTATGCATGGGAATTTTCCTTAACATTCTTTAAACAAGTAAAAATTTATGAATACATATATGAAGCTTTTATTACGCATAATTCAAGCATAAATTTGAAAACACATATTAGCTATTTTATGTTTAAATACCATTTGAATTAAAAATAATGGGGAGTTTTTCTACATCTTTACCATAAGACCATAATACTGTCACAATAACTGACTATTGTTCCAAATCAAACTTGGTTAAGGTTACATTGAAAATCAATAAGGAATACTTTTTGAGGCAATACAGATTCTTCCTTGGATTTAGAGAAACCTCATTCCAGTAGGCAGACCAACAATCGTGCGGAGACCATTTGTCATAATCGTTGCCATGCAAATTATTTAAAAAATAAAGGAAGGTCTTCTGGGCTTAGGATCAAATCGTTTACCAAACATAGATCAGAACGTTGTTGGTTGTTTGCTAACATTTGTGAACCATTACAAATTCACCATTGGTTTGGTGATATAGTCCTTAAAAGTTTTTTAAGCGTTTGCGGATGTTAAAAAGGAATATGATAGTTGGGTATTTCATATCCATTCCTTCAAAGAATAATCCTCTTACCACTTGTAGCATTAAATTCCGTGAGCCTACTAATATAATAAAATATGAAAGTGTAAATTTCATATTGAGTATGTTCTAATGAGATCAACTTTAATTTCGGGAGGGAATATATCCCTTTATCCCACCCTTGGCTACATGCCTGTATGATATTGCAGCATACTATTTAATTCTTAATTGCTTTTAATTTTATGTTGAATTTGAGTTAAGTAATTATATTCCTTTGTATAAATATATGAAAGTAGAAATCAAAAAGAGAACAAATTGGATTGTCTGATTACACAATAAAATGTATGAATATTAAATGACAAGCCAAAAAATATGTATCATGGTGGTTATAACAAATAAGTTTAATTAAAATATAATACTCTAAAAATTGTTAGGATCAGTTTTTATTCAAACAAATTTTGTATGGAAATATCGTTGAACTTTCTTAATATTTTCAAAAAATTATCTTGGTTCTAATTCTCTAGTTCATTGTGGTTTTGGTCACTGGAATTTCTTTCAATTATGAAAATTAAATTGAATAATTCAAATGTAACACATTTTATAATAAAAGTTTATTTACTTTTAATTTCAAGCATAATGATATTTGCAGTTGCAATTATTATTATGCTTCAATAATATTTCCTGCCCCCATATTTAATGTATTATATTAAATATATATGTATGTAAAAAAGTTATGCAATTAACTTTAGAGTTTGCTGCTTGCTTAAGGCATGTTTAGGCATGGCCACTGAGTAGGATCACCATAATGTAATCACACAAATAACAAGATGGAACTTTTTTTTGTGATAAGTATTATCATATGTTTAGAAGACTGTTATTATACGAGATTGTGGAAAACATTAAAAATTGCATGGTATTGCTATTTTTTTTCTCTAACTCCCCTTCATTTTACACCTAATAATAAAACTACAAAGACAAAACTATATAAATGTCTGTATTATTTAAAATGTTTCTATGAAAAATTAAATTATGAGTTTTCTTCTAAAGAAATTATATAAATTCAAAGCTTTGAATTTAAATTTTTAGTGTGAACCTTCAAAATTTGTTTCAGTTCTTCCTGGACCTTCCACCAAGTTGGCTGTCTCCAACATTGGGGCTTTCTCTGTCGTTCTCCAATTCACCCCCGGATTTGATGGCAACACCTCCATCACAAAGTGGCTTGTGGAAGCCCAAACGCGTCGAAACGAATCCTGGGTCAAGACCTATGAAGTTTCTGATCCAGAAGCCTCCAACATACATGTGAAAAATCTTCTTCCTTTCACCGAGTACAGGCTTCGGCTGATTTCTGTCAATGTGGTTGGTATGAGTGACCCCAGCGAGCCATCAAAGTTCTTTCAGACAATTCAGGCTCCACCCTCCCATCCCCCGTATAATGTGACTGTCAGGGCTGTGAATGCTAAGGCACTGAGAGTTCGATGGACTGTAAGTGGTTGCATTGTTGTATCATTTGTGTAAAAATACTATATTATATTTAACCAGTTATCTAGAAGATGTAATATGTAATAATAATACTTTTAAGGTCATAATAGAATAGTTCGAACAAATAAAAAGTTCACTTTATATGGAATATAGTTCTATAGACTAAAAGCTTTGGTTTAGTTTCAAATAATGAGTAGCCCCATGTAATAAGCAGTGAAATGTTTTCTGCGAATTTTAAAATTCTACTTTAAATTCTGACCTTAATTTCTTGAATTCTCATAAACTTATAAGAAGGTAGTGGAATTCAAAGTTCTCTCTCTCCACCAATACATTCCTGCATTTAATAATGCTCTTTAGAGCTTTTGTAAAAATCATGTTAATATTTTATATAAATGAATGGTTTAAATAATATTTCATTCAAACCCTATTTTTTATTTGCAAGATAAATAATTATTTTTTATTAGTTATTAACTAGTTAAATTATTTCAATATTTAGTTTCTTATAACACAAGGAATATTACTTTTTTATTATTTTTTCATAAACAATTGATTTTTAACTGTAAAAATGAGTAATGTCTTACTCAAAATCAGTAGACCATGACCTCTTTTTACATTTAGAGATTCACTTGAAAGATTAGAGTTAGTAAATTGAGTCCGAGCTGATATTGGGGAGTTTCTATTTATACTAATATATATAAAGGATTGAGCTCTTTGGTTTTCTTAATACAAATTTTTTTTTTGTTGCAGCCTTTACAACAAGTGGAATGGTTTGGCATACCCCGGGGATATAACATCCAGTACCGACCAATATCTTTTGAAAATGATGTTGAAAGTCCTGCTGATAATGAGTCATATCGCTCTATTGTTTTGGAAGATCATAATGCCAATAGCTATGTTCTTAAACACTTGGAAGAGTTCACTGATTATGAGGTAACCGTGCAAGCTTTCAATGATGTTGGTAGCAGTTCACGTAGTTTGCCTGCTCGAGAGAAAACACGAGAAGCTGTACCCTCTGGTGGACCTAGTGATGTTAAGATCAATGCCACTTCATCCACTACTATTGTTGTCAAATGGAATGAAGTCCCTAAAATCCACCAAAATGGCATCATTGAAGGGTATAAAGTGTACTATGGGGCAAAGAATGCACCTTTCCAGTATAAGCCCATCGAAAGCAACAGTACCTTTACGACTACATTGACAGAGCTACGTAAATACTCTTTGTATAGTGTACAGGTACTGGCTTTCTCCCGGATAGGCGATGGAGTCTTAAGTGTCCCACCAATTTCAGTTAGGACGTTTGAGGATGTTCCTGGAGTGCCATCCAACATTTCCTTTCCAGATGTCTCAACAACCACTGCTCGTATCTTATGGGATGTACCTGAAGAGCCTAATGGGGCAATTCTTGCCTATAGAGTAGCCTACAGGCTAGAGAATTCCCAGGAGGAAGAGATCGTCAGGGAATTGGCTCCTACAGAACGTACTTTGAAGGTTGTGAATCTGCTGCCTGAGACT
Source organism: Linyphia triangularis (assembly GCA_963978545.1). Lineage (NCBI taxonomy): Eukaryota > Metazoa > Arthropoda > Arachnida > Araneae > Linyphiidae > Linyphia > Linyphia triangularis. The sequence continues at coordinate 31,812,231 of OZ021723.1, read as the reverse complement.
TACTACATGTTCTCCCTCACTGCCCAAACAAATGAAGGCTGGGGAAAGACTGCTCGAGCTAAAGTTTACACTACCAACAATCGAGAAGCTCCTCAACCACCCTCCACCCCCCAAATCAGCAACTCGCAGATCCAGGCAAGACAAATCACATTCAGCTGGACCCCTGGCCGAGACGGATTTGCACCACTCCGCTTCTACACTGTCCAGATGGCCCGGAGTGACAACTCTTGGAAAACTGTTGCTGCCAAAGTAGACCCAACTTTAAACAAGTACACTGTCTCTGGTCTTAAACCAGCCACTTCTTACAAGTTCAGGATCCAGGCCACTAACGACATCGGTTCAAGCTCCTGGAGTCAGGAGTCCAATGTAACTGCTACATTTCCAGCTGCTCCAGAAAGAGCTCCTAGGCATGTGTTGGCCACCCCTTACACAACAACATCTGTGAGAGTAAGCTGGGATGCCCTGGCCATGGAAGACTGGAATGGGGACGTACGAACCTCTGGATATCGGGTGGAATATTGCCAGGTTTCTTCCTACACTATTCCTCGCAATGGAGATTGCCCTGCTGATAAGATCCAAGGTGCAAATGCATCTATGCTGTCTCTTCACCAGCTGGAACGGGACAGGGTGTACGAGATCAGGGTTTATGCCTATAACAGCAGAGGGGACAGCCTTCCAAGCAACCCTGTTCAAGTGTTTGTGGGTGAAGCGGTTCCTACTGGAGAGCCCAGAGAAGTTAGAGTAGAAGCCACCAGCTCCACCGAGATGAAAGTGTCTTGGAAACCTCCACCTCCTGCACTGCAGAATGGAGATCTTTTAGGTTACAAGATCTTCTACGAGCCTCGTTCTGCTGAAGGTATGGAAGAGATGGAAGCAGTACCACCAGCCACTGTGTCTTATGTCCTCTTGGATCTGAAGAAGCACACTGAGTACATCATACAGGTGTTGGCCTTCAATCCTGCAGGGGATGGACCAAGGTCTGCTCCAGAGTATGTGACCACAATGGAGGATATCCCTGGTATGCCAGGAGCTCTTGTTTTCATTGATGTCACCATGACGTCTTTAAATGTGAGCTGGGATCCACCTTCAGAGCCTAATGGAGTTATTACCGGTTATCTGGTGACTTATGAAACTGCTCTTCCTGATATAGGTAAAATATTGTATTGTATTCTTCATTCAATTTTGTAATACTTTCTATGGTCTGTAATACATTAGAAGTGTTTTTTTGCCATAAAAAACACGCACTACAAATTATACTTATAAAATAAAGTATATATTTTCGAAAGAGGTTAATTGCCATGGTAACCAATGTATTCCAATAATTTATTGTTATCTTAAAATTTCCTTTAAGATTTTCAAAATTACATATTTAAGTTAAGGTGAAATTTAAAAAATTGATCGTAATTAGTAAATTTATTTGTTGCAATGATTGTTGTTTTTGTTTAAATCAGGAATAACTAGGTCATCAAATACTCCTCCAAGTAAAAAAAAAACTAACGGACTGTTTTATCTACAGATTATACCTTTACAGATTTTATTAAAAAGTATTTTATTTTAAAATTTAGACTTCAGCAAGCAAGTGAAACAGAAGGTGGCATCAACATCTTTGAGTGTTCATGGATTAGCTGAAGCTGTGACTTATACCTTTAGAGTCAGAGCTGAGACATTTGATTATGGTCCAGAATCTGTAGGCAACATAACTACAGGACCACAAGAAGGCAAGTGAATCAATCTATTTGTTTAAAATGCAATTGCTTTTATTCAAAATTTTTAAGCAAGTCAATATTGCTAACTAAAATAAAATAACTTTAAAGTATAGATTTGTTTTATTTATTTTTAATCCTAATATTTTTAAAAGTATATTTTTGTACTAAGTAATTTCTGTGTTATTATTTTGGGAAATATGAAAGGTTATTATCAAATTCACAAATTTCTAATTTTTTGGTAATGCCGTTAGTTAAGACGTTTTTAAGAAGAAATGTTTTTTGATAGTTATATGTATGACTTATAAAGTTGTATGTATGACTATTATATATAATAATAAAGAAATAAGTCCTGTATGTAAATGAAATGTCTTAAGTTATTTTGAAAAGTTATGTAATATGTGTTGAGTCGAGAAACAATCTAGTTTTTAAGATGCAGTCATGGATATTCATTAAGTTTCTTAGGAGAGAGAGGTACACATGTTACAATCGCAGCAGATAGCTATGGAATGAATTAAAATAATTTGTTGTGTCATTGCCTCATGGAAAACTCTGAAAAAAAAACGTGGGAATTGCTGATGCTGACAGAAATGAAGCTACTAGGGATGTGGGGTTCTAATCAGTTTGACACAATGATGAGCATCAACGAATTTTAAGTTTGGAACTTGCTGTTGGAAAAGCGCAGACATTAACAATTCTCACACAAGTAGGTTGTCGAAAGCCTGTGAAAGCTATTGAATGAATTTGATGATCGGAAAAAGGAAATAAAAGAAGACAAGCTTTGAAAGGAAAAATTAAATTAATAGGCAATATTAGAATAGGTTTGTCATTACATAACTGGATTCCTCCATTTGGTTCTGATGATTTTGAGAAGGATATCTCAAGCTTTAATTTATCAGAACCTGGCCCACATTCTGATGCATTTTTCATTGATGATCCACATGCAGTTTCATATCCTTAGCCAATCAGTCCAAGTACACAGTAATCATATTCATATACAAATTCTGTGATTGGTATTCCAACTTCTCATCCACCTCCCACATCTTCTGTCTTTTCAACTTTGCATCTAACACTGGAGCCTATGGGTTATAACACAGTATCAGCTTGTCATGATCCATTTTGATGATGGCAAATTGTCTTCCATGTCTATTTTCAGGGACCCGTCCAACCACAGAACTTCTATAGCCTGTACATCAACTTCTCCTCTTTACTTGTAAATATGTCGTTAATATTTTGAATGTACTGTTGGAAGTTTAAATAATTTAATTTATTACAAAGTATGCTGAATTCCAATGTATTCTTGATTTATTTATCATGTTTTTAATGTTGAAAATGTAGGATCTCCTTCGTCGCCAGAGGATCTTGTGCTGAAGCATACTCATACATCTGTGACCCTTGGATGGAAAAATGGGCCTCAAGGAGCCTCACCTATCATTGGCTATCTGATGGAGTATAAGGAAGCAGGTAAGAGGATTTAGAGAAGTGTATTAAATGCACATAATTAATGCACTTATAATTGTTCCTAAGTATATTGATACTTCATTTTGAAGTTAATTTTATGTAGTATCGGAATACCCCTTTTTCTTCACATAACGCTCTCTAGTGGGAAGGAGTAGTGAGAGACATGACTGTTGAATATTACTTTCTACGAGATTGTTGCGAGACATGCACACACATTGCAACCTGCCATCTTAAAGCTGTTAATGATTAAACGAATCGAAAGACCAGTAACCCCGTGTCATTACTTTCTGCCTTCTTGTGTAATCTATCTTCACGTTTATCAAGCAAAGAAATATTTTTCTGCCTTTTCCAAGTTGCATTTTTCATGCCTAAATTCAACTAAAATCTTGTCATAATAACTCTTCATCTTCAACTAAAAATATGGTTCTGTTTAAAAAAAAATAAAAATTCCAGTATAACTATCACAATATCTTTTGTTTAGTTCTTTAGTTTAATTGTGTTTTTTTCCTATTGTAAAATGTAATAAAAAATTTGTTTGATCTGCAATAGAACATCTGTTAAATACTGTTTGCGTATTAATGGTACAATTTTTTTTCTTTGATAAAATCAAATTTATCATCAAAATTTAAACTTTATTATACATCACTTGTTATTATTGCATATTCATTAATTTATAGAATATCTCTTACATATAGGTTAACTTTATATATAAAAAAAGAGGATATTAAAATATAAAGCACTACTATTACCTCTATGCAGATTATTTAAATTAAAAATTATTTAAACAGACTTTAAATTTTGTAAATTTTTTTTTTAACACTAACTGGTTTTACATTTTGGCTATTTAAACCATCTAATGTGAAGTTTGATTGGAATAATACTGCAGCTATCACAGACCAACCAGCTTTTTAAAACTACAGCAATGTAAGTTAAATCTATTTTGTGTGTTATTACAAAAACAGTTTTTTTTTCTTCTTCCAATCCATATAAGTTTAATTCTTTACAGTTTAAATACTTTATTTTGACGAAGTAAGTTTGTTTGTGTTAGCGCACAAGCGCCAGTGTATCGCCAAATCCAATTGGCGACCGGCCAACTTCGCCTACAGAGGAAAGAGTTAACTAACTCGATCCTTCAAGACCATTCTTGGCTGGGATAGCGTACCTTGTGAGCGGGCCTACGGCCCCATCTTCTCATTCTCTAATACTGCAATAGTTTTTACTCAAGTTAATGTTTATTCTCAAGTTTAATAAACCAGCAGAAAAGACATCTACATACCTGCCAACTTGTACGAATTATCCGTACAATGTACGGATTTTTACTATTTTGTACGGGTGTACGAACAGCTAGAAAAATCGTACGGATTTCACGGTACTTTTCGTTTTTCCCCCCCTAAAACCGTTTTTTTTAAAAAAAATTTTTAATATATTTTCAAGTCACCAACGAAACTGAAACGATTTTCCAAAGCTGCCGCGTCAGTCAAAATATTTATTCACACTCCAAGATTGCGCATATGTTCAGCACTAAAGCGCGTTGGCGAGGATGCACTGTTTTCTTTTCTGTTGCCGACTTGATTTGGCAAACCAAACCACTGCTTCGATTTTTTGGGCTTTACAGGTTAATAAAGAAGCAGAAAATCGAAAGTGCTTTAGTTTTTTAATTCTACCATCTTTTGGACTAGACTCCAAAACGTAAATAATAGTACTGGACTTGCGCTTAAATAATAGCACTAAACCACGTCGCTGGGGATGCACTGTTTTCATTTGTGTTGCCGACGGGACCTGGCGAACCAAACAACTATTGCGTTGCCTCAGACTCAAGAGATTAACAAAGAATCTGAAAACCAAAAATGCTTTAGATTTTGGTGCTTCCTTCTGTTTGGACCGCACAATAATGTTGCACGTATATAATAAAAGCACTCGAGCTCAGCGCCGGAAATTCATTGTTTTCATCTGTGTTGCCGACGGGATTTGACGAACCAAGCAACTGTTTCGTTGTCTCGAACTTAACAGATTAATAAAGTAGAAAACTGAAAGTGCTTTAGTTTTTTTTATTCTTTCTTCTTTTGGACCGTACTCCAAAGCTGCGCACTAAATCGCGCCGCCGCCGTTTTCAATTATTTTGGCGGCACTCACACCGAACGACTGTTTCGTTTTCTTGGACTTTTGAGATTAAAGCACTTTCGGTTTTCAGCTTCTTTGTTAGTCTTAATTATTTATTTTAAAATATCCAAGTTAAACAATCCTGGTGTAAGACTCCAGAAAATATCAAGTTTTTTTGGAGTTTACTTCAAACCAAGCAGTTTACTTCTAATCATCCGAAATTCAAACAAATTTTACATTCTGCTCTATCTATGCATCTGATATTAAGATTTCTCATGGAGGATCTACTGATATCGAAGTTCATATCAATTCTAAAAAGCACAGTGACAACATCGAATGTAATAATAAGAATTCGAAAGCCTGCATAATTGATATTTGTGCTTGTGATTAAACACTTTGAATACCACCAACTCATTGTATGTTTCACTAAAGTTTTTGTGTCATAAAGCATGTTTTATTTCGGTGTAATGTAGACTAAATCATAAACCTCATCAAAGATTTCATCGTAAAGTTTAAATTTGATTTATTTTTAAATCCAAGTTAGTTTTTTATTTTATAATTTCCATTTTGAGCTAAAATGTAACAATTTGTTATATTTGAGAGCAATTTAATATTATGCATTTTTTTTTTTTTTGCATTTGTAATAGAATTACTATTATTTCTATATTACATTCATAAATATTGTCGCTATTTAACTTTCCATGAGTCGTAGGGATGCAAATATTTGTTCCGTAAAAATTGTACTAATTTGAAAATGCCAATGTTGGCAGGTATGCATCTATGGTCCGTCATTATTTCAAAGACAAACATTCACACTCGTTCACTATTTCACAACGAACAGTTTGAATTCCTTTCTTTATTCTTTTAGAAGGTCATGATGAGTGGCAGACATTAGTTCTGATGAACAATGGACCACAAACATCTTACACCATCAGCTTCAGGGACCTACGAACATCCACTTCTTATCAGTTCCGTCTCTTTGCGCGTAACTCCCATGGAATCAGCTACCCAGCCATGTCCCCTCAACCATTTGCTACTCCAAGTAAGTGGTATCCTCTCATTTTTACAAAATGCCTGTAAATGTACCAAACTGCACTTTAACTTTCTCTAATAATTAATTTTTATTTGGAACTGATTTTATTACACATGAAAATACGAGGGGCGTTCGGAAGTAAGTTCCTTTTCCATTTTTCTCTGCTGCAGCGTAGTTACTCTAAGGCACGCAGAACGAAATGACGCCATTTGGGGCTAGCTCTGTGTTGTGTGCCCCCTGTGGTAATTGTTTATAATGGTGGCGTTGATGTCCAGGCGCTTGTGAAATTTGATCAGTAATTCGTTTTCTGAATGCGAAAAATTTTAAAGCAATAGACATTCATCGACAAATCTGCGAGGCTTTCAGGGAATCTCCAATGAGTGATTCTATGGTGAGAAGATGGGTCCGATAGTTTAAGGAAAGGCGTGATCAAGTGCACGATGTAAAACAAAGTGGACGTCCATCTGTGGTTTCTGATGAAGTGATTAGTTCAGTTGAAAAAAAAAAAGATTAAGGAGAAAACCTTAAGTTTATGATTAATGCTCTTGAATTCCCTCAAATTTCACGAACAGCAGTTTCGCGAGATTGTTACTGAAAAACTGGGTTACCACATTGTTGACAATTCAGGCGGCAACAGTCCACGAAAAAGGAATTCAAAAACTTATCCCACGCTATGACAAATGCCTGGAATATTACGAGAGCAATATCTAAAAGTAGTTTAAGTGTTGTAGATTTTTGGGAAATAAATTGCTTGGATGTACCAGTATTCGTTTTCTTTTAATTTTTAAAGGGAACTTACTTTCCAAACGCCCCTCGTATTCCAGAGACTTGAGCTTGAAAGGGGTTAGTAACAGAAATTCATTAGTAAAATTAAGTTGCCAAAGCTGGATTGAATAATGGAATATCTTAATTAGGGGTCAAGTTTAGATTTCCTAATTAAATGTCATAAGAATATTAATTAAACATTGTAGATACTTTTTTTTGAAATCTCCTGTAGTATAAATGCACTACGTAGCATAGAAGCATGTTTACATGAGTTAGAACAGTTTGCTTTGAGATATGTTGTTTGAGTTGTAGCTCTGTGTTTCAGTTTCAAAGTCTATTGATTTCTCTGTAATTGAGAGATGACTGAATCTATAATAAAGCTTGCTTATTTTGTAGCTAGTAAATTTGTTTCTTTGTAAAGGATTTTTAGAATTATTGGTGATAAGAAAATCATTGTAGTTTGTTATAAAAATTGTAATTCGTCAGAATAAATCCTTAGCGTATTTTTAACAAACGTATAACTTGCATTTTTAGTTTAGATATGAATTATAAATTGTAGTGATAATGTGAATATCAAAGAAAGATTTTATGCATCTGTATTTCCTGTACATATTTTAGAATGGAATTAGCTGGATTTTGTGTTTATAAATTAACATGAATTGCAACTTTTATGTTACACAATATTGTAAATTAATGTTAAGGTATGATATAGTAATAATACAATCGTTTTTTAAATCTACATTAAATTATTATATCCAATTTTTTTTAATATCAATTCATAATTTGATTTCTAATTTTATTATTTTAATCTTTGAAATGATAACTTTAACTCAAAACTTGAGGTTACATATCTGTTAACTCTTATTAGTTTACTACTAGTTTATAAATGCTCTTATACTTTTTATCAAAATTTTATTCTTTTTCCCTATTGATATGTAACCTAATTATTAATGTAATATCAATGTAATAAGTTCTAAACAATGAGAATTTTCTAGGTAAACTGTACTTGGAATATCGTCACAAGTTGCCCTTCTATCGAGAAGTATGGTTCATGGTCATGTTGGCTTCTATCAGCATTGTGATCATGATCCTTGTGGTTGCTGTTCTCTGTGTTAAGACCAAAATATATAAATATAAAAGTAAGACATTTCTTTATTTCTCAAGCATAAAACAGGGTTCACACAGTCATTGAAAGTCATTAAAAGTGCTTAATATTTTTTAACTTGTTTTCAAGGCTTTGAAAGTGCTTAGAGGTGCTTAAAAGTCCTTGAACATTTTAGAGGTCTTTAAAAGTCCTTAATTTTCATGGAAGTTGTGTGCCCAACTGCAAAATTTATAAAAATACAACTCGGATTAGCTATTCCCGCTGGAACTGTTGGGAATTCTTCAACATATTTGTATAAGGCATCCACCAACTTGTAACTTTTTTGGTAAAATATATTTTATTAAAACTTTATATATCGACATGATGGCTGAAAACAAATTTTCAACGGTCCTTAAAAACATTATTTAGATGCTTAAAAGTCATTGATTTTCATTTGAGTGGGAACCCTGCAAAATACAAAGACTGTTTTATCTAAAATATCAACCTTGTATGTTTGCTAGTTTTATGCATTATACATGATTTTCTCCCTTTTCCAGAGGAAGTTCAGAAATCCATTCACGAAGACCACATAAGTATAGATGATGGTGGGTTTGCCACTTTTGAACTCAGGCAGTCTAGGAGAGGAACTTTGTGTAAAAACTCACTTTCTAGAAAAAATAACAATGTTATACTCACTAAGTAAGTGGCATGGGATATTCATATTAAAATTGATTTGCAATCATATGTTAAGCATTCATTTGTCTGCTGATGCACAGATGAATGATAAAAATTCAAAAAGTTTATTAGAAATGCTCATTCTTTTAAAGTGATTTGTTAAATATTGTGTTATTTGTCTTTTATCAATATACGGGTAGTTCATACCTTTTTAAGTAAAGGGTGCCTATAATTAAAGTTCCCCTGTTCAGAGCCGTCTGGAGATTGTATTATTTAAACATTATTTTCTTATTATAGTAGTATGTAAACTACTACATTTTATGTGTATCTGTTTATTACTTCAAACTCTAAACTGCTCATAATAGTGGTTTAATCATGAACACTATGTTACTTATGTATTTTCTGCATAAAAAATAAGAATGAGCAATCACAATCTTGGAATCAAAGTATGTATACAGGTTTTTTATAATTGCATTCATGTAGTTGTAATTGTGATTGGGAATAAATTCTGATATTATATATACTGATATTATACTGATTTTAAAGTATTGGGCTCTGCCCATTTATGATGATTCTTACAGTTTTTATGACTGTATAATAAACCTGGCATTTTGTACTAGGTCACCGCCCCGTCCAAGCCCTGGAAGTTGTACATACTCTGATGATGACGACACGAAGGGTTATGATGAAAACTGTGATAGTAGCAGCCTTACAGAGAAGCCCTCTGAAATGAGTTCATCTGATTCACAAGTAATATGTGAACATGTGTTTAATTACCTGTATTTTTGAGTACCCAACTTTTAAGGGGTTAAGTTTATGATGTATGTTGCATAGAACTATGTATCTTATTCTTTCTAGATAAGCTTAAATGGGGACTGTTGTTTGAAATGTATATGTTGATATTATTTTCATATATTTTATCTCTAAAGAGTTCATTGACACAATTAATTTTTGGAATATATGTGACTATATTGTATGTTGTGTTTATTCTAAAGACATTTTAAGTTACTCATTAAAGTAAAATTACTTTCAATTATTGTAAATTTTACTAATTAAAACCCCACATACATTAAATTAAATTAAGGTCTGTCCTTTTAGATGGCCAGACCATAACTTCAATATTTGTTTTAGAAATCTGTTGTTTAAATATACAAACTGCATATATTTAAGCATTGCCTGACTGAAATTTTGTTTTGGTACCCTTAAAAAGTTCTCTAATTGGATTGAAGTAATGCTCGAGTGATTCAAGGTATATTTTAAAATTTTACCTACTTTAAAGCATGACATGAGAGGAAAAGTGTCACTTCTGAAACTTAAGAACCTCTTTATTATAGTTAGAAAAGGGAAAATAAAGGAAATAATTATTCTCAAGTTAGAGCAAATGAAAAATTCATCCATAAGGCTCTTCTAAATTCCTTATTTTGTTGTTTTACAATTTAATGTAAACCTACTTGTTACCATAAGGCATGTAGCCTTCAGGCCTATTTCATTCATTTTTGGGTTTTATGTACACTTTTGACATGGACAAACTTAATTTACATCCCTGATGACATTTTAATATCTAACTGCTTTTCTATTTATTGTTTCATTCTCTTTTAACTCCGGGATACTAGTCGATTACAAATTTTGTAATTTTTGAAGCACAAATGGAATCCTATTATATTTTTTTACAGGGATCAGACAGTGAAAGGGAGAGTGAAGGAGGAAAAGGTGATCCCCATTCCTTTGTCAACCACTACGCCAACGTCAATGACACTCTCCGCCAGTCGTGGAAACGACAACGACCGGTTGTCAAGCCCCCCAGCTACACAGACAGTGAGCCCGAGGGCAGTATTCAAGTCAGCCTGAATGGAGGACATATTGTTATGAACAACATGGCTGGTTCCAGGGCACCCCTGCCTGGGTTCTCTAGTTTTGTCTGAGGATTGAGGTTGTATACTGTAATAATTACTGAAAATAGTGTGACACTAATGCTATCAAAAAGGAAGGAAGGTTTTGTGAATTACACTAAGTTTTAGTAAGCATTATGTAGTAGGCTATGAAGCTATAATATGAGATACTACCACATTTTGTTGACACAGACAGTAATATGATTGTTACTCTAATGTATTTAATGAACTTTGAGGCTGTTACACTTGGAAAATGAGGGTATTGTGTGGAAAGCAAGTTTGTTTTTGTATACTAGGAGTAGATTGTTGATGCATAAAACGAAAGCAGTGTATTAGTGACTTGTATTGGGTTTTGGGTATTTTTTTGTAAGGGAAGTAGGAAGAGTTGTGTATCTGTGCAAAACATCTGTTTATGTGAGGCTGATAAGTTATTTGTGACCGTATAAGATTATAAAAAAATTCTGATGCAGTTTATGCATAATTAATAAACATGTTGTGTGTAAGTTTGTTAAATAAGAAATTATCTGAATTGTTTGCAGTTCTACATTTTGTGGAACTGCTAAGTTATTGTGAATAAATGCTCTGTAGAAGTGGAACTATGAAGTTCATCTCAATTCTGGCTGTCCTTTTCCCACAGACATTAAGTTATGCAGTTTACTTTTCAAGTTTAAGAAATAAAATAAAATATGACTTCTGATACACTGCTTTCATTTTATCACACATACTTTAAAAGCTGAGTGTTCTAATTAGATTTAAATCCAAAAGGATCACAGTTTGTGGTAAAATAAACTAATGATTCTAAAAAGTGGTAAAAGCAACTGTCCTAGGGAAAGCTTAAATATACAGGTGTATATTTATATGCACTGCATGAAGTGTATTGTTTTTCAGAAAAGCAACAAATTGACGAAATATTCATCCTCTCCAAGTTTGGACCAATTTTTTTAGAGACTAGAAAATGTGTGTGTGATTCATAGTGGTGAAGTATTTCTATATATTTCTCCATTTGTCGAACTATTCACAATTTTTAACGAGGTTCCATTTTAACTGCAAGTGTAATATGGGACCAAGGAAGAATAACAGTATTTTTGGAGTGAATTTTTATATTTCAAAGAACTGTAGTGATATATTTTAGATGTCAATTCTACCTGGTTGTAGTTTTTGTCTTTTGAATGTAAATATATATATTCAAGGTGTCTGTCCACTGTCATTTTCACTATGATATGCAGGATTTATAATACCTATTTTGTGCCTTAGGGATGTAGTCACTGTTATGCATTAGAAAAATATTAACGGGGAAAATCTTTTCCTAATCAAAATCTTATAGTGCAGTTGTGTCTGCCTTTTTAATCTTCAACAAATTCTTTCAGAAATAGTTAAAATAGGAATTTGTGCTCGAGATTCCCATGTCTTGTAAACAACTTTCAATTAAGGATTTGATATTTTATTCTCAGAGGAAAAGTTAAATATATTTGCAATGCTAAGAGAAGTTGTTTTATACTGACAAAGATCTAACTTATAAAATATTGGATACATACAATGTATTGACCATGTCCAAATCCATCCTTTTATCCGTCCAATCAATTGACTTTGCTGAAATATTTTTTTAACTTAAAATAATAATAATAATAAAAAAAATTAATTGCAAACCTTTTTCAGATATGCAATTTCTATGATTAAATGTAGTTTTCAGACTGATATTTTTTACATTACTATTACTTTTGATGTTTAACAATTCATAAATTGTGATATAAATAGACTACTGAATGTTTTTAGTTTGAAAATAATGAGTTTTTAGTTGGTGTCTGCAGTTTAGTTTATGATTTTATGACATCTTATATTAATGGATATGCCTGAATAAATGGTTAGCTTAACTTTTTAGTACTAAATTGCATTTTCACAAACACTTGATTTCTGTATTTCCAAGATAAAAGTTGTTACAATTACACTGTTTACTTATGTTCTTCTATATTTAATTTCTTTTCCTCTAATAATGAGCATATTTGTAAGCTGTGTCAGTTGCGTTCAAAAGATTCAAATTGTCATATTGTAATAAAACTGTATAACATTTACATGTTAACCTATTTTTTTTTTAATAATATGTCTGTCTATTTAACTTCAATTAATTCCTTGATAATATTTATTTTAATTCACATACTTTTATTTTTGTAAGTTATGCATTATTATTAGACAAATGTGTACATTTACTTAATAACATTTTTGGTTAGTTTGATCCTTTTTCTGACTAGTATAATACTTTTGGTGACGTTCCTTTGAGGTCATATCATTGGGAATATTGCAATAAGTGTATATTGGTTTCAGTTTATAACTAATATAGTTGGGAATGTTAACAGAAACCGAGGCAGATACAAGAAGAATTTCACCGAGAATTATTGATTATTAAAATATTTTCAAAATATAAATAACATTTTGGATTGTAAAATAGCAATTAATATTTTAATTTCTAATAGTCTATTGTCTTTACAGTTTGAGTAATGGCATATAGGTAATTTCTTGTGAGTTTTTTTTTTCCCATTTTGGATTCAAGTTTCAATTTTATACAATTATGTATTGTGTATGAAAATAATGTGCTTTAATTTTATTGACCTTTTAATGTTTAAAGTTAAATAACAAAATTATTAAATTCATACAACAGTTGGGAATCATTTACCATTAACAATTTTGTTGGCTTCAATGTTTTTTCTTTTTTTGCATAACTAGTTCCGTCAGATATTGTGAAATCGTACATACATTTTTCATAGTTGTTACAATAATTTTTTTATTTAAACTAAGCATTTATTATAATTTCTTCTTTTGCTTACAATTCATTCATTCTTTTAACCCAGTAATGGAAACGTCCGGTATATCAGGCTTAACTCGTTTTTTCAAATTAAGGATGCATCCCTTGCAGGTCTCCTTCAATTAAAAATCAAGGAAACAACTCCAAGAAACAGGGAATTATTTCAGGGATTCTGTTTATGTTTTGAATAAAATGTTTGAATTTGATTAATTATACATGTAAGTATTGGATTTTGTATGAGGCTATGTCTGCAATTGTTATTGAACTATCTTATCATGTAATTTTATTTTTATTCAGTTTAAAATGGTTTTAGCTGGAATGTTTTGTACTTAAAAATGATATGTACTTGAAAGTTATGTATAGAATTTTGTGTGTTATTAGTGATTTAGATAACAAGTATATAATTTATTATACATTTCCATACTTGTTACAACAAAGATGAATTTTCCATTTTGATATACTTTTTGTAATTAGATCAGTTTTCACCATCAATATCCTATTTGTCGCTTTGCATTTTTACTGTCAAGCATATTTTCTGATGAATTTTGCTTTATATATATATTTATACTGATTTCTATTTGTATATATTAACTTTGATTGTAGTTCTTGTTTTTGATCTGCAAAGTTTTTTAAACACTGCCAATAATTTTGAACAAATGCCATAACAAAATTATTTTTTATGCTACTCAAATTAACTCTCTTTTTGTCCATTTACTTTAAACAGAATTTATGTTCTGTTACTGCCAATTTTTGGAACACTTTACTGTTTATTTTAAATTGTTAACTTTTGAATTGAATATCAATTTTTTTTTTAAAAGTGTAAAAACCAGCATAAGGCTATATTAAGTTCATGTTGATGAAACTTATTATACAACCTATCACTAAGAAACAGTTTGTCGTCTTTCAATTAACTTTAGAAATGAGTTTTATAGTGTATTGCTATGTATCCTCGGCAGTAATAAAATTTGTGATTTTACTGTAATTTTGTTGAGTAAATTATTTACTCTAGAAAAGTATGGTTATCCAAGAGAATTTTGCAAATATAAGTGATTTATTAGGATATTTGTGAACAATTACAACTAAATCTGGGAATTTAATTTTTTCAATTGTGAGTAGAAAAACGAAATCCTTTGATTATGATGGGTTTGGATTAAGAATAGGAAAGCCAGGAATTTCCAAGAAAAATAAAACCCTGAAAAATAAATTAAATCCAACAAATTAAAATATACTCTTCAACCAGCATACAGAAGAATACTACCAAATTTTAGCTGAACTGGAGAGTGGGTTAATCATACCTTTCACGGCAACCCTTAAAAAGTTGACAATTGTTGCAAAATGAGATTGTCAAAGTTTTAAATTGATTGGATAACATTAAGACCTGCCCCATCAGTCCTGAAGTTTTAATAACAGCTATTTTTCTAAATTTTTTTTTGTCTTTTTCTGTTATAAAATTAAAATTGTTTATCCTAGAAAAGTGTTTGTTGTATAGTTTTGTAGAGAATACTTGTGGCTTCAATTTTTACTCCTACAATGTCTCTAAAAAATGTACAAATAGAGAGACTTCCAAAAACAGTTAAAAAAAAGAAAAAATGCAAAGTTTTCTTAAGCGAGACAAAATTACTTTTTAAGCAGGATTTTGATGTTCGTTATAATTTATTTGTGTTCAGACAAATCGAAATAAAGTATCAAAATAAGTTTCTTTTAATGCATATTTTTTATATTTGGGTAATTTTCTGGGGCACATACAGGACATTTCGAGTAGATTAAAATCGTAAAATCACGATGAAATCAAGTAATTATGTTTTTTTTTATATACTATTTGCTGTAGGTAAAGTTATATTGAAAAGAAATCATTTTTAATACGTTAAATATATATTTGTAACCACTGAGACATGGGACACGTCTGTTGGTTATAAATGCAAATTTGACGTAGTTAACTATTCCCTTATACCTTTGCCACTAACTCAAATTATATAACTAACTCCCATTATATAAAACATTCATGATAATTATTTAATTCTAATATGTTTACAACTAGAAAAAAAGAGCGCAATGTACTGTGCCTCAACTCCAGAGATTTTCATATTTCTTGTTTTCCAGAGCTGTAAAAATATTACTGCGTGGATGGGTTCGAAAGATTGAAGTCAAAGCAGATTAAAACTTGAAGAAATTTATTCTGATATAACTCTTCGGAGATTCTTTTACAACTCCAGAACTTCCCATTCTAATAGACTCAATACAGCTCTTTACACAACAATGGAGCAGAAACAGCAGTTAAAAAAATTAGATACACAACTGCTAAAATCGACGCAAAAGACAATGCAATACAGTTCACTTTTAGAACTACTCTAAATGCTCGCTGAGAGACAACCAACTAACTAAATCACCCGCTCTCCTGGCCTTATAAAGGAAAGCTTCCTTCGCCAGATTTCCTTTCCAGATCGCAATCGAAAAGCCCTACACAGGTACATGAGGACCAAAAGTGTCGCCAAAACCGTCGCCAACTTGGCGAGATTACCATAAACCATAATGTTAAATGGCCTTGTCCTTGTAAAACTCGTTTTCCAGCATTATTTCTGTAAAACTCGTTTTTAAGCATTAAGAGAAGCATTGGAGGAAAGCGAAGTAAAGACAAACTCATGCACTGCCTCATGCGAAATGTACATACATTTTTCCTTTTACATAATTAATACTACGAAATATTTACAAATATACAGAAATTCGTAACAATATGATACATGGTGCATTAAAAAAATAAATAGTATCTGAATAAAGGGAACAAAAGATACAAAGAAAATAAAGTCATTGGCATTAGACTCGGAGGCAAACTACAAGATTAGGTACCCCATCGAACATCACTCTGAAACTCATATAGAATGTAGAGTTATGCTAGTAGACCACTAATCGCGTGGTCTGCCGAAGCGTATTTGGCCGGAAGTGTTCGAAAAACGTGACTGGAGGTGCAATTTTTGGGTACCTTATTACGCCATAGTACATCACTCTGAAATTCACAGGGAATCACTTGTTCTGCCGAACCGCATTTGGCCGGAACTGTCCGGCAGACCAATCCGAAAGTGCAGTTTTTGGGTACTCTACACAAAACTACTGTTTACAAATGTCTAAATTTCGTATTTATCAATTTTATAATCAACAGTAGTATACGCTATATATCTGTAACTATACAGAATGGCGGCCCAGGGTTTGAGATCGTTATACGTAATTCTGAATTTATGTTTTGAAAATAAACTGGGCCCTCTTTTATGCTGGCCACACCGTAGCTTCCGATATTTAATTTACTTAGTGCGAAGTTGGTACTTCTTTACCTTTTATTTTTTTATTTAATTTTTTTTATAAATTATGTTACTTTTTAGATATTTTGCTCTAATTCTGTATTAATCTGTTATTAACCATAACACTGTAAATTCATGTAGTTTATGTGTAATTTAGACTAAGGTCAAGGCGAAGGAAAGTCGGTCGGAAAGTTTTAGACTAATACATGTATTTTGTATTTTATGACGTCCTTAAACACGTCGTTTTGAAGCACGCAAAATTTCGATTCTTTTCTGCTTTAAAGTATGAGCTTAAAAATATGTTTCTCTACATTGAGATTTGCCCTGAAGATCGGCCAAAACATTTTCGCTCATAAGTGACGTATTTCTCAACATAATGAATTGAATATTGCTTTTATGGTAAACGAAGTGTTCAAAATCGAATGAAAACATAAAAAAATAAGGGTTGGTATTGAAATTTTCAAAGATAGATTTGAATTTACTTAGTAAACAATCCCCTCAAAAAAAAAAAAAAAAAAAAAAAAAAAAAAAAAAAAAAAATCAACAGACACACAGAAACAAAACATTTAGAAGCAAACCGCAAGATTCTACGATAATTAGAACCGAAGATACAGGCATTGCGCGGATTTTCTTGTTTTTGTTTGTTTTGCTTACTGTTCTCTAGAAATTGCACTTTTGGACTGGTCTGCCGGACAGTTCAGCCCAAATGCGGTTCGACAGACCAAGTGATTCTCACTCGGTAGGTAATTCTCTTCATTCCCTGTGAATGTCAGAGTGATGTTCGAGGACGTATTTTGGTAAGCAAAAACTGCACTTTCGTATTGGTTTGCCGGAAAGTTCCGGCCAAGTATGAGGTTCTGCAGACCAATTGACTCTTACTAGGTAAGTAATTCTCTTCATTCCCTGTGAATTTTAGAGTGATGTTCGTATACGTATTTAGGTACCAAAAAATTGCACTTCCGGTCACGCTTTTCGGACACTTCCGGCCAAACGCGCTTCGGCAGACCAC
Source organism: Linyphia triangularis (assembly GCA_963978545.1). Taxonomy (NCBI): domain Eukaryota; kingdom Metazoa; phylum Arthropoda; class Arachnida; order Araneae; family Linyphiidae; genus Linyphia; species Linyphia triangularis. The sequence goes on along the minus strand of OZ021723.1, from coordinate 31,794,425 downwards.
GCGATTAGTGGTCAGCTAGCATAACTCTACATTCCATATGAGTTTCAGAGTGATGTTCGATGGGGTCCAAAACTTGCATTTGACTCTCGGACTACATTTAAAGTAAACTCCATTTGCAACAATATATGTGTGGTGGTCTCGTGAACAAACAACAGATACAACACCTAGACACCAGAGATCTCTTTTGTCTCTTGTTTAGAGCGCCTGTCATCTGATTCGGGAGTTCCGAGTTTGACTCCCCGTTAGCGTGCATTGCTACATTGGTGACCGGATATTTGAACATATCAGTGGCGCCATTTACTGCACGACTTCAACACTACTTAAGGAAGGAAACATACTAGACGATATTAGTTAAAGTTCATTTTTTTTTTATCAAAAATGGTGATTACTTGATTATACCACAAACATTTGAATTTCTTCAAAAAATTCAAATTCCCACTCATTTCTTTTATTCCAATTTGAATATTTGGCATGGAAACCAAGATATTCTGAAGGGACAAGGAATTGTTAAGCGCTCCAGGGTGTAAACGTTGCAACCGAAAGTGAAAAATTAATCCAAGGCTGCAAATCAAGCATAACTTGAATATGAAGATGTTATGCAAGTAGTTGTTGAATAAATGACGAAAAATGTTTTCAGACGCAGTGAAATCTTCCCTCTGGTGACTCAGTCTGATAAATCTTATCTACCCATTTATCCAGGGATGCACCGGAACATAAAATTTGCTAGGAGATTTTAAATTTATGCTGATATGATTCCAATCTGAACTGAAAAATAATTATTTTGAATATTTAAAGTATTGATAATTAATATATTTCATTATTTAAATATTTATGTTTAATAATTAGAATAATTAACTTCTGGTAGTAAAAGGAATTTGAATGCATTGGGATTAAAAAAAAAAAAAAAAAAAAAAAAAAAAAAAAAAAAAAAATGTTAAGGAAGGCAAATACTTATATTCGAGAGAAAAAAAACTTCCGTACCGGACCGGCCCTTGTTTTACTGACAATGACAGGCCCGATAATTACCCCGGACTCTATGGCAAGTACCTTCATGTATTTATCTATTTAACTGACGGCAGGGATGAGTTTTTCCCGCCATGTGGCGGAATTCCGCTTTTTTAATTTTTTAGAAAAAAAAAAAAAAAAAAAAAAAATTAATAATAATTCCGCTTTTTCAAAGAAAGTCCCGCTTTTCTAATTTCTTTAAAAAAAAAAAAAAAAAAAAAAAAAAGGGTTTTTCACGATTTTTCTATCCCACAGAAAAGTAACCTTTTTTCTAAGGTTGAATCGCGAAGCAGCTTCCCTTTCGCCCGATCGGGAAGAGCGGAAAAACTACGGCAATCCTGCTCCAAATACACAAATTTACTAGAATGCATTTTTTTAAGGTAGGTTGGTTCTTAAACTTGCATTTTAGTTGGTTATTTTCAGATTTTCTGGCGCTGTCAGCAACACGAGGGCTATAATGTGCCGAAACATTCGTCATTAGACAAGCCAACATACATTTACAAACAACCATGCCTAACTCGGGACTCGAACCCGCAACCTCACGGTCTAGAAGCTAGCACGCTACTTGCATTTTAGACTTTTTCAACTTCACTGAAATTTGATCTTTTTGTGTAATTTCCTTTATACTAATTCACGCTATTAACGTATGCGAATAATGTGCTTGCTTTCAAGTCTGACATCCACGGAATTATCGTTTGTTGTACGTCTAAACATACGTTGGTATGTGAGCGCTCGTTTTCGCTAATCGTTACGTTGATGTAATGTCCACTCTGATGAGATTTGTGTGGCTATGACGTGCGTTATCACTGGGATTTAAGTTGTTGTGGTTTTCATTTTCGTGGAGTGCTACCTTGTTGTAAAATCCGAGTTGTTACCGAATGGATGTTACCGAAAGAATGTCGATATTACCGTGATGAATTGCGCTCTCGTTGATGTGCATTATTGATGATGTGCGATGAGATTTGTGCTGATATTGTGGACGCTATCGCCGATATGCACGTTGTTGCGATGTTCGTTTTTGCCAATACCTAGATTTTACGCCGAGATTTACGCTGTTGTGATTGTAATTTTAGTCAAGTGTTACGCAATACATTAGCGCTATTCTTGAGAGTTGCCCCGGTATATTTGGTTCTAACTTTGATATTTCTGTTAGCGTGAGAGTAATTTTCGTCGTAAGCCATACTGTAGTAGCATCCAATATTACCGAAATTTGCACTAGTATTATCAAGAAAAGATCGGTACTACCGAGATTTGTGCTGATATTGTGGACGCTATCGCCAATATGCACGTTGTTGTGATGTTCGTTTTTGCCGATACCTAGATTAGATATTGTAAGCGACATTGCTTATAGTACTTTTGTTAAATTGATGGTCATTTTCGACTAGGTTTACGCTTATACAATACCAGCTATTACCGAGATTTTCAACACCGAATTGTAGCCATTCATTTAGACTTCCGTTAATGTGATAGCCACCATATTCGTTATTAGTGCCTGTTTAAGGTTAAATTTTGCCGTTTGATTCGAATCTATGCAGAATTACTCAAATTTTTATATCACTTTGTATGAAAATCATAAAAAAATATTCTGAAAATTAGTCCCAATTGTAATTTTCCTAAATAATCTGTGTTTAAAATTGTTATTTTAACTGCAATTGTTTGTAAAATTGTTTGTTGCTTTTTATTTTATTGAACAACTTTAACGATATGAATAAAAAATTTAGATTTTTAGTACTTGTAGTTTAAAAATTTAGAAAACTGGATTTAATTAAATTTGGCTTGTTTGTCAATATGGTATAATTGCTTAAAGTTGTCTGACTTGTTGAAATTTTGAAGTTTTTGCCGGTTTCATCGCTTTCACAGGAATTTTTTTTATTTTTATTTTTAATCCCCTTTGTGGATCTATACCATGCTTGATGACAGCACAAAGTGTATCCCTACGTCTAGGTGCCGCTATTTTAAGCCATTTTTGCTCACGGACGGACATAGATGGTGCAGTGTTATAAATGCACATGAAAAAAACACAATTTTTAAAAAATATAACTTAAAATGGGTTTCACGCATACAATTTTTGGATTTTTGTTTTCAGCTTTTTGATTTTTTACCAAACTCATCCCTGACTGACGGTAAAATTTAAATAGGAAACCTATTCTGATATTACTACTTGGTAATTTATTGAGATTGAACTCAAGGATTGCCAAATAATGTTTAAGAATTCATTATAGTTCGACTATATATAGTGATTCCTAAACGCAGTGAAATTTGTCCTCAAAGATATAATCACTTTTCAATCACCGCAGAATTATAAAAACGGTATTTATTGAAATAAAAGCATTTGCGATTTTAATTTCCACTTTGAATCCATGTCATACCCAGGCTCTAAGACATATTATTTAAAATTTATGCCAGACCTTTCTTCGTTTTGTAATAGATTCTGAAACCTAGATAAGTTTGTAAGAGTAACAGAAAACAACGGAAAATATGTCAAAATGAAAAGAATCATATCAGTACTATGATTGATCTTCCATAACCCATTCTTCACATCCATGATTAAATTTGCAGGCTTCAAAGTAGTTTACTCGATACTTTTGTCTTCGACTGAAAAGATAGTACACCATGAGTTGTTATAGGGAATCGCTTTATTCGTTTGAAAAAGTCCTCCGTAAAGTCTACCAGCTTAAGACATTATATGGTTATCTATGGATATTTTTACATTACTATTTAATGTCAGAAGGTATTCGAATGACACGGAAGTTTTATTTTCACCTCTCGTATTAAAAATGTTAGTTGGTTAAATCCTTTTAATATTAACAGATGAAAGTCAATTTAAACAAGAAATACTGGCGAACACAATGCTATTCTTGTCCCTTTTAAACTACTCATTAATTTCAATTAAACAATCTACAGTGACTTCATGGCGGAGATTAGGTGCTATGAGTAAAAGCAAACTGCAAATTTAACACAATTTTGCGGTCGAAATCACTAATATTTAAAAATGATGGTGGAAACTTCACCCATTCCCTGACTAAACGTTTCCTAAAAATGTGGCTATAAAAGCATTATTTGTTTTATCGAAAACTTTAAACGAATAAAAATATTTTATTTCTTAGTTATACGAGTTCAAATTATTCATTTTACAGCGAGATAAAGTAAATAAAAATGAACAATTAAAGTTTACGTATAAAAGTGTTATGCTCAAATCTGAAGAATAAAAATATGCATAAAAGTATTTTTACGGAAGAAACATAATCCTTTGAATTCATAATCCTATAAAAAAAACTTTCCCTCGCATAAAGTTTTTTTTAGTTTCTCGAAGCAATTATTTACCCATTATGTTTACAGATTCTGTTTTGTTTTCTGTTTGATGAAAATTTTAAATAAATAGATTACAGAAGAAGAAAAAATAAGTATTGGGTTATGCATACATGTATGCACAGGGATGTATTTGGATAAGGGGAGCAATATTGTTTCTAAAATGGAATCCATTGGCATAATTATAAACATGTTTCTAATGAACTTTCACAAGTTGTTTTTTCGTATAAATATTTTAGCAGTGTTAGTTAACATTTAGTTTATGTTTAATTGGGTTAAATAAACGCCATTTTCTTTATTCCGACATATAACATTAATTACTTTGGAATAAATATTAATTATTTTTTTTGGGTTGGGTGGGGGGAGGGAATGGAGCGAATTTAAAACGCTTTTTCATGGCTTTTGAAATATGTTGATAAACAAGTAAGGTTGTAGTTGTGACCTTAGGTTGTGACATACAATCATCACTGAAAAGTCTGCTTTGCACACGTGAGACATTTACTGACTAACGGGCTAACACTTTTAAATTTCTAGATTATTGCACGAAAAGGATTGAATTATCTCTCATGAAATTTTTCGCCGTCCAGAAGGTTGGATATATATTGGAAAGAAATATCTCATTTTAGTTTCTGTGACATTTGGACAGTTCCCGCATTTTTTAAAAACGAATGAAGTTGATTTATATTTATAAAGAATTTCTTTCTGATTCTAAATATTCTAATAAAAGTTCTTTAAAAAAATTAGTTATTTAAATATTAAGAAAAGAAAATGCGCACAAAACCCTCAAATTGCGATCCTCTCAAAACGGGCCGATTTCGAGTATGACGTCAAGGTCTCGAAAGGTTCGGTAACGTAATCCCTTCGCTCCGTTTGTTATGGTGAGGTTTCTACCACAAAATGTCAGCTATATAGTCTGTAGTTTCTACTTAGTAGTTGCCGTTTCTCAAATATTTTTGATCGCCAATTTTGTAGGTATTTGTTTTTTACTTCATTGCAAAAATGGAACCTGGTTTTGTAAGAGGCCAACTGGACAATTTGCCAAAAATTGACTCGACAATAATGGCTGTCTATTTCAGCAAGAATATGGATTTTGTAACAGCGGAAACCTGTGGCTTAAAAGCCAATAGCAAGATTCCTTGCTTTAATTAATTTGAATTGTTTTGTTGTGCTTGGAATAAAAAGTTTGGTGGGAAAATATCGGTATTTTTTCGTTAAAGGGGGCCGCGTTGTCAACATCCAAGTCCGGTACGGATTCTGTGCCAAGGTAATTTTTGCCAAAAAATGGCTCCCCCGTCATTTTTTTTTAATGACAAGAGAACATAATTTGGCGTGGTTTTATGTAAACAATTCTTGGCGCAGAACCAGTACCGGACTTTCAATTTTGACCCATTACTTTGCAGTTGATGTTTACAAAAATTTAGAATAGCTTTCTTAACAAATAGCTTGTTTTAAACTTAAAAGGCAAACATTCTTTAATTTTCCTACTATAAAAATTAACATAAATGTAACTTATTTCAAAATGATTTTCACAAACATAACTTACAGTCTTTGTCGACAGTGGCATATACTTTTCAATGTCCCTCTTCATGGCTTGGCATCACTTTTTTCGAGTATTTTTATTCCGTGGTACGTAATTGAAAATTTTGTCAGGAGTTGTTATGGTTGTGCTTTTGCACATTGGCATGATACAATATTTGTAGAAAATGTTAGACATTTTAAGAAAAAATCAGTCAAATAATATGAAAACAAAAGGACGAGAAGACAAGTATTTGAAATTTCCATGATAACAACTTTTTAACAGCCGCAACCGCCACGTGACCTATGGAGATATTTAGGAAACGATGACGTCACAATAGAGTCGCAAAAAAAAAGGTCCGTTTTCCCCCAAAAATCTGACAGGCAAACTTAAAATGCAAATTTTTTGAAAAAATAAAGCGTGGAGAATAGAAATTTTTGTGTTAATGGTCATTTCGAGACATTTAGAATCGAATAAAATATAATTAAAAAAAAAAAAAAAAAAGCGGGAATTGTCCTTTGTGACAAAAAAACTTCTTGATATATAAAAGGAAAAGCCCTCAATGTTTCACCGACTGACTGACTCACTCATCACTAAGACACTGTTATCGCATTGTGCCGAAAGTTTTTGATGGATTGCGACCCCTGATACACCTTCCGACTACAAAAACTGAATCACTGCTCATTGTTCCTCTTTGGTATACACTCCTAATGGGGTGGCCATGATCTATTTGTGATAAAAGGAAGACAAATGAAAGAATTAGAATCGAAATTCCATAGCAGGACAATAATAATATAACAATTAAATAAACAAGGACAGAGGTCAGTATGAACAATGTAAGAAGAGTTGTGTCAACATTACGGATAGTGGATAATTTTTTACTCTTCTTCGTAGATACTAATTTTAAAGGGACGAAACGTTCCATACGAGGAATACTTCTATACCACACTTCCAATATAGTCCCAATTGTAAAATCTGGAACAAATGTCAACAAGGGTAGGAAAAAAATGTACGGTGTTCTGATTTTGATAAACCAATTTTCAGGAGCCAAGCAATTTTTTTCACAAAAATCTACAACACTTAAACTACTTTTCGACATACCTCCCATAATTTTGCAGGCATTTATTGTAGCTTGGTATAAGTTTTTGTATTCCTTCTTCATAGACTGTTGCCGCCTGAATTGTCAACCATGTGGTAGCCCAGCTTTTACTTTCAATTACCCATATGTATACATAGAGTAATGAAGTATAGTATTCGGTTAAAAAAAAAAAGAATTTCGATTTTTTTGCATTTTTCCACGTTTTGGAACATCCTGATTTCAAAAAAGTGATCTAGAAAAAATTTATGTCTGTGTGTCTGTGGTCAGCATAACTCCCAAACAAATTGACTTACGATGTTCAAATTTGGGATAAGGGTTAGTGGTGGCCATGGGACGTCATGATCGTCAAATTCGCGCATGCGCATAAGGTAGCTTCCATTGAAAAAATCATGTTTTTCAATCATTGCAAAAAAAAAAAAAAAAAAAACGTCTCCTACGATTTTAATAAAAATCGATGTGGTAATGCCTCTTAAGGTGTTCTAAACATCCCCACTTCCGAAATTTCCGTAAAATTTTTTTAATGGCGTAAAGACTTGAAAAATAAATGACTTCAACACAGAGTTCTCTTTCCTTGAGCGTAACCTCATCAACAATCGATTTATCTTCTCCCCTCAGTTTCCCTTATAATATAGGATAATATAAGGATTATCGAAAAGTATATCGCCAAAATCACCTTTTTAGCAGAGGCTCTTATTTTTTTTCTTCTTTCAGACCTATACAAGGCAAAAAATATCGCCAAACTGGGTATTTATTCTAAATGAAGGAAGAAAATATACAAAGACACAGATCATGTCAGTATTATAGTGTAATTGAAAGTTGTGCGATGTTCCACAACCCTAGTTCATTAACAATCTCGTGAACTGCTGTTCGTGAAATTTCTGTGAATTCTAGAGCAAGGGCATTAATAGTAAACCTAAGGTTTTCCATAATCTTTTTTTTCAACTGCACTAATCACTTAATCAGAAACCACAGATGGACGTCCACTTCATTTTTCATCGTGCACTTGATCCCCCCCCTTCCTTAAACTGTCAGACCCATCTTCACACCATAGAATCACTCATTGCAGATTCCCCGTAAGCCTGGCAGATTTGTCGATGAATTTCTATTGCTTTAACGTTTTTCGCTTGCAGAAAACGAATTGCTGATAAAATTTCACAAGCGGAGGGACTTTCAATCAACGCCGCTATTATAAACAATTACCACGAGGGGCACGCAACACAGAGCTAGCTCAAAATGGCATCATTTCGTTCTGCTTGACTCAGAGTAAATGCGCGGAACTGTGATTGCAGCACTGCAGCGGGGAAAAATGGAACCGGAACTTACTTTCCATACGCACCTCGTATATATTGAGCTAACGTAAGCATTTCATTTGCGGCAAAATACTTAAAGTTTATCTCTTGTTAATCATTCGTATTCTAGAAAATCTTGACTGCCTCTGCAATTTGTATAAAATCTAACTGATCAAAACTGCCGAAAAATTGTTCACGGACCAGCGATTTCGATTCGGGTAAGGGTGGGCGAAGGGGACTGTAATAGTAAAAAATTAAGTTATAGCCAAATTCTCAATATTCCTCAATTGATTTTGTCATGAAATGAATCGCTCATTTATATTTCAGAATTCAGTTATCCCAAAGAACAAATCTGACACCAACATTTAATTGACTTATTGCCTCTTTTGGGAAAAAAAGGGGGGGGGGGAAATAGTAAAAGAAACAGACGTCACATTTGAAAGGAAAAACAATTCGTCGATAGCAATACACCCCCATCCATCTCCTTCTGTCACTTATCGAGAAAAAGAAATTAATTCTTACGAATTTTATCGTCTGTTCCATCCTCCCCCCCCCCCCAGCCGTCTGCCCTATTTCATCCAGTTCCCTCTTTTTTTTATTATTGTTATCATCATCACAAAAATAAATGTGTCAAATTCAGCGGGTCATTCATCATCGCCCCACAATAGAGCCTTCCTAAAAGATCTCACGGAAGGCACATTCCAAATGTTCCATCTTATCGGTTCGAATTATGGATCTTCTGTTGTGACTCCCAGTTGTAACCGGGGATGGAATGTTGTCTCGTTAAAGAGGGCTCTCCCCTAGTGTCAGATACATCCGAATATGTTTTGAGTTATTGGGAAAGGGAAGGGATATGTATCCATCGATTAACCTATCGGAATTTTTACGACCTACCCTCTTCTGAGTGGGACATGATTACGAAAGCCAGATCGTACACACTTCCGGGTTGTAGGAGAGAAATGTACAACCTCGCATGGTGTGACATCGATTGGGGGTGGTCGAAGCATAATTATCAGCTTGTCTCTGGAACGACCCGTCTTGCATATGTTCCTAAGAAGGCGGTATCCCGCTAAGAAATTATGGGGCGAGGAACGATGTGTTGTCAGGTTGTTAAAGGGAACATCTTTTCAGTGCACCCAAACTATCACTTAATTTATCCCAATGAGGTATTAATATGAGATTATAAGTCTTTCAATTTGTTTTATTTCAGTTTACTATGCTAGGATATCAAGCTTAGCTGTAGACATTTTTGAACTTTACAGAAACTGGGAAAAGAAGCAACGGCATGAGCTATGAGTTTGTTTGAGGGTGATATTTACATGTGTTGGAACTGCTTGATGAACCTAAAATTATTCAATACCTAAGGAATCTATAATAATGAATAGTCTGTCCGCTTGTGTGTATATGGGTTTAAAGAAATCACCAACCAATAGTCGTAAAACTCTGGAATGTTCAACATAAGTAGTTCTGCCCTTCAAATTGGTCTTTTAACAAACAGAATGTTAAAATTTGAGTTTGTTTTTTTGAATAAGTTTTTTGAAATATTTTTCTTACATAGCAACTTCCAATAGGCGTAGCGCTCTGGAATTGGAAACGCCAGTAGTTTTGGCATTCTAATTTTGCTTTTCACAAACAAAATGTAAGAGTTGATTTCATTGGGTATTAGAGCTTTACTCGAAAAGGGTTGGGAGGGAAGAGTGGGGTTGTGTTGTATTATTATTTATTTGTTGTTTTCACAGAAAAAAGGTTAAAAAAATTGTCGATCGGAGAAGGGGGTACACATATTAAAAAGTATATCGGAGGTCTGAGGGGAGAAGGGGGAGGGGTTACAACAGGGAATTTTTTTGTTTCTCGACAAGGGGAAAGGGGGGTGGGCTTACGTAGCAATGAACTTTTTAACTTTTAGCGAGTGAAGTGGGCCCATGCTTGCGCCGCAATGAACCTTTCAGTGAGTGAAGCAAGCTTGTGCTTGCGTATCAATTACACTTTAAACGGGCGAAGGGAGGTTTGGGTTTGCGTGGCAATGAATTTTTTTTTAAGCGAAGCGTCAAAAGGTGGGACCTACACACAATGGAGGGTCTTCACAACGCCAAGTAGCTAGTTTATATATAATTAAAAGCGTCATTATCGTTGATGAGAATCTATATTTCACAATAACAAAAATACATTTTATATTCAAAATGTAAAAAAGTGATTGGACTATGGTTGAAATCAAACTAGTTCTTTAAATTATTCCCCCCCCCAAAAAAAAAAATTAAATTATAAAAATTAAAATATTTAATTTTTTTTTAATAATTTTAAGAATGCTTATGAAACGTGCAAGCACGCTGAATTATATAATGTGGGAGTCTGGGCACTATAACTTGTGATAACACATGGTAGAAAATCCTAATAGCTGACAATTGATAAACTGAAAACATGACCTGAAAATCCTTTTTTATAGGGTTAATATAATTAACCATTTAGAGCTTGAACACTTCACCGAATGAGGAAGTGACACTTATATAGAGTTTGTTATAGAGAAAGATGTTTATATATTTCAGTTATTTGGTTATTTTTGTTATTTTATTAGTTGAAAATGAAGGTACAAGTATATTTTTCATGAATTAAGACGTTTCATTGTAGTAAATATAGCCACACTGAATATGAAAGCTTGTTCAAACAGTGTTCAGTTTGTTCTCTTGTGATTTACTTCTTTTTGAACTTTACTTGATGTATTCTCATATTCCAAAGTATTTACTGACAAGGTAGTATTACCTTTGTTTTTCCTCTAGCCAACCAACCAGCCACAGCCAGAGAAACCCTTACTAAACAATCAGTAATTTATAAATTAGTTCTATTCATTGGCAAGATTCCCCTGCCTCAAAATTCCACAAACCCTGACTAAATGCCACATGGCCATAACTGATTAGTGAAGGATGCGTCATTTAAAGTGATTGCGACCTTATCATAATCGTTAGCAATCTTTCTAGATTGAACGCAGCCTCATTAAACCATAATTAGAGAGCAAAGAGCCAGGTGTTAACTCCCAAGTAAAACCATTAGCCTCACTAGGATGAGTGTGCGCTGTTTCATGGATGGGAAGTAGTAAAGTTCTTTTAATGACGCTTTGATGTAAAGGCAGAATAGGTAAATTACGCCTAAGTCTGAAGATTAGTGATTAATAGTTTTGACCACATCTGATTTATTAGCAGTTGGAATTGGAAGTTGGAATGTCATTTTCATATGTAGTCTTTGTATTAACTTTGAGTTTATGTGTTTGTGGCGGGAAAATCTGCGGAGGACTAAATAACCCAATTCCAGTCACCCAAATTTGGCAGATGGATTCTTTGTCGATGACAATGCATTCTATCATGTTTTGGGGTCTGTCACTAAAACACTGATATTAATTTACCCACTTACGGTCATCCAACAGACCTGAAACTTAACAAATAGACTTTTTGGCGATAGCAGTGCATTCTATTAGGCCTTGGGAATAAAAGAGAGTTAGACCATGGCATGGAAGCAATGGTTTAATTCATAATGGTCAAACACTATGAAATGCCGATCTTATCTTTAAATGACTTAAATAAGGTGTAATTGTACATAAAAGTTGACAAAGCATATAAAAGATTTTTACATTAAAAAGGATTTCTTTGGGTAGATTTGTTTTTATAGGTAAATTCTTTAATACCTCGGAGACAGAAAGGTATTATCAGGAATCAGGGGAACTAAGTTTTTCTAAGGCATCGTGCAAAAGGATGAGAAACGAATTTGAATTAATCTTGTCAGCTTTAACATTTTAGAGGGAGGCTAAAAAGGTAAATAACTTTGTAAGCCTTAGTTTTAGTAAGTAAACTTTTGATAAGGAAGACACTTTTAAAAATAATTGTTATTTTAGTAATAATGTAAAATCCTTTTTCGGGATAACATTAAGAAAATATTTAGTTGAAACATCCCTTAATCTAAGAAATGCAATTGAATTTCTCTAATAATAATACAAAACCCTAATAAATTAATACTGTGTGAAACATTTTAGCTTCTACACTACATTAATATAGAAATTAGTTAATACAAAGCCCCTGTTCCTATGTCTATCAGAGATTAACATTCTTAGAAAAAACTAAAATTGTTGATATATGTGTTGTACCATAAGAAAGACCCTATTGAAACAAGCCCTCTAAAATTCATCCGTAAGTTACGACCTGGAAATGGTGACCAGAAATTTCTTAGTCCTAGACTATAAATGATAAAGGTATATATGTTATAAGAACTTGAAAGTCTCGATAAGATTAATAGGATTACATAAAATTCACCCACTAAGTGCTTTTAAATTCGAATGGAAAAGCGTTTCCTTAGTAACTCAATGGGTAGTTCCTATATTGACTTCAATATCAGTTTAGAACTTGGCTATTCGATGACAAATCGTTTGCCGCCAAATTGGTTAATTTGGGGATGTTTTGGTTTATAAGATTTTGAAATTAGAAGAGTTTTTTTATCATCGTATGTCTCTAATTTTTACAGTGGATACTTTTAGTCATCACTTTTTACCAAATTGAACATGCTTGGTATCTGGATTTACAGTAAAGAAATACGTTAAGGGCTTTCTAGTGACAGTGACTGTCCCAATATAATTTGTTTTTACCCATTAACGCAAAATAGTTTTTAATGGTATTTGAATTTGATGCAACATAATAATCATATGACATATATACCTCCATGCCTGCAAAATATTCGATTTATACCGTAATTAGTTTTCCCTTACCTATATATATATATATATATATATATATATATATATATATATATATATATATATATATATATATATATATATATATATATATATATATATATATATATATATATATATATATATATATATATATATATATATATATCGTTCACTTTGATATGAGGGAGAGAAACAAAGGGGTCTAAGTGACTTTTCTTAACTTTTATGAAAATACACTTTAAAGTTTCTTATTTACATTAAATTCTATGAAAACTTGTGATATCTTTATTCCAGAAGTTAGTATTTGAACAACAAAAAAATTATATACTAATTTATTATAAATAAGAAGTGTATTTTTTCAAAAGTTAAAAAAAGTTACTTGGATCCCTTTACTTTTCAGGTCCTAATATATAATAACTTAAAAACTAAAGTTTGCATTTTAAAAATTTTCCTATCAGCGTATTTCCTAAATTTTTCTCTACAAATTTGCAAAATTTCATACTTTTAAATCCAGTAGTTTTTCCGCTGTTAGACAGAAAAGTGAGCTTGGTGGAAAAATTCTGAAACAGCGGCCACTCTTTTAAATCCTAACTTTCTTTTAGTATCCAGAAAAACAAAATTGTCTTGCAGACTCAGATTAAAAGTTTAGCAAGAGTATAATGCAATAAAAATTAACCTGAATCATACGGTCAGTAATTTTTCAACTCTCAAGGAAAATCGCCCACTACAAAATTTACGAAGGCAATTTCCAGTAAAAGAAATATATATTCATTAAAAGTAAGTAGCGAAAGCAGCATTAGTGTGTGAAAGAAATATCCTAAAATAGCAACTATTGAATAGACATAGACAGATAATCACGACTATAGCGAATTAAAAACGTTAATCTCCCATTCTGATTGATTGCCTTTCATAATCCACTGAATGGCTACTGAACTGTTTCATGAACATGCAATGATCGTAAATCAGGAAAATCACCTTTTTCGAGTCTAAATGGTTACTTAAAAAAAAAATAAAGAACGAAGATTGCTCTTTTAAACGGAGTTTGAAGCGTTCTTAATGTTCAGACTTAAATTCCAGTTTCTTATGGAATGGAAGGCTGTAAAAGAACATTATTATTGCTTCTAGGGAAAGGGACTTCAAACAGTCCAAAAGGAACTAACATTAAGAAAAGAAGGCATTCAGCTTTTCTCTATTATTTTGTTTATGGGCCATAGAATTGAATCCAAATACCTTGTCTTGTTATTAATCTTTACTGCTTGGTGTTTAAAAGCTTTCGCAAGGAAGAGTTTTTTCTTTTCGAATAAAAAGATTTTCTTTTAAGATTAGATCTGGGGATCGGTTAGAGATACTATTTTTTCCATATTTGCTGCGAATTTTCATGAAATTTTTTTATTTTAGGAAATTTAGTTATTAATCTAATTTTTAATTCCATGAAGGTTTTTGGTTACATTGTCTTTCCGAGTTAATGACCATAATTGAAATTTCTGTATAGATTGAAAAAAAAAGAAGAAAAAAAAAAAAAAAAAAAAAAAAAAAAAAAAAGAACAACGACGAAGCGACTGAGCCCAAATTTTACTGTGGGCAATTGCTTAAGGTATGTGTAGCAAAGTTCGATATGTTTTCTGCGGAGATTAAAACAATAAATTGATTGAAATTGTATGACGCTCATGAGACGTTAAAGGTTTTGCTAGTGAAACTATGACGACATGCGTGCTGTTGATTGAAAATGTATGATATATTCGCATGGAAAGGATTTTGCACCGTATGCATTTATTAGACTAATATATATATATTTATTTTTTGATTAAGATTTTTTTGTATGGAATTTAAATAAAAAAATGTTTGTCAGTAAACAGCATATAGTCGAACAATCAACTATTAAATAAATGCACTCAGAAGGTTAAAACGTACTGGATTGTCGTGGAACGAACGAAAAATATGAATAAATCAGAAGAAGTTTGTTTTGGTTGAGACTATGCGCCTCAACTTCTATCCATTAATTTTCAAGCTAGGATCGAGAAAGTATTTCATCCTGCATATTTTGGTGTTTAATGTTAGTGTCGTTGAGGTTTAGGAGATCCAAATTTATGGGTAGTATAAGTTACTAAGAAAAAAAACGGTCACATTTAATCCAATTATTATTGAATTACTCTTTTAGAAATAAAATAAATGTACGAAAAAAAAAAAAATCAATCCATGTCAATTTTGTTACAAATTTACATATGCTGTATACAAATTATAACGAAGATTTTTTATTATAGTCTATCTAAACATCGTTTAAATATGACAACTATAAAATTTCTATCTGTCCGAAGATTATGATTGGTTTCTGATACTATGAATTAATTCCTGTTTTCTAATTTCATTTGTCTACTGTTACACAATTGGATAAAAATAGTTAAAAGCTTATAATATTCTTCTAATTTTGAGCTATCTAGGCAATAAATCAGAAACACAGTACAAATGTAGTTTTATTGCAGTATTTATGCGAATGTTATTTACAGCCGTTGTAAAGCTGAATTTTAGTCACTTGGATAACACGTTGTAAATTTTCCTTTCATAAAAAATCAGCAGAGTATGGGAAATGATACATCTTTCATAATTAACAATATAACCCATAAAAACAAAGTTTTTAATATAAATCCTTTATATGCATTACCAATTTTTATATTCATTAATACAGCGACGAATCTGTAAACAGCGTGAGCTTGGGATTTGAATTAAATTTTAAATATTAAAAACATTTCTATCAGCAGAATGTGAGGCAAACTACGTTTCAAAATTAATTTATTTAAAATGAACGTGAATGTATGCACTCACATCCGAATATCTTTTATTTATTCTGATTAAAACAATTGTATTATTTATTTATTAAAACAATTTAAACACAGGAGAGAGTTTCTTCAATGGTCGGTAAATGCTATTGTAGCGCGATTGGATAACGGCAAGTTGGTTTATTAGTATTCCGTAAAAGCGACATTTTAGTGACAGCTACAGCCCTAAAATTTGATAGAATGCATTGTCGTCGACATCGAATCTATCAGCCAAGTTTTAACTCGATTGGATGATGTCGAGGAAGTTAATTAGACCTCAGCAGATTTGTTCGCTATCGACATACACAGTCCCCCCCCCCCCCACACACTCATACACCCTCAAATTTAATATAAGGGATTAAAAAAAAAAAAAAAAAAAAAAAAAAAAGAGAGAGGCTATATTTGGCTAGGTGCGACGATGTGAGAGGTTATTGCAGTGACGATTAGCTGAGACAAAATGACTGGATTCTCAAGTGTTTCGATTTCCAGTGTGTTCGAAACTTAATACTTCTAAGAGAAAGAACCAATACAGGTGTCGAAAGCCATTAATTAAGACTGTTTACCTTCTCGTCTCAAATGGATTGTATTGCAAGAAAAGAACTTCACTCTGCTGCAACTAACTGAAGAATTTAACCAGGGTTAAAGTGTGATTCAAAGTGGTTTTAGTTGCATTTTCTTTATCAGTTACATGTTTTGTGAGTTATGCAGCATAATGAAGATTTTTTTGCTGTAAAATTCGTTTGGAAAGACGTGGTTAATAAATACTAAATACAGCAAAAACAAAATGTTTATTTTTTTTATAAGCATGTATTAACTTGTGTACCTGAGCTTTTAAATTATCCAAACCTACACCAACCAGTCAATAAATTTGAAATCCATGACTATTTATGGTAATGTTAATAATAGACATGGTTTTGCAAAATTATAGTACAACTCGGGTGACAGGCAATCAAAGTTTTAGTGTAATAATGTTGTGATTTTCTATTTTACAAGGAACGTACAAAAATGAAAAAAAAAACGGCAACTTTTCACCTACCTAGTTTAACTGGAGATGCGATTGTTAAGACAAAATATCTGACTATTAAAATTTATATTTAATTTATTAAGTGCTTAATACATTCATTTTAGGATTTTATATACTTACAGCTTTCTTTGAGGTAATATAATGATATGAATCTTGAGTTTAAGAAACCTCCAAAAGTGTTATATGGAAATAAGATTCGAATATTATGGAGCATAGTTCCCAAGATACAATATTTGCACTAACTTGCAGGAGATTAATGCAGTAGATTAGTGATTATGATGTGTTGTCTGTTAGTTTAGAATAATCTTTATTTACATTAATACATATGAAGGTTACTAAGAGATAAGAGATTATTTGCTTCCAGAGACGAGGAAGGCACCACAAATTGTCAAGAGAATTACAGTATAACGAATGTAGGCATAAAATTGGTTTGGATATTAGTGATAATATATTTTACTTAACGTAGAAATACGTTTAGAGGCATATATACTTATGCTTAAATTGAAAGTTCTAAAAGAAAGTTTTATAGTATTAGACAGTCTGCAATAAATACTTTATTTATATTCAAAGAAAAAATAAAATTGGGCAATAAAACTGTAAATGAGTCTTTACATGAACTTATTTTTTATAAATGGCTCTTTACAAGCAAATCAAGGAATAATTGATGGATATTAAAAAATACGAACTTCATTATTCAGGTTTGATAATCAGTCTTCGAAAAAAAAAAATATCAACCTCACAAGTTTCACTCAATTATTCCCAACTGGAACAAAACATGCATCCACTCCCGGATCAAGTCAAACAAACTAGGGCCACAAAATTACTCAAGACCCCAGTCATAAACAAAAGGCAGCAACAGAAAAAAATTACTCAACTAAGACAAAAACAAATGAGAAGACAAGGAAGATAGAAATAAATTACTGAGCATTAATACACCCAATCACTCAGCAACAAATCACAAACGGTGTCGTCCCATTTGTAATTTCAACCACCCTAAGGACCATTAACTATTCGCAATCAGAAAAAGAAAAAAAAAAAAAAAAATCCCAAAAGGTTACTAACTATATGTGTAATATTCAATCGGGTACCCACCCAGCCCAACTAGCAAAAAGAGGGAAAAATCAGTTTTTAAAAGGAAAGGAGATAAGGATGTACCAAGTCTAAATGGCGAGTTTATCTTGTAAGGACCAGAAACATTAAGGACCTCGTCCTCCCTTCAACCAGAGAGGGGTGGAGCCCTAAAAAGGTCTTCCCCCTTAATGTTCCTTCCATTAAGCAATCTCATTGCCATTAATCGACCCGGTAAAAGACAAATGCTGAGTTCTGAACTTTGTCTACTGTGGACTTTTGTTGTTGTTCGATGATTTCTTTTTTGCATCTTCTTCTTTAGCGTTGTCTTTTTCATTGTTTTTGTCTTCTTGCGTTTCTTCTTTCCAGTCTCAGTGAGAGGGTAGGGAAGGGGGATTCTAATGAAATTGTGATTTGGGTTCCACTGAATTGAGAAACGAGCTCCCCTTTGTTTAGTTCGTGTAGCGGCTCTGTCCCACCGTTTACATTGCATTAGATGTAGTGGATGGAGAGCAACTTGTATGGCCCTAACAAGTTGTATGGGGGATGTCTTCGTTTAAGTCTAATAGATAGGCGATAAGTGAGAGAATCGAAGTAGTGTGTATGTGGATTGTGGAGGGTAGATCAACCCTGAATGTAATTCCACAAGGAAAGTTCCAGTTTTATGAAAATTTATTTTATTCAAGAACTATAAATATCCCGTGTTAGAAATTTTCTCATTAATTCCTTGTTGCAAACTAAATTGAAATGAATGTTGAACTCTAAAAAAATTGCAAAGCGTAAGCAGTTTTTTTTCGGAATTATAAAATAAATTAAACACACAACGACTTTGACTAGGTATGTAATCAGTGTTCACCAGTTAAATATTTCCAAAGAGTATTTTAATTAATCTCTAAATTTTAAGGGGTATTTTTTAAATTAAAATTTTTTCAAATGAAAGCAAAATAAGTTTTATGATAAAACTAATAACTACAACAATGACATTGATGCAGGATCGCAATTTCGCGTATCAAAGCGTAAATATGCTTTTTAAATGCTTGCTAAAACACTTGATGGTTGTAAACCTCAAACTAACCATCATGCCAATGACGGAGAAGTAAAACTTGATTATTTACGATATCTCGAAAAAAAACACCGGTGATAGATATAGGCGGAATGAGTTTAACTTGTGAACCAACCAGTCCTTACGGCGTCTTAAAAAAAAAAAAAAAAAAAATCCTGATTAGACGTGCGGACGACATAGTGTTAATCTACGTTTTACATGATTTCATGATACGAGGATACCTTTTCTCTCTATTTTGTGCCAGAAAACTTGGTAAAGGTCGGCGAAATACACTTAATTAAAAAACGTACGAAGTTACGTTTGGAAATTGCAGGACGCTCCCCTACAATCTTCCTATTAATGACGCACATGGTATCAGAAACCCTTCAATTACCTCAGTCCTCAGTCACTGGCAGTTTCATTATCAAGCGCAGTCCTTTTTAAATTAAAGAATTTTAGAGGTATATTGAATGGAATCTGAAAAAATCAACAGATTTTCATTAAACGTTAAATACGTGCTGCAAAAACTATGGGAAAATAGTATCTAAAAAAACTGTTAAAATGTTCGAAAATAAAGCTTCAAAGACAATAACTACATGACAGATATTTAAAATTTCATTGCATTATCTTTAGTTAGTTCTAAACCTTTATTCACAACTTTTCTGATAAGGTTCAAGCAGCAAAGTTAATTTTTATAAAACCCTTTAAATTGTCATATTTATATCTATTAGTTTAGACTTTAGCTAACGTTTATTATTTTCAATTATTCGTATGTTAACCTAGGGTAATGAAAGTATTGTATTCGCTCAAAGATTTTTTTTTGTATTTATGCACGTTTTTGGAACATACTGAATTAAAAAAAGTGAAGAAGTTCTAGAAAAAATATCTGTCTTTGTGTCTGTGGTCAGCATAACTCCCGAACGGAATGACTTCCGATGCTCAAATTTTGTGTACGAATTAGTAGTGACCATGGGACCTGTCATAAAAGTTTTCGTCAAAATTTCTCATGCGCATAAGGTAGTTGCCAGTGAAAAATGTCTCTTTTTTAGCAATTGCCAAAAATTTACTCTAACGATTTTTATCAAAATTGCTGTGATAATCGCTTTTTAAGGTGCTCTAAACATCTCATCTATGAAATCTCCGCTGAAGTACAATAAAGGGGTAAGAAGTGGAAAGTCTTTAACACAGAGTCTTCTTCCCTTGAGCATCGTCCATCAACGAGTGTTTCTCCTTTGTTTCACTTACATGAAAGGATAATGTAATATTTATCGAAAAACATATCACCAATTTCTCCGTTTTGGTGGTGTTTTTTTGACAATGTAATAATTATGGCCAGAAATATCGCCAGATTTTTCATTTTTTAAAAATAATGAAACTATCAAAACGAAAACAGTAAATTATTCCAATCCATGACAAATTTAAATGCAGTGACCAGTATTAACTGTAATTGAAAGTTGTGCGATGTTACACACCTCTAGTTCTACATTTTTTTTTTATATATCTTTTTTTTTTATGTTAAAAATAATGAAAATATAAGAATATGTTTAATTAACACTTAACAAATAATCTGAAATTCTGAGCCAAAAGTTATTAATAATCATTTACGAAATTTAGTAGACATGCCAGGTCAATTAAAAAAAAAAAAAAAAAAAAAAAAATCCGTGAATATTTTAAACTCCTAAACATATAACCCTCTATACTGTACATCTATTTTTCACGCAGTAAAAACACCCAAAGTACCATAAAAACAATAAATTCCCTTTTGATATTCCTTTTTAGAGTGACATATCGAACTCAAAACGAAAATCGTTTTATACCACCCTGTTACAAGGCGGCTGAGTAGTATAAGTGTGTGAGAAATGTGGGGAGGGATGCATTACGGGTATATCCGAATCTCGGTATCTCTCCCCCCCCCTGATCGTTTGGCGGATTTATGCAGTCGTCTGATCGGAAAACAATAGAGTGAAAATTTTTGTTCGACGCTCCCCGGACGAATCGATTTTAGATTTGTGTACTTTTAGAGCTCATATTGAGTGTCTTTTTTCTTCTGTTGATATTTTATGTAGGCAACCACATTAGAAATGACAGTTTAACGAGGATGTTAGGAAAGTATAAATATGTGGTTTATTTAAGGGGACACATTAGACAGTGGTTCAAGGAAAAAGTCCATGTTAATTTGGATATTTTCAGGACCATTAACTTAATACAAGTGTTGAAGAGACAATTCGTATAAATTTTTTTATAACCTGTTTTTTTTTTTAATATTACTGTTAAATGGGATTTAAAAATGCTAAATTGTAATATTTTTCATAAAATTGGAAAATACAAATGCTTCTTAAACTATTGGTAGTAATTTAAACTGTTTAATAAGTTAGAGAAAAGGTTTTTAGTATAAAAACATTTTTAAATTTAAAACGTTGACAATTTTGTTGGGATTAATTAAAATTGTCTGAATAAATGGCAGAATATAAATAATAATAATAATAATAATAATAATAATAATAATAATAATAATAATAATAATAATAATAATAATAATAATAATAATAATAATAATAATAATAATAATAATAATAATAATAACAATAATAACAATAATAATAATAATATTAATAATAATAATAATAATAATAATAATAATAATAATAATAATAATAATAATAATAATAATAATAATAATAATAATAATAATAATAATAATAATAATAATAATAATAATGTTATTTTGCGAGGAAACCATTGAAATTCGTGATTTGAGAGGTTAATAATCTTAATTATGACTGATAAAAATCGCTTTAAAATATTTCTGTTTGAAAAATGTATCGAAATATCACACATTAAATTTTACTCTGCAGAATTCTTATTTTACAGAAATATCTCTTAACTTAAGGACTAAATAACATAATTATCTAATATACTATAAAATGTAACTATTGAATATTAAATATTTGCATTTTAATGAATTATCTTAAAACTGCCTGTAATTGCAATCATTTCGTAGCTTTCAGTCTTTAAAATGGAGTGAAACGGAGATGTGGATTTGATTGAAATTAGAAAATAAGTTCCTTTTTCCATCTCCACCCAAAAATATATTTTCTGTAAAAGTGTTTTCTTTTTTAAGGTAGTGTACTAGCAGAGAAAAAACACAGTTATATTGATGGAGCAGTATTGATGGATTCCGTTTTTTGATTTTCAGTTAGATGATCATTTTGCCAATGTTATAGGTAGAGGTATTTTAATAATAATGGATGTACAGTTACGTATTTGGGATAATTTTTGAAATTTGGTTTAAATTTAATCAATTCATGTTTAAAGTGAAGACTGTAGGTTGAAATTAATTTTGATTTGGGTGTTCAACGACCTATTCTTGTGCACAATAAAGGCTAATCAGGCCGGGACCTACAGCTTAACGTGGATTCCGAACCCCAACGAACATCAATGCTTAAACCGGGATTCTAATCCCGCAACTTTGGCATGCGAAGCCAGAGCGACAACCCCGCAGCCATCAGGTGGGCAAAATTAATTTTTATATCCGGTCAGTTCAAATACAAATTCATTTATCTGATTAATTATCGCACAAGGTATCGTATCACTTTTACCCTCTTTTTTAGTGTTCCATACCCAAAGTTAAAAAAACTCCTATAAAATCACTTCGATATAAGTCTGTCTCTCTGTGTGTAAAGCTATTTTAGTTCTATAAAGCGAGAATTAGTAGAAAATGCTTTAATCGACATTTAGTATACAGTTCATAAATCCAGTATACATACACTATTTTTTTTTTTAATTTGAAATATTTTTAAGTTGTAACTATTTTTTATCAACGTCGTATTTGGTACCAAAAGAAAGCTATGGATGAGATATTTTAAAATTATTAAGAATGATAGATATGTTATAAATTTTATTGATTGATTAAGAATGTATTGTTATAAATTTTTTCAACAAAACCACGACATGATTAATTGTTATGTAACACTACTTACTTAAATGAATATAACATGCTTGTAAAATACTTTAACATTAAAAAAAAATTGGATATTAAATACTTACATTTTAACAAAATATCTTGAAATTACTTTGCAATTTGAATAATTGTGTAACTTTTAACTTTTAAAGTGAGTGAAATGGAGTATGGCCTTGATTGAATTAGGAAAGTAATCTCTTCTTCAATCTCTGCCCCAGAATTGATTCTTCTCTAAAATTATTTTCTCTCTGAAGATAGTGTGCTTGCAAAGAAAAACACATTTAGTTTATTGAGATGAAACGTTATTTACGAGTTCAATTTTATTCGCGTTATATTTTCAATTAGAGGATCATTTTGAAAATGTCATAGGTGGTATTTAAATAATAATAGATATATGATTAGGTACATGGTATAAAATTTTAAATTGGGCTTTTGTAAAATCTTAATTATTAGTTTTCCGTATCAAAAGGTCAAAACGTAACACTTAAAGAATAACATAATTTACTGTTTAAAAATATATGTTCAATCACTTTATTTCAGTTTCAAAATGATATCTCCACTCTATTATAACTTAATTAGTAATTAATAATAACGAAATAGTCGTTTGGAAACCACTGAAACTATAACCAATTTTAAAGTTTCTTTAATTAGAAATTCTTCCTCTATTGTCAGAATTAATTCGTAAATTCTCTCAGCCATACTTTTCCTACAGCTTTTGTATACATATTTTAGGAATTTTTGCCCATTTCAATAAAAACGTTTTTTAAACTTCTTTTACGATTCTTTTAAATATTTAATGGAGTTATTTTGGAGTTTGTACATGGATTTTATAATAATCCTCTCGTCATTAGATAATTTGAATAGCATTAAGAAGTAGAGCTTGTCCCATGTATAGTGCATTGTCTTGATGGTACAAGAAAATTGCCACACCAATATTTATTGAATGGAGTAGCAAATATTTTCAAGTACTTTTTGATTCTTTCAGGATTTAGATTTTTATTCATGAAGAATATTTCGATTTTTCTGCTCCATCCGAATCCATGCTACACCATAACAGTAATACCACCAACTTATCGTTTCCTGAGTATCTCTTTCTAGTTTCGAAGATCAAGCCAATAAACCTTGCAATCATCTGGTCCATCCAAATGAAATATTTTTCGTCACGAAGAATGGATCAACACCCTCATGTTTCCAAGCAATATTTTTCTGTTCAAATGCCAAGCTCGTTTCTTTATGTTTTGCAATCAGTTTTAGGACTGATATTCTTTTTTTTTACTTCAATATATTGGATTGTTTTATAGTTCTAACATAGATAAGATTCTATTAGTATAATTTAGAGATTAAAAAACTTTGGTCTATGATATGGCGTCACTTTTGGTTTTTATCCCGATAATTTTTTCCAAGCGTAAGCTTAATCAAGTCTCAAAAAATTACTTCTAACATTATGGGATCAATTTAAAAGTTTTCTAATTTCTGCAATGGATTTTATACATTCTTTACTTGCAAGTGTTTTACATTCTCCATCATCCAAAGATTTTGAATACGATCCATTTCGGTAATTAATCACAAGCTAACAGAAAAAAACTACTAACATTGACAGGTTAATTGAATTTTCAAGGTCATTAGAGTAATGCAAATTTTACGGAATTGAATTATTAGAGATAATATAAACCTATAACTTTGAAATGTACTGAAATATAAATAATATGACCCATAAAAACAAACTTTTTAATATAAATCCATTATATACATTCCCAATTATCTTTGCAAATGGATTCGATGTGAATGTCAATACATTCTTTCAAGTTTTGAAGGATGTCACTGTCACAAAAAGATCGGTTGTTCACACACTTCTATTATCAGCTATTATTGAGCTCAGATCGAGTTTTCATAGTGTTTGACCACTACAAAGAAAACATCCTTTCCGAATTACTTACTAATTTTTTTGTCTTTAAAACTTGATTGTCATACGCGATGAGTTTATCTGCCAAGATTCAGCTCAATTGGATGACGGCAAGTGGTTTAATTATCCCTCCGAAGAATTTGCCTAGTCAATTTTAATAGAGGAAGGTTTCAGTCATTAAGTATCGCCAAATTTAACATGTTTGAGTTAAGTTTGGTATCTGGATAATAGAAGGTGAGTAAAAGCTGATAAGTCTAACGCAAGGCAATAAAAACGTGTACAAAAGCTGCTTTTGCGGGACATTCTCAAAACTTAATATAAAGCATTGTGATTGACAACGAGTATACCTCCCAAGTTTCAAATTTACTACGCGATTGGATGACGGCATATTGGTTTATTAGTATTCTGAAGCAACAATAGAAGTGTGTGAACAAGCGGTCTTTTTGTGACAGTGACATCCTTCAAAACTTGAAAGAATGTATTGACATTGACATCGAATCTATTTGCAAAGATTCATCCCGATTAAATGACGGCAAGTGGGTAAAGTGGTAGACGACAAGTGGATTGGTAAGTGGTGGTAAGTGGACGGTTAGAGGAAGGCCTCCCACAGATTTGTCTGGCGGTAACATCACCACACACAAAATCGAATATAAAGGATTAAAAACAAAACAAAACATATTTGTACATTATTTGCTTGATTTAAAATACAGTTGGGCAATTCTCTGAAAACTGAAATTACCACACTTAAAAAAAATCTCGAAGAAACATGAAAGTAATGAATTGCTATTAAAGTTAGATGCGCAAAGTACGATAAAAACTTAGTAAAAGCATTTTGTGGCCCAATTCAATTTAACTTTTTGCCATTTAAAATTCAATCACTGAATCAAAATTATGTGAAACAGAGTATAATAAATAGACGTTTTTAAAGCAACGCATTCAAGAAAAACAAGAAAAATTGTACTTAATGTGGTCATGATAATCAATAGACTTATAAAAATCTAATAATATTCCATTTTAGGAAGAAAAAGCGAAGAAGTTAAGTTCAAAGTATAAGTCCTTACACATGTCCCGTGCGTCGTTACGAAACATGCATTTTTGAAAAAATAAAAATATATTTTGTCTTTAAAATTTTACAAAACTTAATTTTTTTTATAAAACTCAATCACATAGTGCTGTGCAACTTCTTAAAAAATACAAAAACAATTTAATTTGTTATTTTAGGAAAATCGTCGGCAATTTAACAACTGGGTCAAAGCAAGAGTTTGAAATACAAAAATTATTTTGATTATAATTATTGTAAAATTACATATTTTGGTTAAAAACCGTTCTAAAGTAATTACTAACTCCTTAATAAAAGGGAAACTAAATAAATCTTAAACTTAGATTAATATATGTATGCGAGTCCCATTCAGCTCCCCAAATTTTCAAATACGAGATATCCAGGAGTGTTTTTTTCTTGTGGGGAATTAAATTTGTTTAATAACGTCTTTAGTAGAATGGGAAAGTTTCTGGTCTCTTTAAATGGCAATTTCAAAGTTTTCTTTCTTGCTTTTACCAGTTTCAGGGGAACACTATTTTTTTTTTAAACATAAGCCACTTTGATCTTCCTTTTGATATTTGCATTTATAGTTTATCGCAAAGTCTATTTACAACGTACGTACTGATGGGTTTGTTGTATCATTTCGAAATTCAGTACTTTGAATTGTTTTAATGTTTATATGCTATGGGCAACTTCCGAGAAATTCTCTTCTATATTTCTCTTAGATCTTCAATATTGCCTTCTTTAAAAACCCATTTCATCCTATTATCGTTAACTTCTCTGAATTCTTTCCCAGTAATATTATTATTTTGAATGTATTTTTTGTATTGAATATTTTCTCCATTTTTACTTCAGAATAAATTGAGTTGATATTTTTATCGCATAACGTTTCATTTCAAAGAGATTTTGAATCTTAATGAATTTGCAAACTGTTTAGTTCAAGAAAGACATTTTCACAAATCAGATATTTGCATTGGTCAGCAAGTGTGTGACCTAAGAGTATGACATTCTTTTTCATTTTGCTGAATTTTTCAAAATATAGAAAAAAACCTTGATTTGTGAGTTTTTTTCTTTAAATAAGACGAATGCGTCCTTTAAAGACACATTTAGGTAATACTTTATTTTTTATTTTTCCCGTCTTTCTATATACTATACAGCTGTCTGTAAATCAGTAAGGAAACAAAACAACAAGCGTAAAAGTGGCAGATGTTATGAAAAGGTGTTTGCATTTGAATAAGTAACATTATGACATAACCTATTTTAACTTAACATTGTTATTTAAAAATATTCCTTTAATGGGGTCCGGGGCCTAAACTTTTAATTGCTTTAATATTTGTTGGATGAACATAATATTTTTTATGTAATAGTAGAACAGTGCACTGGTCTATAAATTTTATTCAAAAAATGTAATTTTTTTTAAATTAAAATTTTATATTTATAGTGGATATTAAAATAAAAAAGTTCATATTTTTTTCCCCTTTCATAAAAAAAAAAAAAAAAAAAAAATCATATTTGGAGTAAAAAGACAAAATTTAAAAATATTTTTTGCTAAATATTGGGAATTTTGGTGTATTTTACTTAATTACAAATAGTGTTATTTCCAATTATGTAAAAAGAAAAAAAAAGAAAAAAATCATCAGTGAGAAAAAGCTGTTTTAAAGTTAATGCAAAAACTAAGTCCGCGTCAGCTGTCAGATATTAATTTGACAAATGCAAGACAATGGAAAGGGTTTACATTATAAATAAGGTATCAAAATGATCGTAATTGAACATATTATTTCTTAAAGCAAAATTAGAATTTTTTTGGACAATTTTGAAAATATTTGGGCCCTGCACTCCCTTAAAAAAGAGTTCTTAAATTTTAAGCATTTGTTAGCTGTCAAGAAATGAGGTGTTTTGAAACAATACAAACACAGTTCCATTTAGTAAGGGATGAAAAATGAATGTATAAGACAATTTTATTGTGCATTGGTAAATTTGTATTTCCAAAACAATTCATTCGTTATTTTAATTTTTCTTGAAATCATAATTCACTAAGCACCACAAAAGGTACCATCTCCCATATGAAAATAGCAAACCTATCCACCAAAATGCTCCAGAATTGAGCCCATTTTGAGTAACAAATAATATAAAATAATTATAATTTGTCTAACAAAATATACAACAATTGTAACAGTAAAAACACCAATGCGTTCCTCTCTCAAAAATAGTATATTCGGTGCTTCGGTTCACGTTACGTCTTGTTTATTAAATTCACAAAAATAATCTTTTTGCAAAAAGTTTGATAGATATAGTATTATTAACTTCTAATCAAACGTACCAATGTATTTCATAATTTTAGCACTCATAAATTCAGAGAAAATTTAAACTTTTTTCTTGTGTGCAATTTTCTTTTCTTGCTCCGTGCCCCGTGCTTCGATTGCTTACAGATGTATATTCGACCTAGTTAAAACAGTTATTTTTCTAAATAACTTTGCCACC
Organism: Linyphia triangularis; assembly: GCA_963978545.1. NCBI lineage: Eukaryota > Metazoa > Arthropoda > Arachnida > Araneae > Linyphiidae > Linyphia > Linyphia triangularis. The sequence goes on along the minus strand of OZ021723.1, from coordinate 31,766,162 downwards.
AACTGAAATGATAGAAAAGAAAAACATGACTAGCAAATTCGTCATTAGCTTGTTATTTTAATTTCTTTAAGAGTAGAAAAAAAGAGAGCAAAGTGTCCCTTGCATCATAGTCGGAGAATCGCCCAGTTACAAGGAAAAATTCAAAATAATTGATGCAAGGGAATTTTATTAAATGATAAAAATTAAAAAAAAAAAAAAAATCTAAAATCAGGAAAATAGATGGTTATGGACAGTTTAGTTTAATTATATCGAGAGATGTTAGATTAAAAAAAATTTCAATTCTTAATGTTTCAGTAATTAGCCTGTTGTAGAGGTCTGAAGAATAAGAAAATAAACTGTACATTAACATTCTTCACACGAACTTATATCTAGTTGTATAAATGGAATCAGGGAATAAGGTATCATATTATAAAAACACTCTTTGCGGATTCTGTTAAAAGCTATGTAGCACAAAACTGGTTATTTTGTTTAATAACTAAAATGTTTTTTTTTTTTTAAATTTTTTTAATTTTTTTTTTTTTATAATGAATATTTTTTTTTGAGACATTTATACATTTATATCATGATTCCTAAAATAGGATAGTTATATTAAAGCAGCAAGATTTTACATTTTGTTTAATTAAGGTTGTTTGTTAATGAAAGTTAAAATTTAAAAAATCTTTTTAATTCAAAGTAATAGGAAATGAAAAGATTTTTTTTGGTAATAGTATATTTTTAGCGAAAAAAGTCTATGTTGAATAAAAAAACTAGGGGTGTGAAACATCGCACAACTTTCTATTACACTATATTGCTTATGTAGATTTGTGTAATTTATAATTTTTATATTTTCATCAGTCGCTTAGAAAAAATTGGTATTTTTTGTGATGATTCTTATATGGGTCTTTTTTTTTTAAATTGGAAAAAAAAAAAAAAAGGAATTTTGGCGATATGTTTATCAATAATTCTTATATTATCCTTTCTTGTAAGTGAAAGTGAGCAGAGATAAAAAAAAAAAAAAAAAAAAAAAAAAAAAAACCACACTGGTTGTTGATATGAGGTATGCTTAAGGAAAGAGAACTCTGAGTTAAAGGCATTCGTTTTTCAACTTTTTACGCTATTAAAGCCTTTTTACGGGAATTTCGGTGGTGGGGATGTTTCGAACACCTTAAGAGGCATTACCACAACGATTTTGAACAAAATCGTTAGAGCCGTTTTTTAGCAATTACTGAAAAACATGATTTTTTCAATGGAAGCTACCTTACGCGCTAGCGCAATTTTGACGTAAACTTTAATGGTAGGTCCCATGGCTACCACCAACCCGCACATTAAATTTGAACATCGTAGGTCAATTTGTTCGGGAGTTATGCTGACCACACACACACACACACACACACACACACACACACACACACACACACACACACACACACACACACACACACACACACACACACACACACACACACACACACACACACACACACACACACACACACACACACACACACACACACACACACACACACACACACACACACACACACACACACACACACACACACACACACACACACACACACACACACACACACACACACACACACACACACATTTTTTCTCGATCCCTTTTTTGAAATCAGCATGCTCCAAAATGTGAAGAAATGCAAAAAAAATCAATTTTTTTTTTGACTGAATGCTATACTTTTATTACCCTATGTATACAAATGGGTAATTGAAAGTAATAAATGGAAATAGATCCGTAGCAGCCATAACAATGCCAAGTTTTTTAATTGGCTAAACATATATTTAAAAATTTAAATTTCTTTCACTTTGTCTTTTGTTTAAAATTTATATACATTATTGCAAATGAAAACTATTGTGGTTATGAAGACAATTAAGTCAGAAAAACAGTTACAATATATAATTAAATTACTAGCTGATGGCTAATTATTTGATGAAAAATCAAGATATTTTAATTAAAGACAACAATTGCTAAAATATCTTATTGTTATCTGATCCAAATATAACATGCATTATTTATTATTAAACTGTTATTTTTATTTAAAATAGGCAATTAACTTATAAAGTAATTAATAGTCCTTTAATTATTTATGATATACTTTTTTTTAAACTTACGAAGAAAAAGCTAATGATTGTTTTACTTCAAAACAAAATTATAAAATTTTCTTTATGGAAAGTCTTTAAGATCAGGTGATAGTTAAATTTAACGTACAAAATTAAATGCAATTACCTTGCTGCTTTATTACTTTTAAACAGCCAGTTGGTAAAATATTGCATTTCAAATGAAGTCTTTGTACAGTATGTATAAGAAATACGAAAATGTTGGCTGTATCTTGTATTTCAATGGTTGAAATAAAAAAAAGAAAAGTACCGTTTTAATTCGTGAGAGGTTTTTAATGATTGTAATGATATATATATATATATATAAGTGGTCACTTATTTATTAATACTAAACCAAATTTGAAAAAGTTCAATAAAAACCCAATAATATTATGTCATATTTAGATTTTGCATACAAAAAAAAAAAAAAAAAAAAAAAAAAAAAAGAGAGAAAGAAGAAAAAAAAAAACAAAAAAAAAAAAAAAAAAAACTGTCGAAATTCCAAATTTTATAATATTTTAATGAGTGGGTGGTAATTTAAATGAGGACCATGTTATTTTGTTCCAGAGAAACATAGATAGAATAAAAGTGTTAGTTAAAGGTAAGTCAAAAAGCAAATAAATAAATAGACAGACAGACAGGCAAGCAAGCAGGCAGGCAGGCAAACAAACAAACAAACAAACAAACAAACAAACAAACAAACAAACAAACAAACAAACAAACAAACAAACAAAGATTACGATCAAATTTAGAAAGTTACATTATATATACTATTTCCAAAAGGGGCACCTACGAAATTTGGCCCTTTTAAAGCATCGTTCATTAAAAAAAAACGAGTTAGATCTGATGAAACATTAAGGCGTCGTCGTTGATCTAACATCATCTACATTATTCACGTAATTGCAGTTCACGCGCGATTTGATTATACTTTTTCGCTAAAAAAAGTTAAACTGTTAATTTTGATTAAATTGACAAAACATATTACCAATATCTATAACATACCAGATTCATTCAAGTTTTTGTCAAACTTATTGAAATATGCCTAACCGAGAAGCGCATTATTTGCGTATACTGGAAAATCAATGCAATACACCAAAAATTTGCACCCATATTTATGATCAGGTAAGAGTTTAGGCCATGAAACAGAAATCGATTGCTCTTATGAACGTCATTTTATGTTTACTTTTGCCGAACGAAAACAGAAAATTTTGTTTGTTTGAGCGAAGTCAAAAACAATATCCTTTGAAAATAAATTCTAGTTTTGAGGCTTCGAAGACTAGCATAAGATCCCAACGAGAAGATTTAATTCTCCATTTGCCTCGATATATATAACAATACTTTGAATTTATGCTCGGATTTTCTAAAAATGCAAATCATTTTGGTAGAGATCACTTACCTATGCTAACGTATTCGGAGAACAGTTTCGGTTGCATTACGATTTTTCAAGCATTTTATTTATATTTTTCTTTTCTTTATTTTTCGCGATCTAGTTAAATACAAACCAAAGATAAAATCTTAATGTTTTAGGTTGAAGGAGCTTTTTAAGGAGAATTAAATATTTCGTTTAAAATCTGAAGGTTCTTGTTCGCAGAGTGATACTACTAAGTTTAATTTCAGAAAGAGGTAGCATAATTGCGAAGGACTATTTCCCATAACTTGTCACTAACAACTGTAACACATTACTTTTACTACTTTTAATAGCCTTGTGGATATTTTCAGCCATACGATATGATGTGGAGGACAGTTAACCTAAAAATAAAATAATTGACGGAAAGTATTTTTTCATCAAATTATGAGAACAATGAATGCACTGAATATCTTGTTGCACTGCTTGGTTATAACACCTCAGCGTAAAATTTATACAATATAGTAGGTATATTTTTTACACGTATGACTTAAAAATACAGTAAATTTGTATACCCTAGATGTAAAGGACAATATCTAAAATATTTTTTTGATTTTGGTAATGAATGCCATAAATGTGTTGATAATTTTTAAGTTATAATTGTGATATTGTGTGGGTTTTGTTTATTTCTGGACAAAGTCTACAAAAATGAAGATATTCATTTTTAAAAGAGCAACAATAGCCAGAAGTTTTTTTTTTTTTTTTTTGAAGCAACAATAAGTTTTTTTTAAAATAAGGAAAACGAAGTATTCTTTACTTCTTGAGTGATTACATATTACTAGCAGTACATATTTCTTTTTATGTTTTATGAGTATTTAAAAATTTTGATAGTCAAAATATTTAAATAGAACTTTTTCATTCATTAATCTATATGCCTAAAGGAGTGTCTATTGTTTTAAAGAAATCTATGGTATTACTCCAATTTAGTTGCAACTTCTCAGATGACATTTAAACAATGAAAAAAGTCACTGCCAGCATGATATATTGAAAAATCAACCTCTCTCCCTTTCCCACCTCTAAAAGGGTGATCATTATTTGGGATTTGATTAATTCAGTTAAACCGGGTTTTTTTTTTTTTTTTTTTTTTTTTTAAATTTCATTCTTATTTACAAATCCTTTATATTAAATTCAATTTCGTTTGTTTGTTTGTGTGTTTGTTTTCAAATCTTCGGAGGAGATTAATTAATACACTTGAAGTAACCCAATCGATCAGGAACTTGGCAGACAGAATCATTGAAAACTAAATCGATAAAGTAAAGTTGCAATTGCCCACAAAAGTTAGCAATATATATATGAAGGACTTATATTAAAAACTTTGTTTATGAGTTAACTATTTTGTGGTTAACTTGGGAATATTGAAGATAAAGTGAGAAGAGGCATTCTAAACAAAATAATCTAATGTAACAATATAACCCAGGAAATACATAGAAACACTGGGGTGCAACCATTTGAGGATGGAGTAATGCCAGATCTAGTTATATATATTTAAGAAACAATGAATACACTGAATCAAGAAGGAAATTTTTAGGAATTCGAATCTCCCCCCCCCCCCTTCCCCGTTTTGTTAAAGTTTGAACTTGTACTTTCTAAGAAAGCAACCAAATCAATATATAAATAAACGATAACATGCTACAAATATTTAAGTTCATTCCTCTATACAATTGAAACACGAAGAAACGATCAGCATTTAAAACACACACACCCTGTGTCTTCTCTATTGATTATACTAAAAAAAAAAAAAAAAACATTTCTTTTCTAAGAACATCATTCTCCGCATTCCACAAATAAAGCAGTCAAGAAGTCCCATTAAATTTTTAAGAAGGGTTTCATTTTCAGAAACGAAAAAATTCGACGTCGACGAAAAAATGAACATTATTCTACGAACGCGACATTCGTAGAAAAGTGGCAATACATCTTAATTTTTCGAGTTTTTTTCTTTATGATAGTGGTAATCTGAATAATGTATTAAGAAGAAGAAAATGATGTCTTAAAAAAGAGAAATCGGTAAAAATAAATATATTTATTGAGAAACAACTTCCCTACTTAAAGTTTCATTGAAAGTTCTATTTTTAACTGATTCACGTAAAATATTTTTTTTTGGGCCAGAGGTTATTGTTCTGAAGTATGCAAACTTTTTCATACAAAAGTATATTTACACAAGTTACAATTTATTCTTTATGTTATACCTATAATGAAAATACTTATATTTCATATTTAAAAATACGACCGTGTTATATGACTTTTTTCTTATAACAGCTTCAATTGTCAAATTACAAAGGTTACATATTTAAAAAGTATATATTTCACAAAATTATACTTTTGATACATTTTTATGTTTTATAATAATATATTTTATATACAGGGTGTCTATAAATTAATTTATGTTCCTTTAACTAATTTATGTTCACCATGCCATTCTAAATGCGGGAAAAAAAAAAAAAAAAAAAAAAAAAAAAATGCTTAATATGCCTAGTTATTATGAGTTATATAGATCTATTTGAGCTCCATTGCCCAACTAATTTATAGACATCCTGTATTTATTATGTTTTATAGATTTAAATATTATTTTTTTATATATTAATCCATGATGATTTAATCTAATCGAATAGTTTATGTAGATTTTGGAAATCAGTGGATTTCATAAAATTTCTTGATACATCTTAAAAAAATTCCCAATATTTGCATTACTAGTTTTTAAGTTAGTCAGATACTCACCGTTCCAACGGCTGACGGATTTTGATGTGGCTGTAGAATGTTGCGTTTTACAGTTTTAGTTAATTGTTTTTATTTTTTATAATGCCAAGTTGAAACAATTAACAAATATTTACATTTCAAAAAATTTTCTATTCAGTTAAAATTTGGTAAAGAAGAGCTAAAAAAACTTTAACTTCTTATATTGTACGATAATGTCAGATTGAGAAATTGCTTTTATCGCAAGAGTCCCGGAATTATTTTTTTCTTCCAGTTGTTATTGTAAATGGCATTTATTTGGATTTATTGGATTGGTTTCGACCATTTATAATAACTGTTATGCAGTCACGTTCTGTCACTTGTCTGAGATCCATTGAAATTTTATTCTCTGAATGTGTGACAAATATATAAATTACATTTAACAAATATATAGTTTACTTGCAACACTAACTTATTTTTTCTCAACTTATATCTTATACTCTCTCTATAACTTATATCTCTTTTTTCTATCACAATTTTGTTTTTTAATATTTTTGAAATCATGTTATTATATTTTATAATTTGTAAAATGCATATTTTATAGATTTTTTTTACACATAACCAGCTAATTTAGGATTTAATATACAGCTTCATTTAGAAAAATTTGTAAGCTTTAAAGGGAATAAAACCTCTAACTTCTTTCCCCTCCAAAAAATAATCAAATAACAGGAACGTGAGATACAGTTTAACGAAGAATTCCAAACAAGAATTTCGTATACATTTAAAATATGCATGAACATGTTGGCAGATACTTTTCTGTATTTAAACACAGACATTTTTAACGTCTTTGGTTCATCACGGACAGCAGATTCACACTTAACTTCATGTCCACTACCCATAATTTAGTACATAATCCATGATCACATATCTTAATAAGGAAATGCAATTCGCCATTCAAACACTAAACTAAGATTTAGTAGAGAGACATGAATCCAAGTAATTTCACTTTCTAAAAGGACTACCGAAAGGATTTCAAATTGTATGCAGTGATGACGTCCAATTCTCAATCCTTCCAACAGTATATCTTTCCCTACTAAATCAGATCACGTGGAAATCCACTCATCAGATATAAAGTACTGGAATCAGTTAGTGGACAACATAGATTCCTCCGCCCATCTCACTTCTAATGAGTTTCGCGATCTTATCTGGTTGGAGAGTTCTATTCCAGATTGTGTCTCGAGCCATTTCCTTTGTTTACTGCCATTCGAATAGCTTCATGCAGCAGACGCGGTGAATTAAATCCAACCATCTCCAGATGGCCGAGGGCAAGGATAGTGTTGAAGAGAGAAGGTTACCTCTTTCTTTCTCCTCCACTTGAAAAGCATTAAGTACATTGAGATGCGCAGAAATTTACTGTAAGTGGTGTATATCGTTGCTGTATAGATGCTATAACAATGTTAAAAAAATTAAATTGGTATTTTTGTGTAATAAATTAAGATGAAACTGCAAAATTCGAAAAAATAAATTTAACGATTTTTTTTCTGCTATTAAACTAAAATGTCATGAAATATAAGATTCCAAGTAATATACTGTTTCATATATTTGCATTTATTTTGTACAATTGCAAAAAAAAAAAAAAAAAAAGTCTACAACTGGTTTGGCTTACTAATGTACTGTTTAAAAAATGAGGCATACATTCCATTGCCCTAGATGAATAACAACAAATACATTGTGCTACATGAGTAATGAGAGTACATTCCATTGTATTACATGTTAATGAGACGTATATTACATTGCAATAGATGAGTAATATATAAAGGGAAATATATTCTACTGCACTGCACGTGTAAAATACATGCATTCTGCTGCGCTACATAAATGATCACATTCACGTACATTTCACTGGACTACAGAATAATGAGAAATGGGACTGGATGAAAAACAGGGTCAACAACTAGTGACGTTAATGGATATATTTCAAATAAATAACTATTAAATGAGAAAATGGCTGTAAGAAATTTCAAATACAATAAAAAATAATTCATTTTGTCAATTTGTCTTCTTTATAAAATTTAACTCAATACTTTAAGAAGAGACTTTTGACCCTCTGCATCTCCTCTCGTTATAACGCTGAAATATGTCAAAAGTCGGCACTCATTGAGCAAAGCAGTTATATCTCATTGTAAGCCGGTACAATATGGCTGTTTTAAAGGCAAAATCAAGTATAAGATTAGTTACTAGGAATTTTTAGAAATAACCTGTGGTTAACGTTCGTTCCGTGACGTCATCTTCGAGGAAAAGATACATTTATGAGACTGTCTTATCATATGTCGATTAAACCTTGGGTCATGGTAAGTGAGACTAGGAAAGTGAATATTTCGCTCTAAATGCAATAGATTCCGGTTTCTTGATTTGTCATGCAGTGTATTTGGAACAGCACTAGTGTCCTGGGCAATTTTGGCGCCAGAAATGGTCATCTCCCGTGACTGGAAGGAAATCTGTAGAGATTATTGTTGGATCACTTTTATGCTCTGAAAGGAAAGGTCTGTTAAGAACTCTTTTAGCAATTACACTGTTTCGCTGACTATGAAAAGTACATGCAACCCAATTGAACAAGTTATAATATTTATTATAGAGTCGCAATGAAAAGATGAACAAAAGTTTTACCATTTTAAGTAATCCAATTGATTAAATTGGAAAACATTTTATGAAACTGTTAAGTATACACGAAGCATTTTTACATCTAAATTGTTTTAACTTTATAACCTGCTTGCAATTAACTGCAGTCATAAAAGAAAATTTATCTCTCATCTATATTCTAAACGCTTTTAAGTTATTAATTTATATTTATTATTCATATTAAGCCATAAATTAAATAAATAGCTTTTATAAGCCAGGGTTTCAAGCTCACAGAAGCAAAATCAGCAATTAGTAATTCAAGTTGCCAAACTAATTTATGTAAACTATTAGCGCAACAACCATCTAATAAGAAGAGTTCATTATTTTGCATTGCAAAGGGAATGAAAGAGGAGATGGATATGTTTTACCAAAGTCAAACAAACCACAATGGAAAGTGAGAGCATGGGAAAATTATTTCCAAACAACCCGATAATGCTATTATGCTTTTAACGGCTAATGCTAATGATAACGCACGTTTATCTGATGGGGGGGGGGGGGACAAAGCACTGCAATCCGATAAACAAAACATTGGAATAAAGAATGCGTTTCATTGTTCTTCCGCCGCATGTTCCAATTTAAATAAGAACAAAAGGGATTCATCCCGGGATTGTTATTTGTCTGTGGAAAGATGCTTTTGACAGGTTCTGGTGTGGACATCAAAGAACATACTGCTACCATGATATTCGAATGGGGGGTTGAAATGAATGCAACTTGAAGAATAAATGTGGATTCTTTTTATTTCTTTGGAAGTGGTACGCCCTATTGAGAACATACATATTTAAGTTTGAATGATAGCTGGAGACTTTGATGCTACAGTCTTGCTGCTAAGTCTTTTAAATCAAGCACCCATATTATTTTTTCTAGTGGGTCATGTCAAGGACTTGGATTTTTCTTTTTTTTTAATTTGCTAGTAGCTGTATTGAAAAGTAACCATTGTGAATTCAAATGTTCTTAAAGCTGACAAATAAGAGAATTATGTTTACTGAAAGAACGAGGATTTTTATTCTTTAATTAATCACTTCGACATGAAGTGTTACTACGAAACATAATGAATCCCAAATAAAAGAGCTCCCTTTTGGAATTTAAGGGATAGTATTAAAATAAGAGATCTTCTGAAACTAAAGGAATCTTCAACTAGATAAAGACATCTTTATATTTAAATAAGTCCTTTGCTATAAAATCCGTTGTCTACGAAATAAAAACTATGCTAATATAAATAATTAAATACTTATAAATTGCATGTGTTATTTTTTAAAAAAATTCACGATTAATTAACAATCCAACGGAAGATCTTCATCTCTTTTCAACCCATTCATACAGAATTTTGTTACTCATTGAGAAACTCGATAAATATTTTATTTAAAATAAAAAAGGAATTCCTAAGGGGCCTTTTTCTCTAATCAGTTATTAAGCAAAAGATATTTGAAAATATCGGGAGCGTTATGAAAATGAGCTCTATACTTTTTAGGTAGAAGAAACTACATATCAGTAAAGGGATACAAAATATTTAATTTAGATTCAGTCTTAAACAGTCTGGTATTGAAACAATAAAAATAAATTTTTCTCGATAACTGACCCAAACACATTTTTGAGTAGCATTTGCCGATAATTAGTTTTAAGATTTCAAATAGCATTAAAACTCATACATAATTAAAATATAATAATTAAAAAAATATCGCTGGAGAAGGAATTTCAATAAATCCACAAGAAAAATATAAAATAACAAATCCGAAAAGTCGTTTTTATATGTATATAAATTCTCTACACCATCACAACACCAAGCAGCTCTCACAAAGACACATTTTTTCAAAAGATCCCAAAAACTATTTCAGTTACTATCCATTTCAACCACAAACCCGTATCTGTCACCTACGTTTTGTATATTTTAGAATGAAACAGCTCAGTGTCCAAAGAACATAGCATCTTATAATGTCTTTGTAGCTCTCCCTCATCCTACTCACTAACTGAATTCCTACACATAAAACTAAACTAGAAAACTTCACGAAAACCCTTTCAGAGACACACTAGACTCATGAGAAGCCACGCAGAACTGTTTGAGAAGCCACAGAACTGTAATATATCAAGGACGTGTGATCCTTGCTTTCTAAGAGAACAGAATAAAGGAGGTTTTTTTTTTTGAAGCTAAGAAAGGCATTTTTTCCCGCGCCAGTAGCAGTAGCTTACATTGTTATGACAAGAAATGTTTTTGGTAGAGCACGTATTCGGGGTTCTATTGAGTAGTGGGGCTGTTCAATACTTTGTCAAATGAGGGTGGCTCTTCTGACAGAATTATTTTGGATCTATTCTGACGCTTGTCATACTTTACGAGATTGATCAGGATTGGTTGTATTTAGTTGCAATAGACAGATCAATAACATATTTAAAGAACTATGATCCATGAAAGTTCAGCAACAATGCATATAAAAAAAAAAATACGCAGATATTTGGGATAATTTAGAAATACTCATTTAACAAGTTTGTATCTATTTTTAAGTTTCAAACAAAAATATACATTTCAATCGTTGTTTTGGTTTTTGTTATAACTAGGTGTTTTATATTTTCTTGGATTTACTAAGACGTTCCTGGATAAAAAAAAAAAAGTAGACTCATTTCTTGAATAATTTTGAACATAACCCAATTTTTTTTTATCGACAGTAGTTTGAAAAATCTTTGAACATCTACTTATACGTCAAAAAGTTTTTTTTTTATTTGTAGTATATTAATAAAAATACAACAAACGTGCATATTTGCTGTATATTAATAAAAAATACCAGCACAAGTTGTTTTTCTTTTGCATTGAGACGGTAATTATTTAACCCATTGTAAAATTAAGTAAGTTAAAATATACAATTTAAATAGAACAAATTTATAGCTCCATTCTACTGATAAAACAGATACATTTCTTATGATTTTAGGAAGTTCTTTCATTACTTATGCTGTATAGATATTTGCATTTCTTTTTCTATATTTTTGGCGTGATAGACTATTTTCTTATTAACCAAATTAGTCTAATGTAACTCGGCGTGTTTAAGAAAACTAGTTTGATTTACCAATTAATAATTGGATCATACATTACTACAATACTCTATTGTTTTAATTGATGGCAACATTTTTTTATACGTTATGATATCGCACGCAAATTTTATATTTGAAATTTTTACATCTTACAACAAAATCTTACAACAGAGGTAAATTTTTTTAATTGGGATTAGTTATCAACAATACTAATACATCAACAACTATATAAAATAACACAGCAAACTGTTTATAATGAGAAGGACAAACTGTCTTGCATTAAACAATGTTTTTAATAGCGAGTAACATAATAAAATTTTTTTTTTGGTTTATTTGCAATTCCCTTTTGTGAATAAGATTATTATAGAGTGACAAATTTTAAGAAATTTTACTGCTTTGCAAAAAGTGCTATACTGCGTTTAACGTTATAAAAGTATTTGTGATTATCTAATTTCTGATTCTATAGAAGTATGTCGCTTCGGGATATTGCTAGTGCCTTTTTTTCCCCTTAAAGTGTAAAAATATTTTGCATAAATTTCAAATGGCAATTAAAAGTGAAAATTAGATGCTAATCATTTGCATTATTTCTTAAAGATATTTCTAAATTACTCGAAAATATCTTTACCGGTAAGAATTGCTAAATTTTATAAAAGCGTATAAACTAATATTAAATTCGAAATTTGAAGTATGGAAATTTATGAAACACAATTTATATTTGATGAATGTGAAATATATTCTTTAAAAAGGGGAACAACATCATTCATAAGTAATTAGAAAAACTAGATTATACCTTGAAATTTAAAACGATTCAATTTGTATTATAGCTGTATTTGGATATAAAGTTTTTTTTATATATTTAATTACCAAACATCTACGGAGTTAAACATCTCTTATGGGTACACTTTAAAGTTTATCAATTTTCCAAACAGGGAAATTTTAGTTCGATGAAAGATTATTCAATGATTGATCATAATATTAGATATCTAAAATATACTAATTTTAAGTACTTATACTTTGGCTGGTAATTTCAAGAAGTGGTTGATTCATATCGGCTTAATACAGGAACATGATATTTCGATAGTTTTTATTCTGATAATTAATGAATTTATGTTATTATATACTTTAATATTCTTTCAATATTATACAAGTACTGACGAAATGTATTAGGTTAATTCATTTACTCATTATTAAAATGAATTGGAGATCAGATATTTATAACGCCTAGAATTTGTGATCAAACACTTGCCAAATCAAGACGGTCATTTTAATAATTCTTATTAAACGAATTTAATAATTATTATCTTAACTCTTATTTCTAACTAGCTGAATACCCGTGCTTTGCTACGAAATTTTAACATGTGCCAATATTTTAGCTTGCTATGAGGTCTCGTGTTGCAAAATCCGTCATTGGTGTATAGGTCCCAGTTTTTGGCGCTTCGCTCGCAGGAAGGTTCATTGACACATAAGTACAGGCTTACTTCACTCGTTAAAAGGTTCATTATTATGCAAGAATAGGCTCGTTTCTCTCGCTGAAAGGTTCATTGTTGCGCTAGCATAAGCTCGCTTCACTCACTAAAATCTATAATTGCTACTTAAAGCCTAAATATTAGAAGCCTCTCCCTTGTCGAGACACACAATAAAAAGAATTATTAACGTAATTTTAACACGTGTTTGGGGAAAGCCAAATTAGAAGGCCAAAGCTATATCTGTTGAATCTTTCAGAACTCTAGGCCTATTAGAAGTCGCTTTTTGTGAAAATATTAATTAATAATATTAATCAAAAATCAAATTAAAATTTCAACATTCTTTTTGTCAATAGTCCAATTAGAACGTCAAAACTACTTGTGTTAAAAATTTCAGAACTTTAGCCCAAGTAGAAATCGTTTTGTAAAATATTTATAAATTAAATACAAAAAAAAATATTAATTAAATAAAAAAATTTATTAAAAAAAACTAAATAAAAATTCAAAATTCTGTTTTTCAAAAGTTTAATTAGAAAGCCAAAACTACTTGTGTTGAAAATTTCAGAGCTGTAGCCCTATTAGAAATCGTTCTGTAAAATATTTATTAATTAAAAAAATTAATTAAAAAAGAACTAAATAAAAATTTAAAATTTTGTTTTTTAAAAGGCCAAAACTACTTACGTTGAAAATTTCAGAGCTGTAGCCCTATTAGGGACCATTTTTAAAAATATTTATTAATTAATTAAAAAAAAAACTAACAACAAATTTAAAATTCTGTTTTTCAGTAGTTGAATAAGAAGGCCAAAATTAATTACGTTAAAATTTTCAGAGCTGTAACCCTATCAGAAGTCGTTTTGTAAAAAAAATTGTTAATTAATTAAGAAAATTAATTAAAAAATAACTAATTAATATTTTGACATTCTGTTTTTCAAAAGTGCAATTAGAAGGCTAAAACTACTTATGTTGAAAATTTCATAGCTGTATCTCTATTTGAAGGCACTTTGTAAAAAAAATTAATTAATTAAAATATTAATTAAAAAAGAACTAATTAAAATTTTAACATTCTGTTTGACATACATAAAATTAGAAAGCCAAAACTTCTTGTGTTGAAAATTTCAGAGTTATACTCCAATTTTAAGTCGGTTTTTATAGATCCACAGAGCCACAGACAGACACACAGCTTGTTTTATTATTAGAGATATTAATAACCCAATATTGGATTATCAAATTAGATGATCAATTTACTATACTGCATAAAATTTTAATTAAAAGAAAAACATAATAGAATTTTTCAAAATTTTTAGTATATAGATTGGTTTCGAAGAGAGACTTTACGTCGGTACCAGTTTCATTAGGTAGTTGGAATGTTACTATTAGCTTCCAGTTCCTAAAAATAATTGCGTGTAATATTATTGCTAATAGCGTAACAAACTGTATAGATTAACTTGTTTTCTAAAAGTTCAGGTAGGGAAACTATAAAAATAGAATACTGAAGGGAAATATTTTGCCGTATACGAGTACGTGTAATGTTTTCTATTGAATAATTTTCGTTAAAAATTTACTGTTTCTACTAAATAATATTATTTGAAGTTTGGACCATGCATTTAGATTGATTTTTTTTTATGTGAATGTCATATGCATGCAACTGTAAATGAAGACGCTTGAATTAAATGTTTAGACTTCCAATCAAAATGAAAGTATTCATACACATTTAATGACTAATCTTAAATAAAGAGGTGAAGGTATATTCTTTGTTGACCGCACTCTCCTTGCGTTTTGAAAGCATTAAAAATGATGTGATCTTAGTAATAAGAACCAAAGAACTCATACAGATTGCGAGTAAACAAACATATAAATTAATGGTAAAAATTTTTTTTTGTCTGAGCGTTCAATATTTTTGTATGGTGGAAATCATTTTACACTTTTTTTTTTGTTCGATACTACTAAATATAATATTGACTAATTCTATTTCCCGAAGAAAGTGTTATTTTTCAAAACAGTTGATCCTCTAAAACATTAAGTTTTGCAGAGGCTTAGCCAGAGATTTTTTCGGGAGGGTATATGAAATTATTATAACTCAGCAAATCATAACAATAATTTTTGTAATTAATGGCAAATATATTTAGTTACAAGTACTTTTCCTACGTAAGTTGAGAAATTAAAAAAATTTACCATTTTAAATAAAAAATCCTTTGGTTTTTCAGTTCAGATAGCAAACTGAAAAATTTCGGGAGGGGATATATCCCCATATCCCTCCCCCTGCTTACGCGCCTGAAGTTCTGAATAAATTTGTTAAAAGTAGACCTATTGCTTTATAAGATACTTGGTAATAATAATGTGCGGATGAATAAGGGTTTTTTAGTGTCTTAAATATTACAATATAACTACTAAAGGTGAAACTTCAAATGATGACAAAGGAAGCCAAATTAAAGGTCTTTAAAAGGCATTGAATTTCTCCAAGTGCAATTTGTTTTATTTCTCGTAAACGTCTTATTTTGCCCATTACAAATTTGATGTTTCAGAAGGAAATCTTAAACATTGTTAAAGATCCATAAAAATACAGTTTTTAATAAAAAGTTTTTACATCCATTGCCAATTTCTATGTGCAATTGCATCTTATTTAAGCGATTTTGAGTTCAGATTGATTTTTCAGAGTATTTGACCACTAAGAAGAAAAACATCAATTCTGAGCAAGGGCAAACTTTTTTTACTTCCAAAAGTTGATAAAATGGATTGCAATTGACAACGAGTTATCTGTTAACTTTAAGCTCGATTGGATGACGGCACGTATGTTAATTAGGCTAACGACAATAGCAGCCTGTGTAAAAGAGAAGCGTTCATTTAGTGACAGGCCTAAAAACCTGATGTATTGTCATCGTCATTGAATCAGTAAAAAAAAAAAAAAAAAACTTGGATAATAATGTAATTAAGTTATGGGGATTAGTAAATAGTTCGGAATGTATCTTTTGTTCGTAGTTGTCAAAATTTTAAAATCTCGATCTGATCTCAATGAGTTGCAATTGCAAAAAAAAAAAAAAAAAAAAAAAAAAAAAAAAAGACGAAGAAGAAGCATGTAAAGGATTTCTATTAAATTTTTTTTAAGGGTTGCATGATTTTAAATCCTTTATATTAACTAAGATTTTGTATGTGTGTGACTGTCTCGAGCAGATATGCGAAAGCCGAATTAACCCACTTACCGTAATCAGATCGGGTGGCTGATAGATTCGATATTGATGACAATGAATTCTATCAAGTTTTGGAGGCTGTCACTGTTACTAAAAGGTCGAATTTACACACGTTTCCACAATTTTTTTGGAATACTTATTAATCCCGATCATTGGTGAAACTCTTACCTGTTGCCAAAATTATTTTAATCAGAATAAATAAAAGATAATTGGAAATGAATGCATAAATTCACATTTGTTTTTAATCAATACATTTTGAAAAGTAGTTTATTGCATATTTTGCTGATAGAGATGTTTTTGATATTTGAAATTAGATGAAAACACCAAGTACGCACTGATAACAGAATCGGCGCTTTGTTAATGAATATAAAAATTGGTAATGCATATAAAGGATTTTATAAAAAAAATCTTTTATATTAACTTCGATATTGTGTGTGTGTTTGTGTGTAGTGTGCAAATATGCTGAGGTCAAATTAAATCATTTGTCACCATCCAATCAAGCTGAAATTTATAAAAGAGATTCGATGTCGATGACAATGTTTTCTATCAAGTTTTAGGGGTTGTTACTGTCATTAAAAGGCTGGTTTCACACACACTTCTATTATCGCTTTCAAATACTAATAAACCCACTTAACATCATCCAATCGCGCTGAATGACAAATAGATTCGTTGTCAATAGGAATGTATTATATCAAGTTTAAGGGACTATCATTGTCAGAAAAATAAACTTTTACACTTGCTACTATTGTCGCTTTGAGGGATTAATTAATTGATTTTCCTTCAGCCAATTGATCTGAAAATTTGAAACTTGGCAGATAGATTCAACTTCGATGATAATGGTTTTTTTCAGGTTTGGGGCTTCCACTAAAAGGTTACACTAACACATGATTCTATTGCCTTGCGTCAGATATATTAGTTTTTACTCACATTCTATTATCTAGATACTAAGCTTAATTCAAACATGTACAATTTGGTGTTAGTTACTGACTGAAATATTCTCCTATTAAGGTTGACGAGGCAAAATCTACCAAGTGCTAATTAACACACTTGCCATTATCCAATCAATCTGAAATTTTGCAGATAGATTCATTGTGGATGACAATTTATTCAATCAAGTTTTGTGGGCAACAAAAATTTAGTAAATAGTTCGGAATGGATGTTTTCTTCTTAGTGGTCAAACACTATGAAGATTTAAGCTCAATAAGTTGCACATGCACATAAACATTGATTTGGTTGTTTTCAGATTATCTGGCACCGTCAGCAACACGAGGGCTATAATGTGCCAAAACATTCGTCATTAGACAAGCCAACATACATTTACAAACACCCATGCCTAACACGGGACTCGAACCCGCAACCTCGCTCTCTAGAAGCTAGCACGCTAACCACTATACCATTTGGTCGGCCCATAAACATTGACAATGCTTATAAAGGATTTATATTAATTTTTTTATGGGTTATATTATTTATATATAAATTGTAAAATCTTATGATAAATCTTGATAGAAGCGTGCTCTGGCATATGTTTAATTAGCTTCAAACGTCCTTACTATTTCTTTAACATCATAAAATATGTCTAGAAAAATGTTGGGATGACTATCATGATGGACAAAAAACAGTTGGACACGTTGGACAGATGCTGATTGGAACGGATGGACAGTTGTAACAAAATAACTTTGTATTAGTTTAATTTGGTGTACAACACATAAGTCTTTCTAATGATGAAAAAAGCCCAATTAGTTGCAGAATCCAAGTTGATAACTTCAATAGAATAATTAGTAACAACTGCAACCATAATTAAAATTTATCTTTACGTTGTAATTAGGGGAAAAATAGCATTGCAACATTCATTCTTGCTCTCATTTATAATAAATAATTAATATACAATTGCTACATTCAAATAAGAATGCATATTAGTTAGTAAAAATAAATTCTTGTTTTCGAAAATAATATGTTCAAGATACAAAAAAAAAAAAAAAAGATGATTTATTGATTATGAGATTCCTTTTGATGAGGTTACATAATGGTTTTTGATTCATCATGTGAATTTTAATTTACGATTAATAAATGACACAAGTTATTTTTTGAAAACACCTCAGTATATTGGATAGATTCAACATAGAAATTAGAAAAAAAAGGAAAGAATTTCCCCTCAAATTTTAATTTCTTTCTCCTTTTATATAGTGCTCATAATATCCCATAGGGAGTTTTATTAGCTTAAGACAATATTGGAAAGTGCTTACACATATTTTGGACGTATAATATTATAAGCAAATAATAGAATCTAAATTGAGAAAAATACGTTTTTAATAGTTTAAATTGGAATCAGGCGGACTAGTTATGAATGATCAAGCTTCTTTTTTTGAAAATTCTATTATGGTGTTCTTAATTTAACAAAAAAAAATATGAACAACTGAAACCAAGTACAACAACAAAAAAAAAAAAAAGTTAAAAATCAAGCTTTATACTTGGACAGTTATCAAGTATAAAATTCAAGTGCATAGTAATGAAAAGTTTTTTTTTTTTTTTTAAATAATCAAAAAGAAATTTATTCCTTGATTTTGTCAGATCTTTTAAACTAGATTTAAATAAGAATTATTTAAATTATTATTTCGAATAATTAAATTTTTAAAAATTATGTTTTAAAGAAACACTACACAATTTTGCAGTCATGTTTTTGAAGCAATACTTCAATATTTTGCAATTATGTTTTTAAAGCTAATATTTCAACACGACCAAATTTCAAATGTTGACTTCAGCCCTTCTTTAAACCAGGAACTATACAAGTTTGTAAGGTGGAAATACTTTTTTATAAAAATAAATTCGTGAATTTTTTTTCTTCTTTTTTTTTTCATTTTCTATCGATACATGCTTTAGATTTAATATTTATTTTTAACGTGCAGAATATTCTTGCATATATTAAAGGCTTACTTTAAATAAAATAAAATAAAATAAATATAAATTGCCATATAAATTTTTAACGAAAATGCGTTAGAAGGACGGCAATCTCTAAAGAAAATTATTAGCTGTAAAATCATCCTTTTGCGTAATAACAACTTTTTAGTTTTACTGAAAATCTCCAGAGATTTTCCAAGCCTCCAATTTAGGCCGGTTGGTTGGCGTAGAAAAAGAGTAATTTGGAAATTTAAATGGAAAAGAAAGAAAAAAAGTAAACTCATCGCTACATTGCGGTTTATTTTTGCGAGAGATCTAACTCATTTGAGAATAGATCAGAATAAAAAGAAACGCTATTAGCACAAAGCACAAAAAATTTGAATTGAAAAAAAAAAAAAAAAAAAAGAAGCAAAAACTGCAAAACCGCTTTTAAAGATATCCTTTCACCAAGATGATTAGATAGGATTGCTAAATTAGGTGAATAGCTTTAAAAGAAAATTAGAGTCACATTTCGAGTTGAGAAAATCGTAGGAAAAAAAAAAAGACGCGCGAAAATTAAATAAAAAGAGACTGAATGAAATGAAACGAAGCGAGAAGAAGCACATTCAAACTGCTCACGAGAGACGCCGAACTCAGAGACGACTTTTCTGAGAGCTGTCTCAATCAACTCCCTAGAGATTGAGGGAGGAGGGCCTGAAAATTGCAGCTCCCCTTCTTATGCCTTCCTACGGAGCAAAATAAAATAAGAAATCTAAAATCAAAGTAAGAAATACAAAAGAGGACAGATAGAAAAAAAAAAATGACGCTATAAATGTATTTGAGAAGGAAGAAGTGCGTGAAAATAACAGCAGAAAAACAAAAGGCATAAAAGAGCGCTGTTGACATTTTACGCCCCCCACGAGATAGGTTTCGTCGCACTGTCTCTTGTGTTAAGGACTTATTTAAAGCTTTTCCCGGAGTCAACTCAATTTGGCCGGCAGTCACGCTTTTGCCGATGGAATTGATTCGAGACGCTGAAAATATCATCGTCGGCGACACTGCCAGAAATTATTTGGGCCGGTGGGAAAACAAGCTCTTGTGAAATACCTAAATAAGCTTAATGCAAGGTTTACTCATGTATACTTATTTACAAGACAGTGTGTGTTTATATTCAAAATTTATTTTTCAGTGATTTTTTTTTTATGGTCTCGTGTTTGTATGTGTGTTTATGGGTTTCATATAACCAACCTATACTCCAATCATTAAAAGCTGGTAAATAGTGATAATATTCGATAATTTCAGTTTTTAATTGAAGATATGTAAGGATCACATAAGGGTGATTTTGGTTCAGTTGAGGTTCTCAAGAAATTCGACTATAAGATTTGGTTGACAGGCTGTCACATTTGTATTTCACTCACAGTTTACTTTCCAGCCATTTTCTGGGATTTGCAGTTTGCCTAGATATTTTTGTGGAGAAAAAGTTACGAAACAATTGTCGAAATGCACGCTGTTAATAACATCAGTGATAATAGTGTGGTTTCTTTTCAATTGGGGGTTTATGGAAAGTAATGTGTAATCAAAACGTGCTTAAAACTACCATTTAGTAGTTCCCATAAAAATATAGAAATATCTTTTTCAAATCGACAATGTCTATACTGTTTTCAAAAATAAAAAATAGTCATTCAGTTTTTTGTTTGTATCTGGGCAATTCTCTGCTGCTAGCACATTACATTTTAGTTCTGTTTTCTACTCATAAACAAATTAGAATTCTAAAATTATTTTCAATCTATCAATTATGCTTTGTTTTAGATAGCTCTACTTGGTGACAAAGTTATATGAAAAAACAGTTATTTTAACTAGGTCAAATATGCATTTATGTCGTCTGACGCACGGGACACGTTTATCACCAAGTAATATGATATAAAATGAAAACATAACTAGTACATTCATCTTAATTTTATAATTCTTATCTGTCTACGAGTAGAAAAAGAGCCAAAATATCCCATGCGTCATTCAGAGAATTGCCCCTCTAATGCCTTGAACTCACACTTGAACACAAAACTCTAATTATTTCAACAGAAACTATTGAAAAAGACTATATAATATTTCTTGAAACATTTCATATATTTGTAGAGGTTGGTTGGTTGTTTTTAGATCATCTGACGCCATCAGCAACACGAGGGCTACAATGCGCCGAAACATTCGTCATTTGACAAGCCAACATACATTTACAAACACCCATACCTTACACAGGACAGGAACCCGCAACCTCGCAGTCTAGAAGATAGCACCCTAACCACTATACCGTTTGGTCGGCTATATTTGTACAGGATATTTCACATTTGAAAAGTGTTTACATTTACTGAACAAGATAAAGGTTCTAAAATCATTTATCTGATGAATTATGTATAAAGGGGAAAAAAAGAAATGTTGGATATAGGTCCACTGCTTTTGTTAGTTATCAACAGTTTGCAAGAGACAACTTCACCTTTCAACCATTTAAAAAAAAATTAAATTTATAAACGTATGGACCATTCATATCATTATCATCAACATTCCAAGTAATTTATGTACTCTGCCTTTGATGCCAATTAAATTCGAATCAGTTTTTAAAACTGATGTCATTGATGATCATGGTGAGTTCCGCCATTTCCTTGTAGTCTCGTGATCTGGCTCTAAATCGCTACAGTATCAACGAGCAAAGCAATTTAAATATACTTTTTATGGGATTGTATTTTTGTTTCTTAAATGGGCGCTCTTAAATACTAGTTGCGACTAGTGTAGTTTTTTTTATCTTTTAATTAATTTCACCAAGGCTGGAATTGTGATTTATAGCACGAGGTAGAATTTGTAAATTTAGCAATAAATGTTGCAGAGGAATAGTTTAGATAATTTTAAATCTCTGTGGAGAATTGAATATAGCATTTCTTGACTCACTTAATTGAAATAAAATGTATTTATCTTTATCTTAATGTTAGAGAAGTAATTTAATTTATTATGTATATTTCAGGAAATTAATATTTCATTTTTCATCTCCTTTGCGATTTGTATGATTTCTTGAAAATAACCTTATCTTTAGAAAGTTTTCTATCTAAAAATCAAATTATGTAATCCTCCTCTGATTCTAAGAAATCCTTTAAATATTTTATAGCACTCCATTATTCATGCGATTTTGTCTAGACATACCAGTTTTTCAAATTTCAAAAGCGTAGTTCCTCAAGCAGTGCCCATTATTATAAAAATAAAACTATCTAAGGATATCTCTAAATCTGAGATTTATCACATTATTAAATATTTCTGTTAAATAAATCTTCGCTGTTTAGTCTGTATTTTTAAATTAATCCCGTTATAGAAATACAAATAAGAATTCAATTCCATAGTAAAATTACATAACACATAACTAATTTTCCTCTGCACATTCCATTTTCATAACGGATTAAATAACGCTATTGCAGCTATTCGAGATCCACCATAAAATAAGATTTCAATCTAAACCTCTTTAATTTAGAAGGTATTAAATGTATGTTTTTTCCCCAAAGTTATAAACAGTTACTGTTTTCGCATTTGCACTAAGCAATCATTTACATTGAAAGGACGCTTTATACCATTTTACCCACTGCCATTCTATTGTCTTCTATTGGGCAAAATCTATTACCAAATTCATATTCGAAATGGCATCATTGGAAAAGTCTTTCAAATGGTTCGGGTCCCATGCCATTTGATTTCGGGAAATGTTAAAATTTGCATTTGCATAGAGCGAGGAGCATTGTTTACAGGATAAACACAGCAGACATTCTCGTATCGGAGTCTATTTACACAGTCATCAATTGAAAAGGAAGCTCGGCGGGTGAATAGAAATTTAATTAGAATTTTAAATTTCAATAGAATTAATTGCTTTCCTTTTGTGTGGGCATTCGAAAGTCCTAACGCAGGAGGATGAAATGAAACGAGAATATCGAATCAAATAATTCTAAAACAAACTGTGTTGCTGCTTTGATAGTCATTTTTTTTTTGCTATTGTTTTGTGATTACTTTAAAAGATGGTTTGTACATCAGTATATTTCTGATGGGAGCATCTTATGCGCGAGAGAGTACTTTTTTATAGTGTTGAAATGGTACGTAATTTACCATGTTTTGAAATGTTGCGTTTGTATATTTCTGAGTTGAAGTATTTAATTAGTAATAAAATTCAAAGGAGTATTTTTGTTTTGACGTTTTCAAAGGATACTAATGTGTGGTTATTGTTTTATCTAACTGAAATTTTTTCTAAATACTAATGAATATAATAGTTATTAAATTCAACATCTATTAATTTAAGTTGGTTACTTGCATCGACTTAAAGCTGGACTGAAGTGACATTCATGAAACTTTTATTTTAGATTCATGAAGTAAAGTAATAGATAGGAATATTCATTTGAAAATCATCTAATGGGTCCTTCCATTGTAACTTACGTTACATTTGGACACTTACACTTAACTCGTTGTATAAATATAATAACAAAAAGTAATTCAAAACAAAATACTGATTTGATTTCTTAAATCAACTAATAAAAACCTAAATTTTAATGCAAATGATAGCATTTTCAAGATATTTTTAAAATTTATAAAATTAATTTAAGTGCAGTAACTTACATTACGCCAAAAGGGAATTTTGAGGGAGGGAAGGGAGTTTTTGATAAAATTCTGCTCTGTTTAACATTCTGGTATTTTAAAGTTATATACATTTCCTTCCCTAATATTTAAGAACTGCAATTATGAAATTTAAAATTATCTGCATTACATTTTTTTTTATAGCAATTTAATTGAGAGTAACTTACGTTACACATTTGCACATTTCAGAAATGATATACCAATTGCTTTATTTTTTATTAAACAAACTTATGCTTATGCTTTTTATTAAACTAACTTAAGTTATTTAGAGGTTTAAAAAAATACTATAATGTTGTGTGTATAATTTACATTATTTTACAGTTATCAAAATTTAAAAATATTATAATTGAAAAAGATAAATAAAAAAAAAAGGAATATTCATTCTTCAAAGTAGTAGGTTTTAATCTTCTAATTTATAATGCCCACTACTATATATTGTTTGATTTTATGAATCAAATCTTTCTTTTTAGAAAAAAAAAAAAAAAAAAAAAAAATATTTTCATGATTGGGTTATTTCCAGTTTGAATTAAATCTTTCATTTCAATTTTAAGATTAGTAATAAAATGCTGCAACGACCATACTGCCTTTAAAGTTTTCATCTTTCGTGACAGTTATTATACTTGGATAGAGTGAGTCGTCATAATAACCCATAATACCAAATCATTCACTTTTAAGTTTCTATGTTTTATTCTTACAAAGCTTTAGAAGAAATTCAATGGCTTTTCCGTCACAACATTTTTAAACAGATATTTTAATATTGTGCCACAGGGAAGCTTTTCAGTAACAAAACTTTTAAATGGAGATTCTAATATTCTGCATTGTGTTAGCTATGAAAAATAGGTTTGGCAGTTTAGACTTGTCATTTTTTCCACCAGCAGTGATCGATATTTTTTTTTAATTGTGAATCTTAATGTCTGATTTTGAGCTGCTAGCACAAAAGGCTCATCTTTATTAATAATTTGTTTTCTTATTAGCACTCATACACTTCTTTTAAGATCTACACTCCACTAGCATATTAATATCAAAATGTAGAAATCAATATTGGTAATTAATATAATATTAAATTTTTTTTAATCGATATGCTTAGGCTTGATTAGAAAGAACGTTTAGTCGTTATCATATTGCAATTAAAACTGAGCCTGAGGGAGTTCCTAGAAAGAAAAAAAAAGAAAAACATTTATTCAAATTAATTTTACTTTGGACAGTTTTGAAACCATGAGTAAATAGATATTTTATTTTTATGGAAAGTTTATTAGCATTCTAAGTATTCTATGGAAAAGTCTGCATCGATACCTCATGTTCTATCCTTTTGGTAACTTACTTTACAAATTTTAATTATTTCATAATTAACTATAAAAAATATATACGAAATAAAAGTATAGATTTCTATTAAGTACATATCTAAAAGTAAGAAAAATATATTAAAAATATATTAAATTTATATTAACACATTTTTTTTTTTTTTTTTTTTTTTTTTTTTTTTTTAATATATGAAAGTTAACACATTTCTGGTAACTTACGTTACATGAAACAATCAATTTTAAAATCAATTAAATACAAGAATTTAATAATTGAAAAACTTGTTTAAACCATTTTTACTATTATTTAAGGTAATATAATTATTTAAAAACCCTTAGCATAACTATAGAAAAAAAACCCCACTCATTTTACCCTCTTTTAAAATCCCACTACCCACTTCCATCAAAACAGAACAAACTCGACAATAATTCGAGAGTGTTTTCAACTTTTAGAAATTAATGTATTAAAAAACAAACTGCTAAGAATGAACTTTGAATCTTTTTGTACACAAAAATGTGTAAAAAAAAATATTTTACTCAAATTTTAATTTTTACAAGTTTTTCACTCTTTGCATGGAATGACCCTAATATATTCTATTTGGTTGTACAGATGAAAAGTCCTTATTTTTATAATATCTTGTTGAATGTTCTTTCTTTATTCGGGACATTGCGTTATTTATTTTCGGATGAAAATGAAGATTTATTGCCTGTAGCTTATGAAATGGTATTTGGGACGCTACTCGAGAAACATTTCGAAGAAGTGACCATGTGTCATTTGCCACTTACACAGAACCGAATAACTGTGTTTTTTCCAGTGATAACCAATTGAGAAAGAAAGAAAATTAAGTCTACTTAAAGTCAGCACTCTTTCACTACAGCAATATAATAGTTCAAATATTTTATGTATGGAAATGAATAAAAAAAAATTGTTAATACCACACATTTAACAATTATTACTCTTTATGTTGATTAAGGTAGTTAACTGGATTTTATCTTCTTTGTATTTCGCAATTAGTTTGTAAGGAACACCTGTACCAAATTTTATTCGTATAGTTTCGTGTGATTTCCTGGATTTATCCAAAGTAGGAAATTAGGATATTTCATATTTAAAATGCTGGATCCCTTAAACTTGGTTACTCGAGTTCGGGATAACTTACTTAGCCCACTAGCTTTGTAGTGGTTCGAATTAATGGAAAATAGGAAATTAAGATATTCTAAATTAGAGCGTTTGATCCATTTTCTAGCCCTTAAGGATAGTGAGTTGAAATTATTATAAATCTGTTGTAATACATATATACAGCTTTTGAGCATGTTTACCAATTTTCAAAGTCGTGGCTCAATGATAAGTCAAACATTGGGATATTCTACATTTAGAACGTTCGATCCCTTAATTATGGACATTCGAAATCTTCACAGCTTAGTTTGAATATATTAATCTTTTGAAACATGTCCCGTTCCATGGGAAGTGTAGTAAGAACATTAGAGATTTTCATTAACACTCGTTGTACCCTTAAAGTTGGTCAATCAAGTTTGAAATAACTGCTTTAGTATATTCGTCATTGTTGACATTTATCGTAAATTTCAGAGGTGTAACTATTGGGGAAGTAGAAAAAACAGTGAGGTGTAAGTCATGTCTTTCCCTTTTATATAAATAGATCCCCACACTTGAAAAACTCTTAAGCGGTATTTCACAACAAAATAAACCATTCTTCAAAAAACCATTACGGACTTATACATTCTACCTTCAAAACGCATTACAATTTCCATTGACTAAATCCTTCGATGGCTAGTTCCACGCAAAAGAAGGCCCCATCCATTTTATTTCTATTTGTCACCGGTGTCCGATGGAGGTAAGAGGAAATTACGTACTTACGCCTTTATCCCGTAAGATAAACATCGCATAATTCCTTCTGTCACTTAGATGGGCAGCCATTTTCCACGGGAATAAACATTAATGCTATCCTCCCATGGTTATCGGCGCTTTGACGATGCCTTTTAGCTAAGAGCAGTGATTATGGGAGGTGGGCATTTGTTTGCAGCGCTCTCCAATTGGGGGTGTAAATCAGGACGGGGGACACTTCTCCCTTTATTTATATTGCAGATGCGTTATCTAATTAGGTGCTGTTTTTTATGGAAGAAGTCTTTTGTGTTTTTGCTTTTTTTTATGTGGCAGAAATAGTATTTTTATTGCTTCTTGTGGAATTGCTGTTCAGTTGGTTGGTTGTATTGAGTTTTTTCCAAGTGCAAGTGTTGTTTTGTTTCTTGTAGTTTTGTTCTGTATCAAAAACTTGGTGCAAGAATATCTGGATCATTGAGTGCAGTCTAAATTTCATGACATGTAGTGTGGGAAGCTTTTAAGTGGAGACAGATCTCTATTTTACGCAAGGAAGAAGAGAAAAACCAGTGAACTTCTAACAAGGATATCAACAACTCTGTCAAGATACTATCAGTTACACTCAGCAATAGACATTTTTTAAATCAGAAATTGTAGGGAACACATTGATGTTTGATCCCAAAACCTATATTCTTACGAACCGTGGAATCGACTTTTTGCAGTTGGGAAGAAACATAGCCAATGAAGATTCTAAGCTGTGTTCCATCAATATACTTTGAAGTATTTCCTTCAAAGTAGTATACATTTAAAAATTCATGAATGCACAACACACAGTCGTGAGTAAAGCACGCAATTCTAATTCATACTGTTATCATTTTATGAGTCAGTATTTTGGTATCTATGTTGTAGGAAACAGATAGATACGAAACACATAGAACAAATGGTACGATAATCGTAGTATTGCTGGGTTTGATTTTCTGTGTTTCTTCTAAGCAATATGTAAATTCGAGAAATTGACCCGGAAAAACCTCTAAGAAGGTGTTAATTATTTTTCCAACTAAAGATTCATAGCAAGGTTAATAATTGTAATGTAGTTCAAATTTGGTTGTCCCTTTGGAACAGGATATTACTAGGTCATGTTTAGGAGTTTTTGAAATCTCTACTAATATCTTTTTATTAAAGATGGTTGTAAAAATAATGGATATATTTATAAAATGTCTGCTTAACTATGATTAGGAATATCTAAGCTTATATTGGGCAATACGGTAGCATAAAGTCAAATAAAAAAACCTATTCCACAGTCTTTCTATAAACCAGTTATTATTATTTTTTTAATGTTGCACTGATCTTTTCTCTTGTTCTTTTTCCCGACCTTCCTTTTAACCCACCTCGGCATTTAGCAGGTGACATCGGTGATTGTCAAAAAGTAGACATTGACATTTCTTAAAGGACGGCGTATGATTATTTGTGATTAACTGTTCCGAAGGGAAAAAAATACAATTGACAAAATACCTTCTGTCTCTCCGTGAGATATCTGACATTTTGCTGGTGAGAAATTGTAATAGAAATGCGAATCGGGTCACATATTTTTTTGTGGTTGACGCATTCCTACATTTCGGAGTGACGTACGCCATGAATTGCTGAAGAATAGGTTTGAATAAATTTCTATGTCGCGTGCTAACGTTTGCATTTACAAAAATACGTCTTTTAAAACAGTTACTTTTGTATTCTGATGTAGTTTTTTTTTTTTTTTTTCCTTATAGAATAAGGGTTGTCTTTGAGCTTATACTTAAGGATGAAAAAGAATAGTATTATTTTTAAGCAAGTGTAATGAAACGATGTTTTTTAAGAGACAATTTAGGTTCAAGATTCTTATCGAATAGAAAAAGAACATTTTCTATAGACAGTCTTAATTTTTTTAACATTGTTTTGTGTAGAAAATTTCATTCATTGAGTATATGTATGTTCATAGAGAATATAAGCAAGTTTATAAAAGAAGAAATAAGAATCAATTATTAAAAACATAAAAAAAGTTAGGATACAACAGTACAAGTCCACATTGGCGCAAAAGCAGCACAATTGTAGAACTTATAACCAGTACAAACATAAATTAGAATTAGATATTGAACTGAAGGCGACGACTGGTCTCTCATCAGGGGGTTCGACCAGCCGAAAACCTCCAGGAGACGTTTCTGAAAGAGTAAGGCCCAAAAAGGCCCAAAATGTTACTCTTGAACCCCGACGCCTCCAACCAAAACAATGAGAAATAAGAAATTACATTACAAAAAGTATACAATGCATTAAAATATAAAATAATCCCGAGAACTTACCCTTTTGAAGAATACCCGATAAACCCATAATAATTTTTTTGCAGTTTATTACAACACATCTAAAAATAGTTCCGCAGAAAAAACCACCCGACAGATAAATAAATATAAATTTTCAAAAATACAATTTTAAAAGCGCCATCTATCAGAAGAAAGAATCTTCAATTACTGAGGCTACTCAGTAAAGCTTCAATATCGTTCTAATTATGAAAAATTGAAACCACAAAAGTTCTTAGGAAAACAATTTTTAATTAAATTACCCCTAAATATTTGACAAGCTGTATTAAAATTCTCATCGTTATTACAAATATTCTTGATTTAATTAAATTGTGAGTGAAAAATTTTGTAAAAAAATCTTGCCGTTCAAATTGCTAGTTGGAAACACAAATAACCTCAAATCCAAAATCCAACCTTTTATTATAAACACCGATTCCAGTATTGTCTTCTAATAATAAAATATTCAAATCCAAATATTGTACATGTTTGTCATTAGTTATGAAGATTCTTTTATCTGATAGATGGTGCTTTTAAAATTGTCTTTTTGAAAATTGATATTTATCTGCGGGATGGTTTTTCTGCGGAACTCTTTTTGAATGTGTTGTTATAAATTGCAAAATTTTTATATGGGTTTAACGGGTATTTTTCAACGGGGTAAGTTCTCGGGATTATTTTATGTTTCAATGCATTGTATACTTTTTGTAATGTAATTTCTTATTTCTCATTGTTTTGGTTGGAGGCGTCGGGGTTCAAGAGTGGCATTTTGTGCCTTTTTGGGCCATACTCTTTCAGAAATGCCTCCTGGAGGTTTTCGACTGGTCGAATCCCCTGATGAGAGACCAGTCGGGGCCTCCAGTTCAATATCTAATTCTAATTTATGTTTGTATGTTCATAGAGATTAACAACCAGTCACAAAATTAGGACTAATAAAACAGCTAATTTGGACTAATAAAACATAGCTACTCTTGTAACCTTAACCTTTAACTGCTGTTTACGGTTTGACAGACCACAAGGCATTTTTCGTAGTAAGCTTCCCCTCCTTAAAATATTTTATCTTTGACTTTTACGTAAATTTCACCTATACTATGTTTTTGAAATTTTAAAGCAATGTTCACCAATTTGTTTGGCGCAGTATGGCCCACTTGTTGCTCTTGTGCCAAAAAAAGTTAACCTTCAACTTCTGTGGTTGGTTGGTTAAGTTTTTTCGATTTTTAAGCATTTACATAAAAATATTTTTATCAAAATTCAGACTGTTTGGATTAACATTTACTATCATATACATAAACTATCAGTAGAATTCACTTAGAGTCTATTCTTCAAGACATTTTTTTTATTCGGTCATTTTTTTTTATAAAATGAAAATCTTATTGTAGAAAACCTATCCAAACTCTTTTATAGAAACATTCCAAAATATTTATTTAATTAAGAGATAAAACTAAAAGATATCTTTGTGTAACAAGAAAATGATAATTTTAGGAGAATAAACCTTATTTTGAATGGTTACTGATTGCCGCATTTAATATAGGCACAAAATATCTTAGAGGCAGATTTAAAATGCCAGTCCGCATAGAAGCATGACATAAGTCGACAAATTGTTATTACAAAGACAGAAAGAGTTAAATAAAGCCGAATTCAAACAAAGAAAATCGACTGAATCGTGATCTATCATGAAATCAAAAGTTTTTTTTCCCGTGAATTGTCTTAATTGATTCCCCCTCCCAGCAAGTTAATTCTATTGTATGTATCATCTCAAGAATTCTCTTGTTTGTTGCTGATGATGCTAGAAACTGAACAGCTTTTCATTTATTTTAATTGCGTAATATTTAACTGTAATATTCCTTTAACGGAGGAACAATTCCATTTTAAGGTTCAGATAAAGGTAAAAGACGCAGTGTTAGACCATGTTCTAGTGTTCTGCACCCTACAATTAAAATTTAAAACTACAGCTATTGTTTAAGTTTGTCTGCACAAAAGCATATTACAATGATTCATTTTAGTTGTATTTCCTTTGTGACCAGTTGGAGGATTTTGGCTACTAAGGAATGAGGACAAAAATGAAAAATACCAATTTTTGTATGAAATTTGAACCGATTTTTTACTATCTAAATTGTTAAGGCATGATATAAGACTTTTTGAATTACTATGAAAGTATTTTTCTTTTTGTTGTAAATAGAAAGTGGTTTTAATACTAATTGAGTTGAAATGTTTAGTTACGTTTATTATTGGTGTTTAATTTTGGTTACCGTAAGAAATTCTTACTAATATAATTAAATTTATCATAATAGTTAAAAAAGCATTTTTCAGGAAACTTTTATAGAACTCTCCTATTTTTTTCATGTGTTATACAGTAAAGCTAATTTTATTATACTTTTATTCATTATATGGTCTAAATATCTGATGTTGTGACATTTTTGAAATTTTTTTATTATTATTCGCAGAATGTTAACTAAAATTTATAAAAATAGTTTTTTGCTAAACATATTTAATTTTATTTAAAGCTTCATCATCTTAATTACAAAGTACACATATTTGCGCCATGCATAATTTTTAATCACACATTTTTTAAAATATAAGTTAAGTATCTATATTCTTAATTAAAAAATACAACAGTTGTTTTTTAAATTAACTTTTTGTGTAAAATTTTTTTATTAATATTCAAAGGTTTATAAAATTACTTACTCTTTAAAAAAAAATGCATTTCGGCTTACACATTTTTTTTTGTAGTGAAATAAACAAGGTTTCAACCACAGCGATTTGATATGCCATTATTGGTGTCATTGAAATTTAGAGAGCCCCCCCAAAAAAACTTGTTTTTCTGAAAGATCTTAAAATATTTTTTTTTTTAATATAAAATGCGTAACCAAATTGTAATATTTTAAAAATAAACACATATTTACATCCTAAGATAAAAAAATTCGAGTGATTTCGCTCATGGGGACTTATGTTATTCCTTTTAATAAAGAATTGTCACACTCGCTTTCATAAGTTAAGCACGGAGAGGAAAATGTTAATTTTCGTAAGCCAATCTGAATTAAAGTAGCTGGAATTTGCTGCAAAGGTACAAGGAATTATGCAAATATGTTAGGTAACAGAAAATCACGGTTTCGCGATGAGAAATATGCAAAACAGGCAGTCGTACAAGAAGCCGGCATTGTGAAGGGTTACAGGAGTTGCATGTAAGTGCTGATGAAAGGTGCTTAAAACATTCGTACGATTTTTTTTTTTCAAGCTAGACGTGTTTCTATGGCTTCCAGAAGACGAATGGAAGATTCTGAGAGCTGGCAAGCTGTCGGATGCATTGAAGCAGGACAATCTATCCCAGATGTTGCTCTTTTCTTCGGCGTTCATCATTCCGTTATTTCACGATTATGGAAACTATTTCAAACCAGCCAAACAGTTGCCTGAAGAACTGTAGCTGGTTGTCCAAGGGTTACGACCCCTCGCGGAATATCGAATATATTGCTGTTATAGTTAAGAGGAATCGAAGATCGTCCTCCACACGTGTGGCATGTATGGTTGTAGCGCCCATTGGTAAGACGATATCTGCCACTACTGTTCGTCGAAGGCTACTCATGAAAGGTCTGTATGTACTCCTGAGTACCAAGAGTTCATGTTCCTTTATCCGTCCAATCCAAAGGGGCACGATTAAAGTGATTCCGTCAGCATGTAAATTGGACTGTGTCTAATTGGGACAACGTTATGTTCACAAATGAGTCCAGATTTGCCCTACAACCCAATGATAAGCGTGTGAGGGTCTGGAGGGAACAAGGCCAAGCAGTTGGCTCCAGAACATCACGCATTGCTCGGAGGAAGCATCATGGTCTGGGCAGGGATTTCATTGGATATCGCAACGACCTTCATATCTTCAGGCGAGATTCTGTGACGGTATCGAGATGAAGTCTTAGACCCCATTGTGAAACTGTACGCCGCAGAAGTTTGTCCTTCTTTCGCTTTAAATCTTTGCTCTCGAGGCAAGCGGAGGTACCAGCAACTTGAGACGTTTCGCTGCATTTTTGGTTCGGTCAACGGTTACGGATCCGCTTCATAGAAACTAAACAGTCAATGACCTTGCATCGAATTTTCACATCAAACCTAGTGGCCCTCTCTTGTGCCATCCAATCATGTGACGCCTGAAAGGCGTCGCTCGAGCTCAAAGAGTTAATAGACGATAATGCTCGTCCCCATAGAGCTGCCATCGTTGACGACTTTCTGGAGAATGAGGGGATTGCGCGTATGGAATGTCCGGCTTACTCGCCGGAACTTAATCTAATTGAAAATCTTTGGGATGCCCTCGGCCGTGCTGTATGTAGACGTTTCCCACCTCCAGCCACTCTCAGAGATTTAGAAACTGCCCTACAGGAGGAATGGCGATTACTGGACTCTGCGGTGGTTGATCACCTTGTAACAAGCATGATCACACACTGTATTTTGTGTATGCAGGTGAGGGGTGCTCACATACCCTATTAATGTTGGTTTTTGTTGTTTGTTTTAAATTTAAACATTATTTTGTTAATGACACAAATATGACGTCATCTTATAATTTATGGAAATATAATATATATATTTTTGTATCTCTGTTTGTAATTCTTTGTTTTCTTTCATGAATAAACATAGAGCTACTTGCAGCATTTCGTGTCAGTCAAAGCAGTACTTGTCAATTTTTTCGTATTTTACCTCTCCGTGCTTAACCTTCGGAAGTGAGTGTAATTCACTATGAATTGCTAACCTTTCAAATTAGCTTTTTTTCTGTGCTGTCCTTTAAATTATTATTTAAACACATAGTAATGTAGGTTTAAGTTTCACCCTAAAATTTATAACTAATTTTAAACTTAATATTTTTCATAGCTTACTTGGATAACTATATTAATAAATTATACGATCTGCAGCCAAATATGGTACCAATAAGGAGATTGGTTGTTTTCAGATTATCTGGCGCCGTCAGCAACACGAGGGCTATAATGCGCCGAAACATTCGTCATTAGACAAGCCAACATACATTTACAAACATCCATGCCAAACACGGGACTCGAACCCGCAACCTCGAGGTCTAGAAGCTAGCACGCTAACCACTATACCGTTTGGTCGGCCCAATAAGGAGAAAAAGCTTGTCGTATTACTTTCCGGTTTTTTGATTAATCGTATTCGAAATTTTCTGGCAAAATTTTCCCACGTTAGAAAATTAGCCATTTTAAATAAGAGGTTATCTTACATTCAGTGAGTCTTTAAAATGAGAAATTGTACTGTATTTACACAATAAAGAAACTTGGAAATCACCAGGCAGATCAACTTAAACAAATTTGAGATTCCTATCATATCTTTATTATTGCAGAGTTTGTAAGGTGGCGTTGTTAGCAACCAAATAATAAGTAACCCGGTTGGTTGGTTGTATTCAGATTATCTGGCGCCGTCAGCAACACGAGGGCTATAATGCGCCGAAACTTTCGTCATTAGACAAGCCAACATACATTTACAAACACCCATGCCAAACACGGGACTCGAACCCGCAACCTCGCGGTCTAGAAGCCAGCACGCTAACCACTATACCGTTTGGTCGGCATAAGTAACCCGGTGAAAAACTTATATTCAGACTTGGAGAATTGTGTTTTATCCAGAATGCAAGTGTATGTGTCTAGTGATTAGATCTAATACTTTGTTCTGAGACAACAATGCAATTCTACATCGTTTCTTACATACTTTCAGGATTGACGTTTTACAAACAAAACATTGTTTGTTGACGTTTTACAAACAAAACATTGTTTGTAAAACGTTTGTTTAATTTAAACAAAACATTTATTTCATTCCAAAGAATTACCTAATATGATAATGCAGTCACCTCTCAAAACTTATACGCATTATAATACAAAT
The DNA here is from genome assembly GCA_963978545.1 of Linyphia triangularis. NCBI lineage: Eukaryota > Metazoa > Arthropoda > Arachnida > Araneae > Linyphiidae > Linyphia > Linyphia triangularis. The sequence goes on along the minus strand of OZ021723.1, from coordinate 31,730,800 downwards.
TAATTATTTTATGTTCTTCTAAAAGCTTTTTAATCTTTCTTTCCTAATTTATGCTCCAATCAGAAATGTAATATTTCTTATACAGAACTCACTTAATAAAACAAAAGAATCTTAGTTTATATATTTAAAGTACGAATAAAAATACTTCAAACTTATCAGTTTTGTTATTTCAATTTAAATGGAAATTCCAAACCGATGGCTAAAGTGAATTAATAGTCCAAATCCAAGTTGAAAACTATTAGTTAAAATTAAAACAGAGATTAATTGAATTTTGTAATTTAGCTTTTGCTTCCAGACATGTCTGCATTTGGCTCCAGACAGACTAAAATAATATTGAACTTCCTACACCATAATTTTTCCCTCGAAGAAAACAATTTCTCCATAAAAGGTATTCTCTTTATTCTAACATAATTTAGAAGTAATAAAGCATAAATGCTTGTAATGTTGGCTTTTAGATGGAGAAAACAAGTTTAACAAGATAATATAGACATGTAATCGCATAAAGCTTTCATATTTTCCAGTCATAAATTTCTTTAGTTGAGTAATAAAATTTGGGTTTAGTTTTAAAGCTTAAAACAAACTTTGGTGTGGAAGATGTAGTGAGAGTTAGATTTAATTATCTTCAAGTTATCCAAATTCATTAGTAAATACAATGCTGAACTATACTTGCGACCATCCTTACTTGGTCATTAGGTCCCTGTCACATTTTTCATTAATGTAATAATATTATGATGAATTATGCAAATTATACCATGGATTTAAAATATTAAAAAGTAAATTATAGGATATTTTCACAGGTGAGTTCTGTATGCGTGTGTGCTGACTAACTTCTCAGGTATTAAGTTGGTAAAACTAATAATCAGGTTCCGGCACAGGGTGACTATAATTAATATTCAACTTAAAAAAGCTGTGAAAAAAGAACCACTGCTCATAATGATCTGAAATTTGACCAAATAGTCACGAAGAAGGGTGACATGGTATAGGGGGAAAAAAAACTATTTCAAGTCATTTTTTCTTATGCTCCTTAATTTCCTCCTTCTTCGAGAACATTCAGGTCACTTTGACCGGTGTTTTTTTACAGTTTTAAAAGTTTAAAGTTTAGTTATGATCACCCTGTTTACTTCAAAAAGGAATTAAATTGCTAAACTAAATTGATAATCTGTATTTCGATTGATAGACTCGATATCACCTAGGCGCGATCGTCACGTTTAATTTCTGCTTCTACACTCTTGAAATATAGTGAGAAGAGCATTTCAAGGCAAAAACTAAAAATACCACAGACATGTGTGGTATGTCAAGTGAAAAACTTTTCTAGAATGTTTCCTATATCAATTTTCATTTGGAAGTTACGGCAGAAATTTCAGAAATGACGACTGGAAATGAATTTGCACTTCAAGGCTAAATGCTACAGATATGAGTCAGTGTCATATAAGTTTGAAGATTACAATAAGATTAAAAGATTACAAAAAATTCAATCTGAAGTACTTTAAAGTTTGAACGGAGAAACCTTCCATAATATCAATAAGGAAAATTCATATCTTGGATGTAATGAACTATAATCGATTAGAACACGGATATTCGGCAACAAGTTTTTTTTCCATGTTAAGTACTTAACCCCATGTATGAAATTTGTACTTTATAAAACAACTCAAAACTGGAAGTTAAGTTTTTGCTATGTGTCGACATATATAACCTGGTGAGATTTCATCCCTTAAACATTATCATATTGTACATTTATGGTGCCTGAAACTGATACAGCATAATAAAAACGTGTGTAGAAGCTACCTTTTAGTGACAGTCATAATCCAACTTGTCTCTTTCTAAGCCTCGTAGCAACCGACACATTTTCAGATGAATATATTTATTCACTACTCTTCCAGATAAGTTGGCTCCAAGCTTAAACGCTTACATGTTTAACTGATGTGTAAATGTATTGCCAAGCTTAAATATTTACGGTTTGTTATGGAGTTGCTATTGTAACCTTAATAACGGTTAGTTATATAAATTGTGAATGATTTGAAGGTTTTTAGTTTGAATGAGATATCGCTGCATTTTGGCGATTTTTATCTCGTATACCCCCTAATAGAAGAGTACAATATATTCATATTAAAATCAGCCGACCAAACGGTGTAGTGGTTAGCGTGCTAGCTTCTAGACCGCGAGGTTGTGGGTTCGAGTCCCGTGTTAGACATGGGTGTTTGTAAATGTATGTTGGCTTGTCTAATGACGAATGTTTCGGCGCATTATAGCCCTCGTGTTGCTGACGGCGCCAGATAATCTGAAAACAACCAATCATATTAAAATCAACCTAACCACCTACTTCCTAGTGGACAGAAATTTAAAGGACACCAGTGCGGAAACGAAAAAAACCCTTTTCAGTTGAATTTTTCTGGTTGAAAAGGAAACCGCAAAACCAACCTGCAAAAAAAGTTAAAAATACCTTCCATAAAAGAATTTCCACATCCTTCAAGAGACAGGATAAATCAAAAGAAAAAAATACGAACTATCGACAAAAAAGTTCTGGAAACCGTCTCTGGAAAAAGTTTCAATAGGAACGATAAGGATCCAGTTATATTTGGTCCTTTTCCCTTTTAGAAAAGTAATATTCGTATTGAGAAAAGAACTGTGCTTGGAATTCTTTTATTTACCAGTTACTTTTCTATAGAATCTATGGGTGATGGACAGAAAGACCCTTCAATCCGCACTTAAAACATGGTAGCAGTGATACTTTTTCTTAACTCCTAACGTTCGGAGTGTTTTCAAAGAACCAAAAAGACATACGCCGATATGGATTGAATTCAAATAGTACTTTTTTGGGAAGATCTTTAGAGCTCAATACCTCATGAGATGGAGCTGAGTTTTAATATATTAACTTCTTTTGGTACTCTAGTAAAAAGCTTTTGTCATTTTACTTTTGCTCACAAAACAAGACAAGACCATGTGATTGATCCTCCAGGAATAAAGATATGTGCAACAGTTAAAAAGTTTTCTTTCTAACTTGATTTATAAGCCAATGAACCTTTAAATAGTAAGTAAAACTATCTCTAAGTTTGAGAAAATAAGAGACGGTTTTGAAAAAGAAAAAGACGTTGCGCGAAAGCGGAATTTTTTTTGCTTAAAATCACGTAAATTTTAATAAAACTCGGTGTTCTAATTTTAGACATAACTTTATATGCAAAATTAGAGGAAGTTTGGAAGCAAAGATAAATTTTAAGGTACAAAGGAAGTTACATGGAAGTTTGTAAGGTAGCAGTTAATATTAACTCTTTGTTCATTTGTCTACTCAAGATAAATATTCATAAATTAATTTGCCGATCAAACGGTATAGTGGTTAGCGTGCTAACTTCTAGACCGCGAGGTTGCGGATTCGAGTCCTGTGCAAGGCATTGGTGTTTGTAAATGTATGTTTGCTTGTCTAATGACGAATGTTTCGGCGCATTATAGCCCTCGTGTTGCTGACGGCGCCAGATAATCTGAAACAACCATAAACTAAATTTACATTCTAAAAACTCTTGTTAATAAAACATCAATCTGGGAAATAAATAGGTAGTCCTGAGTTCGGTTAAAACAGTGGTCGGCTAAACCCGGCTCTTTAGCCATGTAAGGCTCTGGACCAAATCAATTTTGACTACGTGTGAGGTATCGGTCAGGTGGACATGGCGCCAACTCTTAAAAACATGGCTCTTGAAAAAACCATTTGGCTCTCAAAAGAAATCTTAATCGTTGTACTTCTGTGGCTCTTTTGTCTAATGAGTTGGTCGACCACATGGTTAGAATATGGTAGAGAATTCGATAAGAATAGTCTGTATGCAAAATTGTAAGGCACTTATAAGTAAGCAGTTAAAAACGAATTATGAATGCCCTTGAATTCACTTACTTTAATCCTAATAAATGTAAATTTCCATTACGAATTATTGGGCATTGAAAAAACAAAAGACTAAAAGTAAATTAATTTTACACTTTTTTAAGAATCCTATTGAACAGATCTAACGCAAAAACATAACTTCAAATATTGATAAAATATGAATCTTAGTGAAAAGGCTATAGCTTTTCTAATATTAATCTAACTTCTGAAAAATATTAACTCGAACTAAATCAATGTTTCCAAAGATCTTATCAAAGAGGGTTTGCCAAAGGAATCTTCCCGAAACCGAATCTCCAGGGAAGTCTCACTCTTAGAAAACCACAAAAGAAATAATAATAAAAAAAAATAATTCCCAAAGGTAGGCACAGCGATCGACTTCTGGCCCAACATCTGGGTCAGTATTTAGTTTTTATGTTTTTATCCTTTATATGCCCAGGTTCTTTTTTTTTTTTTTACTTTTGATCGTTCAGTACCATTTTGTTAGAAAGAAATCCGATCTTGTCAGGCGTCATCCATTCAATTGTTTCTTTGGTTAGACGGAAAAGAAGTGATTTATGAAGAACTTTTGTAACGAGTTTCCATCAAAGGGTGGCGGATGCGTTGTCTCTACACAATCACCAGAGCAGAAACACAGAAATGAACTTTGTTGTGCTGTTAGCGAGTTTTCAGGAAGATGGAAATACACAATAATCTCTTGTAATTCGAAACTAAACTACAAAATTGTTAAATTGAAACATTTAGTTTATTTTCAAGCTTTTTTTTTTCTTTCCCTAAACTGAATTGCAGTTTCGATAAACTACAAACACCAAATAGATAATGCTTTTTACCATAGCAGAGTTATTCTTGTGAAAAGTCAAAACAAGGTGTACTGTGGATTTGCGAAACCTCTAAATTTATGAACTCGTAGTTGGTTGTACTGGAGATATTTGTTCGCTGAAAATCTGCGCGAGGTCAATATATTCCCGAGAAATCTCTAGATCAAGAACTCGCAAGAGCGTCATTTAAAGACAAGCCCCCATGAATTTATAATTTGAATAGGAATAAATTAAAAAAAACAATAATAAATCTCACCAGATATACCGACAGTTTATGAGTTACATCTCGGTCGTGTCGAAAAGGGTGATTGCAGATCGTCGTCAAGGCTCCTAAAATATTTAGCATCCTAGGTGACCATTCTACTTTCTGTCTGTGAGTCTAGCATAGAAAATCCTGCACAAAATAGTTTGGTTTGAATGCTCAACCATATCGTGTACAAGTAAATAGCGACTAATTTAGACATATTTTAACTTGGTTTAACAGCAAGCCTCCCCAGAATTTAGTATCTTTATCATGAAAGTTCATAGTTTAACTCTGCAATCATAACGGGGATTTTAGAAAAAATTAACCAATCATAGAATTCTGATACTGTCCCGGTCAAACAATACAATATACGTTTAACATCATCGCAATATTAAGTTTAGAGTAGAATGGTTATGTCGATGTAAAGTGTAATAAATCTTTTTCAAAGTACATTAATAACATTAACAGTACTAGTTTTAATTTTTCAAATATTTTTGCAACTCACTTTTTTTCTTTAAAATATTTTTTAAATATCTTTTTGTTGAAAAATCCCGAAATATAGATATATAGGTGCCATTAGAACATATTATCAAAAGGATGCACAATCAACAATTACAAAACGTTCTTATCACTATCAATGTTAATTTTTCCAAATTTCGAAAATATCACTAAAAGGTTTTGATTTTCGCTTTTTTTGTAGAAATTTTCTTATTCCATTAGCATCGTGTTTTACGACTTTAAATACATAAGTGTACAAATTTCAAGTAATTGTGATGTTTTTCCGAACTCTATGTAAATGTCCACGAAAACCTGCCTTTCATACCATTGTGCGTCGGGAAGGTCTGGAAAAAATTTCAACCTAAAACTTAGTTAATAACTTTGTACGATCTATTGATGGCTGCTTCACATATGAAAACGTAGTATTTGACAACGTACAGGACAGGTACGGTCTACGTCATCTAAGAGGGGGGTGGGCCAACTTACAGAGGGCCATTCTCCCACCTCCATCCAATTTTAGTCCTACAGATAGAGGGCTACACTTCCCTTCTTAGAAAATTACAATTAACAAAATTTATTAAAATCTATTATTATCATTAATTTGAAGGTATATTGTAAATAAATGTGAAACTGTATGACAAAACATAAATTTTATACAATGATTATTAAAAAAATATATAAAGACTGAATTCTACTGGAAGAATATTATGGCGATCTTTTCAAAAAGAAGAAGCAGCCCCATTTCAGATCTACCTTTCCACATCCTGTTCATGATAACTTCAATGTCGACTGATGAGTTTCTAAACATTCTTCTCAGTGGTTATTACAAAATTTCTTAAAAGTTCATTAATCGTTCCCAAAGGCAAGTTTTAATTACATGTTTAGTTTCGAAAACAAACATTATCTCGCAGGAGATTCAAGGAAGATGTATTGTAAACTTTAAATAATTCCGAATATTGGAGATAACGAATTTTATTCTATCAATATTATACAAAAAAAACCTTCAAATATAAAAATTACTCTTCTTCACATCAGTACATTTTAAAATTCCTCCTCCTCTACTTCATCATCAACAATAATGTATAACTAAAAAAAAATCTCAAATACTCTGTACAGAACTAGCGATCAAAACTGGAGGCCCGACTGGTAGCGTGTAAATCCGGCTTAAGGCATTCAGGGATAGGGATTTCAGCATGAGAAAACCGTGAGAATCAAATATCTAAGTAAAAGGCATGGTTTAATTAATGCCCATTGTTTGAATTACCTTGTCTAAATATTTAATTGAACACTGAATTGCGAGAAGAATCTTCAGAAGTTGAAGCAACGTTTTCATGTCTTACGTCCACTTCTTGCATTTTTTAAAAAAGTTTTTACTCTATTTTTACTTTAGTTCAGTTTCTAATATTGTGATCGTTCAAGAGAAAAATCAAATTCGGCTCTTCGTTCTAGGACACTTGACACATTTTTACAATTATATTTGCAGCATTTAAAGTAGTGTGTGTGCAAAGCGAAAATATTTTAACTTTAAGGAATATTACTTTATTAATCTCCAAGTTTGAACATTATCATGTCTTTGTATATAAGTTCTGATGGAGGAGTTGATATTTTTAAAATCTGGAGAAACATTTCTACAATTATTTAAATTTTAAAGACTTTTATAAAATGGATGATGCTTTATTTCGGACTTAGGAATTAAAATTAAAAATTATTTCAAATTTTAAAAACTTATATAAAATGGGTGATACTTTACTTCTGACTTTGGAATTAAAGTCTTCAGTATTTGAACTTTTGAATAATACGAAAATGAAATATAAATACACAACTTTAGGTAGTCTATACACGAACTTCATCGCAATCCCCAATCCTTCCAAAGATTTTTGCAGTGATGCCACTTCTGTTTTGCTATCTTGTAACTCCAATAAATTCTAAGTTAGAATAAATATTCAGTCGGGCATGTACTATACAATTTGGTGATATTTAATGACTGAAGTATATCCCTGTTAAGGATTGACGACATATGATAAAAAAAACCTATCATTTTGATGTTTCTAATCTTTTATATTAACCTCGATTTTGTTTACGGTGGACAAATTCTTCGGAGAGCAGAATTAATCATCTTGTTGTTATCCAATAGAGCTTAAACTTTCAGATAGACTCGTTTTCAATAATAATGTATTCTATCAAGTTTTGGGGGCAAAAAAAAGTTTGTCAACTGTGTGGGTTGCGTGTTTCATTCGTAGTGGTCAAACACTATGAAAAGTTGATCCCTGTCTCTTCTGAGATAAGAGAAAATCGGAGTATTAAAAAAACTGATTTGAATGAAATATTAAACGGATATTCATCGGAAGACCGTGTCTAGACTTTCATTCCATACGGGGATCAAGGAGCGGCAATTGTAGAAATATTTTTATCCATCCACACAAAAATGGAAAAAATTGTGAAAAAGCAGTTTTTATTAAGCAATTCATAATATATGCCCGAGCAGTTTAATGTAAAGTAGATTAATGCATATTGTTTAATGTATAATACATAATGGGGCGGGGGAATCATGGGGTTCAATCCTATAAACCAGCGTTAGCCACTACGAGGCCCATGGTCCGGATTTGGCCCGCTTTAGATTTTTCTGCGGCCCGCCGGCATCACAGAAGACATTAAAAAAAAAAAAAAATCAAATTTTATGGTATGGACCCTGCCCTCTCTCCCCCCCCCCCCTTTTTTTTATACACATAATTGTAATCTATGCGAAATAATATGTGTTAACTATATAGAACAGAGTTCTCCACTACTTGCCCGAAGAAACTATAAAAAGAAGCTTTCAGCTAGGTGGTTTTCATCAAAAATAAATACAGGAATGACAATTCATTAAATTTATCGCAAGAAATACTCCAAAAGACATCGACTCTATCATAAAATAAACTGAATGATTTCGACCGCCGCCTTCCTCTCAAAATTGGTATCGACTAAAACGGGGTCATCTGAAAGTACAGTATAAATACTTTTATTAAAAGTTGAATCACGTTGTAACAATAGATTAACTTCTTTTTGAGAATTTGATTTACCAATAATGAAAACTATTCTTTTTTAATTATTTGAAAACAAAAATCAAATATCAATTATAATTTTATTAAGATAAAAAAAAATGATTTTTTTTTCCAGTTTTCAGAAATTCCATACATTATTAAATCGATAATAATTAAAGATACATATTTTAGTGTATCGGGCCCGCAAAAAGCTCCAATATAAGTCATACAGCCCACTTCTAAAAGTTAGTGGCGAACGCTGCTATAAACTCTCTGGAAACGAGAGCTGATTTATCGGGAGCGTGTTTTATAACGTAACTCCTAACAATTTAACAATGTGAACGTTTTTGTGTGTGCTCACAATAGACCTTGTAAACGGACGTAAGGATGTTTGCTAAAATCCAGAGTTGAACTTATTTTAATAAATTTCCACCACATTATTATATTTTTACAATTTTTTTTATTTTTAATTTAAAATTTTTAATTTTCATTTGGCGTTTTCCTCTATTATATGGGGGCGCTGAGTGAAGTTCCCAGGGGGGGGGGGGGCACCGGGATATCCCGGTGGGCCAGGCAGAGCTTGGTACAGGAAGTGATGTACAAGAGCTTAATCAAAAACACAATTTAAATATTCAAATATTATGTTGTAAAGTATTGGTAAACCAGAGTAATGATTAAAATGAACTTAAAGACGCATATTTAAGAAAATCGAAAACTTGATTTAATTAATTAACAATTTTGGCTAATAGTTATGATACGTTAGTCATCTAATTAATAGTCCTTTAAATTTATATACACTATTACTCACCCTTATTCTGTTAGTTGAGATCACTGTTGAATATATGATTGCCAAATCACAATAAATTTTGATTTTTGAGTTCCTAAGTCAACACATTAGCGTGTATACAGCAGAGATAGAATAAAAATACACGTAGCGCATGCATTTGCTGTTTATACATCTTATTTCGAGCGAGTAATAACCATTGGTTAGGCATGCGACCTTTTATCTCGTGATTAGTCACGTGGGGGACAAATGCCCTCCCAATTTCAAGTTTTCGTGCATATCATTAAATTCGTGACCAAATATCATAGGAAATGGGTATTTTAATAAAATCACAACATTCTTGAACATAATAAAGTAAAAATTAAAAAAATATTTAAAAAATAACTTAAAAAAAAAAAACTGTAAGAAGGCTTTGATCATGTGCTTCCATATATTGTGAAATTGATTGTGGGGGACATTTGTCAACCGTGCGACTAACCAAGGGTTTACATTACATAACAGAAGAAAGCACTTAACTGAAAACCGAATCAAATGGCTAACGATTGAAATAAAGCGATTTGTTTTGAAAAGATATTACTAATACACTAACAATCCTCAAATTAGAGTTTAGAAATACAATCATACTCAAAAATATCATAATTTAAATTTAATGATAGGGAACTATAATTTTTTGTTTAAATGAAAACTCCAAATAATATAAAAACACAAATAGGAAACTAAAGCAAAAATTTAAATTAAAAAAAAAAAGATTTTTAAGTTTGTTTATAAATAAAATATTAAAATTTCTACTGTTATCATTTTAAGGTATTCATTGTCAACTATTACGTCAATTTAAAAAAAAAAAAAAAATGTTTAATGTAAGAAGTTAATTATTCAATAACTACATTTATAATGACTTACAAAAAAACAAACAAAAAAAAAAACACATATAAAAGTAAGCAATAAGTTACTGGCAAACTCATTAACAGTTACTCGAAAGAATTACCTTTCTCAGGGTATAATAGTTTAAACAGTTATATCTTATTCAAAACATTCGGGTATTGTTATTTTACCTTGTCATTAATTTTTCGAAGCAACAATGAAAATGAAACTGTTCAACTTTGACTTTTTATTCAGATAGCAAAGTTTTTTTGTTCTTTACAAATAAATATGTTGAATGTTCTCTGATTAAAATTGTTTCACATTATTGCATAAATGAGGATAAATTCAGCTTTTGAATGTAATCTACAGCGTTGTGTTTTACAGAAAATACTGCTTTTCATACGTTTGGTGCGTCTGGTCCATTAATTTAGAAAGATAAAGCATTATCACCAATATACCGAAATCAAGTAAGCAAGATTGCTCTTGAGTTCGGTAAATTAGTGATGATGCTTTGACTGTTTGTTTAATCACAAGAGTAACTTTCTCTAACCAAGGTTAGAGTTGAACCAGTATAGAGTTGTCTATAATAATGGAAACAAGACAAGCTAAATTTTTTACGGGGATTTCAGGAGAAAGGATTAATTTATAGGCTTTGGACACCAATTTTCTGCATGTAACACTCCTATTCTAAATCCTTTTTTCTATAGTGACTGTCATCAACCAGACTATCTGACGGGAGCTAGTTTCCTGATCAACAGTATGCAACCGACAACGAGTACGCAAGACTCTAAGTCATTTAATCCTCCTTCTGTATTCATAGAAGAAACTCATACATATGTATGAGTTGAACCCGCCCACCTGATGACTGTGTGGTCTGGCTTCGCATGTCAAATGTTCCGGGTTTCAATCCTGGGTTAAGTATATGTTCATCAGGCCAGCACATTCTGTTTATCAACGTTAAACCGAATGTGCTGACCTGATAGCTGTTATTGTGCACAAATATAAGAAGGTACAAACGTACCAATAGAGTTGAGCCCACCGAACGGGCTTTTCTTTCTATAGTTTAGATTGGAGGCATTTTCCAGTTTCAAAATTTAACTACTTCATTGCGAAGTGGTCATATCAACATGAACCATGAACTGATAGGGTGAAATAATTTTAAACGATACCAGTGTCTTCGGTGGTGTTATTTTGGGGTTTCGGTGGAAATAATGACCTTGGGTATTTAAAATCAGAGTATTATAGCTTTGAGCAAAGTAAGTCCTAAATCGAGATTTATACTTTACCTAAAAATTGGTCTGATAAAGTAAACAAAGAAATTTAGAGACTTAGCAATAACATTTTCTCATTAATAAAGTTATTAAATACATTAACAAATTAAAATTAAAGTAAGAAATTTTTAAATAATTTCCTTCTATTTAAATACATACATAAACAAAAGATCACCTGATTGTATCACTTTTTAGTATTAAGAATCTTAATAGAATATCGCCTTAGTCCATGTCATAGATTTTAAATTATAGACCAAAATTAAAATATTTACCATTCGAAATCTACAAACTGCCAAGGTAAAAAATTATACACTACTTAAATTATTCAAATTGAAGTCAGCTTAAAACATAGGATTAGAACAAAAAATACGTTTGGTGCTAGTGTATTATTATTTAAACTGCTTTAAGGGGAAAAAAAGTAGAAAGGTTTTCAACCCTTCTCAAGGCAGACAAAGCAGTTTATTTAAAGGCCAATGATCTCGTCATGAACGGCTGGCTAGACATATTGAGATTAGAGACATCAATGTTAGAAATGGAGGAAGACAAATTCATTTTATATGAACTGAAGTTATTTTCATTTATAAAGGAACGTGAGTGAGATGTTAATGCTTGCTAAGCCAGATTGTGATGCACCCCTTTGTCGTTTTCGTACTTGGAGAGTGATTTTTTTTACGAAAGGCTCAAACAATGAAGTTATTTTCATTTCTGAAAAGATTAATAAAATTGGAAAATCCTTATTTTGACACTCTTTGATGCGATGAATACCACATGGTTTTTTAAAAAAGATATTCATAGGATGTACCAAGTTTTTAGCCGATGAAACCATTACAATTAAATACTATATTATGCATCATAAGAGACTATTTAAATAAACTTGTTATTTTTTATTTTTTTTATCTTACGGAGATTTTCAGACCGATATTTTTAATAAGTTACATTGTGGTATTTAAAAATGCATTTTAGAATTTAATTCGATTATATTTTATCTTGTAATGTTAGCAATTGTGAGTTTGTTTTGAGATATTAACCCATTATTTATTGACGGGACTTACCAATCCCGTCAGTTTTCTCAAAGTGCTGCATTAATTTAAACGCCATTGGGACTTCGAAATCCACTTCTACGAAGTTCGCTCTTCAATTGTTAGATGGCAGCACAAGCTCATTTCACTTTACAAGCTTGCTAAAAGCTTATATATCAGACAATATAAGACCAAGATGAATGCCTAGAAGACTGGAAAATCGTCCATATGTTTCCAAATAAAGAAAAAATAAGCTTGTGCTGCCATCTAACAATTGAAGAACAAAGTTTACAGAAGTGGATTTAAAAGCTCCCACGGGTCTCAAAGCGTTTAAATGAATGCAGTACTATGAGAAAACAGACGGGACTTATAAGTAAATAAAGGGTTAAAGAACTGATCTATGAATCTAAAACAGTAAAGGTTCTGTATCTATCTGTGAGCAGATCAGATATTATAAGTATACTTAAGACATTTTAACAAGCAAAATTGCGAAGGTAAGATTATGCTAGTCTTTACCTGAGTAAATTTTCTTAAACAAACTGTCAAAGTTTACAGTAAATGTAATTGTGTTTAAATTTGTAAAATATATTATTTGATATCTAATAAATTTATCATTATTTTTTTATATACAATTGTGGTTCATTGGGATTTGTAATTTCACAATGTATTCTTAAAATTATATATAATGACTATTTTTAAGTTTGTTATACAATAAATATAAGTGAGCTTAATTCAAAATGCTTAAGGACAAAGTAGCGATATAATTTTTGTGAAATTAATTAGTTAAAAAATAGCCCTAGAGAATCATCCTATGGAAAATCAAAAATGTGATAGTAAAAAAGAAATATTCTTAAAAAATCTTAATACTTACTATAAAGAGAGAATCAAGAATAATAATACGATAGTGGTTGAAATAAAAAATATGAACTTTTTATTTTTTATTATTATGTCCAGGGATGTTACAAGAGGTAAAAAACAGTGAGGAGAATAATTATTTTATGAAGTCCAATTCTAAATAAAAAGTTACAATATTTTATGCAACCTAAAGTGAAAAAATATAATAATTTTAATGCATATTTTTGATTTTCATGTGATTTTCGTAAGCAGTATTTTGCTTGTGTTTATTTCTGGTTGACTTAAACAGAAACACTCATTTCTACTACAACTTCTGGATAGCGCATGCATGGTTACAGTAAATCAGGGTAACATTGAACCACATTTTCAGTATTTTCTTCTTCCCCACTTATGTTTTTATAGTATTTTCAGACTTAATGGCATAAAATGGAAGAATAAACCCTAAATTATATTTTAATTTAAACAAATTAATAAATGTTGATAATGAAAGCACCAAAGAATAGGAAAATTACCCGGTGCAAAGTTACCCTGGCATTTAGGGTAACTTTGAACCACTATCAGAAGTTTCATATAAAATACCATTTTTTTATTCAATCTAGGACTATTCAATATTTGAACTAGTAAAATTAAGTTTCTAAATATTTGAAACATCATCAGCTGCAGTTTTCAACACCCTAAAGTTTGTATATTTTAAGTAACACCACAAAGAATATATTACGCAGGAATAGTGGATGATGAATCACATGAATATATTACAAAAAAAACCTATTTATTGTTCAGTTTAAACATACAATTTTAGTAAAAAAACAATCTTCGGTTCATTTACTTAAATATAAACTCATTTTATCAATTAAAAATTGAAAAGATAAATAGAAAATAATAAAACTGATAGGCCGCCCTTATGCTATAGTTAAGTACTATGGTGTTTGCAAGTCACAATGTGGCACAAATACAAATATTCTATTCTTAATGTTAGAAATAGTATGACAATATAGAAACAAAGTTCAAACTTCATAAAATTTCACTTTGGCATTCTTCAGATTAATAGTTTAGCATCAAAGAAAGAATTATTGATCTGGAAAAATCTCATCTTCTAACTGGAATAATAATTTCTGGAAATAATTTTTTAAAACACGCCTAATTTTTCATACCACAGATCACCATTGATATTGGACCATTTCCAATATGCATCAGATTTCTTCATGAACCACCAAATATCACGTTGTCATTTAAGTCAATTTGGTCTGGGTACATTTCTCCATCGTATTGAATAATTATATGGTCATAAACTTTGCATATGCCATAACCAGAATCTAAAACACTTGCATGCTCTGTGTATAAAATTCCTTTCTCATTGACGTATTCAACAGTCACCACTTGAACAATCTCTGATTTTTCAGTAACATTCTCCACAACAATTTCAGCAGAATAAACCTCTATCATGTGCTTATTGTCCAACTTTCATCTTCTCCAAAAATGATAGTGTTGCACATACACTGTCATCTGCATGCTCTAGTTCAGGTTGGTTGGTTTATACGCTCAACGACCTACAGTTTAACGTGGATTCTGAACTGCAACGAACTTTCATGACTAACCCGGGATTCGATCCTGGCACTTTTGGCATGAGGGGCCTGAGCTCTAGCCACACAGCCATCAGGTGGATCATCTGGTTTAGGACTTATACTCTTGCTGTCTACCAGGAGTTCATATGGTAGAGGACTTTGGACGATACCACATGTCCTCGCTATACATATTCCTTTACCATTTATTTTTTCTGCATAGAAATTTTTCACTTCCTCAACTGAAACGCTTTTTACAATCATCACAGGCAGGCAGATTTTTTTTAGTTCTGTGAATGACTGCTAGATCATTATTTCTAATATTTTTAGGTACTTCTTGAATTCACTCTCAATATTTTCATTTTATCGGATTTTGCATACAAGGGAAGATTTCATAAATTAAATTGTATTTGTATGTATATAAATGTATTTTAAAAGCAAAACCAAAAATAAATTGGAATAAAATATGAATTATATGAGCAGTGTTTACATTACACACTGTCATCAGCCTAACTTTGAGCCGGCCCAAAGTTACACTGAATATGTGGTAAAATGATAGTGACTTAGTTTTTTGCTTTTTACCAAATGTTAGTAAATAAATAACCATCAGCTACTAACAATTTCACTATTTTCAGAAAATTATATAACTGATAAAATGGTAAGTTGATGCTTACTTGCATAAATTAGTTGATTTACATCAACTTCAAATAAGCATTAAAATGGAACTTGCAAACAGTACTTCAGAAAAACAATTGAATGACCAAATAACTTATGTACTATTTTGCTAATTCATTTTCTAAACTATAGAGCAAAAATCCAATTTCACAATCTTGCCAGCATTTTGTAGCAGCGGAACATTAGCAGCTCTTTAAAATCAAAAATACTGAAAACTAGGAGGTGGCGCAAAGTTATACCCTATGGCTCAAAGTTACCCTGAATGACTGTATTGATTTGAAGTTGAAAAAGGTTTAATAACCACCATAGAGTCTATCAACTTCCCCCAAAACTAGTTAAAATTTGTTTGTAGCTATGGGCAACCGATTTCAAAACATTATGGGGTAAGTTTTCAAATGACATCTTCTGTTTGCAGAGCAGAAACCGCTTTTAAGTAATTCAGAAGTTAAAGTAGAGATCAGTGAACAGAACAGAATATAACCGTGTGATAGAGGTCGGAAATATCTATCAAAACAAATATCGATACCGTATCGTTGCATAGAAAAAAATATTGAAAAAATATCGATACATCGATGGATGATTTTTTTTTTTTAATTGATTTTCGATTTTGCCAGAAACGAAGTTTTTCGGAGCAAATTTCTACTTTTCATGAATTCATGCCAAAATTGTTTTAACAAATAAATTATAAAAATTGTTTTAATAAATAAATCATAAAAATTGTTTTAATGAATAAATTATATTATCAATCAGGAATAAATAAAATACATTTGGATGTCAATGCATAAATTCACATTTACTTTTAAAGAAGAAATTTTGAAAAGTAGTTTACCGCATATTTTGCTGATAGAGATGTTTTTAATATTCAAAATTAGATGCAAATTTCAGGCACACGTTGGCAACAGAAAAGGCGCTATGTTAATGACTACTAAGAAATGATCTCATCTTCTCATTACATTATGTTTTCTTTTTGATTAGGATGCCATTTTGATTGTCTCTCGGCCAAGTCCAAACTTTAGTTTTGAAGTTTTTGAAAAGGGAATAAAGAAAATGGAAAAAACACAGGGAACTACAAAACGATCATCAAAAAACTAAAAATGTTTGAAAATATTGATATATCGGTGACTTGTATCGATATTTTATTTATCGATATTTTGCTAACTGCAAGGATTTAATACCAATTTTTCGGCTGTCCACGGATTTGACGTATTACTTTGGTTACTAGTTAAAAACTTGAAACAAAATGTACATAAATTTATAAGTGTTAGATATGCATTTTAAAACTTTTCTTAATCTAAAAATACAGTCTAAATATTTTTAAGTGTGTTTAATTTATGAAATATTTCTTTGGAGAAAGTCAAAATAGTAACAATGGTGGTAGTCAATTGATGCAACATTTACTTGCCTGGAAGTAAAATTTTAGTAATAATTGAAATATTTTATTTCTGTATGAAACTGCAATTAATTACATCAATCATACTAATGTTATTAATAATTACAAAGGTATTTTTATTAGTGTACTTTTTGTAATGCAAACTAGTGATACGAAAAGCTGCTGATTTTTTTGTAGAATGACCCTAGAATAAAGAACTACGCATTTTTGAGGCGATATTACTATGAAGTAGAACATATTAAACATTTATTTTAGATTTACGAAAACTGCATGGCAAAGCATCTTCTAAAGTTATGGAATGAAAAGAAGCATGTTTAATGCCACAAAAAAAGTTATAGAACATCAAGGTCATAAGTTTATTCCATGATTTTTTTTTACCGTAAAGTCGATGAGCAAACATTATACATGGTCAGGGACGGAACTAGGTCACTTTTTACCCGGGGCAAGAATTCATTTTGGCGCCCCCACACAATAATTTTTTAGATTTGAAGCTAACTATATATACATTGAAAATTAACAAAGGTTTTTCCTTTGTAAAATTCTGTTTTGAAACAAACAATAAAAGAATTAATTAATTGAAATTTTAAATAAATATATTTGACAAGCCCTTATTAATGACCAGGGTTCATTCTGCTTGCATAAAGATTTGCATAAAGACAAAAAAAAACAACTAATGAATCAATACAAATAATGTCAGTTACAATGAAATAAAAGAACATAGTTGAATATGTAACACTTTTTAACACAAAATCTGGTTAACCTGGTTTCAAAACGTCTTAGATCATAAACAATTAAGCTGTTTTACATTTCAAAAAATATTTTCTTCTGTAAAATACTAATACAAAAATTTAAAAAGTTTCCGAATATTACCAGAACTCATTGAACACAAAAGCAAATTAATTTAATGACTTGTCCACAAAAATCATTGAATAGTTGGTAAACACATAAATGTTTATTTTAGAACAATTAATTTAAACTTATTGAAACTCATTTTAATAATAGAATGAATAATATATTACTTACTGTGCTATGTGTGAGTTCTCCATTTTCTTGGAGAATTTAAAATTCTCACCAATGCAATGGATAAAATTTGACGAACATGACATCGGTTTGGTGAAAAATAATGCCGTCAAAATGACAATATAACTCACGCTGAAAATTGGCGCCTTTTTCTCGTAGCATGGAGACTGGATTCTTTTTATTTTATTTATCACTTCCTGGAAAATACTTTCTTTTTCGTTATTTTTTATGAAAAATAAGGCCTTGAGATCTATTTTTAGAATTCATGCCTTGATGTTTTATTATTTTTTCATTATTTAGGAATAGATAAAATGTTACACTTAGGCACACTTATGCTTCCGTTTTCTCTTTTTACGAAACATGTTTGAATGCTTGTGTATGATCAAAAAAGAAAAGTAGGAGTGTTAATAATTTAACCTGTAAAAAACAAACTTTTTAATCAAATCCCTTATAAGAATTATCAATTTATTAACAATAAAAGTATTTTTTTTTAAATGATTTATTAAAATGCTTTCGAAACTCCGCGTCGATTAAAAAAAAAAAAAAAAAAGGTAAATTCCTAGTTCACGTTTATGGGTTGGCGCACTTTTGAAAAGTTGGCGACAAAGCCAGAATGTCGTCAATTCGGAATTCCAATATGAAAAATTGAGAAACGAACCAGCTCCATGATTTGTAGTATAGGAAGGTTGAAGCTAAAACGCGTCAATAAAAAGAATGGGATTGCCAAATTTAGAACTGTATCGCCTACAAAACAGCGCCAAATCGGCTTGGCGATATTTTAACGTCAACTAGGAATAGACTCAATGTATTGTCATGGGCTTTAAGCTAATTGGACAAGTTTTAGGACGATAGGATGATGGGAAGGGGGTTAATTAAGCATCCGCAGATTTGTACGCCAGGCTCAAACGCACACTCAAACAAAAGTGAAGTTAATATAAGGGATTTAAAAATATATAGTAAAATATATTGTTAAAAATATATAGTCACATATTTAGTCAGTGCATTTAAATTGAGATTTGGATAGGATGTAATTTACTGTTTTCGTTTGTATTTTTAAAAAATCGATATGTTTTGCGATAAATAGGAATTATTGTGCTCAATAGGAATTCTTGTGTCAACTTTTTATCGCATAATTTTTTTGCATTTCTTCACGTTTCAGAACATTCTGAATCAAAAAAGTGTTCTAGAAAAAAAGTTTGTGGGCCCGTGTGTTGTCTGTGGTCAGCATTACTTTCAAACGGATTGACCTACTTTGGCCATTACACCTGGCGTTACGGTTTTTGTCAAAATCGTGCTTGCGCTGTCATTTTTACAGCCAAAATAATTGCTAAATTAAATGAAGGAAACAGTGGGAATTGAAAGTTGTTCAAAGTTCAACACCCCCAGGTTTTTTAAACTCAGCACGATTCAAAATGTGTAAAAATGAAAAAAAAAATCTGTTTTTAGCTGAAGAAATACTAAATTATTCTCTTAAAGAAAACGTTTCAATCGTTAATTATTTCAATTTTTAATTAACTTTTTGCTAATTAATTTTCATTAGGAATCGCAATAAATCTTTAAAGTTAATGATAATCAACCTCAAAAACAAAAGTAAACGATTTCTAAACAATTCAACATCTTGCAGCCCCCTGTAAAAATTCCTGCGGACTCCTAGAGAACAATAAATATATTTGGCAAGAGATATTTCCCAAACGTAACCCTTGTCCTTAATACACATCTTCCGAAGTTTATTAGGTTACAAATTTAAAAAAAATCTTACCTTCATTGGTTTCAGTCTCGTGAACTAGCCAAGATGATAAAAGGTTGGGATATTCTTGCAGTTTCTTTTGCTTTTCTGCGATTCTGCGCCCCAGATAATTTCTTCGACATATTTCAATTTACGAAAATTTCAACAGCATTAAATTGTTGTAATGCTAAATTTTATCTAACTACATTGCGACTATATTACCAATGCGATTTTAAATTAGCATTTCTGGCAGCCTGCCATGTAGCACAAACCTATTCTTCATCAGGGGGTAGGGAGAATTCGTTGTCATTCTTTTGTAAAAGGATAGATTATTACTTTCTTTGTACAGAAATGTATTATTTTTTTTTTCTAGTGGATTTTTTCTTCTGTTGGATATCTTAAAGATCATCCAGAATTTTAAGAAAAAATGAAAATTTATTTATGAAAAATTATCCTTTCGTCCAAATATTAAAATTTATACAACAAATAGTGCTTTGTTGGCTTTTCGGCGCCCCCTCTGGTTAGCGCCCGGGGCAGCTGCCCCGCCTGCCCCCCCCCCTAAGTTCCGGCACTGTACATGGTGGCCTTGGTTGGTTTTTGTTTATAATTCTGATACTAAGCCTATATAGTATGTGATTCCAGGGCATGTATAGCTCTTGAGTTATACATGACAGTTTTATTTTGGTCACCCAGTACAACCAATGCTGCAAATTGCATACGCAACCAAAGTAATCATGAAACACTAGTCACACAGTTAAATATATAGTACAAGGTGATTAAAATTAAACTGACGTTACTCAGAGGCTCGTAACTCTGGTTTTACAGAACGGATCCGAATGAAACTTGAAATATATGCTGTGTAGATCATGCGGTCGAGGTTTTCAACAGAAAAAAACAGTTTACGGTTACGGTTATAGTTACAAAAACTCAAAATTTTCAAATGGCAACACCTACTTTTTTCTGTCGCAAAATGCTCAACGTATGCAAAAACCCTAAAAAGAGTTGGAACGATACGTGTATCACAAAAAAACGGATGAAATATGCACGCACAAAAAACAGCTTTGCGAACGATCAACAAAAACACGATCGGGGCACACGAAGGCCATTCGTCAGCTATTCAGCATAGAATGCCGATAAAATTGCCTGTGATAGCACCCATGTGACCTTTGGTCTCAGTCATATGCAAATTTTCACCGTGGGTCCCGATCGTGTTTTTGTTGACCTTTCTCAAATTTGTTTTTTGTGCTTGCATAACGTGCCCTTCGAATCCGTTCAGTGCCGACCAAACGGTATAGCGGTTAGCGTGCTAGCTTCTAGACCGCGAGGTTGCGGGTTCGAGTCCCGTGTTAGGCATGGGTGTTTGTAAATGTATGTTGGTTTGTCTAATGGCGAATGTTTCGGCCCATTATAGCCCTCGTGTTGCTGACGGCACCAGATAATCTGAAAACAACCAACCAACCAACCGAATCCGTTCAGTAGAATCAGAATTACGAGCCTCTGAATACCGTTAGTGTAATTTTAACCACCCTGTATTAACCCATTGCACTCCAGGTCTTTTTCGCGCGGAGGAATCAGCAACTCGAGACATTTTAGGTTCCGCTGGTGTTTATGGATTTGCTTCATAGAAACTAAACACAGTCATTGGCCTTGCATCGAATTTCCGCATCACACCTAATGGTCCTCTCGTGGTTTGGCATCCAATCGTGTGGCACCTGAGAGGCGCCACTAGAGTGCAAAGGGTTAAATGCTATGTGTACGAACATCAGTACCTGCTTCTACTAGAAAAGTGAAAAACGGTGGCGTTTTGACCCATGCGATTCACAGATCATTCCTTGCCTTCTGCGCTCTCACTGCCGCAAAATGCTGCTTCTTAACTGTGAGTGTAGAAGGATTTAAACCTCAACAATATATGTGCAATTTCGGTATTTACAAAGTCAGTTGCGTTCTTTGGTTAACGAGAAAGAAATAGTGGGGTTCTAAGGAATAAAATTACTGAGCAACTTCTATAAAAATGTTTTAATGCAGTCTGAGTGCTTTTAGCGTGATCATAACGTTAATTTTAGATCCCAAAGGTGTCTCTGCATATAACAAAATAAACCTAATAAATGCTATAAACTAAAGTAACCACAATCCATTAAGGGACCCACTTCACAATGAGATTTAAAAATTGAAAAATCGACAGACCCAAATACTCTTTTAAAATAACTCTAAGAAAAACTTCATGCTACTGACTAGGTATCTTGACTCGAAATTGTTTACCTTCGAGCAGCGCCCTAGGCACTTAAACCACATTTGCTATAGTCCAAGACAACTAATCCTAATCTCATTGAATACGCTACTGTGACGTGCGATCCGGTTTACTACGCGCTGATTGGCTGCGCAATAATCTTACAAGCGGCATTTTGAACTGACTGAGAGGAGACAGGGTTAGCCAATAATGATTCGCCAAGTGAATGAGGACAGGAAATAGCTCTGTCAAAGCCATACGATTCGTTAAAAATACCAAGTAAAATTAAAATTTAAAAGCGCTTATTTTCTTTTTGTTTTCAACACATAATTAAGTTTAATAAAAAACTATGTTCATAGGGGTTATCAATATTACTATATAAGTTGTGATTTACTCGGAACTATATCTTTTACGCGGAAGGATCAATTCTACAGAGCATTCAATGAGGTCAGGATAAGTTGCTTGGACTACAGACATGCAAGGTTCTAACCCTGGGTAGGGATAGGGACATATGTTCGTTATGGTTCGGAATTCACATTAAGCCGAAGGTTCGTGACGACTATACCGTGATTGTGTACGAAACAGTTTCTGAGAGTCTGTACTGAGCGTTAATCAATTAGTCATTATTTTAGATAGCCATTCTTTTAACCATCCACTGTGAAAAATAACTAAACTGCAACAAAACTCAAACAGATTTCAGGGTACTATGAAAAGGCTTAATGTGGATATACGTTATTGCCATCTTTTTTACCAAATACTGCAGTTAGCTCCGGGATAGATCCTAATCCCAGCTGATTTACGACCTTAACAACTCCGGAAGCATTTGGCCGGAGTGTAAAACAAACCCTGACTAAGTTCCACCGACACTAAGTGGCACTTATGCCTCCCGTGTTCCGCCCCACAACCTCCTCTTTTAGCACTACTTCTCTTGGATAATGAAATCCTTAATGGATAAATTATCGCCAAATTTGTTTACCCTCCCGTGTTTTTTTCTGACAGTATTTTTACCCCTCGTTTGACTGTTTAGTAGGGGAACGGAGCCATTAAAAAGAGGTTAATGCAGCTAAACAAATGCACCTTCTCCGCAGAAAACGTCAGAGAAGGAGACTCTTTTAAATAAGTTGGTGCTAAATAACCTATTCGTGCGTGCAACGTTTTCGCTGGGAATCGGCTAAGTGTTATTAGGATTCGCTTCCTTTTTCTTTTGGGTAAAGTCGTTTACCCTTCATTAATGAGTCCAGAAAGTGGCGGGGAGATAAAAGTATTGCTGGGCCAAGTGTGAAAATGTTTTTTTTAAAGAGTTTAGAAAGGACATCCCGTTTATTTTTTGGGATTATAAAGCGTTAAGAGATATTTTAACTCTTGGATTAGGAAGTCCGCAAAAGAAATTATTGGAGTTAAACTACCGACATTTGAAATAAGTTTATCGAATGTGTGAGACTTATTTTAGTGGGGATATTTTATTTTCAGAGTCTATTTACCTAGTGAAATAGAGTGCAATGTAGTTTAAGTTAATGAGATAAAAAAAAAGTATTTAAATAGTGAACTACGTCTTACGCATCATTAGTTAATCCAAAAAAGTGTCGAGGAGTTATTGTTGGGCCAGTGAGAAACTATTTTCTAG
Source organism: Linyphia triangularis (assembly GCA_963978545.1). NCBI lineage: Eukaryota > Metazoa > Arthropoda > Arachnida > Araneae > Linyphiidae > Linyphia > Linyphia triangularis. Next base: position 31,707,347 of record OZ021723.1, on the reverse strand, counting down.
TGCAAAGCTGCGAACATTTCGTTATGTTTTACCATTGAACATTGATAGCTGTTTTAAATCCTGGATTAAAATGGAAAACTAATTTTGCAAAAGAGGATTTATACGTATTAAAATCCTCTCACAAGTTTACCGAATGTAATTGGTATATTCTCATGATGTTAGCATTAGCTTTTTAAAATGACATTGATCTTGTTTGTACTTTAAATTTTATTTAAAAAGAAAAGATGGCATATGTTATTAATCCATTAAAAAAGTGGTGAGCAGATGTTAAGAATACATGCAGTTTGAAACCATTTTATCGACACAAAAAATAAGTTTTGCTTTTGAGATACAATTTTGGAATGCATGCTTTTTTTATTTAATGATTATATGCACAATATTATCAAAGCAACAAACAAACCTTTATTACTTAAAGTTATTAATCCAGTATGTAACATTACTTGAAATTCCCTTACTTAACTTCAGGTTTGACTTAATACTAAAATAATTTTGCAACGGAATGTACAAGGAATTATTTTACCCACTTTATATTATAGAACTATGACATCTTAAATACAGGAACTGAATGCAAAATATTTCTAAATTATACTATTTTCATTTATAGAAATATCAAAATAATGTTAGCTTAATAATTATGATCAAAAGTTTAAAAGAGAAAGAAGCCAAACAAACATGTGAAAATATTATAAACCTATTTGTCACCTCCTAATACTAACACTTGTAACTTACGAATTTTCTCAAACCTGAAGTTAGTAACTATATATTATTTGATATGGTTTTCGTTGTAGTTTGCTTGAAAATTTGAAACAGAGTTGTCATAAAGTAACTTTTTCGATATACGAGCCTCTTTTGAATGCAATGATTAATGAATGTGAGTAAAATGTTTAAGTTTTTTATTGAGATATATGTATTTTAAAGAATATTTTTGAAAAAAAAAAAAAAAATCAAAAAATCGCAATACTTGTTTTACCTTCATTGATTAAAAAAGAGTAGTAAAAAATTATGAATGACGTCTCAATAGTAACCTGCAGAACTATAAATACTTGTCCAGGTCATTGACAAAAAAGACGTGAAATGAGCCAATGAAGACTAAGACGTTACATCAAAGCCATTTTTTTTTTTAAATTTGTTTCTTAATTTGTAAATTTGATTTATTTAATTGATTAATTTAGAGTATATTTCCTTTTCACTTTGTATGGGATATTTTACCTTTTAGAAATGCAAATTATGCTTTTATATGGTTTTATTGCTTGTTTACACAATTTTATCGTTCTGTGTTTTGAGTTGGCATTTTTGTCCTATAACGTTTCGGCTCTAACGCCATTCAAGGTTTTTCACTGCTATGATCACTTTCCAATGAATGGAAAGTATTTCAATTGAATTTTTTGAAACGTTTTCACTCTAGCTGTTTATGTGAGTTTATTTTTTGTAGTAAAATGCCGATATTTGGAATCTTATTTGCAATTGTTGATTGTTGCAGGCACTAGAGGCTCGTATGTCGGCAAAGTTTTATCTAACTTTGATCATTTCTGAAGAGAGTAATTATTTCTCTGTATTAACAATAAATAAAAAAAAATAATAAAAAAAAACTATAATGAAATGCTTCTTTAATTAAATTGACAGTAACTAGACATGCATTTTAATTAATTATTACTAAAACTTCTCATTAATCTTAGCGTGAAAGTTTAAAGATAGAAAATGATGGGATTTTAATATTTCCCGTCGAGCACAGTTTATTGGTTGATTTATGAACGCATCAATAAAAGTATTTTGAGAAGCAGACGTTTCTTCGCTTAAATTCTTGTTTGCAACTATTTTTGAGCAATAACTTGTTAAAAGCTTCACTAATTAAATTTAATACTATTACCATATGTATGAGGATGTGATTTAAATTTATTTTGACTCATGGCACATTTCGTATTTAATATTTAAACTTTATTTTTTGTAAATAAAACTTTATCTCTCTCTAACGTATTTGAATTTAACAGAAAACAAACTATGTTCAGTACAAAAATTCTCATAATTAGTAGGTGATATGCAAATGTTTTGTTAAATATATGCAATGATATTAAGCATATTATTTCTTTTACAGTTGTCGAGATGAATTAGCATTTTCAAAAGTGCTTTCTGGTATAGAGTAAAACCAATTTACAAATTGAAACCACTCTGAATGAGTTTATTCATATTTTTTTACATAATCTCAAGAAAGTTTTACAATAACTTCAGCAATGGAAATTTAACAATAATGATTACTGCAAATTGTACAGGTAATATAAAAAAAATACCATAAATTCACTTGTGCAGTATTGTTAGTTAAAGAAGAGATTGTTGCTCTCAAGAAGTTTCATTCATTTGAGAAGTTTAATTATAATATATGCTTTAAGATAGTTATGATGAGAGATTTCATTTTGAAATAATTATAAATATAAAATGGAAAGCTCTGACTGACTAACTCCTGCATCACTAATTCTCACACTTTCCAAAAGGAAAGAAAGATAAAAAAAAAAAAAAAAAAAATTGAAAACGTTTTAATCTGATGTTTTGGGATTAAAAGAAAGCCAGAAAAGCGGGGGAAAAGGGGCCAATGCTTATAATTTATAATCTACTGCAAAAACAACTTGAACTTGTTTTTTTCCTATAGTTATAATCTAGATTACTGTGGGCATAAATCCCCCCCCCCCCCGGTGATTTATTGTTAAAGGAGAGTAATAGATGAAAGAGGATGAAAGCAGCTCCAAATTTGAGGTTCCATTAACATTTCAACCGGGATTTCATCATAACTTTACCAATCAATTTTATCGGAAACAATTTTTCTTTTTATGGAAAAAACTTGCAGTGTTGTTGTTTAAGAAAATAGGTTTTCATGATCATCCTACTAACATACTTTTTCTTAGTTACGTCACTACATCGAAGTTTTGTGTCGCAAAAGTTACTGTCACACTGTGACTTGCATGGGATATCACAGCGATGTCACAAAAGTCCACGTTACTTAATGACTTGTATGCGACATCGCAGTGACAATCTGTGATATCCCAAAATAATTTTATAATGAAAATCACAAATAAGTCACCATGTGACATGCATGTGATATACTTGTAAGTAAGATATCAGCAAAATAAGGGATTTCAAGTATAAACTTTTTATGCTTCTCATAGACACTTATATGTTTTAGAATGAAATAATTTTAAATTTGGGAAATGTAGCCAGTATAAAATAAAGAGAAATGTTAGTAGAAACAACTTTTTATCTCATTCGTTCATGCGTAAGTATGAATCCGATTATCGAATTTACCAGACGCAGTACTTCGTTAAAAATTCAAGTGGCCAATGCTACAGATTTCAGTAGACGCAATGGCAGACGTTAGCTGAATACAAGAAAACGTGTCATTATAGATATCTAAAGTAAAAAACTTTTCACAAACAGGCTTAACTGGATCAGGGCGTAATTTAGCTTTAGGGAAAGGAGACAACTTAAAATTGCCGACGGCTTTTCTAAGTTTGGGTTGTCTGTTGGAAATTTGTGAAGATGTCTGGAATATGACAGAGAAACGGAAGTAGTTTGTTATTCTTAAAATTGTTGTATATTTGCTTTGAAGTGGTATATTTTCTAGAAAAACTAAAGTGAACTGTGTGTTTAAAGAAAATTGTAAAGAAATATCATAATTTTTATACCCTCGCTGTGAGAATGTAATAATGTAATAGGTATCTAATATAAAATTTTGTAAGTCACAAACAAAGTGAAAAAAATGTTTGAAAATATTATTGAAAGAAAAGAAGTTATCTATTCTGATAATTATAGTACTTTTTTTCATAAAATTTTTAAAATGTCTTTTGACATTTTTGAGTTGTAATAGTTAGTTTGGGTATTTAAATGAAAATATATTCATATCCGTGAAAACTGGTTTAAGTTGCTTAAACATAATGATTCTGAATTGAAATCAAAGAAATTTTTTATTTTTGCAGGAAATATATTGCAATCCACGTTTTTAATAAATGTTGGTAATTAGATAACCCTCTAACTAACACACAAATTTTTTATTCTTCCTAAAAATCATCGTTTTCAAACCTTTCTCTAGATTTATCTCTTAAAAGTTATTTGTGTTTTCCTAGACTTTACATATGCTAATACACATATTGGATATTTTCTTAAATTACTGTATCGCTTTAAACAATGAATTTCTACCCAATGAAACATTTATCTGAACAAAATTTCCCATTTCACTAAATGTAAAGAAGTTTTGATTTATTAATTATACTTTCATCCTAATCAATGTTGTTTCTTTCAATTATGTGAATAATATGCTTAAGGGAAGTTGGTAGCCTAAAATTTATAAAAAATCGATTTCGAGTTTATAATTGTTTAGTAAAATTTAAATTCTCTTCTTTAAAATGATACCTCATTTGTAATAATACCTTAATTGAAAGCATTTTTCATAATTTTTTGAAGTAAAAATTGGTAACTATTAGGGTTAGTCAAGTTTTCTTTAAAAGACGTTTTTCTCAAAACTACATTTTTCATAATGCATGTACCTTTTTTCTCAGAAACAGCACAAACTATCTTTCTAAAATTTTTGCCATACATTCTTTTAATTTATCTGTATATACTAAAGTGACATTTTTTAATTTTTTTTTTTTTAATATTTTTATTACGGCTTTTTTTGGTAAAAAACTCTTGTGATATTTAACAAATTTGAGTGACTTTCACGATGATTCATTTAAAAAAAAAAGTAAAGGAATTACAATTAAAAGCTAACTTCAGTAGAATAACAAGTGTCTGCTAAATATACTGAAAAAAAAATTAGGCTTCTATATCAATTACTTTCTGTGAAAAAGTACATGAAATATACCAAATTAACATTACCGGTATAGAGGGTACTAATTCCCCTTAATGTGTTTTGTCTCTCCAAAGACAAAGAAAGGCTATGAGACATCGCATGAATTACTTAATTAAGCTACAATATTGATCACTGCTTCGAAATTTGAAACATATTTTCATACTTCGTTTTCCTATTTTCACGTAAACAATATATAAAAGATAACCTCATCAATTTGGCGATATATTTAATGACAATTATTCTAAAAAAAGTGTGCTAAGTTGGCAAGATCGTTTTTCTAGGGACAAAAGTAGCTGTCAATTTCTAAAGAATTCCAGAATACTCTAGATTGAAAGTCGTGACCATTGCTTAAGCTTTCAATAAATATAGAGTTGAAGCTAATTTACTTATGCAATTACTTATTTGAATATACTCTACACTCCTATCAATCTAGTTACAATCCAATTCCGATATATCGTGTATATAAATTTATTTCTTCAATCGTTTTTTCTTTATTTCTTTAAACATTGTTGTTTGTTTGCCTGTGGCATTGCAACATCAAAAATATACATTGTGTTTAACAGTAGGAATTGATTAGATTTCGGTTTGATAGACCGAACAATTTCATTGACTTGTAATGACAATTGACTGTTAGAAAAGATTATTTTTATTGTTGAAAAATAGTTTTTCTACCTTTTTTCAGAAATATTAGAAGAGATTTTAGAATATAGGAATCAACGGGATTATTTTGATCTAAATAGATCAGTTTTTCTGAAATACCTTCAAAACCCAAATTTTTCAAGTGTACTTGTCTTTAGCTGATGCACTATTCTAATAAATTCTTGTTATAATATTCCCTGAATAATCACTGATGATATGTACAACAAATTCGGATGTCTTAGGTCAATGGGTCCAGGAGTTATGGTACTCACAGACAGACAATTCCCTCCCCCCCATCCAAAATGATCTTTGCGGACTTGAAACGTTCCAAACCATTTAGATTTTTAAAAAAAAATTATATTGATTTTTTGACACCAATGCAATCATTATGCAAAAAAAAATAAAAAAAAAAAAAATATATATATATATATATATATATATATATATATATATATATATATATATATATATATATATATATATATATATATATATATATATATATATATATATATATATTTATATATATATATAGCATCTTTGTCATGGGCAAACTAATTGCAATTTATCATCCGCGGACTATACGGAAACTTATGTCACATCTAAACTTATGACATCTAAACAGTAATATACGACTATTATGATATCTAAACATTAACATTTAACGATTATGGTATCTAAACATTAACCTATGACTATTATGACGAATAAAAAATGACATATAACTATTATGACAAATAAACATTAGCGTTTGACTGTTTTGACATCTAAACTTTAATATTTGACTATTATGACGTGCAAAAATTAGCCTGTGACTATTATGACATATAAACAATAGCATATGGTTATCATGACAAATAAATATTAAAAATGACTACTATGACAAATGCATATTAACAATGATTATTACGACCTATAGACATTAACATATAACTATTATGGCATAAATTTTAATTAAGTATCGTCTAATTATTATATTCCCATTGAAGTAACTCATAATATTTTTCTGGCAAATTACGAATTTTTATTAATTACTGAAAGATTCTTTGCAGATATAAATATACATAATGTTACGAAAGTGATATAATTAACCATGACTATTTAAAATTATATTAGTTGCGATGACAATACAATTTGTTAAAACTAAAAAAAGGAAATAAAGCATGGCACATTTTTGTTTTATACATCCTTGGTAAAAAGTAAAAATAAATACCATTAAGTTTTTACTAGTTGACATAGAGGATAACAAAATACGATTCTTTTCAAGAAAAGCAATATTTTTTTGTGAAGCTTTTTTCTCTCAATAGTTATGGTTACAAGATGCGATGAAAAACAGTATTTTTATACCTTATAAAACGTGTTTGTTTTAATTGTAATTAACGCAGGAAAAAAATTAACATTAAAAAGATACTTCAGATCTTATCCTTGCACATTAAGTGCTTTTTGGAATAAAAATGTTTTTTTTTTTTCCTAAGTACTTTTTTTTTTTTCAGTTTTAATAGCTCTTTTCTTAGGGGATTTTTTTTTTAGACGCTTTCTTGCGAATGCGTAGACTATATTTGATTATAAAACAAGGACATATTTTAATTTTTAGAAAAAATATCTAAGATTTGTCTAAAAAATGATCTTTTATATGATACTAATATTTATTAAGTATAATGAAGTATCAGAATTGTTTCGACCTGTTATAAATAAAATACCCCTAAGAAAAAATACTTTAAAAGTAACTTTTTGTTTGTTGAAAAAATAAAATGCAAAATTTTAAAAATAAGAATTCTTATTTATATAGTTTATCATTTATTGTCAGTTGCTTAATATATTTGAAATTTTATTCCAATAAAACCAAAAACTTTTAATTTAGTACTTTGAAATATAAATAAGAATACCATTTTTCTCTATATTTTTAAATGCTTTTTATTTAAAAGGACACTTTTATTATAAAGTTTAGAAAGTGGTTCTTGTAGAATTTGTAATTCTTGTTGTAGATTCTTTTTACAAAAGCATCTTCACTCTGTTGTTCTCTTGTTGTTTTCACTATGCATGTATTGATAAAATTAAACACAATATATTTTCTGTATTTAAAACCAATACAATTTTAGTTTGGAATAAATTTTAGCTTGAAGGTAACTTAAAATATAAACACTTAAAATGTAAACTTAGAACGTTAAACTTAAAATGCCAAAAAAAAAAAAAAAAAAAAAAAAAAAAAAAAAAACCAGCTCAAAATTATTGGATATTTAGGAAAAGTAGCCTATATTGCATCGCCATCTAACTTGTAGTACCAGTTCTATAATTTTCAATGACGATAAAATTATAGTGTCCTCTGCCGACGTTCTCGTGACCTTTTATAGTCTCCATTAAATAGCAATGAAGCATAAAAAGTTATCAGGACAAAACTGTGTTTACATTTCCGGACAAAACTGCATAATTTATTTAAAGTATTATTTTATGAGAACAAAACAAACTGTGTCAATTTTGTGAAGATTTCTGTAAATAAATTTTAGTCGCAGCAGTAGGAAACATATTTCTATAATTTTAATTCATTATACTTTGTTCTTCAAAATTTTTCACCCTAAATATTTCGGTTTAACATTTTTTTTAAATAATTTTTTATTAGTATATACCAGTAGGTGAACGAGTATCTATGAGTATTTTTAGAGAAAACTAATTTTTAATAGATTTACTAGACATAAAAAAAGAGAAAAGATTTATAATTTATACTTTAGATGATGTATTTAGCAGAGCTATGAAAGATTTTGTAGAAGTTACAATTAAAAGGATGATTTTTATACAATTCATGATCAACCATCTTAAATAAAAAGTCATTTGCTCCCTTAACAAATAAGTTGCCCACAGATTAAATAAAAAACAAATGACTTTACCATTTAATTACATAATACATGATTTGCTGCTTTTTAGTTAAGTATATTTTTTTATATACTTCTTTTATCAAAAATTGAAATTTAGTGCATGAATAAGTTGCATATTAGGCACTATTCTGTATTTAAAATTTCGAGAATAAACAGAAGCAGAAAATAAATAATTCTAATACAAGTTATTTGAATTTCAAAAATTATGAAATAAATTATTCTTCAAAAAACAATCTTTCAGAGAGAGCGACATCAAAATATAAGTTTACAGAGCATTTCTATAGCTTTTATACTTTAAGGAACTTTTTTATCTAAATTTTTTTAAATCATCATGTAAAAGTTATATGTTTATCTAACACATGAAAGCAAAAACTAAATTCGAAAGCAGTAAGAATAATAAATTATCATAAACGAGGATAAAGTTTGGATAGTTTTTTTATTATACAATGCATTATAGAAAAATAGAATGTATGTCGATCGTTATTTTTTTCCGTTAGAATGTTACACTATAATTATTTATTTTGATTTTTTGTATACACAGCATGCATTTACTAATTTTCTTTTTAAAGGGAGATGTATGTATCTCTATAACCAAAGTTAAATCGGTCAATTTCACTTACCTTTTTCTTAGAAATCAAAGGTAATAACTTAATGTTTGGTACACAAATGTCTTGTACAGTTCTAAAACTACTGAAAAAAGCTCCTTTAATTTTTTTCTTAAATTAAACATATTTATGGTCTTTTATACACACCTAACCCTTGATTTTAATATTTCATGACATAAAAAATATTTTCACAAAATATTTCTTTAGTAACTGCAATATAAACATGCGAATAGTACCTTCCAATTTTGTATTAATAGTATCATTACTTTCTGAAAAATACTACATAAATTTAAAGAGGGAAAAAAAAAAAAAAAAAAAAAAAAAAAAAAAAAATGCTTTCAGTTGCAGCTATTTAAAGTTTCTGTATTGCATAACGAAAACATTAGGAGACCAATTTTCAAAAAAAAATATTAAAAATATTTCAACTAATCTGATTTATACAACATACACTTCATTAATAAAAAAAAAAAAAAAAAAAAAAAAAAAAAAAAAATCGATTTTTTTCCCCAAAATTATCATGCATATTTCCTCTTTCATGGTTTCTTGTGGTTTTATGACCCCTTTTGTTGAAAGTGTGTATTTTTAAAAGTAATGAATTTTTCAATTATGCATACTATTAAAAAAATTAAATAAAATTTCTTTAATTCGTAATGTTGTTCGTTCACTTTACAATTAATGGCAAGTTCAATTAACACAAACTAACATAAACTTTTCAAAAATAACTTTATTGCTTAAGAGCCTTTAACTATGGATCACTTTATCAGCCTGCTTAAGCAGAAATAAAGAAACCTTATATATCCCTCATATATATATATATATATATATATATACAGTAACTGACTAAATAAAGTAATTAAACAAATTCTTTTGTTAACACTTAGACGAAATTTATTAAAAATTATAAAAGCTATGGAAAATTGAACTTATATAAAAAGGGGTGAATATTTGTCCCTCTTTTTATTGTAAAATAATTTAAAATATTTATTAAATCAACAAAAAATTGTCCTGCAACATTATACAGCATTACTTTCAGTAATCAGTCAATTACAATCACCTCAGTCTAATGCATAATGTGTTTATTCCACTGCATGCCCTGCTTTCATCTGCTATTACAATTAACATTATTCTCGTTCTTTAGTTTCATGCTATTCTAGTTACTCATAGTTGAAATAATAATGAGGATTGTATGTATGTTATTAGTCACGGAATTATATACGATGATGGGACATTCCATAGCTACCGAATATTAAGCCATTCTAGATTCGCATTTATACCATCTCAGTGAAATAACCATTCTTTCTAACTATGAAAAATGTAGTAGCTTGGATGGTATTCGTCGTTGGAAGTATTAAATAGTTGACAGTTGGGGCATACTTTCTTACATGAGTTGATGGCTTTGAGATCTATATTTCTATCTAAATTATCAATATTGTTTAAAGTATATTAAGAAAATACTTTTCTTTTTCTTAAAAGTTTTTGTGGTTATGTTATGAAACTTCATAAAGAACTAAAAACTTTCAAAAATATATAAATGAGTAAAATTATGTCACATAACATTTTAATGAATTCAAAACATGACTCAGTTCATCTCAGTTCTTTTTGTATTTGATAATTGCAAGAAATATTTAATCATTGTTATAAATCGTTCTATTTTTCTAGCACTACGAATGAAATATGTGCTGAAATTTTTATAATTGGCAAAATAAAATGGAAACAAGGATTAATATTTAAGATGGAAATATAAAGTTATGGGAACATTTTGAATGATTTAAAGTTGCTTGTTATTATAAGGTAGTGACAATAGATTTTAATTTTCGATGCTTTCCTCATACAAACGCGCATGTGAGCCAACAATAAATTGAAATAATAGTTCTTTCTCAGATGTACAAAACAATTCTAGAATATCTTAAATAAATAATGCTTTAGAATATTTAAAACAACAAGATTTTAATTAAAATCTAGCATTATGCCAGGAATTACCGAAGCAGTCAAGTATTCTAGAGAAAGCGAAAATCCTGTTTTCGTTTAAAATATAATGCTTGAAGCTTTAAATTTCCTGAAAGTAATGCTTTTTGTATTTAACTATTCTAAACATTTGTCTTTAATTGTCTTGCTTGCAGCGAAAAGCGTTATTACTATTACCGTCTACATTTTAAAAATAAATGTAAATAATATAAATATTTCGTAAATTATATTATTTTAAATTATTTTACAATTAACCTTAGTTATTGCTTTTATACAAAGCTTTTATACTTTCTCATACAAATGAGGACCAGGACGAGTTGTGAGAAATACAAGGTAAACAACAGTGTCTCTGAAAGGACTTCCTAAGATAGAAATGACATAACTGTGCAACAGAAAGAAGAGACAAGTTGTACGTTGCATAGACAAGTATGGAACTTTAAATACACCAGTTTTCAAAATTAATTAATGGGAGTAAATTTGATGACGTTGGCATATGGTTTAACGATGAGACACATTTTCATTTGGATGGATTTGTCAATAGACAAAACTGGTCAGTATTGGGTACTGAAAATCCGCCTGTGCTTCTTGCAAATTGGGTGGCACTATCCAGTGACCGTTTGGGTGGCATTATCCAGTGACCGTTTGAGTTGCACTATACAGTGACAGTTTGTATTGCACTATCCAATGACTGTTTAAGTTGCACTATCCAGTGACAATTTATATATTACTATCCGGTGACCGTTTGGGTGGCACTATCCAGTGACAGTTTGTATTGCACTATTAAGGAACCGTTTGGGTGGCACTATCCAGTGACCGTTTGGATGGCATTATCCAGTGACCATTTGAATTGCACTATCCAGTGACCGTTTAGATTGCATTATCCAGTAAAGGTATAATAGAGCCCTTTTTCATGAGGAAATCAATAAATTCATTGTGTTATAATTAGATTTTACAACAATTTGCTGCCATATTTCATATTAAAATTTTGCAAACTGGCGTATTTAAAACTTCATAGCTGTGTATTCCTCCTACGTATCAAGTCTTTCTCTCCCTGTTTTGCAGTTATGTAATTTTTTAAAGTTTGATATTCCTTTCTGAACGAACCTGTATTTTCATTACGGTTGAGTGTAGGATGAACCAAGGCTTTGTATTAATCTTCATAATGGAAAAGTACCTGTTGTGAATGATCTGTTGTGCAATCCTTTGTAAAGCATAAAAGTAATGATTTGTAGCAATATTTCATCAGTCCTCAGGATGAAAGTTCATAACATTTTGTTGAGTCACTCACTCTCCTTCTCTTAGTTTTTAACATTTAAACATTGCGTTGTTTTATTAAATATTGTAATTTATTAATAATAATGATTATAATAACTGTAATGCAATGACTACAAGTTATCTGAGCTCATAACAAAATATTTGTAAATAAATAACAACATTAATTCCGACTTAAATAATGATACAAATTACAAGATTACAAATTACTCCAAAAGTAAATATTAAATCAAAATCAATATAAAAATGTGTTTAAATATATATATATATATATATATATATATATATATATATATATATATATATATATATATATATATATATATATATATATATATATATAAATAAAACCATTTAGACCAAATTAAATTAAATTATTTCAATTATTGACTGGAAAAACCATATGAAACTGAACTTACATGGAATCAGCACCATCGTCAATCTCTTGTTCACTAAATTCCACTCAGTATGAAAACATCTTAAGGACCGTTGGGAATTGTCAGTTGTGATAATCCTGGTTGACGGGCCAAGTTTTTACATCTCGATTTTTTCCTTTAAAAAAAAATACTCACTTTCAAATCCTGTTGAACTCACCGTCCAAAATATTCAGCATCTTTACTTGAATGGTCACTTGTAGACCCACCTAAATATTGGATCTGGCCTTATTGGCTCCAAGGTATTCTTTTGAAAAAAATATCTGTATCTCAAACTTCACCACCTGTGTGTTAATAAAACTTTTAAACCCTTGACTTCTTTGTAACCAGGTAACTAAATAGGATAATAAAACCCAGGTGTGGAAAACCAGGTGTACACAAGGTGGCTGTTTTATAAAACGTTTAAGAAATCACGTACTTAAATTTTATTAAATTACCTTCTTAACATTCCTCTAATTCAGCGTTAGTCATTACGCGAACCGGATTTAGCCAGTGACAGATTTTTATGCAGCCCACCGGCTTCACAGAGGATAAAAAAAAATCAAGTTTCATGGTATGGACTTTTTAAAAAAAATTATTGTAAATTTATCCAAAATAATATGTGTTAACTATGTAGAACTGAGTTCTCCACTACGTGCCCGAAGAAACTATATGAAGAAGCTTTCAACAAGGTGGTTTTCATCAAGAATAAATACATGAATAACTTAACTGAATCTCATTTGGGCAATTTATGAAAATTGACTGCAACAAATACTCCGAAAGAAATCGCCTCTATCATAAAATAAACTGAACATTTTCAACCGCCGTCGTCTCACAATTGATATATTAGTCCACTGGACGATGGTATCATGATCTTTTCCTGTATAGTCTTTATGAAGAGGTAAAATACATTATCAATACTCGATTTAGTAGAAAACAGAGACTGCTGTAAAAATTCTGTAAATGGTATAGTATTAATTTTTTTGCAAAAGACTTTAGTTGCAGTTTTTACAAAATTTCAAAATACTAAATTAAAATACAACCTTTAAAGTAATTGTAATAGTTGTATTCTATGAGATTTTTTGTGTGTGGAAAGTCGTAAATTATCACCAAAGCTATTTAATCTCACGTGAGAAGATTCAGGATTCATTATGATGATTTGAGCTTTTTCTGCCTCTTTATGGGAAGAGCCTAGGAGTTCCTTACACGATGAGGTTTGCATTTTTACTGCTGTCGGTTCAGTGTTGACTGAAACTGCGATGTAAGTGTAATAGAGAATGTGTTGCTGCTGTGAAGGTTTTCCCATAGGGAAGATTTAAAGCACTTAGTTTTTCAATCCTACGTCATTTTGTCTTGGGTTAATAACATACTATTGTATTAAGATTTTGTTAAAGCATTTATTTATTATCATAGTTTAACACAAGGTTTTAAATAATAGTTAAAAATTTAATTATGCTAATTTTAGAGATTTTTTATTTTTTTTTTATTTTAATCTTTTTCTCATTTTGTTCCCCTTTTTTCGTTTAAATAATGCAGTACGAAAAGAATATTACATTAACATAATTCAATTAAAATAAATTATGTTATTTCTCACTAGTCCTTAAAACAAGACGAAATATTATATTCCAAGAGTAATTCCAAACTTAAAGTTGTCTCAGTACTCTAAAAAGAGAAAATTTAGCGATTTCTTATTAGCTGAAATTTAAATTTTAAATTGTATAAATATTTTCTGCACAATTTTAAACTTTTATTTATGATCTATATTTTTTATGAGTTATTCGGCATTTTATTCTGGAGAACAAAAGAAGTTTAAACTTAACACATCCACTGTTAAAATTATAAAATATCATCTAAAAATAAAATTTTACCATTACTTATAAAATTACCAGTAAAAATAAATTTTTGTTAATTAAACAAAAGAACTTACATTAAAAATATCAATAAAGTACACTATGTCCTTAAAAGAATGTCTCTGTTATAGATTTTAATAGTATAGTATCAACTATAAGCGTTCCAACGGACATAACGCCATGCGATTTTTTCCTTTGGGATGCGATTTTTTCTTTAAGAGATCGTGTATATGTTCCGCAAGTACATAATGATTTTCCCAGAGTTGAGGCATAGAATTGAAGAGGCTATTGCTTCCATTACTCTGGACTTGTTAACCAAAGTGTGAGAATTATTGAGCTTTAGGTTGGATGTGTTCCGTATAATTAAAGTTATACATATTGAACATTTGTTAGAAAGACTAGATTAATTTATCTTCAATTTTATTTATGATTTGTGGTAAATAGTCTAAATTAATCTGTTATAATGTACCATTGAAACTGGGACATTCTTTTATGGACACACTGTTAAATTTATGACAATATGTGGGTTTGATATTTTTTTTTATCAATGAACGCAATCTTTTTTTGTTTTTACTTGATAATAAGTAATTTAAAACACTAAGACTTTTTTACTATTAGTGAAGACATGATTTTTTTTAAAGAATTCTTTAAAATATGCATATATTATATAATAAATAGCCGTGCAAAATAGCACAATGTGTTAAATTTTTTATACAGGTTAAAATCAAAACTGAGGGTGTGGAAAATCGCACAACTTTTATTTACACTATAACACTGATTTAAATTTCATATGGAGTGGAGTTTTCTTTGCACATTTTCACATTAATCTTAAAAAAAAAAAAAAAAAAAAAAAAAAAAAAAATTTACCAGAAAAAAAACCAGTTTGAATATATTTTCGGCAATATTAAAAAAATACAGCCAAAATGACAAAATTGGTGATATATTCGGCAATAATTATCACATTTCGGATAATGGATGGTGGAGTAAAAGCCTTTAATGGGCAATGCTCAGAGAAAGAATACTGTGTTAAAGCCATACGTTTTTTAAATTTTATGCCTTTAATTAATTTCTACAGGAATTTTGGAAGCATGGATTTTTAGAACACCTTAAAAGGCAATGCCAAAACGATTTTGATCAAAATTGTTATGCCGTTTTTTGAGCAATTGTTCAAAAACACAAAGTTTTCAATGGTATCTATCTTATGCGCATGAGTTATTTTGACGAAAACCATGACAAGTCCCATGGTCACCACTAACCAGTATACAAAATTTTCAACAATGCAGGTCAATCCATTCGGGAGTTATGCTGATAAAAAAAAAAAAAAAAAAAAAAAAAAAAAAAAGCATGCAACACACAAACATGTACGTACACACACAGTTTTTCTAGACCACTTTTTTGGACCCGAATGTTCCAAAACGTGTAGAATGAAAAAAAATAAATTTTTTTTTAGTCGAATGCATACTTTTCTTACTTTACATTACATATAGAGTAATTGAAAGTAAAAATAAGTTTTAATGATTTTGTAGTCTTATAAATATTTATAAAGACATCAAAAACCTGTAATATAAAAAATTGTTCACCAAGTTTTATATACTTAATTTTAAAGGATTTTGTGATGTTATAAATATTTATAAAGACATAAAAAAAACTGTAGTTTAATAAATTATGCTCAATTTTAAAGGGTCTAAGCAAATTAACAAAAAAGTATAAATATTTAAGAAAGCTTTGACGTTTTTAAATGCTTTAAAATTTTAAATTAAAAAGTCAAAGAATAAATTAAATAAAATAAGGTTTTTATGATGCAGTAGGAAAAAAATTTAAATCAGTCAGTAAAATCTCATCTGTAAATTATTTTTTTATAAATAATACTTTGCAAATTACGTTAATGCTTAGCAACGTACTGTGTGTGTAAAAAAAAACCCTAATGCAAAATATATGTTGTATATTTTTAGTAATAGATATTTTTTTTTCGATAAATATAATATTTTATTGATAATGCTTTACTTAGAGAAAAATCTAATAATTAAAATTGCTTCAATTACAAAATTCTCATAAACACAAACCTCAACTTCAGCAACATTTGCATACATAGATTGAAAATTCATTTCTCTCTTTGCTCATACATGATGTAAACTAACACACGTCTGAGAATACAAAAATAACTTATTAAACTAGAGATGTAAAACAAGTGTCTAACTACACTAAAACAAGTTTTACTTCATCATATTAAAGTACCCACAGCTTACCATCTTAACAATTATAAGAGATAGCAAACAAAAAGTCAATAACAAAATTGTAGAAAGTCTTCGATTGTAGTTTGAAATGATGACTTTCATTTAAACCTACCTAATTAGAAGTTTTGAAAATTGAACGAATTTATGATTCCAATCTCTGACATATATCTCTAATCGTATGTGGTAGAAGTGTAATATTTTAACGAATCACATGTGGTAGAAGTGCAGCATGAGTTATTTTTGTGCATGCAATAAAAATAATGCATATGAGCAAAGTGTAGTTTATTTAAAAAATGAAATTAAATGGAGACATCGGACTCTATGAGATCACCATCGCCAGAAATACATTTTTTTTCAGTCGAGGTACAACCTCTCATTAACAATCATGTTTCATTTTCTATCTTTTCAGATGTTTAAGAATTCCTATTTACTTCAAATATCTTTTAATAAATTTATTTTTAGATATATAACGACATTTTATATCAAATCAAGAATAACTTATACTTATGTAGTTGGATTTGTCTCTATACTTCCTAGTTTTTAGGATATAATTATTACTTCCTTAAATAACCACTAAAAACGCTGTGGTCACTTTCATATGATAGTGCCTACTTATTTTACTAGACACATATTTCACAACTCTAGCTTTATCCGTTTAAAAGTTATTCAGAGTGTCTCCAGAATTTAGTTTTCAACAAGTATAACTAACACAACCAAATTGCTCGGTACTTCAAATAAGTATCTAGTATACTAGCATACAAAATAATTAATCAGCATTTCAGCTATGACATAGTACTTTTAATGACCATCTAGTCAAGTTACATGGGTTTACCCTCGACTTATTAATTTGGCTCTCGCCAAGAGGTGGTCTATTTTAAAGTTTAGATGAAGGTATTGGGACTCTGTTATAATTAAGCCTTCCGGGTATTTGGGATGAGGCATAGAAATTAGCTGTGCATAATTTTGGAACAATTTAATTTAAAGATCATGGCTAGCAAGGAAGGTATATTTGATAAATCACACGAGAAATTGTTAAATAAATTGGTATGTAGGAAATCTGTTGCATATTGTTTATTAAAATGTATAATTTACCATATTCGATATGAATTTTATAAAAAGAAATTCAGTGTACTTTTATTAAAAAATATTCATTTAAAAATAAATTTTTCTCCTTCTCGTTTCAACTTATTTGTCCTAATTCATATAATTTAAACTTGAAATATTAATTACTACAGTAACCAAATTTAAATTATTAAACTTAATTAATTACCCGCATTTCTTTGGGAATATAAAACACTGAATTTAAACTTTAATTTATAAAAGCGCTTAAAAGTGTTTGCAGATATACTTCCACTTTATTTACTAAAAACGTAATTCACTGTTGAAGTTTAATATCCAGGTTTATTATCAACACTTCTTTCACTCGACCAATCAGAATACTCGTAAAGCTGAAAAACAAATTATTCAGTTCGCAAATCTCACAGACAAACACATTACTTCTTAGATGTTAAAAAGAGATATATTCGTAGAAAAGCCATCTTCAAGGCAAAGCAAAGCAACTAACAAAAGACGTCTGCGTAAACAACATCACAACGCCTGGAAAAAATTGTAAAGCTCTCCTAAAAAGGGGGGGGGGGGGTGAGTTGGATGTAAAATGGAGTCTGGATTAAGTGGAAAAACGATAAGCAAAAGAGCCTTAGAGAGAACAAGCAAATAAGTCATGGCTGCAAAGACGAGCAAAAATGCAAATTCTTTGTTGGAATTTGTATGAATTTTTAAAACTTGGATTTGTTTTACAAGAAGTGTCTTGTTTACCCATTTTAGATCTTAGATATGATGAACTTAAAGTTAAAATATATTACATGATTTTTCCACTTGGAGATTTAGCTTTTTGTTAGTATTATAGAAATAATAATTATTATTATTATAGTCCTGTTACACTGAAATTAATTGGAGCCTTCTCTTATGAAAAATCTTTTTTTATTATAGTATGTTAAGCTAAACGAAAAGTATGTTAGTATGTTAAGTAACGAGAAAATGATTGTATTAATGATAAAAAAAAAAGTTGATTCTCATTAAAAGTTTTGAAGGGAAAAAAAACAAAAAAAAACATATATTTTATCTATGCGGCTGTTCTTTTAAAGTAAGGATTTTAAAAGTTAAGTTTCAATTGAATAAAAAATTAATCAGGTTTAATCAATTCAAAACTAAAATTATTTATTTTTTAAACGTAATTTTGTGATTACCTGTCAAATTATTAAGAAACAATCTGTATTTTAAAGTATTTTTTTTTTCTTTTGATAAAAAAAAAAAAAATCTTTAATCAACGGCATTTTAATTTGTATTTAATAACGTTTCACTGAATATGATATACATAAAAATTATTTATTTTCATTACTTTTTTTATGTGTACAATGGCATTTAAAAAAAATCTGTTAATCCATAAATATGTTAATCCTAATAAAAATGTTAATTTAATATCTTAAAATTTCATTTTATTTTCAGCATTCCATTTTGCATTTAACTAATGCAATCTTAAAACAAACAGAAATACAATAAATAATTTTGTTTACTGCGTAGTTCATAGCACTCCACAATGACTTAAAATCTTATACTGGAATTTTCCATTATAAAAGATTTTATCTGTGTTTCAAGAAAAGTATATGGAATATCGCTTTTAAAAAACTTTTCCTTTTTTTCCTTTTTCAAATTCCGTCCATTAATTTTTTATACAACAAAATTGAAGAGCATTAAAGTTATTAGCATAGTAAATTATATTACATTTTAAATTTAAGTTGCACTGTAATTTGCAACACTCTAAATGAAATTATTATTTCTTAAACAATAAAAACTTCTTTTAAAAAGCAGATTTAGTTTTCTTAGAAATTTTAATTAAGAAAAATATAGTTTTAAATATTTAAGTTGAACAGAAAAAACTATCTTTACACTTTTAAGTTCGTGTTTTCACATTAATAGGGCCCAATTAACGGAAATACTTGCAATTCAATGAGAATAGAAGAATCCATATATCTGAAAATGTTTTGAGAATAGCTGATAAATATAGACATTTACAGGTATAGGACAAAATAATAGGAACACCCATTTCAAAATGCGTCGCACTTCGACCGTCCAATACAGCTTTGCCACGTGTCACAACAGTCTGCCAACTAGTGGCGGCGAAAGGGAAGTTATCATACGAGCATTGGCTGGTATGAGAGTTGTATGAAAATTTTTTGTTCCCAGCAAAACGTCATTATGTCCGACCTGTCTGACGTGCAAAGAGGTATAATTATTGGATCTCGCCTCGCTGGAGCATCCGTGTCTAGAACATTTAACCTAATGGGTGTTTCAAGGTCCATTGTGTCAAAGGTTATGACAGTCTACACAAAATTAGGAAAAGTGTCCCATGCAAAGAATAACAGTGGAGGAAAGTCAAAGTTGACCGACCGGGATAGACGAGTGTTGAAGTGGATAGTCACCCGAAAACATAAGACTACACTATTGCAGATAACCTCCGAGATGAACACCTTTCTTCAGAACCCATATCAACCAAAACTATTCAATGGCAGCTGCATGCTGTGAACATTCATTGCAGAGTAGCCATCCCAAAGCTGTTAGTGTAGCTGCAGAATGCTATGAAGCGGCAATAGTGGTTCTGAAACCACCAAAACTGGATACAACAGCAATAGGAACACGTAATCTGATCTGACGAATCATTATTTACATTATTTCAGACCACCGGAGGTGCGTTCGTCTTGAAAACCCCGGTAGAGGCATTTCATGTTGACTGTCTGGCTCTCACCGTGAAGCATGAAGGAAGCTCAGTGATGGTGTGGGGAGCGATATCTTTGCGCAGCTCTAGGCTACTCGTAGTTCTAAGGGGGACGGTCACAGACGAGCATTATCACAGTTTTCTCGCAGATCATTGACCACTATGCTTCAGACTCTGTTTTCTAGAAAACGTCCTCTATTCTATGATGGGAATGCCCCTGTACACACAGCTCGCTGGTTTCAAACATGGTTAGACGAGCATAATGATGAAGCAAAACATTTCATGTGGTTTCCTCAGTCCCCTGATCTTAACATCATTGAGCCATTGTGAAGGTTTTAGAGAACTAAGTCCGTGTTCGGTTTCCTCCTCCATGTACTCTACCTGAACTCGAGAGCATTCTGCAGGAGGAATGGCTACGAATTCCCTTAAATGTTGTGCACTGCCTTTAATTTGTCAATCTCACGTCGGACACAAGCTGTAATTCAGGCCAAAGGAGGCCCAATTCCCTACTAATAAACGATTTCCATCCTTTCACAGGTGTTCCTAGTGTTTTGACCTATATCTGTATATTGTAAAAGTGATTTAAAATAACACTCAATGTTATTGGAAAGCAAATAGATACTAGAATGGAGTGGTCTCCACTATACTAAATTTTGTTTATCTTCAAATCAAAATGGATAGAGGTGGAAAATTGCTAGACGTACTGAATATAAGAAATCCTTAAGAAATAATATTTAACACTGTTCAAACATCAACAAATTTATTCAGAATTAAAAAATCATGCATTTCAGACCATTTCTTTTAATTATTTAAATTTTATAGTACAACTAATGAAGAATAAAATGAGTTAATTTTCTTCAAATTACCACTAGCACTAAATTTGATTGGAATTCATAAAATACTAACATTTCAAATTTAGTTTCCGTGAATGCGGGCTACTTTGGCCCTGAGGTCCTTCTTTGGCCCAAACTGAGAAAAAAAATATAACGTTCTCTGCTAACCTTCAGGAAGCAGTTTTTAAATTAATTTCGACAGTTTCCGCTGTGGAGCAGCATCCATAGCGGAAACTGTCGAAATTAATTTAAGAACTGCTTCCTGAAGGTTAGCAGAGAACGTTATATATATTTTTTTCTGATTTTGGTCAACTTAAGATAAACTGGGATTCTTACCTTAAAAGAAACTCTAATTTCTAATAAGAAATTTTAATTGTTTTATCCCATTAGTTTTAAAAACTTAAGTTTTAGTGCAAATTAAGAGGAGAAAAAAAAACAGAGAAAAAAAAAAAAAAAACGTGTTTGAATGTCAGATAATGAATGGTGTATTTAGAGCTACGGAGTTCCTGGTATTTGTTTAAGGATTACTTCTTAATGATTACGAATTATGAAGTCACAAAAAGAATTTAAAACAGCGTTTCTCAACCATTCAGTGTTCGCGGCCCAATTTTCAATCATAATTTTCATCGCGCCCCCGCTTACAATAAAATGTACATAACAATAATGTATATTGAGTATTTGATGACTCTGTTTTTAAATTATTTTTAACTAACTGCCAAAACAAGAGCAAAAGCGAGCCAACGTTGGCGAGAAACCACATCTGGCCAAGCGGGCGGTGAACACAGCCGATGCCGTCTCGAGCATGAGCAGAGCAAATCTTTTCTCATAGGAAGAAGAAAAATGTTCGATAACACGAGTTTCAATTCCAGCCAGTCTCATTCGAGTCGATCCTTCTATCTGTTGATATTTGAAAGAACACTTAGTCCTCCTTTCTCCTTAAAGCTTATCGTTTTACTTTATTAATCAAAATCTACCATTATCCTTTACTAAGAGAACAAGATTACTTTATTTTCAAAATGCAAAAAGAACACGGTCACTATTGCCAAACGATAATATTAAGGAATAATGACACACACAACTACAAACTTAATGCAATTTTAAAGCACGTTCACATTTCTCATATAAATTCGAGTTGGTGACGTAACACTATCGCTATCGAATCTACCGTGAATGTGTATGTTATATATGTTTTCGTGTTAGTTGCAATTCACCATATTGTTATGAATTTTTTCCGCTGAGGCAATGATGGCACAGTTTTTAAAATAAAAACTACTATTTATTCACTCTTCAAAGCACAAATTCACTTCAAGCACACTTCGGCACAAAATTTATTCACAGGCAGCAGTTTAATCACCCTCAAGCTTCAACACAAGCTTCAGTAAGAACAACTTCGAATACAGCGATTATACAAGTTCACTCTAGTAGGTAAACAAAGCGATCAGCTCACCTCGAAGTCCGAAGTCAATCTGAAAACTTTCCCGATCTCCGGTCTTTATATAGCAGGCGAGTGAGAATATTCCCGAAATTTCCAGCCAATTCGTTGAACAAGAAACATCTCGAAATTTCTCGATTGCTTTAGGTGTTGCCACCTTTTTCTAACCTGTATAATCGCTGCTGATAAATAAAATAAGTTAAAATAAATTACAATAGAGTTTTAAAATAATACGTCACTATTTACACTATATACAGACAATTTGTGCAGCAATATGAAATATTCGCGGTAGCAGATTTATGCGGACTCATGGATAAATTTTTAAGCGAAAGTAAGCGAGCATTAGACAATAGTCAAGCCTCAACAAGTATACAGACGAGCGTGGTTCCAAAAATAAAATCAAGAAAATATTCTCAAGAATATTTAAATTTTGGGTTTACCAGTACTGAAGTAAATGAAGAAGAAAGGCCCCTGTGCATAATTTGCTCAAAACTATTGGCCGCAGACAGCATGAAACCTAATAATCTTAAACGACATTTGGAAACGCTTCATAGTGAGTACGTCAACAAACCCAGGGAATTCTTCGAATTAAAATTAGTATCATATTAAAAGCAAACATCATTTTTTAAAGAAACTTTGTCTATGAATAAAGAAGCTTTAACTGCATCGTACAAAGTTTCGTATAAAATAGCCAGATGTAAAAAAACCTCACACCATTGGTGAAGAGCTTATTTTGCCAGCAGCAAATAAAATGGTAGAAACTATGTTTGGAGATAATTTTTCAAAACAATTGCCCTTCATACCTCTTTCAAATGATACTGTTGCTCGTCGAATTGGTGATAGAGCTAAAGATGTACAGTGTCAGCTTTTCTCGAGGTTGCGTGACAAATTGTTTTCAATGCAGTTTGATGAAGCAACAAATAGTAATAAAGATGCTCATTTAATTGCCTGTGCTCGATTTTGTGATAATATGTCAGTAGTAGAAGAACTACTTTTCTGCAAACCAATAGAACTCCAACAACAGCGCTCGCATTATTTGCAATTTTAAATAATTTTATGAGCGAAGCAAACATAGAATGGAAAAATTGCGTCGAAATATGCACCGATGGTGCTCGTTCAATGTCCAGAAGATTCCAAAGTATACAAGCACTTGTAAAGCAGAAATCGCCTCAGTACGTCTGGAAGCATTGCATGATCCCCAAAGAAGCTTTGGCTTTGGAAGAAATAAATAATGGTTGAATATTGTGTTAACTACGGTTGTTACCATAGTAAATTATATAAAAATGAGACCCCTGAAATCGAGAATCTTTTCCGCACTTTGTTCAGTACATTCAGCGTTAATATTTTATTGAGAGGCACGATGGTTATCATGTGGGAAATTTTTGCAAAGTGATTATGAATTAAGAGAAGAAATCGCCATTTTCCTACAAGAAGAAAATAGACCGGAAGCCGAGAATTTTCGCGATGGTTTATTTGCGATGAAATTGAGCAACTTGGTCGACATATTCCAGAAACTAAATAACTTAACCTTCAACTCCAAGGAGCAAATACACATACGTAGATACGAGTGATAAAGTTAATGATTTTTGTAGAAAATTGGAATTGTGGAGCAGAAATTTAAAGCAAAAAACCTAACAATGTTTGCAAATGTGGATGATTGTACTGAAACTTACAAGGCTGAAGAAGAACATGTAAAAGTTGTTTTTGTCACCATTGAAAATCATTTAGTCACGCTGGCAAAGAACGTTGAAAAGTATTTTCTTGCTGATGACAAACTGATATGGGTTAGGGATCCATTTCATAAGACTTCCGAAGGACACTCAATTGATGAGGAAGAAAAATTCATATACTTCTAGACAAGTGGCGAAACCAATAGACCATTTAGTAATAAATCCCTATTTGAATTTTGGGCAGTAGTAGAGGATTATTTTTCTGCACTAAAAGCAAGGGCATTTCGCATTCCATTACCATTTTTAACATCCTATCTTTGTGAAATGGATTTTCTGCTGTGGCTTCTTTAAAGACAAAATATAGATCTCGGCTAAATATAAAAACAGAACTGAGAGTGGTTGTTTTTAATATTAAGCCTTCCTTCGAAAAACTTTGCTCTGCAAGACAGACCCAAGGAAGTCACTAATAATTATTAAATTTGTTTTTAATTTGGTATGTTTTGATTAAGTAAGTTTTGATTTAGTAAGGTGTTTTACTTTATTTGTTAAATGTGTCGAAGTGTATTATGTTTTATAAGTGTATGTGCGCTTTCCTTTCAGCCAGTTAATCAATTTTTTTAAATGATATTTTCTCTTGGATATTCTCGCGTCTCCCCTCTAGTGTGCTCGCGCTCCCCTAGGGGGGCGGGCCCCACAGGTTGAGAATCGCTGATTTAAAAGGTAAATTAAATAAGTTCAAGCATTCAGTGAAATTTGAGAAGAATCTTATGAAATCACGTAACAAATGCGTTTTTAATATCAAAACGCAATATTAACCATTCTAAGATAATATTTTTCTGTTATTATTATTTGATTGTATATTAATTGTGCTTTAATTTTGTTCGTAGTGATATTCCCAAATGAAAAGGAGACCTTAGCTGTAACGGCGCCGGCGTTGTATCAAATACCAGTTAATTGATTCGTTAGGAGATAAATGACGTGTGGTGTTCTTAGTTGGACATGCGTAGTTAACGCCTTCGCATCAATATCCTTATTTCTGGAGGGTTTTTTCCGCAGTTCGTTGCATGCCGGATTCCTCCAGATCAGCACAAAGGGTAGTTATCAATGTCTTAGCACAGAAGAGCATGCTTCAGAAATTTATAGCAGGATCAAGCGATCAAGGGGGTGCACTCGTTATAAAGCGGGAAGCGTAACATCAAGGATTTGCCACGCTCAGGGAAGGCGCACGTTGGGGCCAAAAGTGCCATGTTTTCGGCTGTGGTTCACACGTCTATACGTCCTCCTTATCCTCTTTACAGCACTCCTTATCCGTCTTCAGAATCCTCCTCACAGCCCCTATATCTCCCCATGTAACTCCCATATCATCATCCCTAGAAAAAAAAAATCTCTGAAAAGTCAGACAAGTGATTGTGACAAGGAAGTGCAGCACACCTTGGAAAATTGGATCTGTCAACAACCCAGGAGTTTCTGAACACATCTACTCCCTTCCTACCCGCTGGGATCAGTATTTCAATGTCAATGTCGATTATTTATAGCTGTATAGTTCCACATGAACTGTAATTATAATTTTGTTTATTAAAATGTCTTTACATTATACTGTAGTCTACTTTTCATTTGGCACACATTATACATAACACATTTTTAAGTTGAATTTACATATATTTTTTTTACTTAAAATGCCATTTTTTTTTTATTCAAATGAAAATATTTTATCAAAACTGTCGAGTCCCTGGTACAGTATTAAATCTTACACCGCTGTGATAGTAAAGTACATACAATAGCAACTTTTCCACACCATCCAAGACTGATGAACTAGTTAAAAAAATTTTAATTCACTTTTTACCATCACAAAAATATTCATTTATTAATACGAGTACTTATTATTCACAAGTATGATTAAACTATTTGAATTAATAAAAGAATTACAAGAAATGAAAACGACGAAGAATTAAGCTCGTGAATGAAAAAATTTAAATATTTTCTACTTTACGTATCCGTGTCATGCCTCTAAGGGACAAAAACGTTATATATACAAAGGGCATAAACAAAGGAGAGGGAGAAATAATATCTAGTAAAAAAATCCATTTAGATTTTTTTTTTTACTGTATGATTACCCTAATTAAGTAGAAACGAGTCACATATCGATTTTGAGATAGCGTACATTTGATAGCATATTAAAGTATCCAATTACAGAACATAATAGGTCAAACATAATGATTGATTTGTATGTCAATATAAATCTAAAACCTGCTTACATGTAGGTCCAAATTGTTATATTTGGACTTACATGTACGAAAGTTTTCGTATTTTAAGATGCATTTCTATCTTCAAACGTGTTTGTACATTTTTGGGACGGCCTGTATAAATTGTAATTGATTTCTTTTTTATCACCGCATGTTACTAAGAAAGATAAGAATGTAATAATAGATTAATATAGAAACAGAGATAAATCCTCCTCCTCTCACAATTATATCGAAAACTATCAAATTGAATAATTCCAAAAGCTTATTTTAACGGTGAACATTTGTTTGTTACAAGGCCAGCCCTATTTTAGCCCAAATAAACAAATTCAACTTATTCGCATTAAAATAAAACAATTCCTCTCAGGACGAACAATTTAAAATAAGGCGTCAGGATAGATAAAAAAAAAAGAAAAAAAAGTGCTGAATTCTAAAAAAAAAAAAATTAAAAAAAAAAAAAAAAAATTATATTTTCCTATGCTTTTGAGACAAAATTAAATTAAGTTTTCAATAAAAAATATTTTAGTCCGTGAAATTGGGTTTGTCCAGCAACATACTATATGCACACTTACATGATAAATATCTGAAGTCTTATATCTTTTGGTTCCTCAAAACTTAATCGAGTTTGCTCAGCTCACTCTATATAATTCCCTAGCTCTCTATCCCACTCAAAATTCATCAGCTACTCCACACAATCAGCCCTCGGAAATTACCCTTCTTGTCCCACCTAATCCCAATGTCCTTTTGACTTTTACCCTTTCACTCAATACAATAATAAGCTCCATATCCCTCCGAAATAATTGCTTTCGTGACTGTCACACGAAATCTTATCAATCCGGACAGTTTTTCCTGACAGTAGGATAATCCTTTGGATGCCAAGATTTCCCTTATCGACCTATCTTGACCAGAAGGGGGACTGAAATCTCAACCCTCCCCACTCCTTGGAGAGGGTCTCTTCTTATCTGTCCGCAGCAGATGCTAAAAGGGGTGGGGTTCGGGCCATGGAATCGTTCCAATTACCATATTATCTCTTGCTTTATATGTTCGACGATCGGCAAGCAAATTGGGTCGTTGGACTTTCAACACCCTGGTGGGAAATGGGTTGACGCCCCCTTTTCCTCTATTTGCGTCTTTATGGAGAGAATCGGGTGGTCTCATGGTTCAAAGACGCAGTCAAGGGTAGAGATGGGGGTAGTTAATATGTATATCTTATTTCTTTTCTTGTTGGATTAGAAAAATATGACCAGAGTTTATAAGTGCTTTTATCTGAAGAAGTGGTATTATTTAAAAGTATTTAGGATTTGGAACCATATGTAAATGTTTAGTCTTGCTTTTTATGAGGAAGTAAAAAATTCTCTAGGTGACATCGCAACTGAAAAACGACCAATCAGGTTAGAAAGAAATTGAGTATCCATAATTAAGGACTAAAAATAAAAAACGACCTAAGAAAAAAAAAAAAAAAAAAAAAAAAAAAAACGAAAATCTTTTTTTACGGAGAAATGTTGTAAAAGACCAAGCTAAATGAAGTGAAGAACGTCCAAAGGGCAAACTCGAGTAGCAATAGTTCAAATTCAATCTAAGGAATGTACTTAAGTATTGCCTTAAGTAGCAGATGCGATAATTTTTCGGCTCTCCTGAAAATTTTTTTTTTTTTTCTCACTTAGGTCGTTTTTCATTTCTAGTCCTCAATTATTTGCGGAAGAAAATTCTCCTTGTTTAAGTTGTGAAATAAAATTTTATGCATTTGAGTACTCTTCCGTCATAAGTTAAAAAGCCCTAAATCCAAATATATATACAAATGCATATTTTAACGCTTTTGTGATCATCCTTTGAAGTTATACATTTTTTTTATTGTTCTATAAGTTTGTTTGACCAGAAAACTTGAACCATTCAATGAAGTGAAAAAATTGTTTTCTAAAGACTAACAAGAAAGTGTCAAAATACGCATTTAAATTTTTTTGGATGTATGGCTTATGATGACAGAACTTTTCTTCATGTTCATTGCCAATGTTTTTTAGAACGAATGCCACAGCGTCTGTATGGTAGGCGAAGAACATATGGTAAGCGTTGCAATTAACCTGTTCCTAAGTAAACAATTCAATAACAAATCGTAAAACGCTTACAAAAAACAAGCTACGCGGCAGATAGAAACTTATCGCCATTTAAAGCTAAAAGTTTTATACATTAACTATATCTACATCCTCATGTTCTCTATAGATATATATTAAACTGAGTTGTCTGTACGTCTGAACCTAATACAAAACCACAGTTTTGCACCTAGAAGTACGAAATTTGGTACATAGAAGCTTTAGTGCATGGAGATAGTAGAGAACAACTTTTAAATTCGATTAAAACTTTTCGACTTTTATTAAAATTGAATGGCATGAAAAAAAATTCTTGGAATGGCTACGATATTTTTAAATATATCTGAAGAAACACAAAATTTATTTTAATGTGTCCCCCTTATTTTTCTGATAATTTTTATGAATTCCAATCGTCTGTCCGATAAGCGGTTCGAATATTATTATAATTTTTCATATATTTACTGTAAAAATGACTGCGCATGCGTAGTTTTAGCGTAATGCTACTTAACTCATTGATGGTCATGCACGTATATATATGTCATATGATCCCCAGTTTTTCCAGTAATACATAACATTTTTAAATTTTTAAATAAAATTTAAAATAAAATATTTTTTAGATATTTTTATTAGGATGATAGTCTATAACCTATCTAAAACAAAATTAATAAAGAATCATTTAAAAAAATTATGTATTTGAATTAGAAATATAATTTAAAATTTATTGCAGGGAAAACAACTGGGGAATTTAGCCCATTCCCATGACCGTCAGTGGGTTAATATTCTGATTGTAAACATAACGGCTAAGATTATTGAAATTCAGCAAGAACTTTCAAATCATTTCAACATTTGTTAATTTTCTTTTTATTTCCAGGTAAATATTTATTCATTTCCTTTACCCAGAATATCAAAATTCCTTTTTTTAATTGTTTTTAATTTTACTATAGTGTTTTTGTAATCTGTATCCAAGTTCCGTATTATTTAATCTAGATTTGAATACATGTTTTGTATTATACATGTTTCATTATTTACACCAGACTATTTTACAATTTACACCAAAAGCGTATTATTTCATTTGCGATTTTATTTCTTTAGAGTTTTATTTTGATCGCGATTATGAGTTGGTAGGGGCCGGGCATGGGACTACATTTTTCTGTAAGTTCTAAAAAAAATTTTTAAAATATAACGCTTTTTTTTTGTTCAGATGTAGTATAAGACATTTCTTTGGCGCGATTTTATTTGGTGCTTTTTTACAGATGAATGTGGTTTCTCGCAACGGTTTTTATTATTATTTATATTTTAACTTAAGTTGGTGCTAATCTGATAGCCGGATACCAGATAAAAATCCCCAAAAAGAAGACGAAAGTAATTCAAACTAACAACTTCAAATAATTTATAATTTCTATATTTAGAATTGGCGATACATTTACGTGCCATTTAAATAAGTAAATATTTTGTCTTGGCGCCAACTGGCAACCACCTAACGGAAGAGTACCCTTAATATTTATATTTTAACTTAATTTTATTATTATTCATGAATTAGTTTTCTCTTAGTTACCGTGTTTTTGATTTTTGCGATTTTTCTGATCATTAAATGAAAAAAAAATCACCAAATGCCCTATACTACATCTGTTCCACTTTTCCTTAAATGTAAATTTCTATGTCTTTCAGCAGAGCGGGGTCACACAGCTAGTTCGATATAAATGTAGACAAAATAAGTAAATCATTTTTTGCCGTTTTATAGTATTTGATGATTGTTAAATCCATTAATCCTTTCTCGAAAGATACATTTTAAAAACCATTTAGAGTAATCTTCTCTTCTTGGAAAAGGTGGAGAATGAAATAGATTGTAGGAAAATGTATACGTGGATTTAAGACGCTTTTAGACTTAAAAATGAAGAATTATTATTTTTTTGGTTTTCTTTTGTTATTTTAGAAATCTAAGAGGGGTTTTTTTTTGTTCAAATACTTATAAATAAGATGAAATCGCATTTTTACATTGAAATAAATCTATAAGTCAAATAATAATTAGTGTCCTAATTTTAACAAATTAGGATAAATTTCTTATTATAATTTGAATGTCTAAGGATTATTAACATTTTTATAACGTTTGATAGAAATTTAATTTTTGATGTACTAGCAGTGTACTATAATATATATGTAGGGATGCTGAGTTTGAAATAAAATCTTCTTTTTAACATGAACATAGTTTATTTAACGGTGTCTAGAGGAATTTTAAAAAAAGCTATTGTTCAACATTTGGTACATCGCTCCGAAGAGCTCTTACAAATACGTCTTACAAATTTAGTTACATAGCGTGGAATGAAATTCAAATAAAACGGCTGACAGGAAGCAGCAACGTCACGCAGTGACGTAGTACTTCTCCTAACCAATACGATCCGAAGTGCTCGAGTCGGGGGGGGGGGGGGAAATCCCACAAATCGGCCGTCCTGACATGTCGCTGACCACAGCGGCGTACTTAAAACTTAAAAAATTAAAATACTTATCAAGAGCACTGCGAATCGTTTACAAACACACATAATTTTATAGTAATTATACAATTAAACATTAAATTGTGCATTTTAAATATCGTTATGAATATGAACACATTATTAGAATATACAAATACACAAACACAATTATACTTATGATGAAAAAAAAAAAAAAACATTTTTTTTTAGAAGGGGCTACCCAAATGGTTTCATGAGGTCAGCTGAAGAGGTGGTTTGATTTGGGCCTGCATGATTCCCTATTTTAGCTACCTCGTATCTGTCCCTACCATTAACTTTGGTGACTTCGTATGGGCCGAAGAATTTAGGTCTTAGCTTCAGTCCTGTACCAAATTGAGTTCTTTGGATAGCTACTAAATCGCCCAGTTTATACGTAGTAGCCTTTTTGCATTTTCTGTTATGTTGTTTTTTATTTTCATCTTGGATTTTAAGGATGTTTTCTTTGGCTTCTCTTCTGAGTTGATTCCTTTGGTTATTATAGTAATCCATCATTTCTTCGGTTAAAATTTCTTTTACAATGAGATCTTCTTTGTTCCTCATTTTAATACCAGTTAACAATTCAAATGGAGTGTATTTGGTGCTTCTACTAACTGAACTGTTTAAAACTCTCTGTACTCTTGATACATACTTGAACCATTTTGTCGGTTCATCGAGAGCTAGTTTAGCTAGGACGGGTATTAATGTTCTATGGATTCTCTCAACTTGACCATTTCCGCGAGGCACTCCAGTTGTAATTTGTAGATGCTGAATACCTTCAGTATCACAATATTCTTTAAAGGCATTGAGCAACTTTCAATCTTGCAGTTACAGTTTCATCAATAATCATCACTGGATTTCTACTCAAGGCATCAACATGTTTCATTCTTTGCCCTGGTCTATGAACTATCTCGTAATCGAATTCTTCTAAAAGTAGAGCCCACCTTGCAATCCTGGTTACTAGATCTTTTTTGTTCATTGTCATCTGAAAAGCAGAGCAGTCTGTCACGATTTTAAATTTGTTTCCCATCAGATACACCCGCAGCTTTTTTAAAGCTTCTACAATTGCGAGAACCTCCAATTCATAACTGCTATATTTTTCTTCAGCTGGACTGGTTTTTTTAGACATGAAATGAACGGGATGTAATTGTCCATCGTCAGACTCCTGAAGAAGTACGGCACCGAAACCCTCTTTGCTGGCGTCAGTGTGCAGTTCAGTTTTTCGACCTGGCTTGAATAGATGTAAAACGGGGCTTGTGGCGAGAAGGGATTTAAGTTTCTCGTAGGCATCCTTTTGCTCATACCCGAACACAAATGGATAGTTCTTTCGAAGGAGATCACTAAGGGGTTTTGCGATCTTCGAATACCCTTGAATAAACTTCCTGAAGTAACCTGTGAGGTCAAGGAAACTTTGTACTTGCTTAACATTTGTTGGAATAGGAAATTTTTTAACGGCGAGTGTCTTCTCACTCGATGGACGAACTGTTCCATTTTCAACAATGTGACCCAGAAATTCTACTGAGCGCTTTAAAAACTGACATTTCTTTGTCTTTATTTCCAGTCCATATTCGGATGCTCTTTGAAGAACAATTTTCAATTTCTCTACACCTTCTGCTTCATCGTTTGATGGAATTATCAAATCATCCATATAAATAACAATAACGCCTTCTTTCATTAGATCTCTAAATACACTGTACACATATCTCTGGAATACACTTGGACTTGTACTGAGTCCAAAAGGAACTTTTAAAAATTCATACTGTCCATCCGGAACAATGAATGATGTGTACTTGCGACTGTTCTCTTCAACTGGCACATGGAAAAATCCATTCTTCAAGTCTAAGGTGCTGAACACTCTGGCATCTTGCAACCGGTCAAGAACGTCTTCAATCAAGGGCAACGGAAATCTATCTTTAACTAGCTTGCGATTTAATTGTCTGTAATCCACGCAGATTCGTGTTGTGAGATCTTTCTTCCTGACAAGTACCACAGGACTTGCATAATCTGATGAACTGGGACGAACAATTCCATCCTTCAACCACTCGTCTATTTGCTTGTTGACTTCTTGTCGTTCAGAAAACGACAGTCGACGGGCTCTTTGGTAAACTGGTATTTCATCTTCCACAAATGATTTTCATTGAAATATCAGTGAACTTTGTTTTCTTCGGTTGGTAGGAGGTTACAAGGTCTGTTACACTTCGACGAAGATTTGCTTCCTTGATATGATTAAGATCCAACTCATTCGCTGTTCCATCTTCTGTTAAGAATATCCATTCAGCTGACTCATCCAAGAGAGTTTCAGTCTTCTCATGAAAAGGACAGGGGGCATGAGCTAAAAATGCTGACCCAATGATGGCTTCAAAATTGAAATCCTCAACAGGGATAACTTGAAAGTCAAGTCGGCAAACATGTCCGTCAATGTCGACTACTTGCTGGAACGATCCCATGGTTCTAACTAGACCTTTGCCTAGGCCGGTCAAAACAGATGTATTTTTCGACAGTAAAGGAAGGGGCTTAATTTTTCTGTAGATGTCATCTCGTAAGATATTACGTGTACTGCCTGTGTCTAGAAGTGCTGTAGCGGTTACTTCATCCAATTTGATTTTCTTCACAAATTTATTAAGATCGACATCCGGATAATCTTTGGGTTCATTTGATTCTACGGCAACTTGCACCAGGTGTGTTTCAGGTGTTTTTTCACGATCTTTCTCAGCCTTATTGTTCTTGTCTCGAACGACTTTAGGACATGAATTACGCAGATGTTCTGGAGAACCACATTCAAAGCAAAGGAGTCTCTTCTGTCCGTGAAACTTGCGTTGACCAGACATTGGTCTGTTGTCTTCAGTTTCAGACTTAACATGCCTCAATCCCTTGTAGCCTGAATGCTCTTGACTCGTGCGGTTTTCACTAAATTTTCTGTAAGGTTTCCCATGAAAACTTCTCTTTGTGAGACTCTCCTTCAAACTTTCAAATTCATCGAACATTTCAGCGAGATCGTCTGGCTTTTTCAGATTTAACCATTCTTTGAAAAAGTGTTCTTTTATGTCTTCTGGAGCTCTAAATTTCAACTGTTCAGTGATGAGCAAGTCCACTAAGTCTTCAAAAGAGTCGACTTTTAAATCAGCTATCCATTCTTTAAAATAGCAGCTCAGCTCATGTGCGTAGCTCCTCCATGTCTTATCTGGACCTTTGACATGTCGATAAAACAAGTTCTTCAATTTTTCAGAGGTTAATTTGTATTTCTTCAAAATTAACTCTTTGACATAATCAAAATTGTTTGCATTTTCAACCGACTCTCGAGCAAGCATGTTCGAGATATCTGATGGCATCACATGAAGTAGGTAGGCTACCCAATCTTCCTTAGGAACTCTAGCCATTTCTGCGCGTCTTTCAAAGTTGACAAGGAACAACCCCATTTCGTCTTTTTTCTCATCGAATTTAGGTGTTATCTGAGCAAGCGGGATCCTTTGTTGAGTTTCTTCACTTCGTCTTGGAACCACAGCAGCAGTCTGCAGTTGCATGCGCTGAACCTCCAAGCGTTGCATCTCAAGTCGAGTTTTCCTCTCTTCACGTTCTCGGGTTCGTACATCTTGCTCCGTCCTCTCTTCGATGATTCGATTCAAAATTATACGCGTCGTTTCTTCATCATAGCCATCACTTTCTAAAATCAGTTTTCTGATATCTGCTACCTTACTTCCATCAGCCGGAGTCAAACCCAACTCCTCAGCGACCTCAACTAAGTCAGTCTTACGACCCTTACTTAAATAGGACATGATAACTTTCGAACAAAAACAATGCGAAAATATTAACCTTTTAATAATTTTCAACTATATTTCACGTGGGTTTAAACTTTAAATAAGAATGAACCGTTACAAGGAACTTTCCTCAGCTTACTGACGGTTCCAGGGAATTTTAATTAGTATCCCTAACTGTATTCAATTGTTTCCCCAATCAAAACAGCAACCCACTAATTAATCTTTACCATTAAATTAGACCTTGTCAATAATACTGTCTAATAAAAATTAATATAGCAATTCTTATACAAATCATTACACACATAAATTATACTGCAAAATACAATTTATCAAACCACAATTGATTGCATAGCAACTTCAATTTTTAAAAAAATATATTTTAAACTAACACCCAATGGAGTAGCTAAATCAAATTCACAGAAATTCTAAAGTTTTCTTTTCTTAAAAAAAACTACACCCAATATTTCTTAAACAACCTTTTGGCTTATGCTTTAAAAATACCTTAACATTCAAGTTAATACTGCTCGACGACAGTAAAAAGCATACTAAAGAAATATTACCACCAGAATTTCACAAATTATTAATTCAATTATTTTTAAAATTGTCTATTTTACGACTGCAAATACAGATTTCTAGAAATTCTAAATAGTTTTCTTTTCTTAAAAAAAACTACACCCAATATTTCTTAAACAACCTTTTGGCTTATGCTTTAAAAATACCTTAACATTCAAGTTAATACTGCTCGACGACAGTAAAAAGCATACTAAAGAAATATTACCACCAGAATTTCACAAATCAATTAAACTCTATTTTACGACTGTAAATACAGATTTCTAGAAATTCTAAATGGTTTTCTTTTCTTAAGAAAAACAATGTCTAATATTTCCCAAACAGCCTTTTGGCTTATGCTTTTAAAAACACTTTAACTTTTCCGTTAACACTGCACGACGACAGTACAAAAGCACACCAAAGAAATATTAACACTAGAATTTCACAAATCAATCAAATTCTATTTTTTATAATGTGGCATAACAACAACTGCTATTATTTGATACCGGATACATGAAACAATCCTATCAAAATATAAACAATACCACAACGATTCCACCAATTTATCATTTACATGTAACATTAAAGAAAATATCTTTAAAAAAACTCTTTTCTGAAAAACATAATTCCAAACTAGTTCAACAAAAAATAAATAAAACTTCAGTTGCAGAGGCCATATGATTAGGGGAAAAAAAAAATAAGACAACACAATACTTTTTATTCAGCAACCCTAAAAAGAAAAGATAAAAAATCAAATGGCAAATGCAGCTGGTACTTCCTGTCTATTTTAAATACTCGAAACAGAATGATCAACTTTTTTTTTTTTTGCTTCCTCTATTTCCAAATCGTTAATACATAACGTATTTTAAAACGAAACAATTTTAAAGAACACCTTCTAAAAAATAATTACTTAGTGACAAAATAATATTAAAGTATTGTTCCAACTAAATATTAAAATTCTTAATTATCACTAAAATTAATATAAAATATTTTGAATAAAGTTGTAAATGGCTTATCTGGAACTCCGATTTTCGCTGCAATTCAAAACGTCTTCCAGCAGTCACTTTACGTCAGAACAAGAACTGGACAGGGGATTTCAAGTCCAAACAGGAACTGTTCACTTGAATTTAATGTCCAAACAGGAACTGGTCACTGAAACTTAAGTCCTTTCGGGAACTATAGGCTTGACTGGACAGTTCTGAACAAAAATTACGTCGTTGAAGCACTACTGGACGGTTTGGAAGAGGCACACTTCTGGTTGGGGCACCGTGAACAACATCGGACACTTCGGAATTAAAAAAAAACTTCAGGTGAAAGCAGGTTTTCAGTTTGATTCATATTTGTTGATCTGTTACATTCGAAAAGAAATCTCGAGAAAGAAATCAATCGCGGGAAAATAAATCAATCCCGGCCGAGCCCCCAATTTGTAGGGATGCTGAGTTTGAAATAAAATCTTCTTTTTAACATGAACATAGTTTATTTAACGGTGTCTAGAGGAATTTTAAAAAAAGCTATTGTTCAACATTTGGTACATCGCTCCGAAGAGCTCTTACAAATACGTCTTACAAATTTAGTTACATAGCGTGGAATGAAATTCAAATAAAACGGCTGACAGGAAGCAGCAACGTCACGCAGTGACGTAGTACTTCTCCTAACCAATACGATCCGAAGTGCTCGAGTCGGGGGGGGGGGGGGAAATCC
The DNA here is from genome assembly GCA_963978545.1 of Linyphia triangularis. Taxonomy (NCBI): domain Eukaryota; kingdom Metazoa; phylum Arthropoda; class Arachnida; order Araneae; family Linyphiidae; genus Linyphia; species Linyphia triangularis. The sequence goes on along the minus strand of OZ021723.1, from coordinate 31,670,146 downwards.
CACAAATATATATATTCAAAGAGAGTGAAAAAAATTAGCATTTCATTTTCTGACAAATTAAAAATTTGATTTATAAAGCAAATAACTAAAAACAAACTCCTAAAGTTACTTTGAAGGAAGTTTAATTTATCAATTTATAGTTTCGCTGTCTGAAATATGAAATATGTTGCTCCTATTAGTTTATTGACTTTAAAAAAAAAACACTTATTCAAAACCTTTTTATTATAAACAAAATGAATACAGTGCTTTATTATTTTAAGACTTAAAATCTAATGATTAAATCCTATGTAAGCACACAAATCTCAAAAATATCCAAGACAAATAAGACAAGTGTTTAAATTCCTTTCCTTTTAAAATGCGCTTTTAGTCATAAACATAAAAGCTACTCCGAAAACGGTATTCACCAAAGACCTAAATCTCAAAGAAAAACAATCCAAGTCCCAGTGAAAAGTATTTACAGCACAAAACTTACAAAAGCAAATCTCCAGTTCTCTCTATGTACATTTAAATCGACAAAATAATCGCTTCCTAGTCTCAACAAAATAAGTCCAGTTGTTGAATGGCTGTCATTCTAGACCCTGACAAGAAGATGTTTCCATCCACGTTTTAAGACCACATGGATGCGTCTTACTTTTCAGTAGCGCCTCAATATTATCTCATCACTATCCAAAGAGATCTTCATAAACATCTCCTAAGGGACACACGCTAAACATAAACAAAAGAAACCACCGGTCCCAACCGGAAAGGGACATTTATAAAGCACGGGACTTGGAAAGGGAGTGTGTCTTCCAAGCATTGATTTAAGCGGCATAAATTATCATATAAATGAATTTACCCGCCAAATTCTCAAGCGACGCCGTGGGATATAGAAATGAAGGGGGTCTTTCGAAATTTATTTACGGAACGGAGTTTTATTTACGGGCGTGTGCGTTTGAGGGTAGGATTCCCCTCTCCCCCGACAAAACCCTTCGAACACAATAGGAATAAACAGAAAAGAGAATTTCTCTATCTTGGATTTTTTTTTTTTGAAACTCAGAAGGACTGGTGGACGTTAAATCCCATGGCTTATTGATTTTGCCATTTGGGGACAATTCCTTTTGCTGTCACAGTAAGAAAGAAGGGACATAGACTTTGAGTCGGATTTTTTTATTCTTTTTATTTTTTTTCTTCTTTTTTTTCTCTTCTAGAGAAGGTCATGCATAAACAATCGGGAAGGGGAGGGGGGAGAAAGTTTTTTTTTTATCTGTTCCCGGTGTCTGCATAAATACGGGTACGCCCAATACTCCCCTTTCTTCCCCGCTGGACGAAGAAAAAAGAGCATCTCAAAACAGTTCGAAAGTTCGAATCGGAAGGAAAGTCTTTTCTTTGATGAATGTGTAAGTTTCAAATTATGGGCATGAGAAATAACTTTTAATTCTTCGCTGGTGGAATAATGTCGACATGGTATTTGGTTGAGTAATCGCATTATAGTTGGGATGCTAAAAATAAGAATGTAAGTTCTTAAAAAGATCTTGTGTTAAGTGAATGATTTTCAATAAGATTACGAATTCTTTGGAAAGTGTATTGTATGATACAATTGCTACTTTGCTTTCTTAAATTTTATGTACTTTGGTTAAGTCTGGAAGGATTTTCAAATAAGTGCTTTGAGTTCTTTAAAAGACGTCACAAAATTCCATTGTAGTGCAAGTATATGTAAAAAATCAAAATACATTGTTTTGCATGATAAAGTTCTAATACTCTTATTCCGAATGTTTCTTAAAAGAGCATTGGAGTGTGATCAAAGGAGAATGAATGATATTTTCACGAAATATATGGCTAGGCCAGTATTCAGTTTTAGTGTTAAACTGCCCACCTTCAATCCAATTCTTTTTATGGTAAGCCACGCCTTTAACAACTGAGTGATGAGGTCCAAGGTCAAGAACCTTATACGAATACGAGTATCCTAATGTGTGTGTATGTGTTTTATAATAAACTACAATTTTAATCGGATCTTCATGAAAACTTGCTCATGATTTTTGAAACTAGAGCTCAGTGGCGGTTCGTGGAGTACAGCAAGTACAGTCGGGCTGCATCTAAATTATTAGTTTAAAATTAAAATTTACTAATTGCTAATCAACTTTGTTTGCTTATTTTACTAATTTTCTTAAATGTAGATTAGAATCGCAAATGAAGATGGAATTTCTACAATAGGTAAAAATATATATATATAAATATCTGATAAATAGCAAAAATGTTGAGCAATGCATAATTGAGGAAAAATATCCCGCTCTAATCAACTAAATCTGAAGATCGTCAAGGGAAGTATAGCCACGTAAGTGAATTCCAAATAAGCTGCATCGTTGCCATGGTAATAGCTGCTTATATGAAATCTCCTTCCACGCTAAGCCGACCAAACGGTATAGTGGTTAGCGTGCTGGCTTCTAGACCGCGAGGTTGCGGGTTCGAGTCCCGTGTTGGCATGGGTGTTTGTAAATGTATGTTGGCTTGTCTAATGACGAAATGTTTCGGCGCATTATAGCCCTCGTGTTGCTGACGGCGCCAGATAATCTGAATACAACCAACCTTCCACGCTAAATGGATACAGAGTTGTGGCGCCATGCAGCCGTTACGAATTTTCCGACTTCTGTTGTACTTGTGAATTCGATGAACTGATTGGCTCGTGTGTGTGTGAATCGGGATCTGTGGGTGGGAGAGAAGCAGCCATTTCTTAGAATTTTCTCCATCAAACAAAATTAGTTCTTGTGATAAGTCTTCATATGTGTTTTCTTGTTATTTCTTAAGTCAATACTAAAACTTATAATTGAACACCTCCTTCTAGCCTTAAGGTCTACTAAGATCTACCGAACCTATTTGAAACATGTTTTTCTATAGGTTTCTGGACTAATCCAGATTAATTTTACACAGCTTTGTGGTTGCTAAGAAGGTGAAATCGAGTATTGGGAGTTAAAGGGGACAGGTTAAAACTTGCAATTTACTGAACCAGTTTGATCCGAATTGTATCGGGCAATGTCGGACCATAGCAAGCTAAGCCTGGGTTCCAGCTATTTCCTAGCGGTTAGTAGATATTTTATTTTTAAAGGTGATACTAATCCAAGATTGAGAAATTTTTTAAAAGTCTTTTAGCGAGCAACTTTCACTTTGTACCAAACACTACGTAATTAAAGAAAAACAATAAAAACATGCTAATCCCCAGTAGCATAAATACGCTGGCCAATATCTTTCTACACTGGTTAATCCCAATTAGGGCTGTTGTAGACTGGCCGTTGTTACGGATCTTGGCTGATCTCGCCCAGTGCTGGGTAAAATATACCGGAAGTTTGCAAATATTGATGCACAGTTTTAAAATTGAAATATATTTTTATAAGAAAGGATGGATAGGTAAGAAATATTTTTCGTTATGGTGTTGACATATTTATTTAAAAACAAAATCGTGTATTTTGGAACGATGCTCGAGATGCAATATGAACTGCGCAATCTTCCCAGAATCCTTCTTTCAGACATTGGCCAATACCACTATTCTACCTGGAAATTTAAAAATAAATTATCCAAATTTAGATTATAGGCATTAAAATGCATATTTTTCAGTCAACCATTTACTGTGTATTAAACTTTTATGTTTAAGCGTTTTTCCTTAAGGATATATAATATTAAAAATAAACTTCGTTGCTCTATTTTCATACGATTATTTTTCCTTAGCATTGTATTTAACACCTAAAACCAAATGGATGAGAACCTGCTAAGGCTTTGACTGAGTTTCATGGTATTTGACAGTAAGTCCAAAGTCCACCAGGACAATTATTTATGTACGGAATCAGTAGATATCATGAATTTAGTTGCAAATATTGAACTAAAGCAGCTACATGCGCCTCACTAATTAATCCTGGTTCGTATAGCAATTTCTACATTTATCAGAAACCTTAATCTGAAGTAGGGATTAGTTAATGGAATCTGAATAATTTTGCAAGGATTAAATTAGTTGAATTAAATCCATGCTAAACCATTACATTTCTAAATACAAAGCTGTTATCTCCATAGTTCTCCCTTTTTATTTAATACAATGTTTTAAAGCAACAGACAATGGTTTTCTATTGAAATTTCGTTTACATTTATGATTCTTGAGTGCTTTGATTAAATTCTTAAATGTTCTCTCTGTAGAGTTTTGGTAAACTTGTAAAGAATATTCTCTCGAATAGTAAATGATTTGTGTTCATCAGTGAATGCACACCATCAGTTAATACGCACTGTTTAACAGTGAGTATTCACTGATGTAGAATCCCAAGTAACTCAGAGATATTGGCCGAAGTCGAAAACAAGAGTTCTTGGTGGATTGGCCAGTCTATACTGATACTCGACCATCGCTCCAAAATAGACGATTTCTTTAAAAAAATAAACATGTCAAAAACCATTACCAAACATATTTTTACCCCTCCATCATTTCTTAAAAAATTATATTTCAATTTTGAAACCCTGCATCCACATTTAAAACTTCTAGTTTATTTTACCCTGCACTGGGCGATATTTAACAACATTCGTAACAAAGGTCCGTCTACAATGGTCCTTATTGGGAGTGGTTCATCTTGAGCTGATATTGGCCCGAGGATTTCTGCTATTGGAGATAATGTGGATTAGGTAAGGAAGTTATGGATGTCTTGATATGGATTCCAATTTCAAATTGAATCTGATAATGTCTATTATCTTGTCATTTTTTGACTTTTAACTAAATATCACAGCCTTAAAACTTACCACTGAAAATATACTATATTGAGTATATGATACTAAAATTAATTAATTATAATGAAAAAATATTTGTAATATAAAAATAAAACGTTCTAACACTTTAACAATATTTTTATTGTCAACATATAAAACTTAAAATGATTATTTTCAATGTTTTTAAAATACGCAGGAAAATAAAAAGAAAACCTCATATCTTTTAAAACCACGTTACTTCAGCCACCCAATGAATTCCCACAATCTTATTAGGTTCTTGAAGGATACTACAAATAAAATGATTTCTTAACAATCAATGAAGGAGCAAGAGAAAAACTCAGAAAAGTCTTCGTTCTCTTCTCATAGAATAAAATGCAGATATATCAAGTTTATTTTCTTGATGTGTCTTCATAATTCAATTTTCTCTATTCCATAACTTCTAGGGCTAAACAAATAAATAAATAATACGAAGTAAGGCGGAGAGAATGGAAAAAAATACATCCTCTCGGTTATCTGAAGACTCCCTAAATTGAATTATCGGTCGATTTCCTACAAGCTGAATAATAGCGAGCTTTTAATTTATTTAGGGGTATGTGGACCTCTGTATCGGCAATCCAGTTGAGCTGAAGAAATAATTGAGTTTATTGAAATGCCATTTGATTTAAAAGGATTCTGAATCGTCGTGCACTGAATATTGAGCGAGGCTGCGTAATTACTTGTTGATAAATTAATCCGTAACATTTATTCGCGTCTCATTTTTCTTTCTTCTGCAAACAGAGCCTATTCTGTAATTATCCGTATTAATTGGTTTTCAGTGGTCGGTGTATTGAATTAATGTGCCATAGATAGTGGAAAATATGTATTGGTTTTGTTTCTAGGGCTTTGATTCCGATTGGAAACAACAGCACATATTAGAGTTTAAAAATTAATATCTGCAGTGTTATTGGATGTGTGCTTCTGTTAAGCCTATTTTTACTTCCAATAACTCATATGTATCCATAAGGTAATGAAAGTATAGCATTCGGTAAAATAAATTATTTTTTTGCATTTTTTCACGTTTTGGAACATCCTGATTTCAAAAAAGTTGTCTAGAAAAAATGTCTGTCTGCGTGTCAATGGTCAGCATAACTCAAGAAAAAATTGACCTAGGATGTTCAAATTTGTGAGGGTTAGTGGTGGCAATCAGACCTACCATTAAGGTTTTCGTCAAATCGCGCAAGCGCATACGGTAACTGCAATTGAAAAAATCACGTTTTTCAATGATTGCTAAAAAACGACCCTAACGAATTTGATCAAAATCGCTGTGATAATGTCTTTTAAGGTGTTCTAAACATCCTCCCCTTTGCATCGAAATTCCTCTAGAAATGAGATAAAAGCGTAAAAAGTTGAAAAAAGAGTGCCTTTAACACAGAGCTCTCTGCCCTTGAGCACCGCCCATCAACGATTGATTTTTCTCTTTTACACGCGCAATAAAGAACAATGTTAAAGTCTATCGAAAAACATTTACCAATTTCGCCATTTTGGAGTATTTTTTTTTTTAATTATTTAATTTTTTTTTTATAAACTCATGTAAATATTATTGCCAAAAATATCACCAAACTGGCCATTTTTATTTAAATGATTGAAAATATGAAAATGGTATATAGCACCATAAATTTTAATGCAATGACAAATATTATAGTGTAATTCAAAGTTGTGCGATGTTTCACACCACTAGTTATTATAGTAATACAATAACAATAGGTTGGAGGATGGGTTTGGTAGTTTTCATACTTATGACTTTTAATTTGTTTAAATTTTTAATGTATACGATTTTAATATATACAGCTCATATATACGTTTCTATTTAGAAAATACTGCCATTTTTTCTATAAAAAAAAAGTATGTCGCAAGTTGACGTGTTCTAGGATTGCTAACAGATTCTCAGATAGAAAAAGTAAGGACATAGCCTTGATAAAAGTTTCTTTCTATGTTAGTGTACTGCAAAAGCTGAAATTAGTAAATTTTTTTTAAATGATTGAAATGATTAAAAAAATTCTTTTAATGATGATGCCCAATAATGAAGTGTTTGTGCTCATACACATTACATATAAAATCCATAAAGAATGCAAGTATGCCGAATGAAATGTAATAAAAAAAGCTCTTTATAATTGATAAATTTTATAGTTTTTATCATGCAAATCATTTTGTCATTTTACCATGTACAATACTTTAGCTAACTGCGTGTTCCTCCGTTGCGGAGATCTGTCATTGGTGATCCCAGCTTTTGGCGCTTCGTTCACAGGAAGGTTCATTGCTAAGCAAGATCAAGCTCGCTTCGCTAGCTGAAAAGTTCATAATAAGCACAGGCTTACGTCACTCGGTGAAAGGTACACTGCTATGCAAGCACAGGCTCGCTTAGGTCGATTAAGGCTTCACTCACTAACCCTTAATATTAAAAGCCCCTATTTGTTAAATAATAAAAAAAAAAAAAAAAATTAAAAAGGAACTAAATAAAAATTTAAAATTCTGTTTTCAAAAGTCCAATTAGAAGACCAAAACTACTTATGTTGAAAATTTCAGAGCAGGAGCACTATTAAAAATCGTTTTGTAAATTATTTGTTAATTAATTAAAACAAAATTAACTAAAAGAACAAATAAAAATTTTAAATTCTGTTTTTCAAAAGTCTAACTAGAAGGCTAAAACTACTTATGATGAAAATTTCAGAGCTGTATCTCTATTTGAAGTCACTTTGTAAAAGGAAATCAACTAAAAATATTATTAAATAATAAAAAAAAAACTAATTAAAATTTTAACATTCTGTTTATCATAGGTACAATTAGAAGACCAAAACTACTTAAGTTGAACATTTAAGAGGTCTACTCCAATTTTAAGTAGCTTTCTATAGACCCACAGACAGACTGATACACAGATGCTTTATTGTTATAGATGTTAGATATATTATTTTATGATTTATTTGTATAAAAATTGTTACTAATTAAAGTTTTTACGAATTCAATCATTAAGTTACAATGTTGCATTTGAAATAGATTTTTATAACTTAATTAAACGAAAAAGTTTAAGATGTAAAGGGGCGATTCTGAAATTAAGTGGAAATTTCAGTCCCTGTACTTTTACTGACTTAATATTTATTCCTTTAAATGGGGAAATTGGTATTAAGTAGAAAAAAGTTTATATTTAGTGTTTTCAGTCTTTATTTTACATATTTATTTATTTATTGTTATTATTATTTTTTTAAATCTAAAGTATGGGAAATGTAACCTCCATGGAATGTCCTCACCCCTGTTTTTTTAGTTTTAACTGAAGAAATAAACTTCATTAATAATATATTTGTGGAAAAATCTGAGTTAAACATTTATTTGTTATATAAATAGTTAAATAATCACAAAGAAATTTATATATTATGTTTCAATTTATTTTACCACTTTATTTTAAGCACAAAAGTTGTCACTGGAGTGCTGAGGTGACCTCATGGAATATTTTTAACTTGATTAAAATTCTGCTAGATAGTTGTTCAGTCTTCTTTACCAGAGAAAAAGTGAAGCTCAAGTCAACGATTTTGTCTAGTGATGTTGTTGGATGTGCACAGTTTTATATTGTTTGTGAAAAAGCAGTCCAATCCTCAAAAAATCTGGTGTGTTCTTTTTGTTTTTGTAACCTCCATGTTTAGTAATGTTATTCCTTATCGTGTTAAGCATACTTTTGCCATTAACTTTTATCAAATAGATAATTTTTTCTCTAAAATCATGCCAGTGTATCTTCAGTCTCTTAGATTAAGTTTTAAGCATGGAAATCAACTTGTTTCTACTTATTTACAACCTCCATGGGTTGTGTTAATCACTGAGGTTGCAAGCAAAATTAGAAAACTGTTGGTTTTTTTTTTCAGAAAATATATTTTACCGTGACCTTTTATTGAAGTGGTAAATGTATTAGTTTTGTTAATAACATTCCAAGAGTAAAATTTCAATTTTGTAATCTATTTTTATTTTTATGTTTTTTTACCTCCTCAAATTCCCTTTAACTTCAGAATCGCCCAAAGATATTCTTACCTAGTATCAAAGGTTTCACTATATAATATCAATGTAGCCCACGAAAGAGATCGCTTAAAAATATGTAATATCAAAATAAATTAGACTAATTTCCTCAATAATTTGATAATTTGATATAAATTTAATTTTATCTCATCAACTGTTGAAAGTGAAGTTTTAAATGTCAATGTCAAATCCGAAATGTTAAAACTGAAAGTTTGGTATCAGATGAAAATTTAGTTTTCATCAATAATTAAATTTTTTCAATTTAATTAAATTTAGTAGCACTGAATAACTTAACTAAATGAAGTTACAAAAATATGAGGTAGTTCAAAATTTCATATTGAAAATTTACATCAGTGCATAAACTCATTCTTCACATATTAATTTTTAATCAACATTTTATGCTTCGTTTCACTTTTATCTATTGATGCTAAAAATTGGAATACAATCATTTGAAAATAAAGAATTAAAATGAAACCTTTTTAATCAAATGATTCACAATTGCAATGATTAATTTTGTTTAAAATATTATGAATAGTTTATAAGCCAAGAAATATTATTTACTTTTTAAAACAATTCCAGTGACTCTGATATAAGAAAAGGGTGTGTATTTAAATTCGCATTTTCTCCAGACAATATTTTAATTAAAAAGTAGGGGAATTGGGAACTTCATAAAAGTAAATTAAGAAAATAAGTTTACCCATAAGCGAAATTCATATTCAAAACCGACCTTATATACGACTTATTTTTCATTATTTAATTTAACGTTAGAGACATTTTGTTATTAATATGTGTGGGTTTTATTCTTATAATAGTAAAGGCTTCCTAAAAATTCTCGTATGCTTTAAAAAGAGATTGGAAGAAGTTATTCCAGCATTAAATGTATGTTTTTCAAATGAAATAAATTATCACAAAGCGACAATACGCTATAAAAAAACTAAAAAAAAAAAAAAAAAAAACTGATAATTTGCTTGCTTCAGTTTTATAAAATGTAATTGGAATATAAACAAGTTTTTATATTTTAAACATATTTTTATTAAGACTAAGTAGATCTGCCTCCTGCTCTCTATCGTTTGCTAGCCACCGAGAATTGCTTCAAAATCAAGTCTCCTGCTCGACAACGCTAGTTAAACCAAGAGTTCGCTACGCTTGTGGTTTGCTACTAAAAATCTCTCTATATATAAGACAAAGCCCTCACTCGCTGACTCGCTCACTAACTCACTCACTCATCACTAATTCTCCCACTTACCACGTGTCCAAAACTCTGAAAATTGTTACAAATGTCAACAAAGACAAACATAGAAAAATTAAGTTATTCCAATCTCAATTAACCCACTTTAAGGGGTAGAAAAGGGGTTAAACGTTCCAAACGAAGGATATTCGAATGTCCCACTTCCCATATGGTCACAACTCTGAAAAATGGTACAAATGTCAGCATATACAAACACAGAAGAAGTAAGCTAGTCCGATCACGAATAATCAAATTTAAAGGATTTAAAAGGAGTTAAACATTCCAAATGAGGGATATCCGAATGACCTACTTCTAATGTTGTCACAATTCTGATATTTGGTGCAAATGTTAAGAAGGGCAATATAGAAAAAATAAGTTATTCCAATATCGATTAATGAATTTTTAAGATAAAAAAAGTCGACGAAACATTGAAACTATACGAGGAATATCTTAATGTCTCACTTCCAATACAGTTACAACTTTGATATTTAGAACTAAAAGCAAGCATAAACACAATAAACTATTGCAATCGCGATTAACTAATTAAAAAGCGTCCAAATGGGGTTAAACGTTCTAAATGAAGGATATTCAAATGTCTCCTTCCCAATATATTCACAATTATAAATTTGGAAAAAATTTAAACAAAGGAAAGTTCCTATTTTGATAAATCAGTTTGTTGGTATCGAAATGGAAGCAAACGTCTGATGTGTAGAATACATGTGTTTTGATTGCTAAAATGCACATGGTAAAATTTCGTAGCGCAGCACGGGTGTTCAGCTAGTATATAATAAAAAATAAAAAAAAAATCGTCCGTTAATGAAAACTTCGTGACATGATCCATGAAATCAATAAAGAATTATTATCTTTAAAATATAGAGCAAATATTATTTTCAAGTTTGAGTTAATTAAACTATATAAAGACAAGTATATAGTAAATATAATAAAAACAAAAAGAATACAATAGCTCGGACATCTGGAGCGAGTGAGTGATGAAAGAGCAATAAAGAAAATGTACAGGGGAAGACTAGAGGAAATGAGAAAGGTCGCACGCCCTAGAAAATAATGTCTAGATGAGGTGGAAGGAGATTAAAAAAAGATGAAAATCAAAAATTGGAAGATAAAGGCCAAGGATAGGAAAAAGTGGAGCTGTGGGATAAAGGAGGCCAAGGCCCTGGCATTGGCTGTAGAGCCGAGGAGTAAGTAAGTAAGGTATTTGCAAATAATAGCTTTCAAATTGATCGCGAATTTAATTGAAAAGAAATTTTCAAAAACAAGGTAGCCAGATTTCGAGCTGTGTTTTACTACAATCAAACAAAAATATGATATAAAATATCTTGTGAAATTTTTGAATAATAAAAAATACCATAAATACATTGTAGTTTTGAAAACTACCACTTTTAAAACAACACGTGCAAAAATGTATGTAAAAATGTAACCAATGAGAAATTGTGACCAATAAAAGAACATCTTGTTAGAACTTAGTGATTGATCACAGTTCCTTATGAGTTGTAGCAACCCTCATACTACTGTAATAATTATACTAGCGTCGAATTCAAAATACTACATTTGGCAATACTTCATTTTTTATTTTAACCTTTATAGGGCCATTTTTTTTCTAGCAATGTTATGTTAAAATATTGTTGGGATTAGGATTAATTTATAAAAATAAATTAATTCAGATTACTAACTAAAACAATTTGGATTTTTAAAGCCTTTTTTTGGTGTGAAGTATGTTTCCCACCGCTCACTGGGAGCTACTCAAAGGTAGGACATCTTATGTTTTGCATTTCTTTTTATATCGCATTACATGATATTTACGAAATATAATGAATACTTATGAAGTAAATACTAAAATCTACAAAAAGAATTCTAAATTAGATATATTTTGTATTAAAAAATTTAAGAATTTATACCTATCACTTTCCATGAAATTTCAGAAAACAGGGATCAAAACATAGTGGGACATTGCAATCTGTACGAACGTATCATGTTCTTTTCTCACGTGCATTAGTAGAGCACACACGGCAACGTCTATATGTTTTTTGTAAAGTTGGTATATAATCACCAACGTTAGTCAATCGTACAACATCTGGTACAGTTTTGTTGCTGGTAAGGTCACTTACAGGTCGTCCTTAGCTTTTATAACTAGAAAATCCAGAAATGAGTTGTCTTGCTAGTCGAAGTTACCGATGGTTATCAGCAGATGGCGGTACAAATTAAAGGTGAGAAAATAGCTTCTCATCGACATTTAAAAATTAATGAAGTTGGTGGCAAGTACACTTCCCACTGCCATATAAAGGATGGGAACATTAAAAGGTGAAATAAGAAAATACCTTTTATGTATAAGTAAATTAAAGTAGTAAGATTCTTGTCGCTATTTTAGCAATCCGAGTTATGATTTTTCTGATCGAGATTCTGATAATCTAATCTATATACATCTAAATATATATATATTTCTATATATATTTTCTGTGTTTTAAGTATTATTTACTCAAATGCCCACAGCAACACTGTGATGGGCAAGGGCTATCATTGTGATGTTGGTAAAACACAATGGTGAGATGGATCATGTTGGAATATTTAATTAAAAAATGTCACTTTACAATTTGTTGAGTTGGTGTCAGTAATGGTGGGTTTTAGTGTCTAGAAACTTTAATTTATTGAACTACGTAAAAAGCCGAGAACAGTTCAGTTTACAAGCAGTATCACCACTCATGTGGAACAATGATCCAACAGCAAAATTTGTGAAAATGGAGTTAAGGCTTCTATTGTGTCAAAGAATACTTAGCGTATAGAGGAGAATAAAAACGGAACTGTAACACTTATTGAGGCTCAAGTGGATCATCGGTTACAGGCATTGAGCTCATGAGTGCTAAATCGTTTCGATTCTGGCTTCCCTGAATGAAGGTTTGCACAATAATGGGGACTGGTCCACATTAAATAGGTCGTGTCTTCAATATCCTCGGGTTGGTGTCGCGGGGTTGGAGAGAGAGATTTGCGAGATCAATTTCGGACTCCATAATCTTATCGTAGTACAAAATTATGTGGCGTATTTGGCTATGATAAGCACTTCATAGTGGCAGAAAAAGACAGCCGGAATCATGAAAACTAAACTAAATACTAATCGTAACAACATTACGCCAGTTCCAAGTTGATAGGCGTCAAAAAAATTATAGTGAAATCAATTTGGCTTTCTGCATTTCCTATAAAATTCCTATTTACACAGTTGTGACACTCAGGGTGGCCACAAAATTCAGAAAAAAGTTCTCCGATAATTCCCTGAATTTCCTGACAGATTTATAAAATGTTTCCTGATTTTATGGAATTTTTTTTTTAGTTTTCCCTCTTTTCTACACCTGTAGATCAAAGAGAACATTTATGTCAAAGGAGAAAATATGCCAGTTTTTTAAAAAATAGTTTTGGCAGTAACGAAAAAATTAAATTATACAGTAACATGAAACTTTTAACGATTACCACAATTCTTCGGGAAAATGGCGCCAAAATACAGATGAAAGGGGAAAGGTACCTACATAACAATAGAAATATTCCCTGATTTTTGCAGAATTTTTAAAAAATTTCTGTCGTTTACCAGATTTTTTTCCAGAATCAGAAAGCTCCCTGACATTTTCCTAATTTCTAGGTTCTGAAGCCACAAAGCACTTGTTTCCCTAGAGCCTAGATATAATGAAGACAACCAAACAATATTTCTGTTGTTAATAATTGTTTACTTTATTAGTAAATATTGTTTTTAATTTGTTGTTAGGAAAGTAATGTTACCTCATGCATCGTAGGTAAATTGGGGATTACTTTGTACACTTGTTTCTAAACTATAAAATCCTAATATTCGATTCATCCAATAGAAATTAAACTTTACATAAGACATTGACAACTTAAAAAGTTGAAAAATAATAGAATAATGAAATGGAAGAAGATGCATAAAAATCTCAAAAAGTTTAAGCTGTAGAACTTGGTGATTCCAAAGTCACCAATGAAAAGGTTTTGTTACAAATATTGGTTACTTGTGATGTTAGTTGACCATAGAGGTTGACCATACATCTTAGAACGAATTAAAAGCCACTCACTTACTTTTCATGAAAATCTGGATGTTAATCAGACAAGCAATTCTCCATCTCTCATCAAATAAGAAATTCTCCGAAAAAATCCGATGTTTCGATTAGAAAGACAAGGACAATTATTTTTATAACAATATTTTTCTAAATTTTTCCAATTTTATCAGCATTTTATTCCAATATTTTATTATGTTAAATGAATGTTTAAATGTTTTATGACATTTTAAATGAATATTTCTTTATCGAAACATCTTGTTCTTGCGAATTGGCTATCATTTACTTTCTAAATTTTTTAGTAAAGGTTTTTATGACTATTTGTCCATCTAATTTCGGCTATCACATTTTCTTAAAATAATATAACCCTTAAAAACAAAGTTTTTAATATAAATCCCTTATGTGCATTGCCAATTTTTGTATTCATTTACACAGCACCTATTCTGTAAACAGCGTGTGCTTGGTATTTGCATAATTTTAAATATTAAAAAAATATCTAACTGCAAAATGTGCACAAACTGTGTTTCAAAATTTATTTATTAAAAATAAACTTGAATTTATGCAATCACATCCAAATATCTTTAATTTATTTTGATTAAAACAATGTTATTATTTATTTATAAAAAAAGATTTGGCAACAGGAAAGAGTTTCTTCAATGGTCGGTTAAATGCAATTTTAGCGTGATTGGATGACGGCAAAGAGGTTATTAGGCCTCCGCAGATTTTCCCACCATCGACAAACATATCCACAAACATACACACAAAATCAAAGTTAATATAAATGATTTAATAAAGACGAAAATATGATAAAATACAAATCAAATATCAGATCTACAATTTCAGCAAAAAAACTAACATTTCTCAGAAATTCATAAAACATCAATCTGTCTAGTGTAACTTGATATGAAAGATTCTGAAAAGTCCATTGCGAAAAGTGTGATATTAACGGTACTCACCTAAACATGAACAACTAAAGTATCAAATCATGCAATTATAAACGATACATTTAAGGAGCTCTCAGAAAGCAAAAAATAAAAAATGAACACAGCCCTTACAAAACCACCCACCTAAATAAATAACTTAAGCAAAAACGTGATCATACAGAGTAATCTTTTAGACAAGAGCCAATCTATTTGCAGGATGAGAAGACGCCAAAAGCAAATGCACCGATCAAATGAAATCAAAGTGCATGCTTTTTTTTTTTTTTTTTTTTTCGTGGTACAACTTGAGAAGAATGATCCAGGAAAGGAATTGATGATTAATGGGATAATTAATTGGAGTGCTATTTATCAGTAGATTTTTATTTTTCTATTATGGTTTTAGTTTATTTTTTATTTTGCAGTATTTGTAGTTTGAAAGTCCCAAATGTAGTTTGTTTTCGAATTCATTTCCATTTTACCCCCCTAAGGTAATTAAGTAAAGAATGGCTTAATGTAACTAAATTTAAAAAAAAAAGAAAGTGTCAGAACCGGATATTAATCCAGGCTATTTTGTCTTAATTTTATGCAAACTAATGAAATTAATTTGTATTTTTTTATTTGAAAAATGTACTCAGTTAAAATAACTTGTTATGCACAGAGGTGCTAATTGAATTTTGATATAACGTGCTGGTTTTTTTCCCCTCTGTGGATTTACTAGCTGATATTTCTTCTTCAAATTCGTATTTTTAAATTATATTTAAAAAACTGTGGGTACTTTGAGTTATTTCTGTACGCATTAATGTTAATCCAAAAACTATGAGAGCATTAATGTTATATGGACACAAATCAAGTTTTGTTTCGAAATAAAATAATATATTTTCGTACGATTTCATTTAGTATTCTTCATAATAACGATTCAATAAAAATTAAAATAGAATAACTTATTCATCCTTTTATATTTTAAACTGGCAATTACCCGCTCCAGAATATAAGAAGATTTTTAAAAATATAATCTGTAACTTAATTTAATTAAGTTTTATATATATATAATACCCACTTTTAGTGAAATTAATAATATTATGTTACTGGGGCCTTTTAGAATTAGATTCTTCGATATAGAATTTTAAATATTTAAAGCAGGTTTTGAATGAAATTTAAAAAACCTAAGAAATCTAATAATTTAGAAAAGGAGCCAAACATTCAAAGGTTTCCAAAAGGTATCTAGATGCACGACAGTGCACCCTTCCAAGTTCACTGCCAGCCATCTTTTACCGGAAGCCACTCAGCAGTATTTTGACCTCTCATATCTGCGTATTACAGAATGCCTGAGAGCTGATTTTTTTTTATGGGTAGCTGTTAGCCATTTTAGTAAGACCCTTAAGTTTTAAGTCTCCAATTATATTGGCTGTTGAGATAATCAAATTCAAAAACGGAAGAAAATTAATATTTTGAAATCCACCCAAAGCTCACTCATTGATTATTCAATTACTAAGGTACTTCTAACAAATCTAGAACTATGAAATTTGATATGCTTGTATGGTTTAATATGTGTACAAAGGAAAAAAAATCTAAAAATCGAGATTTTTACCTCTGAATCCCCTCAAGGGGGCAATGTTTGAAAAATGTGAATCTCCATTTTAATACGCTTCTATTGGGGCTAGAATTATAAAACTTAGAATACTAGTAGCTCTTAGCATATATAAATAGAAAAGACTCTCACCACACGCCGCAAAGCCTCTAAAATCAAGAAATAATAAAAAAAAAGTGTATTTGGCATTATAAAATTGACCATTGGCGATATTTTATCGCCTACGAAATGATCGCCAATTGTTAATTTATTCTCCTTTGCCAATTTTTTTTGCGTATCTGATTAAACTAGTCATTTAAAATAATTTTATATTATTGTAATTCATATTGAATGCACAAGTACGTCATGGATTGCGTCTCGGTAAATTGAACTTTCTTAGAAAAATCTCGTGTAATTCTCACTAATTAGATGTTGTTGAGAACGTTTTTTTAAAACTTCCTTTAAACCAATTACTAATTAAAAGAATAAAGATGTCGGATAATTATATAGATCTCGTAGTTCACCTCCAACAAAAAGTTTGCCAAATGTCGACTGTATAATAAGTCAGTTAAAAAAAAAACCAAAAAAAAAAAAACCATCATGTATGTTTAACCCTTTCAATCCTAGGAAGTTTTCTTGCAAGTTTAAAATTTATGAACTCTAAACATTTAAAACTAGTTATTGTTGTGCAAATAAATTCAAAATTCAAAAGTAGTTTATTAGTAAATTTTTTTTTCTCGAAGTCAAAATTCTCCTGCATAGGCCTAAATATCTAGCTTCAAAAATATTTGCGACATTTAGCCATTGCTTAATCTGGTTCAATGACGCGTAATTGCCAAGTCACTCAAGCATTTTTGTAGCTAGATATTTAGGCCTATGCAATGGAATTTTAACTTTGAGAAAAAAAATTACTAATTTTCATTGCGCGTAATTTATAAACTTTAAACTTGGCTCTACTTTCGATATCAATACTTTCACAGCCGTAATCATTAGATGAACAACTTGGCGCCTTTTTACAGAGATGTTTTTGTTTTGTTAATTTATTTTGAGATACTTATTAGAAAATACAAATGAAATGATTGCTAAAAAAGTAAATTAATTTAAATTTCTATGATTTTTTAACTGTAAAGTGGGACTTATTACTTGGTTGCACTATGTCTCAGAAGGCATTGTCTCCAAGTAATAATGTGAATAAGTATTCCCATATGTGTGAAACGACATTCATATCTAAATATCAATTTCAAAGTTCAAATTGAGGCTTTATTAATGTTACACTGTAGTAATAGCCAAGAAATAAGAAGTGTTCGCTCATGCCTGACAGAAATTTGTGGTTTTGGAAGTGTCCTCACATTACAAGTTTATCAATGAGTCAGACTGGAGGACGTTGGATAAAGCTGTAACATGTGTCACTTGGATATAGCAAAGCTTATTTCTACGAACTTTTTCACTGCTTGTATGGATTTTCCAAAAATTTAAAAAGACCTACACAACGAACGACATCATATCTACAGGTAAAAAAAAAGAAAATTCCCCAAAGCAATTGTAAGAGGAATTGTTTCATTTTTTAAAGTAGTCAAAATGCTGACCAGTATACGAAAACTTAAAAAATAAAAATGGTGTCTAAATGGAGCGATATTGAACACACGTCAAAATTAAGGTTGTTGTATGACTACCCGCTCCAGAATATAAGAACGATATCTAATCGATATGTTTGTATTAATTGTTCAAGTTTTTCTACGCATCTGAAATTTTTAAAAAGTTGAAATAACCTATGAAAGAAACTCATGAAAGAAAAGCGAAATTTATCAGAGCCTGAAGAGAAAGGTAGCGTTACTTTTGTTTTGTTACCCGACTGTTGATATTTTTTAACGCTCACACTTTTAGCTCTTATTTAAAACAAGTAATATACAATGAGAACACTTTTTAAAAACGCGAATTTAATTTATTCATCAAAGAGTAACAAATAATTTGGAATAAATAAACATAAAATACTTTATTTTTAGTCAGTTTTAGTCAGTATTTTTAAATCATGAAGTAAAAAAAGTAATCCAAAGTACGTTTATTAATATATATACATACTACTAGGCTCCGCCCCTGCTCGCTGAGGCTTGCCAACCCCCTGGATTGCTATGCAATCCCCTGTGCTCGCTTTGCTCGCCTCAAAGTGAAGCATTTAAAATATGCCCTAGCAAAAAGCTATTTCAGATGCATAATGCCATGAAACTGAAAATGTTTTGTTATTTATGAAGAACCAAAATACTTGCCAGGTCATTATCCTATTGCTATCGAGACGAGTTAAGCAGGGATAGTGTGGCAACGAAGTTGAAAGTTCTTGGAAAGCAACAAAAATAAACAGTATCGTGGGCTCCCGATAGCCTAGGCGGTAGAGTAACGAGCTCGTAACCGGAGGGTTGTGGGTTCGGGCCTCCGTCCGCCAAATATCGGTGTGTACCAAATGGGGGCTGGTGCACATTAAATCTGTCGTGGCCTCAATGTCCTCTCGTTGGTGTGGTGGTGTCGGAGAGAGGGGTTTACACTAGAAGATTTCGATTTCGTATTCTTCTAGATGCTCAAAATTACGAGACGTATTTGGCTGTTTTAAGCACTTTATAAGTGGCAGAAATAGACAGTCGGTGGTTGCAAAACAAAAGAAAACAGTATCATACATATATTTAAAAAAGATCGGTTATTTCATTGAACAAATAAAGTTTACGGTCTGGTTTCGTATGAAGCGCCAAAATAATTTAAGTTGCTTATCGAAATTTCTTATCGAAGCAATTATATGTTCACATTATCTTTTTTGCGATACTTAGAAAATAAAATAAAACAGTGAAAGGCAAATTATCCGGCATTCAATCAATCGGAATTTTTTGAAAATCAAATTAGGCGAGAAAATTAGCCCTATTGCTCCACAAGTTTTTTTTTTTTTTTTTTTCAATTTCATATGAGATTTTGAAGTTAAGTGGTTAGTTTTATTCTTTATTATGATAGTTTTCAATTCGTAATAGCTGAATTTGCACTGATTAGAAATGATCAGATTTCACATTTACTGCATAATGCCTCTTAGCGACTTTTTGGAAATTGGCGATTTAGCGCTGAATGCAACCCAGAGACCTCCGGAACATGTTCCAGCAGTTAACTTTTCCGAAAAGTCTGGTTTATCCGAAATTCTAATTCAAAAGAAATGTGCACATCTTGGATCTATTTATTCTTGCATCATCGTAACTATTAAATCAATACGTTTTAAATAGTCAATAATTTCTATCTGTAGACTGTAATAAGAAAAACAAAATATAGAGAATCCAAGTTGTTGCTACTGCCAGATGTATTAGTCAAATTTCAAAAGATATATTGTGATTGGCTGGATTGTTGAATTTGGAAATTCGTGCATAAAGTACATTTAGAAGATTTGTGATTGGATGTTTGAAGTCGTTGCCATTCTGCTCACAGAAATGCAGCCGAATACTTGCTCACACTGAAAAAAATATTCGAAATTTTTTAATGGCAACGCTCATTTTTTTTCCCTGCACAAATTAATCAGCGCAATGAAAAACCATATATGGCGTCGAAACGATACACGTATAACAAAATTTGGAGGAGTAAAACATTTCAAAAGAAGAGCCTTATAAAGGACTAATGACAACACGGAGAAGAGGTGCATTGATATAGTCTGTTTAATTTACTGATCTCATCTGTATAATTCATCGTCTACGAAGGTAGGCATGATAAATACCTTTAAATCCAATAAAAAAAATTCCTTCTCCTCTCTTGTGATATCATTGGTTCTTTGCAAATGCTCTTCCTTGCAAAAGTTTTAAGCCGACAATTTTCATCACACATATATAGTTGCAACGCCATTTATGGTTTTTCAATACACTGATCAATTTACTCAGAAAAAAGGTTTGTATTTCCTTTCGAAAATTTCGAAACTGTTTCACCGTAATCATAACTGTGAGAGCTCTATTGTTTTAAATCCTCATAATCTCGAGTGTACACTTTCAAATAACAATATCTAAAATTTCCTTTCGACTCGTTAAGCGGATAAGCAACTAAAGGTTCATATATAAGAGCATTTTTTTTATGACCACACGGTATATATTTATCAAATAACCAATTAGTATGCAATATTACTTACAAATTTATAAAATCAATCTTTTAATTGGCGTATTTGTACCAATTCTTCTTATATCAATTTTAAAAAAGACTAGTTACATTTTCTCCAGATAGAGTATTTTTCTTCCTTCTTCATCATCTTCTCATAATATAACTGAATAAAAAAAAAATCCACTTATTTTAGATGGGAAAACTGTGTTGTTGTTTTCGGCAATAACGGCGATGTTTTTTGTGTAAAGATACTGACGTCTCTTTAAATTCCCATCAAGTTTTTTTTTTTTTTTTTTTTTTTTTAATTTGAAGCCTTCGTAAAAAATATATAAATATTGCACTTTCTTGAAAAAAAAAATAATCTGTTCTTCGAAAGCACTTGGGAACTCGAACAACAACTGAGTCGATGTAAGTTAGGAGGGAGAGCAATATTATGGGAAGGAAAGCTTAAAAAATAAAAAGTGCAATAAAAAGTGATAAAAAAAAAAAAAAAAGGAAAAGTGGTGACGGGAAATTAAGTAGAAAGCTCTTGCAAAGTGCTCTGGGTGAACATCCATAGGTTAGCCAAGTATCGAATTAGTGTTACTTTTTTAGAAAGTCATGCATAAAAAAATTGTTCTCTTAGGGTTTTTTTTTTTTTTTTTGGATAAAAAAGTTGTTGCGTTAAAAGTCAGAAGGTTAAATCAATTTCAATCGTGTATGCAAGTATAGTAGAGACTTTTTTAGGGAGTGGAGGAGATATATTTTGTTCAGTTTCCATTTCTTAGGTGACATATTTAGCAAAAGGAAATAATACACTTAAAGATTGCTCTCTAAATGTTGCTAGTAAAAGTATAAAACATTGCATGAAATTCTCGATGGTATATAGTGGAATGTCATAAATAACGCTATTGTAAGATCTTCCGGCATTATTTGCTAGTGATCATAATCTCCAAAAATGGTTTCACATAAATGGAATATTGAATAACTACAAGTTTGGAAGCGCATATTTGGAATTAATCTATTTTTTTAAATAAATTTAACTGCAAATTTGGGGTAAATCTTCCTTTAAATGCGTGTGTGTGTCGCATTGAAATATATTTTTTAATTTTGGACTTATTGCTGAAAAAATCCAAAGCTAATCAACATTATATGACTAAAACTTTACATTATTTTACTAGAAATTAATTTTTAAAATGGATAACGCTGATGATAATGCTAATGAGGTTTACGTTTAACTTGCATAATTTAAATTTCACACTCATTGCATCTTTTACATTATTTCTGAGAATTTCATTTATTTTTCACGTGTACAACTGTAAAAAAGTAGAAATCGTACCGACTAGTAAAATAATAGCACTAAGCACAGGATGTTCAAAATAAACAGGGCTTTTAAAAATTCTAGAATTCCCGAACGTTTGGTAGTAAGTATAGAAGCGGTTCTCATAGAAATGCTTAAAATTGTTTTTCTAACCTTTCTCACTGGAATCTACGGTGCCATCCATTGATGTAAGATATAACTATTTTTTTTTTTTTTTCCAGAAAGAAATCTAAAAACTTGAAAGTATTTTTTTTTTTTTTAAATTTTGTTTAAAAACCTCATTGTTCCATTCCCACACTGCAAATTGAACTGTCTAAAAATAAGAAGAAAAAAAAGTTGCACTGGATTCATATGCAAAACGGAGTCTTAACGGAGTCTTGATTTTTAAGGCATTAGTGATGTTTAATATTGGGGGCATTTTAAGATAGCTCAAACATCTTAATGGATTAGGTATCTTTATTCAAAGTTGTCAAAAAATGACTGAATGGGAGCCTAAAAACATTCTTTATGAATTGAAATGCAATTAAATGATGCTTGTTTTCATTAATTAAATAATCCTTAAAAATGTCAAAATAAGTCATGGAAATCTTTTCCAGTGACATATATACACTATGATGATACTACTCTTCGTTGATCATGTTTCACCTCTCTTGGGAATTCATTTTGAATTCCTGAGGGAGGAAGAAACTGAAAATAATTATGTCTTAAATTTAGATTCCATTTAGTGTATGAATCCAGCGCCAATTTTGCATTTTAAGACATTTAAATTTGCTGTGTAAATGCTCGGGAAGTATCGATTTTTCAATTTTCTTGTTGCTTTCCAATAATCCTGTATTTAAAAAATATATTAAAATCAATTCTGATTGTGTTTTTAGTTTGGATCTTATTCAAACACATAAGGTTGAGAGAGGAAATGAACTATGGAAAAAGTATTATCCACTAAATTATGATGTATCTAGAGCAGCGTTCGCCACTAACTTTTAGAGACGGGCCGCGTGACTTATATTGGAACTTTCCCCGGGCCGTAGATTTATACCGAATACGCCAATAAATATATTGCTTTACTACCTATTTTTAATGTAAGAAATGTGATAATTACTGAAGATTCAACAATATAAAAAAAAATTGAAAACTGAAACAATAATTTAACTTTTTTTATATTAATAAAATAACAATTGATATTATTCTTGTTTCAAATAATTAAAAAATAAAATTTCTTTACATCGTAAATCAAAGTCATAAAAGAAGTTAATCTATTGTGACTTGGCATAAACTCATAATCAATAAAGATATTTAAACCATACCTCCTAAATCTTCCATTTTAGTCCATGTCGATTGCGAGACGATGACGGCTGGTCCGCTTTTCACTATCTACTTTGCGTTTAAAACTAGTCTTCGACGCCATTATTGCACTGGAGTGAGAGATCACGATGTTCTTTTCACGTCAAAACAAATGCATTAAAACACCCAACTCCTGCCCATCACATTCAGAAAAGCAGAAATCGAATTGTGCCATTCACGAATCGTGGGGGTAGGATATCATAAGTACAAAACTAAGCAATGCCAAGAAATGCGTCATTGGTAATAATTCAAACTATTGCTTTTTTTTCTTTCTCATTGGCAGTCTCAGAATTAAAAAAAAAAAGGGGGGGGGGGATTTTTCAGACTTACTGACGCGGGCCACTTAATGGAAAATGCGGTTTTTGGTAATAAACACATACTATTGTAGACAAATTAAAATTATTGCTCTTCTGTACTGCCGGCGGGCCGGAGAAAAAGCTGTCGCGGGCCGGATCTGGCCCGCGGGCCGCCTAGTGGCTGACGCTGATCTAGAGGATAGATAAAATTTCCGATATAATCGCCTCAATAACTAATAAAGCAACATGATCATTTCGGGAACTTTATTTAGACACTAGACACTCTTCAGTAAATCCCGATATCATTGAATGTGTTCTTTAATTTACATGAAAACTAATTAGAAATTATTTAGTTAAACAACTTATACTTCTTTTTTACTATATAAATACATCTCCTTGACTTATTTTACAGTGATGTGAAGATGTACTACTATTGTTCATATTGTTCATCAAGAAATTTAAGGCAACACTATTTTTACCAGACGCAATTCCAATTTTGTAATATGAATTTTTTTTTTGTTTATGATTATACTAAAAAGACAATTATGGCACTTTAATTTCAAAATATAATGAATTTGTTACCGCTAAACTGTCTGTTATTTATTTATTAGGTTATATACACTCAATATATCAATAAGTTATAAGCATTTTTTTTAGCCATGAATACATTTTAAACAAACCTTCGCACTTCGTTATTAGTCAAAATTGGTACGTCAGTAATCACTATACATATTTGGCATTCAGATGATTCTCGAAAATTATGTATCGTCGTAGCATTAATGGATAAATGTTTGAGTTTGAATTGCATACTTTAATGAATTTGTATCTGTTGCGTAATAAATGAATTACTAATTAAATGTTTTACATGCTTGCTTATTAATTAGTAAAAAAAAAATATCAAAACTAAAGTTTAGAGCAAAAGTAATTTAATAACTGTTAAATGTATGAATAAGAGGAAATAAGTGTGTTATTTAAAGCAATCCGAGTTTTCTAAAACTACTTTTATTATATCTCGGTTAAAATATGTTATTAAATTACTCAATTAACTAATTATAAATTGATTAACATTAATTAAATAACCAACTATTCATTATAAGAACTTAGCATTTAAATAAGTGAGATTTTTTATTTTTATTTGAAAGGACTCTTAAAGGCCTTTAAGGTTTAAATTAAAATTTTTATTTAAAACTTAAGAATAGCATGAAAACTTAAAATAGCATTATGAAAAACGAGAGGATGAAAAAATAAAACGTTTCAATAAATTATACCTTGTATCAAAATTTTAGTTCAGAAAAATGAACCCGGCTAATACAAAGCTGCATTTATGATCTTTTTCTTTCTTCATTTCCATATTATACTATTCAGAACTCAAATCTGAAAACAATGAATCATTCATGATTAAAGGGATATATACACCAAATATAATTCGCATATTGAGTAAATAATTAATACATTTCAAAGATATGAAACGAATTTATTTCAAATGCAATGATATTCTCTATTGGAAAATGTACAATTTTGAAGCAATTTAAATGTATGTAAATCTAAAATAAATAGAATTCAGACTAAAATGGAAATATACTAGCTTTAGAAGGAAAGGTTCGATTGCATATTAGAGTTTAGCTGTTTAGTTTGCTATGTACTCTAAAATTTAATTTTGTAAGTTTTATTTATTCAAACGGATTTGATACGATGAATTTTTTTCCCATAATATTTTTTTATTTATATACAAATTTAAAAAAAAATCAATTTTTGTAAATATTTGTACAGTTACATTTTATTTCATATTCTCCATACACTTTTATCTTCTTAAATTTATGACACTTATTAAAAATGTTCTATTCAAAGTAAAAAAGTATTTGTAAAACATTTTTTACTCATAATATCCAGAAAAATATTTAACCCTTTGCACTCCAGTGGCGCCTCTCAGGCGCCACACTATTGGATGCCAAACCACTAGAGGACCATTAGGTGTGATGCAGAAATTCGATGCTAGGCCAATGACTGTGTTTAGTTTCTATGAAGCAAATCCATAAACACAAGCCGAACCTAAAATGTCTCGAGTTGCTGATTCCTCCGCGCGAAAAAGGCCTGGAGTGCTAAGGGTTAAACGTAATGCATGCTCACTACTTTTGCTTAAAAAATCTAAATCTTCTTTCTACTTAAATTTTGAACTATTTCTATTCAAGATATCAAACATTGCCGAACTATCTGTTTTCCACTGTACATTATGATACAAACTCTGATACCTACTTTATTATTTTTTTCGTAGCTCAAATTTATAAGGTTCTTATGTACTCTAAAAAAATCACATATTTTATATACAGTAGAAAAAATAGAAAAAATAAAGAAAATTAAAATTTCAATAAATTATACCTTATATCAAAAGTTTAGTTCAGAAAAATGTTGATGAACTGCTTTTTAAATAAACGTGTTACAGCAAAGTCTACATTGGGACCAATTGGGTAATGTTTGAATAATACTTTGAGCTCTCTTAAGCTAAAATCAGAATACATGGTATCCAATTAATAAATATTTACAATTAAAAAAACTCTCGTATCATTTTTCCGCAATAGGATGTAGTATACTCAAATTCTTCTTTTGAAATCATTTCAGTAATTTGGGAAGGATAATGTTTGTAGAGGAGAAATATTTGTAAGTGCATCTTTGAATCAGTATAGTGACAGCAATTTTAAAGCTACTTTATCTAATATTCCATTTGAAGGAGCAAATACTAATTTTTTAAAGACAAACATCTGAGTTCACCACACTGTAAAAGGAAATGTCTTAAAATAAGACATAAAAGGGGCACTGGATTCAGACGTCAAAAGGAGTCTTAATTTTTAAGACGATTGTGATGTATTAATTTTGGGGGAATTTTCAAACAATTTATGTTTGTATGGGTTGGGTATCTTATTTACTACCTTATGTAATGTACCTTATGATGATACTACTTTTTGTTAAACATGTTTCATCTCCTTCGGGAATTTAATAATGCACTTCAAATACTCGCGTTTTATTTTAAGACTCCATTTGACGTATAAATTTAGCGCCGCTTCTATGTACTAATTTAAGACATTTCAATTTACCATGTATATAAACAAAAACGGAAGTAGCAAAGATTATAGAGTTTTACGCCTGATTTCTATTTGCATGTGTTGACGTATACCAGAACATTCTTCGAGTTCAGTGTCGCACACGGGTTCAGTCTAAAATGGCCTTAAATCTCCTTAATACAGAAACAAGTTATTAAGTTATTTAAACCAGAGGTAGGTAAAAAGAGTTTGATAACACAAACAAACCGAATATTATTGGTGAGTATTTTCACATTCAGTATTGATATTTATGCGCCCGAAAATCCTGTAGTATTTAAAAAAATATTTTTTAAATTTAACCAAGTTGATAAGTTTTGAATTTTATTGATGAATAAACTCTTTTGTGTAAAACGTTGTTTCATTTGTCTCAATAGATTAGTATATTATCAGTCATTAATTTATCTCAACCATTAATTTTTCTTTCTACTGAAAACTTAGGTAAGTCCATCACCTTTGCTTTAGAGTTTCAGGCAACAAAAATGACTATTTAGGACTCAATTTTGGACGGTTGAGGTCCTTTTGTTTCATGGAAACAATGGATAGTACTTTTTATTATTATTATTATTCCAATTATTATTATTAAAAAGGGTCAAGAGAAAAATTTCCTGGAGAAATCACTACAAGAGCTCTTTATCTAAAAAAAAATTAATTTGTAATGCATAAAAACATTGTTCCATCTTAACATCAACGTTTGTCCGCACTCAAAAAATTCCATCCAGCTAAAATAAAACAGTCACCGAGTTGAGATGTAGGCTAAACCGATCGATTTTGTAGAGCGAGCACCTCTTGTAAAAACGATTTCTGTACGACTCATCGAACCTTTATTTCTTTGTTCTTTCTTCCTGGGAAGGGGGGGGGGGGGCTTGCTGTACCCCGTCATTAAGAATCCGACCGACATCGACAACGGGATGCAAGGCTTTGACTTCTCTAAGGCTTGTATGACTCGTAACTCAGCTTCAGAAATTTGAAAGAAATAATTCCCGATATGTCATGGTTAATATTTGATGCCAATTTTTTTCCTATACATGTCACTATTTGAAAAACAATGTTTCTAAAAATTTAACAATACTGCAATTTTATAAAACAATTTAACTAATATTTGATACAAGTGTTAGGATACATAAAGTACAAATTTGCAAGCAAAAATTTGTATTTTATAAATCAAAATATTCTAAAAAGCTCCCAAACACTAAAAACTTAAAAAGTCTCGTGCAACCTAACTCTAAAAATCTGAAGTGAGCCTCAGAGATTCTAACTCTAAAAATCAAAAATGGGAATCATAGACCCTAAAATTAAAAATCTAAGAGTTGTACCATAGACCCTAACACTAAACATATAAAAGGGGATCAGAAACCCTAACATTAAAAATCTATAAGGGGCATCATGGACCCTAACCTTAAACATTTAAAAAAGTATCATAAACCTTAAAATTAAAAATCTAAAAGGGACAGAAGGTTCCTTAAATCTAAAAATCTAAATTGGGCATGATGGAATCTAACACTAAACATCTAAAAGGAACTGCACTAACCCTAACACTAAAAACCAAAGTGAGGCTTTTGAGCGATGAAATTGTGATATGCAAAAAATCATACACTATAATATAAATATAAAAAAAGATAAATTTACAAACATAATATGTTACATGCAAAATATGTGCACATAAGTCTATTATAATAAAACAAAGAGTCTGTGGATCTATAAAAATCTACTTAAAATAGGCGTAGTGCACTGAAATTTTCAAGGTAAGTATTTTTGGCCTTCTAATTGTACTTTGACAAACAGAATGTCAGCATCTTAATGAGTTCTTTTTTAATTAATTTTAATTTTTTTTTTCACAAGGATACTTCAAATAGAGGTACAGCTCTGAAAATTTTAAAATAAGTAGTTTCAGCCTTCTAATTGAACTTTTGAAAAAACAAAATGTTAAAATTTTAATTAGTTCTTTTTTAAAAAATTAAAAAAAAATTACAAAAGGATTTATAATATGGCTACAGCTCTGAGATTTTCAACGTAAGTAGTTTTGACCTCCTAATTTTCTTTTCACAAACACGTGTTAAAATATTCTCAAATGGGTTTTGTATCGTTGAATTTTTTGTCTTTCTTCTAACTGGCCTCTAATATTAAGGGTTTAAGAAAAGAAATTCATTCTTAGTGAGTAAAGCGAACTTATTCTTACTCGGCAGTTAACCTTTCAGCTAGCGAAGCGAGCCCATGCTTGCATAGTAATGAAACTCGACAAGTGAAGAAAACTTGTGTTATGTTCAATGAACTTTTAAGCTAGCGAAGCGAGCTGTGTTTGTTACAATGAAACTTTTAGCGAGCAAAGCGAACTTGGTTTTGCGTAGCAAATTTTCTTGCGAGCGAAGCGCTAAAAGCTGGGACCTATACACCAATGACAGGTCTCCCCAACGCTGGGCCACGCACCTAGTAATTGTATATTTACAAGTCGTGAATATAATATAGGGATGTTTAAACGTAAAGATGGAGTGTAATTTATAAAAAAAATAAGCTGCGCCAATAGATTTTTATTTCGCTTATGTTACTTTAAATTTATTTATATACTTTTATAAGCTTTATTCCAAATATTTTTTTCTGATTATATTAAGAATAAAATTTTCAGCTTTGAAATTAAAGGACCCTTTTGGTCATTGATTGTATACGATTTTCTCGAAACTAATATACCACCAAATAAACAATGCAATAGCATTATATGAATCCTGGGGCACCAAATTTCAGGCACAGGACTTAATGGTAGAATATGATCTCTTAGAGATTTAATTATCAGGCCGGAAATAAGTTTCTAAAATAAGCTAGTCTTTCAAGCTTAAATATATTTTATTTTGATTAAAAAGAGAGTAAGAGTCACATTCGAATATTGAAACTTAAGTTGTCATTACAGTGTAATATGCACCGAACATAGTTGTGCTTTGCGAATATCCAAGTACTATGCATGTATCATATTGCTTTTTGCATGTTTTGCAGACTTTTATGAGAATCTTACTATTGGTTTCTTATTTTGCAATTTTACTACACATTTTGGGTTTTCATTAAACCATTCTATTTCAGTGATGCCACGTTCTTTGGGAAAAACTTTCTGTCATTACTCACTGTGGCAAACGATAGCAGTCTTTAATAACGGAAGTCAGGGTCAGTGCAAGAAAATACGAGAATACCTTTTTTATCTTTCAAGCCTTGGTTCGAAAGAAGAAAAAAAGAAAGAAAAAAAATAGAACACAAAAAGAAAAACTAAGAAAGAAAGGTGATTGATGAATTGTCCACTTGAAGAGTCTCTTTTTCAGGGGAAGGAGGTGGACCGAAGAAAAATGGCATCGAAAATAAGTGAAAGTTTTCTCCCAAATCTTGCTCCATTACAAGTGATAAGAGGGTGGCCGATACGAGGCGAGTTGAGGTGTGAACGGCTCATCGGATACGCGCAAACGATCTTTTCTTCTTCTCATTCTTCGCGGTATATTATTCCAGAAAAATCGAGAAACGCTGTAAAAAAATGAGGTATTGTGAGGTAGAAAGAGAAAGATTCCCTGGATAATAGTGTGTGCTATTTGTTAAATGTTACAGGGAGTTATGGGAATAAGGTGGCGGTGTTTTTGTAGAACGATATCAAATGGTTCGGTTCATTAGGTCTGTGTGGATAGGATGGAAGTTATAAGTTGTTGCTAGGATAGAAAAAGATGGGTGTGTTATGAATAGGAAGATAGGAAGTTGTTTTTTTAAGTACAAGAATGATTTGAAGTGGTAATAAGTATTCTCATGTTCTCATTCAAGTTCTCATTCAATTTTCTTAAAATGTGATCAGCAAGGAATTTTGTTAGGAGTCATTTCAGAATGACATACCGTAAAATGTTCATTGGTTAGAGTAATTATTCTGTAACTTTAGTTAAACTTTCAATTACCAATACATTCACATAAGATAACGAAAATATTGTTTTTACTTTGCAGTTCAATTTTTATTTCAATATCTTCACGTTTTGGAACATCCTAAATCTAAAAATGTGGTAAAAAAGTGTATATGTGTTTAACTGATTGACCTATGATGTTTAACTTTTATATACTGGTCTCTGGTAACTATTGAACCTCTCTTTAAGATTTGCTACAAAATAACACGTGCGCATCAGATAATAGCCATCGGAAAATTTATGTTTTTAGCAAGAGCCAAAAAACGGCACAAACGATCTTTTTTCAAAATCACTTTACTAATGTCTTTTATGGTGTCCTGAACGTCCCCAATTCAAAAATTCTCATATTAATTCAATTAAGTAATTAGGAGAAAAAAAAAGGGGAAAAAAATGGTTTTTAAAATAGAGATCTCTTCCTTCGACAATTTCTCATCAGTTACTGTTCCCCCTTCTTTCCACTTACCCAAAAGGAAAGATAGAGTTAATTATAACCAACAATATCGTCAAATTCACCAAATTGGCGTTCGTTTTAAATTTATAAATCGTACTAAAAAATTGTACGATGTTTGCAACCTCTCCTTCCCCAAGATTTAGTTTTGCGATGAGATAGGTCACCATGAGTTGCCTCTTATAAGGCCTCTTCACATTTTTCTTTAAATTCTCTATGTATCGATGCCGATATCGTGTCTCGGAAGCACAATGATCACATAGCATGCGAAAAAACTCTGTTTCGATTCCCCGTATGGACGGTGTGAAATTTCTGACTTTAGAAATGATCAGATCCCATGGTTACTTAAAAGAATGATTTAGCATTGAAACTCGGAGAATGTGGTGAAAGTTTTCTTGGTGTTCTCTTCAAAATTTAAATGTACGGCAGTTAGGTTTTTAATAAAAATCCTGCCACAAGACATTCTTTTCTTGAAATCTAGACTAAGTTTCAGCAGTTATACATTGTTACGTTGTTACGATATTTACGTGTACCTTTTGCTCATGATAAATTAAGTAAAATCAGACATCTATCAAAAGTGCTTTGGAAATTACAATAATTAATTATGTCAATGGTACTTATTTGCAACTTTGACAATAGAATATTTCATTGATTTTAGTCTATAAAACCTTTTTAACTTATTTAAGGCCATAGAATTAAAAATACTTTTTTCTTAACACATTCTTTTGAAATAATTAATTAAAATATTTAATGGTGTTTAACTTTTTACAGTGATGCGTAAAGCGCAAAAACTAACACTCATGATTAAAATATTTTTTTCTTGGTGATTAAAACTTATCCTACAAAGACTATAACTCATTAGTACATTACATTTTAAAAGCAAAAAGGATACGAAGAAACTTTAATCGTAATATACAAAGAAAATTAAAAGTTAAATAATTTCATATCTATAAAATCAGTAAATATCACATAAATATATATATTTTTTTAAATATTAAACTAAAAGCAATTAAAAAACAATTGTTAACAAATTTTACTGAATAAAAATTTATGCCATTTTAGTGGATTCTTGTACTGCACTAATCAACAAAATAATAAATTAAAATAATATTTTCTAACAAACCTTCAATTATACATTCTCATTTAAAAGGTGATCAATAACAAAACAAATTTACTTTAACTACAATTTAAAAATAAGAAATAGTTGAACCCCGTTAAAGCGAAATCACTTAACATGAAATCCCGTTTAACGCGAAGTAAAAGCAGTTCTCCATGAAATTCATGAAGCAGTTCTTTTCATGAAATTCAGTTAACGCGAACAATTTCGGCGGCCCCATCAACTTCGCGTTAACGGGGTTTGACAGTAAATCAATTAAAATTTGTTTTTACTCAAAGCATTTAGAGAATTCAGTCAACGGTTTATCCTCTTTCTTTACATAAATATATCATAATATCGTTATTTAAAATAGATTGAGATCTGAAAATTTTATTTTATACCCTATCAATTAACGTAAAGTGAAGTTACATCAATTGCAAATGATGTTAAGTATGGTAATGATGTAGTTTCGTTGAACGATGAATAATGGATTAAAAAAGAAGTTGGCATCAAGTTCTCTTATAGGTTTCCTATTAATCATTTGGTTTTCAGTTACGGTCTCAGTGTCAGACTAGTTTTCAGAAAAATACTAAGAAGAACGAAATTTCTATCAGAACCATCTGTCTGTGCTGTTTCTGTTCTTGTATGGATCTAGAATAATTGAGCTTAAAGCGCAATAATTAATCAATCACAGAAATGAGTTTTTTGGAATGATTTATAAGTGTTCGGTAATATATCTGGTAATACTTCAAGAATATAAAAACACTCAGATTGTGGTATGTAATCAAACTATATGAAAATGCATTGGTCTTATTGGATAGAGGAATTATTTAAAGATTATTGTAAATCAATTTAGTTGTTTAATAATTATTTGAGGATTATTTAATGATGCTTAATTCTTAAATCAATTGATTTTAATTAAAAAATTTCGTTTCAAAGGACTAAAAATAATTATTAGAAGTAGCTATAATATAATTTCTTGTATTGGTCGTTAAATTAAAAATATTATTGATTCAAACTTAATTTAATGTAAAATGACACTAACGAACAATAAAATTCACATTGAGTAGCATGATTTTCAATCAGGAAAGGTCATTTCATTACAATTAAATTGATTGATGGAAAATTCATTTTGTAATTGAATTTTGAGTAGGACCTTTGTTTCTTTCTATTATATTAGTACATTTAAGAAGAATAGTTGAAACGTGAAATAATAGTTGAATCCAAAAAGTGTAATTAATTTTAAACAAATGAAATTTTTTGAAAAAATTCTAAAGTTATTTAATTCTGAAATTTTGCAGTGTTAAAAATAACAAGCAATTTATTATCAGATGTCAAATTTACTATGAAAAATTAGGTATAAAATTTTTAAATATTATGTCCTGAATTGCTTTAATGGATTAATAAAAAACGCTAAAAAGCTATTCTCTTAAGTAATAAATCTAAAAACAAATGGTAACAAAATAAGTGATTCCAATCGATTTGACAAGATTTAAAAATGAATTAAATAAAGAAGATGTACCGAATTAATTAGTTTTTTGATATTTTTCGCAGATCCTCAAATATTATATCAATTAGAAAATCACCATGTATTGTAATCCCAAATGTATTCTATAGTAATTAATAATTAAAAGTGCAAATGTAAATTCATTGATTGAGGCAAAGACCGTTCTACCATAGAAATAAAACTCATAAATCTATATGCTACTTTTAAAGTAAAATATTTATAACAAAGCAAAGATATTTGTTTTTCACAAGTTTTTTGGACCTTCAGTATTTAAAATACCTTAACCCGAAATAATTCCAAAGAATTTTCTTTTACATATTATAAATCGATTCAAGTATTTCAGTTTACTTGGGAGTTAGAAAAACACAATATTAACAAAAAGTAAATATTGTGTTTTTCTAATCTTGTAGACAATGATAAAATATTTATAAGTACCGTGAATGCGGGCTCTTTTGACCTTGGAGTCCTTCTTTGGCCCAAACTGAGAAAAAAATACAACATTATCTGCTAACCTTTAGGAGGCAGTTTTTAAATTAATTTCGACAGTTTCCGCTAGGGAGTAACACCAAGCACGCAGTGATGTATAACCAAGCAGTTCGATAGGTCTCAACATGGAGCAGCACGAGTGGTTTTGTTTATTTTGTGCTAACACGTGTCTTTATAATTTCTTAAACTGCTACATTTGGAAACAGTTCTATATCTGCTAAGAGTTTGATAAGTACCTATTTATAAACACTATTTAATACTTTATGCAATAGTATAGTTGTACTACTTATATCTGCTAATGTTTTTGTATAAAAATTTCACAACTGCAACAGCTCTCCTAACCTCAAAATTACGACCTACTTTGGCCTAGCTTTTTTTATTTGGGGCGTTCCAGCAGGTAAAAGTATTACAACTAATGATATTATGCAGTATGTAGAAAAGAAGAAAAAAACAGAAAGACTAAAAGAAAATAGAAACAAAAAAGGAGAAAGAGAAGAAAAAACAAGAAAAAGAAATGATAAAAACTTGAAAAAATCCGTCAGAGTGATTTGGAAAAGAAAAGTTAAAGGTAAAACTTTAAAGAGGAAAACACAGGAAGCTGTTATTGGTCCCGAAGAAGTCGACACAGTTATATTCTCTTCTTACAGTGTCAATAATTCCCTAGAAGTGAACCTCAAAACCAGCCTCCAAGTAGGGAATTTTGTTGTTGTAGAATGGAATGGGCTCAGGTTTCCAGGGATAGCTGTTGATGTGAGACAAGAAGGAGCTGTTGTTGGGTGCATGGACATTCCCAGCAAGTTTTGGAATTGGTCGACAATAAAGGACTCTTTGTTCTACAAATGGTGTTCAATTAATAAAATTATTCAACCTCTAAAACTAATAAAAAGAGGAGTGTTCTCCGTCAGCAATTCAAACTTCATATAAAATGTGTTTTTCTTTCAAATAAATAGATTTTCTTATGAGTAGCTGTCTTTCTTTGGCCCTAGTTAGTTATACAATGATTTTAAGTAGGTAAAACCACCTTGGGCCAAAGTAACCCAAACGTAACATTGGCCCAAATAAAAAAAAATTAAAAAGGGTAATACCACTATGAAAAAAAAATTAAAATTATGACTATTCAAAAATTAAATTAAGAGTAGTCTAGATGTGTAAAAAGGTAACCACATCTTAGAAATAGGAAAAGTAACAAAATTATTGGGAAAAGATTAAAGAAGTTCCAAAATATGGGCCAAAGTAGCCCGCATTTACGGTACTGATTGAAAATGAATACAAAATTGCAACATACTCAAGTAAAATACTACACTGCAAGAATTTAAAATGTACATAAAATTTACTTTTAATATGCTTTTGCACATTTAAAATTTAAATGTCCTAAAATAACCCACAAAAGTTGCATTGGATTCAGACGACAAATAGAGCTTTAACTTTTAAAGCATTTCTGATGTTTGATATTGAAAGAATTTTCAGACAGTTGAAATGTCTGAATGGTTTGGATATGCTTATCCACACCGGTATATATTTCAAACAGTTAGGTTTAAAATATTTACCAAAGGAATGTACACTATGATGATAATACTATTTGTTGGTCGTGTTTCACCTCCCTCGAAAATTTAAACATGCGATATAAATGCTCATGTCTTAAGATAAGACTCGATTTAGCGAGTGCAATTTTTAAATCCTTTACATTAACTTCGATTCTGTGGGTTTGTCGATGGCGGCAGAATTTGGGGAGGCCTAATTAACCCCCTTTCCGTCATCTTATCGGTCTGAAACTTGGCAGATAGGTTCGATGTCGATGACAATGAATTCTATCAAATTTTAGGGCTGTAATTGTCACTAGAAGGTTTTTTTTATGGAATACAAATAAACCAACTTGCCGTCATCCAATCGCGTTAAAATAGCATAACCTATTGAACCGACCATTGAAGAAACTCTTTCCTGTTGTTAATTTTTTTTTAATAAATAAATAAATAAATTAATTAATTAATAATTAAATTATTTTAGTCAGAATAAATTAAAGATATTTTAATATGGATGTGAGTGTGACGTTCATTTTTGATAAATAAATTTTGAAACGTAGTATGCCGCACATTTTGCTGATAGAAATGTTTTTGATATTTAAAATTAGATGCAAACACTCCAAGCCCACGCTGTTTACAGAATCTGCGCTGTGTTAATAAATATAAAAATTGGAAATGGATATAAAGGATTTATATTAAAAGCTTTGTTTTTATGGATTATATTTTTGTGTACTATTTTGACAATTCAATTTTCAGTGCAAATGCTATTTCCAGAAAGGCAAGTTTGCAGTTTACTTTCCTAAGCAGAACTTGAAAGTATTAAATAATCACCTGGATGTGTAGAGCTGCATGGAACGTATACTCATCTAGAAGACTTACACACTTCTATGAGGATAACAACTCACAAAATAAGCGAAAACAACAATTCACACAAAACATTCACCTTCGCAATCCTTCAGAAAATTCAAAACTACGAAACAAACTCTAATATTATTGATTCTAAAAATATAAATATACAATAAATACGAGATAAAAGGAAACCATAACACGAAATTCATATCCGAAACACACACACACACAAAAAGGAAAGAGCAAGATTCCTTTCCACCCAAAACTCCTTTGAAAATACTTTCCGCTTCCACTTCATCGCTATTTTCGAATAGAGAGATTACGAATTTAGGCAATGTAAAGAACCCGTTTTGATCCGGATTCGTAGAAACATCCAGTGGGGGGAAAATATGAAAAGAAAATATGGGACTTTCCGAGAATAGTATGCGGGGGTGAGGTTACTACATAGAACGATATTAATAAAAGAGAAATTTAAGACGCTGCTTTATTGTTTGGGAACTTTTTTGGGTAATTTTCGAAAAACCCTATTTGTAATATAAGTAGGTTTTTCAGCCTAAACCATCAAAACGAAATTTCATGTGAGATTGATTGGATGGAAAAAAATTTATACAAGAGACTTTTTTTTTATACAAGGTCTATTTCATGTAAAGATTCTTACATGTGTGTGCCTAACTTTAAAAATATATTTTAGGTTTTAAACACAGAACTTTTAGACAAATTCATTCACAATAAGAATGTGGAGGAATTTTTAATAATTATCTTATCGTGGGATAATAACCAATTGTGAAGAAGACTGGTATAGGCTGGACCAGTATTGGCTTTAAAGGGAGAATTGTATAGGCAATTAGTTGACTGCAATTAGGAACAAGATTTTAAGAGATTCGGTGGTTCTATCAGGTTGGTTGATGCGCTCAACTACCTATACTTGTGCACAATAACGGCTAATCAGGCCAGGACCGACAGCTTAAAGTGGGTACCGAACCACAACGAACGTCCCTGCCTAACCCGGGGTTCTATCAGTGAAGAAGTGCTGCTTTTGGGTCAATGGCGTAACTTATGGGCTCTAAGAGACCCCAATGGGAGAGGAGGTGTGTCTACAAGAGTCAATGATGCTAAAGATAAAATGAAACTACTATAAGAAAAAAGAAAGAAAAAAAATTACAATAACTACAGGGCATAAACAACAACAGTGAAAATATGTTTCAAAATTTATTTTTCAAATAGAAGCTGTAAAAAATATTTTTAAGTATGATAAACAAAAAAAAATATTGATTTCTCAGCTATTTCTTTTATAAACAGATTTAGCCAATGAAACATACCATAAATTGTAATTCCTTCAATCCACATCTGACATCGAATAAAAATAAAACTATTTTTAGCAATATTTGTTTTATTGAATGAAAGCAATGTGTAACATATTTCGTCGCAATGAAGAGTTCTTGATTTCCTCTATCTTTACTAAAATAGTGCATAAATTCCGTTAAGATTATATTACTTTTAACCCAAAGATAAAGTGATAAGAATTTTTTTTCTTCTATAAATCTTTGATGGGTTAATTAGTTATTTATATTAAAGTTTTGTTTTCTTCATTCGCACTTCACAGCCAAGAATATTGGAGATAATTGAAATTTTTCCAAAAAGATTCAGAATGGGACCATGCGTTTCAAAGTTTCCTAATAATTTAACAATAAGATGTTTTGTTTGTGCTCATAGTGAACCTTGCAAACTGGAAAGGAACTATTGCTAAAAATCAAAAACGGTCATAATTCGGCACATCTTCCCCACATTATTAAATAACAATTCTCAATTTTGAAACAGAAAATTAGGGGTACAGGGAAAAAAAAAATTCGGTGGGGTCCCAACCAACATCATTATGGCTCTGGTTTTGTTAAAACCTTTTATTAGGTAATAATTATTTCCTCTTGAAATTTCAATTAGAAATTAATAAAAGTGCTTATAGAGATGAGAAAAAAAATAATAAAACAGCTAATTGAGACTAGAAAAGAAAAAAGAAAGAAAAAAAAAATTAAACGTCTACTGTTGGCGCGTTTCAATTTGTGTTCTTAATTCCACATCTTGTACGATCTCTCACCAATGTGGATTAGGGTGGGCAGAAAAACACTTTTTTTTTTCGAAATCGCTATTCTAATAGTGCTGAAAGGGTTCTCTTTGTGTTCAATAAACAATGTGTAAAATATTTTTTTGATTGAATAATATCTTCTGCCCCCGCATCGCACTTGAATTTTGGAAATTTGATTAAAATTGGCAATATTTACTCGGCATAGGAAATATAATTATTTGTCTGTATTACTTTTCTAATAGTACGGAAGCTGTGTCTACTGGGTTCAATAAAAAAGGTGTAAAATTTTTTCGATCGAATTGTATCTTCTGTTCCCACATCGCAATTAAAATATTGCCATTTTTGAAGAAAAGTGCACTTTTTTTTATGTTATGAAAATAAATCAAACATGAAAAATAAATGGATGCAAACACTGTTTATTTCTGTATAATATTTTACAAATTTATTATAATGTCTGAAATTATTAAATAATTGCTAAGTCACAATATAATAAAATACTATTTGTTTAAGAATATTGTATCCATAGAATTTATTTATTATATTTTATTTATTTTATTATATTGTGACTCAGCAATTATTTAATAATTTCAGACATTATAATAAATTTGTAAAATATTATACAGAAATAAACAGTGTTTGCATCCATTTATTTTTCATGTTTGATTTATTTTCATAACATAAAAAAAGTGCACTTTTCTTCAAAAATTTCAAAATTTCAATTGCGATGTAAAAATAGAAGATATTATTCGATTGAAAAAATATTTAACACTCTTCTCATTGATTCTATTAGATACCTCTACCATATTTTTAGAATAGAAATATTGAAAAATAATTGTATTCCCTACGCCAAGTAAAAATTGCCAATTTGTACGCAAATTTCCAAAATTCATGTGCGATGCGGGGGCAGAAAATATTATCCTATAAAAATAAAAAAAAATTTACACCGTGTTTATTGAACCCAAAGAGAACAATTTTCGCATTTAAAAAAGAAAATCATTCAAATCGAAACAAGATACAGTCTAAAACAATTGTAATTGCGCTATGGTAGTGATCTGATGTTGGTTTTTCTGATTGTCTCTCTACAATTCTACGTTATAATTTCTATCTGTCTAATTTTTTATGCTAAAACTAGAAAATTACTTTTTTCTTCCACAACTTACAATTCGCGTCATTAAGTAAATTCTGAAACTTTAAAGACATATTTTCACACGTTTACTAAATACCACCTCAACACTAAAACATCCATGCATTAAAACAAATAATTCCTCTCAGGTTCTCTAAATAAAACTAAAACCACATCCCCACATTTCTATAATACATTTTGGGCAAACCCAATCAGCTTTCAAAGAGCACCTCAACCCCAGTTTGACATTCAATCATAAATACAACTTCTTTTAGTTAGAAGAAAGTTCACTTGAGGCAACAGAAGGAAAAGAACAACAAAAATAAAAAACCTGGAATCGGGAAATGTCCTAATTAGATTTTTCCATAGGGAGAGACTCAGTGAAATGAGAAGTGTTTATTAGGAACAGAG
The DNA here is from genome assembly GCA_963978545.1 of Linyphia triangularis. NCBI lineage: Eukaryota > Metazoa > Arthropoda > Arachnida > Araneae > Linyphiidae > Linyphia > Linyphia triangularis. Next base: position 31,630,052 of record OZ021723.1, on the reverse strand, counting down.
AATCCCAAAAGTGAAGGGGCGTAGAGTGGTTTGTTTGCGAGCCTCGATTCCAGTGGCGTTGATGGGTGACCGTCGAGTGGAAAATAGAATTACGCATCAATGGACGCCACTATCTTAGATCAGCCACTGGCGCCACTGCTTTTGGGGGATGGAGGGGGAGATAAGATTTCTTTCTTTTATTAGTCGATTTGGAAATTTTGCGTTGGTAAACTACTTAATTCCACTTTGAGGAATCTTATGAAAATTAATGCACTACATATTTCATAAATTAATTTTTTCTTCTATACTTCGATCATTTTTTGTTTCTAAAGTGTACCAAATTGTGCAGAAGTAACAAAAAAATTTCTGTTCATCTGTTTGTCAGAAATTCACAGAACTTAAATAAAATTAGGAGTAAATATAATTGTAGGTGTAGATGAGATTAATTAGTATACTTAAAAATCAATTAAGGAAGTCCAATCCCATGAGAAGTATGTATATCTGAACCTTACCAGGTCATCAAAATGTAGATACTTGAAAAGTTAGTATACGCTTCTTGCATCCACAGTTTTCTAGAAAGAATTAGTTATTTTATCAAAGTCATAAAAGCCGATTAACTCATAAAAAGATACTTTTTCAATGTTAATAATCTTTCATTTGACTGCACAGCATTTTATTATTTTATAATTGGGGTAGTTAATTCTTTCATAAGCTTTTTATTTGAAAAATACATTATTTTATCTTCGAGTTAATTGATACTACGAGAGTAAATTGATAATAACTGTGGTTCAAATTTCTTAATTATTTGTAACAAATTATTTCTTATTTATATTAAGTTTGATTGCTAATTTCGAATTAAAAAAATAACAATGGGAAGTGAAATAACAAATTTTCAATAAATCACACATCCAAATTACAATTATTCATAAAAGTAAACAAGATGTAATAGAGACTATTTTTCTTTTATTTGTTCAATACTAATTGTTCGAACGTAATTATCTATAGATTTAATTGAGACTTTAGATTTAAACTAAGGATATAATAAATAACTGAGACGAGTAAAATTGTTTGATTTTTGCAAGAAAATCAATTCGAAATTAGTACTTTAACTTAATATAAGTAATAAATAATTTGATAGGCTAGTAAAGAAATTTAGACTCCAGTTATTATTACGTTATAAGTAGAGATCACTAAGTTAGTTCATTAGATGTTTATGTTCAAACAATTATTATTGAATCAGTAAAAGAAAAATAGTCTTGGTTAAGTCTTATTTACCTTTATGAATAACTGCAACTTGGATGGGCAATGTATTGAATATTTTGCATTTCACTTCCCATTTTTTTTTTTTTTACATGTATTTAACACTTTGCATTAATTTCTTGATTTAATATTGAAAGCACCTTGTACGCTTACTGAAACGATAATTTATTTACAAGTTGCTGTCCCCCGTCATATTGTAAATACGTTGCAAGATATAGGGATCAAACATGAGATTTTCAACCATATTTTATTTTTTATCTAAATGCATAGTTTATGTAGCACACAAAAAGAAGTAGCTCAATAGCTTATATATCAAGTAATGATGGGGATTTTTTCAAATAAAGGATATTACATGATTTAATTATAAAGTACTAGCTGAATATATTATTATAAAGTAATAATTATAAAGTACTACCAGTGCTTCGTCACGAAATTTTACCATATGAAATATTTCAGCCACCTATGAGCCACCAACGTTGCGGAAATCCGTCATAGGAAATCCGTCAATAGGATCATAGGCCCCAATTTTTGGCGCTTCGCTCGCAGGAATGTTCATCGAGCTCGCTTCGCTCGCTGAAAAAGTCACTGACACCTTAAGCACAGGCTTATTTAACTCGTTGAAAGGTTCATTTCTATGCAAACATGAGCCCGCTTCGCTCGATGAAAGGTTCATTGCTATGTAAGTATAAGGTCGCTTCACACACTAAAAAATAATTGCTACGTAAAGCCTTAATATTAGAAACCCCTCCCTTGTCGAGAAACAATAAAAAAAATTCTCCGTTAATAACTCTAATACAACACCCCTTTAAGAATATTTTAACACGTGATGTTTGTAAAAAGCAAAATTAGAAGGTTAAAACTACTTACGTTGAAACTTTCAGAGCTCTAGGCCTACTAGAAGTCACTTTTTGTGAAAATATTAATTAAAAATTCATTAACAAATTAAATTTGTAACGTTATTTTTGTCAAAAGTCCAATTAGGAGGCCAAAACTATTTGTGTTGAAAATTTCAGAAATGTAGCCCAGTTAGAAATCGTTTTGTAAAATATTTGTTCATTAAATAATTAAAAAACAAATAAAATTTCAAAATTCTGTTTTTCAAAAGTCCAATTTGAAGGCCAAAACTACTTATGTTGAAAATTTAAGAGTTGTAGCCATATTAGAAATCATTTTGCAAAATGCTTATTAATTAATTAAAAAAATTAATTAAAAATGAACTAAATAAAAATGTAATATTCTGTTTTCAAAAGTCCAATTAAAAAGCTAAAACTACTTTTGTTGAAATTTTCAGAGCTGTAGTCCTATTAGAAATTGTTTTGTAAAATATTTACTTATTAATTAAAAAAAAATTAATTAAAAAAGAACTAAATAAAAATTTAATGTTCTGTTTTTCAAAAGACCAGTTAGAAGGCTAAAACTACTTATGTTGAACATTTTAGAGCTGTAGCCTTATGAGAAATCGTTTTGTAAAATATTTATTAATTAATTAAAAAATAACTAATTAAAATTTTAACATTCTCTTTTTCAAAGTCCAATTAGAAGGCCAAATTACTTATGTTGAAAATTTCAGAGCTATATCTCTATTTGAAGTCACTTTGTGAAAAATAAATTAATTAAAAAAATAATTAAAAAAGTTAATTAAAAAAGTAATTCAAAAAATTAGTTAAAAAATTAATTAAAAAATAACTAATTAAAATTTTGACATTCTGTTTGATATACATAAAATTAGAAAGCCAAAACTTCTTATGTTGAAAATTTCAGAGCTCTACTCCAATTTTAAGTAGGTTTCTATAGTTCCACAGAGCCACAGACAGACACACAGCTTGTTTTATTATTATAGATAAATCTCTCTTTTATATGATTATACGTCTCGTTCTCTTGTAATGTGTATAAACTTGTAACGTTTCTTTGTTAAATGCTTTTAATTATTTCTTATTAAAAGGAAGTCCTAGTAAAGATCATTACCTATAATTGCTATGTTACAATCTTCTAGCCCAGTGCATTTAGAAACAGCTAAATTACTACACAATTAAAGCTACTATTACTAAACAATTATAGCTTGTTCTTCACTTTTTTCTCCCAAGAAATTGCCTTTAAAATAAAACAAACTGTATATTAAATGTTACTAACACATTCACATGCTATGTTGCTTCCATTAGCATTTTAGAAACTCTAGTCTTTTAGGTTATTCTCATATTCAAGTATACAATACACATGAAAGGTATGATTTCATCGATACACTGCAAACTGTCGTATTGAATAAATTCAGAATTCATAATAACTTTTTCATTAAAAATCTAATTAATTCTATTCACAGAGTCATTAAAATTATACTTATTTTAAAAGTAAATTTTCACTCTCCTTTAGTATTCCAGCAGAATTCTATTAACTTAATATCTAGTAATTGAATGCATGCTATTTTGTTTTTCTATAAAAAATAAAAAAAAGACAAAAATAAAGGAATACTCAAACGAGATTTTTAATGTTGGCCTCAAAAGAGCAACAGAGTTATGCGTAAAATATTTACCAAAGAAATTTTCTATAGAAAAATATATTCCTTCATTTATTCTACAGGGAGAAATGTTAATTATCGTAAACAAAAACTGAAGAGCGTTGCTTGACGAAATATGAAAGTAATTCACTCACTTTTTTTTATTATTTGTTCGCCTCTCTTGTCAACAGATTTACCATTCAAGGCATTTTCTTGGTGTTTGTTAGGTTTGTTTTTAATGCGCTCGTTTTCTCTTTTACATTACATACACGCTTATTTATTATTCCATTTGAACCGCTTCGGAGAAGCGAGATTCTCGTTTGCTTGTTTGGTTTTGCTTTAATTTGCAACTGTCGAGTGGCAATGTATATGACTAAGAATTCCCTCAACTAATTATAACGGAATCAGTAGCATCACTTTTTTTTTTTTTTTTTTTTTTTTTTTAATATTTAATTTTCTAAGAATCTTCTTAAAAGAAAATAGGTTTGATATTGTCATTTCTCCTCTACTTTGCTTCTTCAAATTATTGTTTTTGATTAACATTTTCAACATCTCGATTAAAAATTCCGATATTCAACTGTCGCTAAATTAGTTTTGAAGCATCTGTTTTGCGTATTTAGGTATTCCAATCATCAATAATTCTGAAAGAAATTCTCTGATATTAAATATTTTACATAAATGAAAAGAAAAATTCTTTCTGATAATTAAAGTTGTAACATGAGTTCGGTCACCGCAAATTAGCCTAGGAATGTAATTAATTTTTCGTCAAAATGTAAGACTCAAAATAAATTTTAATATTGATCGATGGAAAATGTATGAGAAAAATTGGTTAATGAAAAATGTAATAACTGACTTTCTGTATTTGACGGAATGATTAACAGATTGAAAAAAGTATTTGATTTCTAAATAAGTAGTGCTTAGCCTTTGAATTTAAGCCTCTTAATGTAAATAATTAATCTCTAATTATAATTATTAAATAGCTTAAGTAGCTTAAGAAAATGTATATCTAATGCCTTTATTAACAACATTTGAGATTTTTAATTTTTATAGTTTGTATTTAAGGGATTAAGGAGCCACAAGATGTATTTGACATATAATATCCCGGTAATTGACATTGAAATAATTTATTAAACCTTTTGACGGAAAATTGACAAACTAAATATTTTATACAGATAATGTTAAAAGTTTGTTATATGTTAAAAAATTTCAAGTTTAAAAAAAAATGGTAATAATAAACAAGTTGGATTATGACATTAACTGTAACTCTATTGCAAAGCTTCTATAAAAAATACAGCTTATGCACTAGATTATTCTATTCAACACATCAGGTATATAGCGTAAACAATTTGGGGGCTGAAACTCCTTCAATTAAGATTAACTTTGATGACATATTGAAACAAAAATACTGTTAAATTAGATATTCTTTTAAAAGAATTCATCATCAAGTTAGTGAGTTTGGCGACAAATTTAGAGAGAAAACTTGATATCGAAAATTTGAATTCTAATCCTTTAATTCTATTTGTGAAAAAAATATGGTATGGTATGGAAAAAAAAATATGGTAATAAACAAGTTGGATTGTGACATTAACTGTAACTCTATTACAAAGCTTCTTTAAATAAAAATATATATGTAACTTATACACAATATTATTCTATTTAACATATCAGGTACCTTGCATGAACGATTTGGTGGCATTTGATGAACTGAAACTCATTCAGTTTAGATTAACATTGACGACATATTGTAGCAAAAATACTGTTAAGTAAGAGATTATTTTGAAAGAACGCATCACCAAAACTTATAATCGAACATTCAAATTCTAACCCTATATTTATATTTGTAATCGAGATATGAACTTTGCTTAGAGTTTAGATCACCATTTTCAATACTTAAAATAGTAACTTTCATTTAAAGTTAAATAAGAGATTTTTTCTGGATGAGACCTTTCCTTTGGCATTTCATTCATATCTGTAGCAGTAGACTGATAAACGTGTAGAGATTTTGTGAAAACGTTCCGCTGCATTAGTGGTCCCGTGCGCATTCTGTTTACTTTAAAGATTGCTTAGAACAAGTACGTTTTTATTTTCAATTACCCATTTGTAATACATAGGGTGATAAAAGTATAGTAATCGGTCAATAAAAACTTAATTTTTTTTTTTTGCATTTCTCCACGTTTTGGAACATCCTGATCTCAAAAAAGTTATCTAGAAAAAATGTATGTCTGTGTGTGTACATGGTCAGCATAACTCCCGAACAAATTGACCTACGATGTTCAAATTTGGTGCGCAGGTTGGTAATGGCCCCAGGACCTACCATTAAGGTTTTCGTCAAAATCGCGCATACGCATAAGGTAGCTGCCATTGAAAAAATCATGTTTTTCTCCCTATTACACTTAATGACTGCAATATACTATTATTATTAATATTCAAAATCTAGTAAAAGTACCATGCCTCCTATTGTTGAATGCTGATTCATATAAAATTTCTGTTTCTGGCTATTTTCAATGACATTTGTGAGCTGCACATCAGGGAATTCAATTCAGGCAATTTGTTTGCTACTGAATTAATTTAGAATGAAAATAATTTGCATCGCATTTAAAAAGAATTCTGTACTTCATTTTAACTGACGCATGTTTATAAATTGAGTATACTCCTAAAAATTATATATATATATATATATATATATATATATATATATTGTAATATTGTAAATTTAAAAAGTGCATCCATTGGTCCATTAGGTCCATTTAATTTTCTTATAGGTAAAACTCAAGTCAAAGAGTAAATTAAATACAAAAATATATTTTTTATTATGGATAAAATATCCGATAACCCGATAACACATATAAGTGATCTTAAAATAATATTTTCATAGCCTAAACCATGTCACCGTCCTTTAAGCAAGCCAAATAAAAAATTTTAAAGCGTAATGTGATTTAGATGTGTGTTGCATGAATGCTAAAATATGTTATACAAGGTGCTCCCAAATACACTGGCACATTTGAAAAGGGAATAAAAAATTGAAATAATAATAAAAAATGGAACGCGATAGAAATGTCCTGTTTGCTGCCTTCGAATTGGGCAATTGCCGAATATTATTCATCAATGTTAAAAAAAATTACTAAGTTCACCAACAGATAGCGCGGTTGAATGTAAAAACTGGACAGGTTGCAAAAACTACAAAATTAAGTTTCAATTGCATCAAGTGGCAGTGGTTATTTTGAAAATATCGTAAACAAATAGCGATACATGTTCAGACCATTATTTTTTTTTAACTCTAATAAACAGCGTCATCTGTTGGGAAACTTTGTAACTTTATTTGAAAATTGAGGGATAAAATTCAGTAGTTGCCCAAGTGGAATGAAGCATACCCTACATTTCAATAGTCATTCATTTTCTTAAATTAAATTTTCAAATGTGTCAATTCTTTTGGGGATACCTTGGCTTGATGATTAACTTGGAATAAGTGAACAAACAAATAAAAATTTATATTTCACAAGTGTGTTTACCTTTACTTAAATATGCTTGTATTTTTTTTTTTTTTTTATTATTATTATTTTTTTTTTTTTTTTTTTTTTTTTTTTTTTATTCCTTGTTGATTCAAATTTCTTTAATTGTGTAGTTGTATCCAAGAACAAACTGCTGATAAATTTAGAGTTCCCAAAACACCTCACCAATTATTAATATAATAAAATTGTATAATCAAAGTACTTACCATGAATATTAGTACGATTTATATCTGCAAAACCTTTAGAAATATTGTGTTTAAAGTCTAAATAAAGCGGGTAGCTTCGCAAATTTAAAATTTTAATTTCCGTGAACACACCTTGCAGTTTAAGCAAAATTGATTCCATCAACACTCCCACGCTTTTCATTGAAATCAAATTAAATTGCTTTTAATAATGGAAAACAGTTAAAGCAGGAAAAATAAGCAGTTCTCAAAAACATATTAAATCCTTATTGAAATGGAAATTGCAAGTGTTTTGGGGTGTGCTTGGTGATAATAAATCTACTTTAATAAGATTTAAATACTTTATTTTGTATTTAAGATTTTGAGTGTAAATTGAACTTTAATTTTTTACACTCTTAAATACAAACTATTCAACGGAAAAAATAAGTCCGTGACTGTAATTGAAAAAAATGCAAATAAAAAAAAAAATCGTTAAAATCTAAGTGTCCGGCTACTAAATTTTTTATTATCTCGTTTTTTAATCAGCTATTTTTTAATGCAGTATTTTTATTGAAATGTTTTAAGCATACACTTTGTTTACCAAACGTGCTCTCTCGTAACAAAATCCAAGTGAATGAGGATCAACTGTAAAAAAAAATACTAATGATGCTTTTATGGGTTTTTTATTACTTCCCCCTAGAATAGAAAAAAATTAACTTTTATTATATTAATTTTTGTTTCTACCAATCAGTTTTTCTATGGGTCCAATTTTTTTTTATACCAGATGGTAGGGATACGAAAAAAAAAAAAAGAAAAAAAAAAAAAAAGAAAAAAAAAACTCATTAAAATACGTTTATCAATAAACAAAAGCCTTCTTTTTATAGAATATTTTATTTTTAAATTTGAACAAAATTGGAGCACTTTTCGAAGTAGCTTCTTTTTACATCAAGCATTGTTCAACGATGTTGTTAAAATAATGCTATAAGTTTCAAAAAGTGCCCAAATGAAAGATTAATTTTGCATTTATTTAGGGATTATTATATTTTACTGAAGCAGTAAGTATAACTGTTGGCTAAAACAGCACTGGTGAATGTTAGATTCTTTCCCTTTGTTATCATTTTTTGGGAATAAAACATTTATCAGTCAGTTTTTTGTATTAACATTTCAAGCTTTTTGACAAACACATGCCAAATACAGCAATTTGACTGAACTGTAGCTGCTGAAACTTTTTGAAGCAGCCGCCCAAGTATTACAATAGTTGGGTGGGTTCGAGATAAAAAGTAGAAAAAAACATAGATAGTTTTTATGTGTGTAACTGAAAGTTTTGCGATGTTCGACAGTTCTTGTGTTTATTATTATTATTACTTTTTTTTTTTTTTTTTGTGGTTGCTGACTTTGAACAGCGAGATGGATAGAACCTTTGTAAGCTTAAGGCTAGATTAATGAAATGCTAAAATGATTTAACACCGTGAACCTCAATAGCTTTTTAACTTATACCATTTGTATATATTTTTGCATTTGTATACTACGGTACAGCTTATACAAATGTTCTGTCCATCTACTACGTAATGTTATGAACGTACATGCGAGATATCAAACGAGAGGTGTCGATGACAATATAAGGTTCAAAAATTTGAATAAAACTGGCTTGAAAATTCCGAAAGTGTTTTAAAATGTCACTGAGAGAGTGCATCCCTAGTAACTGAATGAAAAAGGCGAGAATTGATTGGAGCTTGGATATTCTGTTACAAGTTTCCATTTCAAAAATTTCGCCCAATTGGTCATTTTGGACGCATTTGTATTTGAAAAACTTTCAGGGTTAGTAGGGTGTTTGTTATCATAAATAGCAACCTTGATACGAAGGTAATTTCAGTTATTAAATGTCGTCAAATTTTACTCGTTTGGTATCTGCACCTGATGTACTGCAATAGAAATATAAGTAAAATTGTCTCTTCAGTGACAGAGACTGTTGAATTCCATTCGTGTTTTTTTAGCTAATAATATTATACATATCAATATAAAAAATTTCAGTAAACAATCAGAAGGTTAAATTACATTTTCTTACACTGCTGCTAGCTTATAGACAAGCGCCTATTCAAAAAATAAAAGATATATATTCTGAATGGAATCGTTCTCTTTCTGATTACCGCAATTAAATAATCATTAATTATGTCGCCCCTCCCAATAGAAGGTGGGATAGAGGGTAAAGTCAGAAATATGTTTCCTTTCCAGGCTGTCGGGACGTTGGAAGATGATTAATAGGACATCTCTTTTACGCCGAAAAGAACGTCTTTTTACTTCCTTTCAATTTAATTTTTTTTTTTTTATTATTTTTAGTTTTTCGTATTGAAATAACTGCGTTATTTAACTTTGCGGCTGACAGTTGGTAGTGTGAGAAGGATTCCCAGGATATTTCCATGTTTGATAAAGGTTTTGGGGTGGATATCAGAAATATCGCATTGCGATTGTATTTCTGGAATTTAAATGTATACGGTAGGTAAATGGCTTTGAAAGTAATAGATTGTTAGCTTGATTTTTTTTTTTTTTTTTTTTTTTTTTTGTATGTTTAATAATATAAATTTTGTGGGAAAAACTTCATGAGGCATCATTTGCTGCAAAATGTTCAAAATACAGAAAATTCTCCACTTTTTCATTCCACACTGAATTTATAAATTTTTATATTGGGTACCTTTTCTAACTTATTCTATCCTTTAATATCACTCTATCATCAACATATTCCAGCTGTGTGCATTTCAAAGATTTTTTATTACCGGTTACGCTTTCATACTTTAAAAATGATAATAATGCTTTAATCTCTTACAGCATTTCCTGATAAAGTATGTATATTACAGTTTTCACACAAAAAATATTTTTTGACGCAAAATATTTGTTAATATTCATACAGTTTTTTAAGTTGTTTTCATATGGATAGATCTGAAGGAAACATACTAAAATGAAATATACATTAAAGTTTTCTATATGAACAATTGGAAACTAGGTAACTGCTCTAGATGTTATTTCAAAGTAAAAAAAATATTAAAATCAATTAAAAAATAGGTTAAATGTCTTAATAATTCCAATGCAGTTAGTATAATTGTAACAAATATGATATTCAAATCATGAAAAATTATTTTCAAACTTTCTTCATTGGTCAGAATAAATGCCGTTGAGCATTTTAGAGAACCAGAGTTTGGTTTAAGATATTAACGTAACACAATCCACCTGAATACATAGTAAAAAAAAAATTCTAAAAACGTCACATAACCCTTTCCCCATCCACTTAACCTATCAACCGTCATTAAAACATTATTAAAATTCTCATGAAAAATATTTTAGGCACTAAGCTGCTTAAGAAATAACCCATTAGCTTAACACCCCACCATCAAAACATTCAGGCATAAAACACGCAAGCTTATTCCTCACCTAAAGTAAAAATAATCTCAAATCACCTCCAATAGTACCCTTAAAATTAAGCATTCCCCTGCTGAAGTCGCGAGCGTTTTAAACCATCAACCAACACTTTAACCGTTTCGCCGCATCTTCCAAAATTAAACGAATTTCGCCCTGGGCCGTGATCCGATTATAAACAAAGCAGCGAGCAGCCACCATAAAGGGCTTTCCGGCGCAACCATAAATCGTCATTTTATAACTCGTAACAAGTGCTCGTCGGCATCCTCTCGTGCGATTATCGTCAAGAATTGCCTCCATTACAGACCCTCCACCTAGAAGGAATGTTCTATGGAATAATGGAACGCGCTTTTTGATTCAATATTTTACAAATGATAAAGGGCAATTGTGGTTGAATGGAGATTTATGGAATAAATGAAGTTCTCTTGTCAGTTATTTGGTTCGCTGTCTTGTAGAACTTGTCTTTTAGGGAGGCGGGCCTTGTTTGTGAGATCATTTAGGCAGAATTTCGATTATAAGAGTGTATCATAAGCGGAACCTTGGTATGCTTTAAAATGGTCGTTTGGTTAGAAGGTATGCAAGATTTATTTAGGTAATCAGCAGAAAGTGAGTTTTTAATGCAGTACTCTATATAAGTATTATAACCCATAAAAACAAAGTTTTTAATATGAATCCTTTATATGCCAATCATATTATAAAATTTTATATTCATTAATACAGCGCCGAATCCGTAAACAGCGCGTGTTTGGTGTTTGCGTCTAATTTTAAACATCAAAAACATTTCTATCAGCAAAATGTGCGGCAAACTACGTTTCAAAATTTATTTTTTTAAAATAAACGTAAAATTGCGCACTCACATGCAAATACCTTTTTTTCTGAATAAAACAATTTATATTTATTTATTTATTTATTTATTTATTTATTTATTTATTTATTTATTTATTTATTTATTTATTTATTTATTTATTTATTTATTTATTTATTTATTTATTTATTTATTTATTTATTTATTTATTTATTTATTTATTTATTTATTTATTTATTTATTTATTAATTTATTTATTTATTTATTTATTTATTTATTTATTTATTTATTTATTTATTTATTTATTTATTTATTTATTTATTTAATTATTTATTAAAACAATTTTGGAAACACGAAAGAGTTTCTTCAATGGTCGGTTAAATACTATCTTAGAGCGATTGGATGACGGTAAGTTAGTTTATTAGTATTCCGTAAAAAGGCCACAAAATTTGATTGAATACATTGTCATCGACATCGTACCTATCTGCCAAGCTTCAGCCCGATTGGATAACGGCTAGAAGATTAATTGGACCTCCGTAGATTTGCCCACCATCGACACACTCAAAATCGAAGTTAATAAAAAGGATTTCATACGTATAATATCATAGTTATAAACGTTTTTGATCCTGCATTCAATAATCGATAGGAATTACTTTCATTCCAGATTTCATTTACAATTTGGCTTTTGCTATGATTTTAATCTTATTTTGGCATCAGTATATAAAGACGCATTTAATCTCTAAAGTATTGGTTAGAAATAGGTAAATAAACCAAAAATCGATTAGTATAAGTTAAAAACTTGGGTAGTGTTTTGAAAAAATTCCACAATGGACAATTCCAGCATTCTTTAAAAATGAGGGAAATTAGTTTACATTTATGAAAAAATTCTTTCTGATACCAAATATTCGAACAAAATTTCTTTAAGAGAAATTAGTTATTTAAATATTAAGAAAAGAAAATTCCCCAAAACCAGTCCAATCAAAACACTCAACTAAAGCTGTGAAGTCAAAACTTCCTTCCGTTTTTATAGTTATCGTGAGGTTTCTGCCAAATAGTTGGTGTGTGCTTGGCATCGGTGTTTACTAGACAATTGAAATATCCCATACCGGTTGGCACGATTTGCGAGAAGCTTGCAAAACTGGTTTCTGTTGCTGAGTTTCAAGCCAAGTTGTTTGAGATGTAGTCATGTCACATTTAATTCGAGCAGAATGAATCGTTTTCTAGCCAAAGTCGAACAGGTGAACTTTGATTGTAAATTTAAAAAAAAAAAAAATGCATTGTATAGAAACTGTTGTGTTTATGGCCTTTTCGAAACATTTAGAATTGAATAAAGAAATTAAAAAAAAAAAAAAAAATGTTGTAATAGTCCATTCATTTAAATTTTAATTTTTTTAAAAATTATTATTATTATTTCTGATTAATAGCTAAAGAAATACATTAAACGACATTCCATTCTTTATCCACCCAAAATACTTAATCTTAATATTTCTCAAAGCAAATGACCCTCTCCCCTTGTATTTTATTTTATTTCTATTAAGCTTATACGATTTATAATCCCTAGCTTTCACATAACTACAGGCAATAGATTTTATTCTCCAAATTCTATTAAAGCTATAATAGGTTTTCATTATAGAATAATTTGCTCATCACCTTTTTCATAAATCTGTGTAGATTGGTACCAAATTTCAAGGAAATATGCTTTCAATAAATCCTTTCTTACTACATTCAAGCTAACTAAATATAAATTTATCTAGAAAAAATCGTTTAATATATATATATATATATATATATATATATATATATATATATATATATATATATATATATATATATATTTCTACTGTCTCTGATACATCCATACCATCTAAATATTAAATTAGATCCACTTTTGAAAAAGATGTACATTAATCCAATACAAAGTCATCTCTTTAAATAAGACACAATGTAATTTTATTCTTTTGAATCAAAACGTTTCCAACCTACAACTACGAAAAAAATTCAAATTACATCTTCCGTTGTGAAGACACAGCACATTATAACGTTCCCAATTTAGACATTCCCGTCCTTTTACAACCATCCACAGATCTCGCACGAATTCAATAACTGTCCCAATCCGAAATACCCCCGATTGGATAAGACAATTTTCGAGATCTTTCGCCCAAAGATCTTTTCTATATTTTTATTTCGTCGAACCAGCTGCGAGCAGTCTCTAATAAGCCGTGAAATGGCGGAAGCTGAGAATTTTACGACTGGCTGCAGAAGTCGCCAATCATCCGAAAAATCAAAGATCTTTTCGAAGAAGAAGAAACTAGTTGCTATGACTACGTGGCTCAATTAACCCCATAGTACCCTACAAAAGTGTTCCCAAGTGGGGAACCTTTTTTTACAGCTGCTTGGGTTCGAAGTCTTCGACACGAGCAGTTGGGATTTAAAAAAGGCGAGTAATCAGGGTTATCGAAGGAGAAGAAGGTGTAATGTTAGTCTTATTTTTTTTTTCTTATTTTTTTTTTTCTTTTTGCTGTTTCTGAGATTAATGCTGTCTTGTGATACTGATGCTAGCAGTTTGGTTTTCCGAGCTTTTGTTGGAGAGCTTTGTCAAGTATATGTTAGGAGTTCGCTTGTGTGTCAATATTTTTTTTAAATATTTTGTGCTTTCCTTTTAAAGGTATTTCAGAGTAAAAAGCAGTAATTTACTAAAAGATTTTCTTATGTGATGGAATTTTACAGATTTTAAAGGCTTTAAATATTTAACCAATACGTATTGACTCATTTTGCCCGATCAAAGACTAACTTGTGGACGATCATGGTTATACAATTACTTATCATTGTAGAACTTGTAAACATTGTAGAATGTGTTAACGCGGGTCAGTAAACAACTGAATTGCAGTCAATATTCTTTTAACTGTCACCGACTTGTTGATTGTAGAGACGCCCCTTTTCTTATGTATAGTAGTTTTTTGAACTCGAGACTGTTGTACGTTTTTGGAAAGCTCCTCTTTACTACATTCGTCACTTCGTTTTTGATTTCTACTTTTAATCGACAGTGTTGGTTTTCACTACTTTAATTTCTGAATTCTTTAAGAATCCCAGCCAAGTAAGTTACTTGTTTTTTCTTCACCATGACTGAAAGCCTCGAGAGGCCGTTAGTCGACGAAAATCTCATTGAGGGTGTGCTGTGAGTATAGTGGTTAGTAAATAAATGCCAAAGTTAATCTGAATAAACCTAATTTCGTGAATATGATAAAGCACCCACAATAACTCAAATTCAAAACTTGAAAAGATATTTATTCAGTGAACAATAGGTATTAGACAAACACATTTCCTCAAAACACGCTTAGTTAAGTCAGTGCTGACATCCATAGTTAAAAGCAAATAATAATATATCACAAAGACATTTTTGGATAACTAATAAATCATATTGACACTTTTTGATTATTATACAGTATAAAAATTGGCTGAGCAATGGAATCAAGAAATTTCACTTACTGGTATATCAGGGTCAGGGAAATAGCCGATCTTATGTGCGCATCATTGCGTCCGATAAATCCATCTTTTTTTAGGACACCATCGCTCGACCGACTTGCTATCTCCAAAATCCTCTTCTCCCCTGTATTACGATCCCCCTCATAACTACATCAAAACTTCTCTCTCTACGCCATTGGAGCGGCTCCAATCCTTTTTGGAATCGCCAACTCTTATTTGACAACTTGGCCAAACCCCTTTTTAAATATTCCCTCAAAAGCTTCGGACAGAAACTTAAGGGGCTATGCACTTGTTGCAGTTTAAACTGATCCCTTAAGAAAATTGCAAAATGTCTGTGGATAAGTATACCGCATGACAGGGTGTTTTCACCAAAGAGCAACATCGCGGTGGCAAGGTTTTCTACACCGAGCTATCTGAGCTAGAAAATATCCATTTTGCTATTCAATATGATGCTACGTGCTATACGTGTCCGAAAGTCATTATCGAATCTTCTTTAGAAAAAGGCAGTCTACCCTTTTCGAATCCTCAAGTTATTAAGTCCACCTTTGAAAATATATTATCATCAGACGATACGCTAAAAATTAGCAGAAGACAAAAACTTCTTCTGGAATCTAAAAACTTTTCGACTTTCGTTAAACTCGCGGACTTAAAATTAATTGGCTCTGTCCCCATTACATGGCGAGCTTTAGAAGAAACTATCATGACCAAATACCTAATCAGAGGGGTCGACTCTTCTATCCCTCTTGAAGATATTGCAACGGAACTAAAAGAGGTGGGAATTAAATTCCCACAAATTGTAAGATTTACTAAAAAGAATTCTGAAGATCCTATTCCTATCGTACTCGTTAAAGAGCTTGGACATAAGGAACGACAGTCAGTACTCCTGTTTCATATGTTACACACTCCTACACCGAATCCCCGAAAATCTGTTACAACTGCCTCCGCTCTGGACATTTCCAGAAGTCCTGCGACCGCAAACAAAGGTGCGCCTCTTGTAGAGACTTTCATCCTCCCACCACCCCGTGTCTAAAAGAAAGCATCTGCTTTAGATGCAAAAGCAAAGAACACAAGGCTACAGACTCCTCGTGTGAGTTTATTCAACTTGAAAAATTGCCATCAACATGGCTATCAAAGAAAAGATCCCTATCAAATTATCTAAAACATCTTTGAAGACTAAAGCATCCTACGCGGCAATCACAGCTCAGACTAATAATCTCCATCCAACTTGGGAGGTGATACCTAGTATCCAAAAAGATATCCAAGAATTGAAAAGTGCCATCGCAGCTATTCGAGCCGTATTGTTTCAACCCAGAAACACAGACATTCCTTCTGATCACCAGGCCAGTTTAACGCTACCAGCCGTAACATGTCAGCTTTCTTCAGAGTTAACAACGATTGTTGACGCTAAAGAGGGGGAAGCGAAAGAATCCCACACAGCTGAGTCGTTCATCTTAAAGAGAAAAAAATACCAAGCAGACCTCGCAGACCTCAAAAAAGAAAATTGCAAACTGGGAGACGTAGTCTCAGAACTGCATGTAAGAGCAAATATTTGTAAGTTAGAGATGACAACAGTGATTGTGATGGAATTTGAAGATAATATTAATTTAGAAGGGGGGGGGGGAGGTCGGATACGGCATGTACGTAAATGCAACGAGTTACGAGTACGTTTATTCTGTAAATGAATATGCATGTTTTCTAAAGATGTTTTATTATTATTAAATTAAGTACACAAGAAGCCAACAAAATCAGAAGTGGGATATATTTGAAACCATTTGCATCGTAGGAAAGTCCATCTTAAGTACGAAATGGCTATTTTTGCTAATGCAAGGAAATGCGATTTAAAAATATTAGCTGAAGAATTAGGTGAGGATGTTAATGATAGACATAAAATTAGCGATTTAAAGAGGATAATTTTGGCGAGTAAAGAGTACGATGAAGACTGTGCCAAGAAATGGTTAAAAACTATAATAAATGAAAGAAAGGAAAAAGAAGAAAAAGAAATAGAAGAAAATAGTCGCCAAGATCAAGAACGTAAGCGCCAAGAAGAAATTGAGAACGTATACGCCAAGAAGAAATTGCGGAACGTATACGCCAAGAAGAAATTGCAGAACGTATATGCCAAGAAGAAATTGAAGAACATAAAAGACAAGACGAGGTAAGAAAAAATGAAATGGAATTCGAATTACAAAAATTACGTATTGAATCAGAGAATAGGTCAACTAATTTTGTCGCCAATCAAAATATTAGTAATACGCCAATAAAATCAAAATTAGAACTTCATCATTTGATTCAAAAATTTAACCCTGATGAAAATGATATCAGTTTATATTTAATTATGTTTGAACGTTTGGCTAAACAAGCAGATATAATTGAAAATTTTTGGGTTACTCACTTGCTTGGCTTACTACCTTATGACGTTGCTCAGTTAATCGCCAGAGAAACTGAAGAAATCGCAAACGATTATAAAAAAGTTAAACAGATTTTATTAAAACGGTACAAGTTAACACCCGAAAAATTTCGCCAAAAGTTTTTTATGCATAACAAGAATGTAGGAAGTACATGGAAAAATTTCGCATACGAATTGAGAAATTTTTTTAACGAATGGATAAATAGAGTTAAAGTAGACAGTTTTAAACTGATATAACTTTACTTTATCATTATTTATATAGTCTATTTTATTGTAATATATTTTGAGTTTAGTTCAATTGAGGTCAAATGAAATGTCAGAATGGTCGAATGTAAGAGCAAATATTTGTAAGTTAGAGATGGCAACAGTGATTGTGATGGAATTTGAAGATAATATTAATTTAGAACGGGAGGGGGGGGGGGTCGGATACGGCATGTACGTAAATGCAACGAGTTACGAGTACGTTTATTCTGTAAATAAATATGCATGTTTTCTAAAGATGTTTTATTAATGTTAAATTAAGTACACAAGGAGCCAACTTGCATAACACAGTAATCTCTCTAAAGTCAGAGACTGAGCGTTTGGCCTCTATCATTATTCAGAGATGTAGCCCTATGCGACATGGACAGAACTTTAACAGCCCCGATTTCGATGAACTACTTGCTTCATCTCCTATGAACTTTGGAGAGGGAACTTAGACACAATTTGCGAATTTTATCTTTTCCCCAGCTAACACAGCCTTTCTATAATTAATGATGTCATCATAAATATGTATATGGAGACAGGGGTTGTATGCCCGTAGTTCTCCTTCCTTTGCCTCTGTTGAAGAGGTTCATCAACCAACCAACCAACTTATGTATAGTAAGTAAATGTGAAAGTGTGAGTTTTGAAGAGGCAGCTCGACGTGTGTGTCTACGTCCTCACCCGGAGAAAGCATTGAAATGGCAACATCACAAAATTCCTTCTGCACCAAAATTATTTGATACCCCCCCCCCCCCCATTTTTTTTTTTTTTTTTTTTTTTACCTCAACCTGTTCCAAAGAGGTGGTTCTCTCACATATGTACATGGAAGCAGGTACTAGTTCACGAAGTCCTTTCTTTCCGCTCCCAGCCGGGAGTTCAACCAGCCAACCTTATATACAGTAAGTTGACAGAATTGTGAGGGAAGAGTTTAGCTTGTCTTTTAGTGGTTTTTAACAGCAATGATTTTATAACGGCAATAAAGGTTTTTAACAGCAAGATTGGTTTTGTATTAATTATTAAATACAGTCCATTTCGCTGAGAAGGAATCAATATACCATCTTCAACATAGTGGTCCACAAGCAGGAGATTTGGGACTTTAAACGGAGTTTGGGATATTGAATCGAGTTTGTGAACTGAACGGAGTTTTGCCTTTTGTCAAGTTCCCTGTGAGTTGTGCTTACTGATCCTGTAAGTTTTCAGTGTTTACTTGCTAAATTGAGTTTTTCGTGTGCTGAACTGCTGCGTTGATTTTTCCGTAAGTTGAGTCTAGTGTGCCTTGAGTTTGCAATGTGTTTACTTGCTTTGCCTTGTAGTATGTTTACTTGTTCAACTGCTGCGTTGAGTTTTCCGTAAGTTGCGTCTATTGTACCTTGAGTTTGCCGTGTGTTTACTTGCTTTGCCTTGAGTTTTCCGTGTGTTGTGCTTGCTGTTCCTTTGAGCTTTTCTGTTCGTTTACTTGCTGCGTTAAGTTTGTTGTGTGTTTATCTGCTGTGCTGTTTGCCGTGAATTTATCTACTGTGCTGAGTTTGTCGTGTGTTTACCTGTTGTTCTTTGAATTTGTCGGAAGTTATCAACTTACAGTTATTTTACTAATTTTGGATGCATGTGCAGTGTTTGCTTTGCATATTGTTTATGGGTGACACGTTTAACGCGTAACCTTGGCCTTGTGGGCAAGTTCACAGAGCTGTTAACTTTTTTGTAATGGTTGTATTGAGTTAGGATTGACTCTAGACTTTAGATATTTTGGGAAAGTTTTCTCGGGTTTTCTACTTTCTTTTAGAAGATATTTTTTTTTTTTAGAAGAAGATATTTTTCGGTGTTTTCTCCATTTTTTCGCATTTGAGCATTTCCTTGAATGCTCGTTTACTTGCAAATGGCATTACCAAGATACAAATAAAGTGAGTTGGTGGCAATTGCAGAGGAGCTAAAGATGGAGGTGTGTGGTAAACTAACCATACATTCCCTCAGAGAGACCATCGAAAACTGTGACCTTTTCAGAAATTAAAGAGAACAGTTTGATGAAATCGTGAATTTGGTTCTTGAGGAAATCAAGTGCGTGAGGAAGGAATCTGACTTTGAGTTTGAAAAAACAAAATTAAAAAGAAGTTTATGGAAAAAGATATCGAATTGAGTGGATCTCGAGCGGAGATATCATCTACTGAAGTGAAATTAGAGACTGAGTTTTCGACTTCAAGTTTAGAGAATTTAATTAAAAGTATTAAAACTTTATCAATAGCAATACCTACACGACCGGAGAGTTTTAACCTCTTTTTCCAATCCATTGAGAGGTCTTTTTTAATCAAGAAGGTGCCCAATGAATTTAAAGCTGAAATTCTGCTTAATATTTTGGGAGAGAAGGTCACCAATTTGTTATTATATTTGACCTCGGAAGAACTGGGTGATTATTCCAAATTGAAAAATACTGTCTTGAGGGAGTTTCAGAGCTCTCCTCAAGAGATTTTGCATAACTTCCGTAAAACAAAAAAATTTCCAAATGAA
Organism: Linyphia triangularis; assembly: GCA_963978545.1. Lineage (NCBI taxonomy): Eukaryota > Metazoa > Arthropoda > Arachnida > Araneae > Linyphiidae > Linyphia > Linyphia triangularis. Next base: position 31,609,807 of record OZ021723.1, on the reverse strand, counting down.
ACATATACGCAATTTGCGTCTAATTTAGGTGCAACATTTGACTATTATTGTCAGTTGCGTAAAGTAGATGACTTCAGAGGATTGTGTGACCTAATGGTTTCAGATAAACTCTACACCAAGAACATTTAAATATTTCAAAGGTTCAATATTTGATATTAAAATTGTTAAACTATGAAAATTTGAATACTTTGTAGTAAAACAGAAACATATAATCAACAATTTATGAATGGTTTAAACATAAATGGTTGATATGTGTTTTCTTAAAATAGATTTCAAGATTTTCATGTGACCGTGGGCCACTACGTTTAAAGATATAGATGCCGTAGATCATCTTTCTTCGCCTCTCTCCTCCCCTGATTTTAAATAACTTTTGAAAATCTTTTTTCGCATGTTTTAACTAAGTATAATTAATATTATAAAAATAAACACTGTACTTTTTAAACCTTAGGATTAAACCAGGAAAATTGTTGTATACCTACATTAAGAAAAGTAATTTATTTTTATATGGCACAATACATTGTCCTAAAATGTCGTCGTCTTTTAATCAAATATTATATTTATTTTGTATACTAGATCAAGTTTCATTAAAATGACTATTAAAATGAGCAAGTGATTACCTTCCAGAACAAAATGTGATATTTGTCAATAGTAAAAACATGTCAATAGTTGGACAACATAGAACAGGGAAAATTCAACTCATTTTCAAAAAAAATAAAAATAAACAAACAATGTTTTTTAAGCTATGTGACCCAGAAATGCAAAGAGTGAAAATGGAAATATAAAAAGGTATATTCTGATGATATCTCAAATGCAGTTTATTTCAATATATTACTTTTATAAATGTTTTAATACTCAAATTTTAATAGCTCCAAGGACCACTTATGACATTTTCAAGAAAAAATGTGGTCCACAAATGACGAGTTAGAGACCAGTGCTGTTAATAAAGTATGAAATTACTTCACCCTTTTCCAAAATTGCTACTGTCATTAATTCGAAGTATATGAATTAAGCTTCACAAAATCTGCATTTTAGATTTCAAATCTATCACCCTTATGTAAAAATTCACAAAAAAGATTAAAATTACAATAAAAAATAGTTTGTAGTTTGCCATTATCAAGAAACAATTATGTTTAATGTAATAATAAAAAAAGTAAAAATAGATTATACAGGGTGTCCGAATTAAATGTCTGTAATTTGGAGAGGCCACTATATTTAACAGAAAGTTAAAAAGCATAAGAAAATGTAAAATTAGATAAAAGGAGTCAAAAAGTGTTTGATAAAAAAAAATCAGTACACTTACAGGTGGGCTCCCTTAGTAACTCCTTCATAGTCGCATTAGAAATAGAATAGCGATTACTGAGCCACGAAGATCTTTAACATCATTGAAGCTCCTTGAGTAGTCTTTGTCTTTGATGTTGCCCCAAAAGAAAAAGAAAAAAAAATTGCGATGGAATGACATCTGGAAATCTAGGTGACCAGGTAATTTAAACTACCGCGTTCGGAACCGCGGTAAATAAAAATTGCAACCAAAATCAAAATTCAACAGCCAATCTTGCCCTTTTCTGCTAACGTATCACTAATAGATATTTTAATTAACTGTTGAAATTAGGGTCATCCTGTATGATCCAGTATTTGTTCCCAAAATTAATATTTTATATATATTAGTTGACAACATACTACTTTATGCAATATAAACAGTCAAGACAAACAAACTTTAAAAGCTTTTCTTCTTTATTCTAAGTACCTCTTTCTAAGGTTTCGGAACCATAATAGTTAGTTGAATTGGAAAACCAGAAGACAGAAAATTCCATTTAGAAGCGGATACTTAAAAGCTTTTAATATCTCACACGCATCTGATGTTAATTTTTATGCGATTGTAAACTAAACCAAATAAGGCTCTAACATCCGTGCTAAGAGGCTATTAAGGGCATTTCTAAATTGCATGGCTGTAATGGCTTTTGTGCACGCATGAAATTAATTTATTTAGTGCCTCTTCGGTTCTTACGATCTAAGAATTATCATTTCTCAGACTTTCAAAGATATCCTGAGAAAGTATCAGTTACAAAATAATTATCATACTGAACAAAATTGAAACACTTTGAAATTGCTCTTACTTGGTTTTTAAATGCCCTCATTTTCTGGGTCAGCCAAAATATTTTGAATGTCACATTACTGGTATTTGGTGATAAATTTTAATTAACTTATATAATGTTCAAAAGAAAGTTAAATAAAGCTACTTTATTGGTTTGTTTAAGCGTATGATATGTTTTCGTATAAAAAATATTCCTTTATAATAGTTTCAAGAACATTTAAAATAACTTGTAGTGATGTTTGAATAGATTGGCTTTTTATAAACGAATATTCTATTAATGGAGAGGAATTTAATAACTATACGTAATGTGTTGATAGTGTTTTAAATAGGATTGATTTATAAATCAATATTTGTTAAAGAAATATTTAGATTTAATATTATATCAAATATTTCCTTTGTCTATTTAGGATAAAATATGCAATAGAAATACAAACTAATTATTGCGAGTTCAAGAGAATGACTTTTAGAAATTAATATTCTATGTAGCTATTTAAATTTAATAAACTCCCTTACTCTTTGTAAGAATTTTTTAACAAAAAAATATTTGTTACCAGTTTAAGTGTGATATAAACTATTCACATCAAAGAGGTGTGAAAAGTGATTAAATTGTGCATGCACAATTATATCATTGACATTCACAATCAAACGTTGCATAACGCCAAGTATCACAAATACAATGGCCAACCCTGATGTGAGCCGTTGTAGATTGGCCTTTGCTACAGAGTTTTGACAATCTCACTCAGTGCTGGGTAAAATATACTGGAAGCTTTTTAAATGTTGATGCAGAGTTTTAAAATTGAAATATATTTTTATAAGAAAGGATGTAGGGGTAAAAAAAATATGTTTTATGATGGTTTTGACATGTTTCTTTTAAAAAACCGTTTACTTTGGAGAGATACTCGAGATTTGCCATGAACTGGAAAATCTTCCCAGAAACCATTGGCCAGTACCTTTGTGCTACCTGGAACTTTCACCGGTAAAACTGTGTCTTGTATGACATAAAAAACTATAATTATGTTACTTGCCTTCAAAAGCATTCATTTTAAGCTTCTGTATCAGTCACTGAAAAATTTATTACAGTAGCCAGTATTTATATTTCTCTGTAACGCTTTAAAAATTCGCAATTTAGTTTCTTATATTATTTTACTAAGGTTTCAAGAATTGTAACCTACCCTTTAAGGTTGGAAAAAGAAGTTATTTTAAAATTAAATAAAGACTTACTAACTTTCTAACATACCTCAAGTATGTATTTAAAGCTTAACTATCCGTCTCTGAACTTGTCTCACAATCAGTATTTCACATTTCACAATCCCATCATCTCTCTAGAATTTCGTTTTTTCATTGGTCATATTTCATTTTGATTCATAGATCTTCACTTTGGTGTTCTAGAAATAATTAAGAAAGTTTTCTGTTTCCACAACACCAATGCCATTTCTGCGAATCTCCTGAAAAAGGATGTCCGAAACAATGTGTTGATGGTGGTATGTTTGCACCTAATGTGAAAATCTCTGGCTTTCTGCCAAACCATTTGGGACTCAACGCTATAACACTTTTCTGTTTTGATAAATTATGCAACATCCTCGATGAATTTATCGTAAAAGTTTATTCAAGCAAAATAAGAAATAACTTCATAGGAACTTTTGCGCAAGGAATCATCTGTCATTTTACAAACCGCAAAAGATAATTTAGATCATATACATCCTTTGTAAACATTTCAACAATATTTTTAACATTTCTTTCTGAATACTGCTTATGTATTTGGAATTTTATAACGTTAATTTGGTTGAGAATTAAAATGAATTATTTAAAATATGTTATTGAATTGTACGATACAATATATGCATACTTCGAAAGCGGTCACCACAATTTGATAAATAAATACACAATATTACTTTTAAATACTTCATGGGAATTTAGTTGGCTAATTCTCTCAGTTATTTTTTGAATAATATATAATACACATTATAAAAATGTCACTTATCAAGAAATATCAACATTACCGTATCCGTCTCTACGTTGGTATGTTGTTGTGAAATATTTTGTTGTAATGACAATATCTGCAATAACACTGTATATTTTGATTGGTTCGTAATTTTGAACTTGGTCTGATGACAAAGTACCGACACTTAAGCTAAAACCTTTCTCCCCATAGCCACGCTACACTAATGACCAGGACATTGGGACCCCGACGGGTTTAACCTGTTGCGGCCACCATTAATTATACGCACTGGCGTCATGGCAGAGTGAAGGTTTGGTCCCACAAAATTTCAGTGATGAAATCGTTGCCTATCTCTCAATATGTACTTTAGATTCAAATCAACGTATGATATTAGACAGACTAGAAATTAATACCTTTAGGCGTTAGAAAACAAGTTTAGAAAGTCATGTTTCGCCACGAAAATTCTGATAACAGTTGTAATTGTTCTTTCAAGCCTATATTTTGAAAAAGAACAGGAATTTCTTTTATAAATCACACAGCACTTCTTGATACAACCATACACTTCCAATGATTTATTGTCTGCATCCTCTGAGAGTTTTCGAAACCAAAAAGGGAAAATTTTAAAGATTTTTCATCGCTAAGTCTTCCAGGGATTCTTCCCATAAAACTTCAAGACACTTGTTTACTGTTTTCCCTCCATTTCCATGTCATTTTGACCTCCTTCTTTAATTGAGCAGTTTAGTCCCATGAGATGTGACTAGTAGTCTCTGAAGATACGTGTTAACAGCCTCGTGTTCTTCCTTGTTTTAAATACACAAAGGATATCAAAGGACTCCTAAGCTTTGTTTATCCTTAAAAGGATTCCAAACAGGCAGAGTCGATATATCTTCCTGTTAAAACTGATATGTACATAGTTATGGTCTGAAAGAAGACATCGATATCCATAATATTTATCACATCTTGTCTTTTGTTGCAAATAAAATCTCCTTGGCTTGAACATTTTCTTTAAATATCTACAAATGACCAGATCTACACATATTTGACCTAAAATGCGGAGAGAAAAACAATTAATTTGGCCGTATCGGCCAATTTATTTCAGCCAAAATTTTACCTATTAATACATAACTTCACAATAGATTTATAAAATGAAAATAAGTTATATTAAAGAGATCAATTCTCTTTATATATTTTAAAACTAGGATTTTAGGCCTCTTCCTACAAACTTAGATCGAATTTATACTGTCCATATTCGTTATTAAAAAAATAGCTTATTTTTGGGGCTTCACACTTTCAACAAGAAAATCTCAGCTCCAGAATCTGGTCTTGGGATCATAGATTCCAAAATCTGTTTTTGTGACAAGCTCTGGGAAAAAATACTGCCTGCCAGAGATCACATTTCGAAGTCGAATAGATACAGAGAGAATAAAAATAAGTCACTATATTCCCAATTCTTTGCTAGTGTCCTGTTTCTCTTTTTCGGTATAAAACCCTCTTTCAGATTCAATTTAGATGCCCCTTTGGAATGGAATTCGAAGAAAATGGCTACGCGAAGGTATTCGAGAAATCGGCGAAATGGAGAGAGAAAAAAAAAGTAGCAGACCCACTTTTTCTTTATAGAGTTTCCATAAGAAAGACCTGTTTAAGAACGGGATCAAAAACTGGAGAGCTGATCGTATTTATCAGCAAGAAATGGAAGCCAATTATTTATCGGGAAAGAATCGTTTTACGGTTGTCCACACTCATAAGTTGTGGGAAGAGTGGGAATTTCTTTGAAATTCCACATGGGATGTAAGATGGGAAATTGGTATAGAATGTATAATCTGTTCGAAGGTATTATATTCATGTTCATGGAAATGTTACTCCTTCAAAATAATATCCATGCATGTGTTCAAACTATCGCATTTTTTTTAAACAAAAGTTGAGCAATTAAATAAGGATTTAAAAAAAAATAGGATCTTCGTTATAGAGATGGAGGTAATATAAACAAACATATTTAAAATATGATATTCATAGTAGTAAGTGTTTTGTATAAGAACACTAAGCCTGTAAATACTAACATATTTACCCACGTAGCATAAAGATGTTTTTTTATCTGCTATATACATGAAACAATTAAATGAAGGATTAGTTTTAATTAGAAAAACAATTGGTAAAATTTATAGAAAGTAATATTTTTTTTTAACCCGAATGGACAAAATTTTGTTCAAATGCTTAATCTTGTTCCTATGTTGTTAAAATTTTAAAGTTTCTGAAAAAAAAATACACAGCCACTTGGAAGTCATACTAAAATTGCTCCAGTTTTCCCCTTTATAATACTAAAGAGTATAAAAGATATAAAAAATTCATATAAAAATAGTATAAAAGATATAAACTAATAATACCAATTAGAAGTACGATAATAAGTATATAGAATATTATAACAGCTCAAGCACTTATAGTAACTTATCATTAATGCAATTTGTTGAATATTTTTGTTTGTTTAGAAGGATTTTTACGATTATAAATTTTTTAATTAAGTATGAATTTCAGAATAAGTCACAGAATGTATTCATATAATAAAAGAAAAGGAATAAATTTTTGTTAGTAGCATAAGTGACAATTATTTTAGGTATTTTGACCAAAAATAAAATTATAAAATGCATTAATAAAGCGTGAAAGTATATGTTAATGGTTCAAAAAGTAGTTACGAATTTTCTTTTTAAAGGAATGATGATAGTGGGGTCGCTTAAGGCCGAATTTTGCCTAAATGTGGACACGCCGGATAAAAGCCCCAAATTTTTTCCAGGTGCTAGTTAGGTATTTAGCTTTCATTTTCTGATAGGAACCACCTTCTCCGGCGGCCATCTTGGATTTTATAATGGACTTTTGAAATATCAGTATATTGTCAATATCTCGGCTAAGTCACTTAGAAATACAAACTTGGTGTCTAAATATACGTATTTGGAGTCAAGTAATACAATTAAACAATTTTTAAATGTATCAGACTATATTTATTCACTAATCTATTCAGGGTCGTTACTATCGGGGGTGGGAGATGAAGGGGGATATGTCTTGATAAAAAATTTACCCATAAAAGTAACGTTTTTATTGTAAATCATTTATATACATTTTTTTCAGGTGTTAGTTAGGTACTTAGCTTTTAATTTTTGATAGGAACTACCTTCTCCGGCTGCCATCTTGGATTTTCTGGCGGCCATTTTGAAATACCCGCATACTGTCAATATCACGGCTAAGTCGCTTAGGATGACAAACTTAGTGTCTAAATATACTTATTTGGGGTCAGGTAATACAACTAAACAACCTTTAAATGTATCAGACTATATTTATTCACTGATATATGCAGGGTCAAAACTATCGGGGGGGGGGGGGATGTGTCTTGATAAAAATACGTTTGCAGAACTGCTCGGTGGAAATATACTGAACTGTGCAAATGCCAATGTTTGGGGGAGGGGGTTCTAGGCATTATTTTGCCGACAGAAATAATGGTAACTTTAGTGTAAAAGTAGAAAAAATACCTATTAAAGTTTAATTATTATGAAATAAATGTGTTAATAGAAATGTAATTAATTAGTAATCAATTTTAATAAATATGCGATTAATTTGTAATTAATATGTAACTAATTTAATGAATATGTAACTAATTTTAATGAATATGTAGTTTTTTTTTATTAAATAATATTTCATTGATTTTTAATAATGGTTTAAATAATTTAAAATTAATGTTTAATGACATGGCACTGAAATATAATTGAAGTCAAGTTTTATATGATTTTCCGTCATATTTTAGAAAAATTTCCACTGAACTTTAGTTAACACACTCCCTCGTCCTATCGGGCTGAGAATTCGCAGAGACTCGTTGTCAATAACAGTATTTATCTGCCAATTCTGAGCTCGTTTTTCAAGTTTTTGTGACAAAAACAGAGATAATCCATATGGTACGGAATTGATGGTTTTCTTCATAGATGTCGATCTGAGCTCAAAATCCTTTAAATAAGTTGCAATTTCTCTTAAAAGTCAACAATGTATATAAAGGACTTACATTGAAAACTTTGTTTTTATGGGCTAATTTTTTATCAAGACATATTTCTAGAATTTTATGAAACGGAATATTTGGACGAATTTTTCGAAACAAATATCTCTTAGAGATAATCATAATTTTAAAACCGATTAATTAAACTATGTTCAAGGATTTCATTTGACTTTTTTTCATTGTTTTTCAAAATATTAATGTCCAAATAAGTGAGTTTTAATTAAGAATTATATAAATATTGATAAAAAGAAATTCAATCCATTGGAAAATTCTGATGGACCATGGCTATGTACAAAAAATTATCTATAAAAACACTACAATTTTTATTATAGGGATAACGGATTTAATGACATTGCTAGAGACAATGATTTTTTGCCATATACTACTGATTGCAGCAGGAGCAAACATTGATTTCAATTAATATAAATTATTCCTTCTGATTTTCTGAAACAAAAAATAAGCTATAAATACAAAAGTTTAGTTTAATTTTATTTATCAGTTATCATTGAAGATAACGATGATTAATTTAATGGTCCTATTAAAAAGGATTGATACTTTAAAGGGAAAATATATCAACCTCAATTCAAAAGTTCCGACTAACTAAGATTACTTAGTTTGTATTGCATTCTTTTTTTTTTTTTTTCTTTTTTTTTTTTCTTTTTTTTTTCTTTAACATTGATTAACAGTTCGTAATTTTGTAAGAAAAAAAAAATTAAAGTTTACGGACTGGCCGCCTTTCAAAAATTTTAGGAGTTGACTCCCCCCTCCTCCTACAATAGTGACGGTCCTGCACATATTAGTGAATAAATACAGTCTGATACCTTTAATGATTTTTTGGTTGTATTCTTTGACCCCAAATATATTTAGACGCCAAGTTTGTGATCCTAAGTGACTTAGAAGCAGAGATATTGAATATACTGATATTTCAAAATGGCCACCATAAAATCCAAGATGGCCGCCGGAGAAGGTGGTCCCTATTAGAAATTGAATGCTTAGTACCTAATTAGCACCTGGAAGAAATATGATGCTTTTATCCGGCGTGTCCACATTTTCATATAAGCGACCCCACTATGACACTGCATTACAAAAATAAAACTTTTTATTCCTCGCCAAAAAAAAAAAAAAAATCGCACTTCTTTAATCGACAGCAGCAAAACGCATTGAAGCTCACACCAAAGCTTCATATCGCTACGACTCAACAACAATGAAATCAACTTATTCAAAAAATAATAGCTGCGTCCACAGCAACCGACAGATCAACCTAAAATATCAAAAGAAAGAACTGAACTGGCTAATTCTCACGTGAGTCTCTCAGAGATTGACGATATTCTAGAAAATTCTAGAAATATCCTGATAAACCTAACCGTTACGTCTACTTTAAAACTTGTACTTCCGATTCTATATATAATTTTTACATTTACATTTTAACATTTACGAATTCTGGATCGTAGCAGTGCTCACGTCTGAAAGACCGCTCTTCTCGAACAATGCTACCTCCATGATTAGGGGGGGGGGGGGGGAGATTCTCAACAGGCACAGGAACTTATAACTACTTCAATTAACTTAAGATTTCACATAAATATTGTTATTTTATTAATCTACTAGCTGAATACCCTTGCTTCGCTACAAAATTTTAACATGCGCAATATTTTAGCTAGCTGTGAGACCTCGCGTTGCGAAAATCTGTCATTCGAGTATAGGTCACAGTTTTAGCGCTTCGCTCGCAGGAAGGTTCATCGCTACGCAAATTCGAGCTCGCTTCGTTCGCTGAAAAGTTCATTGACACATAAACACAGTTTTACTTCACTCGTTGAAAGGTTCATTGCTATGCAAGCATAGGCTCTCTGAAAAGTTCATTGCTGCGTAAGCATAAGTTTGCTTCACTCACTAAAATCTAATAGCTACGTAAAGCCTTAATATTGGAAGCCTCTCCCTAGTCAAGAAAAAAAATGTCACCGTTAATACAATAATACAACACCCCTTTAAGGTTATTTGAACACGTGTTTGTGGAAAGCAAAATTAGAGGCCAAAACTACTTATGTTGAAACTTTCAGAGCTCTAGGTCTATTAGAAGTCGCTTTTAGCGGAAAAAAATAATTAAAAAAGTTAATTAAAAAACAAATTAATTTGTAACATTCTTTTTGTCAATCCATTTAAAAGGTCAGAACTACTTGTGCTGAAAATTTCAGAACTGTAGCCCAATTACAAATCGCTTTGTAAAATATTTGTATATTAATTGAAAAAAAAAATTTCAAAAATGAAATTTTAAAATTCTGTTTTTCAAAAATACAATTAGAAGGCCTCAACTACTTATGCTGAAAATTTCAAAGCTGTAGCCCTATTTGAAATCATTTTGTAAAATATATATTAATCAATTAAAAAATTAATTAATAACGAACTAAACAAAATTTAAAATTTTGTTTTTCTAAAGTCCAATTAGAAGGCCAAAACTACTTATGTTGAAAATTTTAAAGTTGTTGCCCTATTAGAAATCGTTTGGTAAAATATTAATTAATTAATTAATTAATTAATTAATTAATTAATTAATTAAAAAAATTAATTAAAAAGAAATTAAATACAATTTTAAAATTATGTTTTAAAAAGTTCAATTAGAAGGCCAAAACTACTTATGTTGAAAATTTCAGAGCTGTAGCCCTATTAGTAGTCGTTTTGTAAAAAGTTTATTAATTAATTTAAAAAAAAAAAAATAATTTTGTTTTTCAAAAGTCTAATTAAAAGGCCAAAACTACTTACGTTGAAAATTTCAGAGCTGTAGCCCAATTAGAAATCGTTTTGTATCATATTTATTAATTTTAAAAATTAATTTAAAAAAAACTAAACAAAAATTTAAAATTCTGTTTTTTAAAAGTCCAATCAGAAGACTAAAACTACTTATGTTGAATATTTCAGAGCTGTAGCCCTATTAGAAGTCGTTTTGTAAAAAAAATTGTTATCTAATTGAAAAAATTAATTAAAAAACAAAAAAAATCACAATTTTAAAATTCTGGTTTTCAAAATTACGATTAGAAGGGTAAAATTACTTATGTGGAAAATTTCGGAGCTGTATCCCTGTTTGAAGTCGCTTTGTAAAGAAAAAAAAAATAATTAAAAAATAACTAATTAAAATTTAAACATTCTGTTTGACGTGTATACAATTAGAAGGCCAAAACTACTTATGCTGAAAATTTCAGAGCTCTACTCCAATTTTAAGTTGGTTTCTATAGATCCACAGATAGACAGACACACACTCACACACACAGCTTGGTTTATTAATATAGATAATAATAAAACAAGCTGTCTGAGTATGTATCTGTCTTTCTGTGGAAAGCTATGGATCTATAAAAAGTTACTTAAAATTGGAGTAGAGCTCTGAAATTTCCAACATAAGTTGTTTAAGCCTTATAATTGTACCTATAAAAAACAGAATGTTAAAAATTTTAATTTGTTTTTTCATAATTATTATTATTATTTTTTTTTTTTTTACGAAGTAACTTCAAATAGAGATACAGCTCAGAAATTTTCAACAAAAGCAATTTTTGCTTTATACTTTTGAAAAACAGAATTTTAAAATTTTATTTAGTTATTTTTTAATTAATAAATATTGTATAAAGCGATTTCTAATTGGGCTACAGTTCTGAAATTTTAAACGTAAGTAGTTCTGGCCTTCTAATTGGGTTTTTGACAAAAAGAAAGTTTAAAATTTTAATTTGTTTTTAATTAATTTTTTTAATTAATATTTTCGCAAAAAGCGACTTCTAATATCCCTAGAGTTCTGAAAGTTTAAACATAAGTAGTTTTGGCCTTCTAATTTTGCTTTTCACAAACACGTGTGAAAATATTCTTAAAGGACTGTTGTATTATTGTATTAATGGGGATTATTTTTTTCGACAGGGTAGGGGGTCTTTTATAGGTTGGCAACCTTCTAGAAAATTCTTGAAATATCCCTATAAACCTAACCGTTGCAACTAGTAATTTAAAACTTGTATTTCCAATATTATTTATAAATTTTACAATAATAAAAGTCTGTAATTAAAAGTGAATTCAGAATTGAAATAGTATTAGAATTTATCAAACATTTACATTATGTGTATAAAAATTTACAAATTCTTGATCGTAGCAGTCTGTTAGTTACGAAATATATTAATTTCAAAGTCAGCTATATTACAAAATATATAGATGTTAAACAACTTTTAACAGTTTTTGTATATTTTATGCTATAAGTTATACATTAGTTTATTAGCCCACGTTGATAATAATATCTTTAAAACTTAATATCATGAGTTTATTTACATTTTGGAAATTTGAGATCTCATATTTAAAGTTCTCAATCTAACATTAAATAAAGTTATACTAGTAGGAGAATAAAATCGAGTCATTGCCCTAAAAAAACTTAATTTCCTGCGTGCTTTAACTTAATACTCATCACATGTCTTCCATAAAAAATGGCACCGTTCCTATTTTCAGCAGTTGAAAGTGCACCATGAAAATTTCCCCGAACTCTTAAAAGAAGTTTTCACATCCGTTTTCATTGTAATTTTCAAGATAGTCTCCCTCCGTTACTTTGATTTTTGCAAAAGAGATATTTCTCCATTTTTAAAGATCATTTTATTCTTATAAATGCATTTTTTTTTTTTTTTAGGAAGACATCTTCCACGTAGGCGTAAAAAAGAGAACATTTTCAATTGAGAATGTGACTCCTTTTTTTTTATTTTTTTATTTTTAAGAAATAAAAAAATAAAGCCTGGAGGAATATTCGATATCAATAAGAGCTACCGTAAATTAAATTTCAGTAAATTTTCAAAGAGTAATACATATATTTCATTTTTTTTTCTGTCACTGGTATATTTTTTCAACTGATACGGAAGAAATTCACTACGAACATTTTCCCTTAACCCTCTAGTGCATAGTGTAGCATATATGCTGCACAACTTGTCAAGGATAAATCTTAGCACAAAAAAAGCTCTCTTAGCACATAATGTTGCATATATACTACACAACGATTTGATTCTAATTAATTATTTAAGTACTTACGATTTTTAATTTCAACTACCCATATGTTTACAAAGGGAAATAAAAGCTTAGGTTCGATCCAAAAAAAAAAAAAAATGATTTTTTTTTTAACCGTTTTGGAACATCCTGCTATCAAAAAGCTGGTCTAGAAAAAAATACTCAAGAGGTTATGGTAAAATTCTTAATCCCAACAAAAATATCTCTGTAAAAAGACGCCAAGTTCTTCCTGCAATGATTATGGCCATGAAAAGTAATGAAATCTAGAGTAGAGCTAAGTTTAAAGTTGTTGTAAATTACTGACAATGAAAATTAGTAAAATTTTCTTTACAAAGTCAAAATTCCCCTGCATAGGCCTAAATATCTAGCTAAAAAAATATTTGTGACACTTGGCCGTTACGTATTCTGGTTCACTTACGCGTAATGGCCAAATCACACAAGCATTTTTGTAGCTAGATATTTAGGCCTATGCAGGGGAAATTTGACTTTGCGAAGAAAATTTTACTAATTTCCATTGACCGCAGTTTACAATAACTTTAAACTTGGCTCTAGTTTAGATCTCAATACTTTTCACGGCTATAATCATTGCATGAAGAACTTGGTGCCTTTATACAGAGATGTTTTTGTTGGAATTTCACTTATTTTTTTTAAGGTACTAATTTTAAATTTATTACTCATTTTCACAACAATAACTAGTTTTAAAATGTTAAGTGTTCATAATTTTTAAACTTGCAAGAAAACTTCCTGGTATTGAAAGGGTTAAACATACTTATTTTTAAGGGGGGGGGGGTACTTATTTAATTTACAGTCAACCGCTGACAAACTTTTTGTTGGTGGTCAACTACAAGAACTATACTTTCGTTCTAAGCAGAAATTCAGTAACTCCCAACTAAGTGATTTTCCAGAAAACGTGATTTTGTTTCTTTTTAGTGGGGCACCTATTTAAAATATAATAATGTTTACATCTTTTATGTCACTGGGGGTATTTTGATGTTCTACAACATGGATGCATAAAATTATATGATTTTTTGAAAATTTAGCCTGAATTGGCGGTTACTGCATTTCAGTCTGGTATTTATTGGTGTTAAATCAAAATTGCAGTAACTCTATCATTCAGCTATTGAAGATACATTTTACGATCCAAAGGTGGTGTAATACAAACTTAACTTGTATTGTTTCATTTCGACATAAAGATATGTAAGAACGTTATCAACAAATGCATTTTTAATGTCCATAAAAAAAATCATTTTATTGGAAAAATTCGGTGCTATTTACATAAAATGAAAAATATCCTAGTATTACTTACAAGATTATACAAATAGCAATGCTTAGTTTAGCTTCTACTTAAACGGGGAAAAAACATGTTTTTCCCATTCTTTTTACCTTACTAAACATCATCAAAATTGCGGACAAATCTTCAGCTTTTTGGTTGACTGGAAGTGATACTCAAAAATTGTGGCGATTTTTTGGCATCAGATATAGTAAGTTGTCTAATATAATTTTTCTTTTTTTCATTAATTGATTATCCTTATTAATTGCAGAATTGATTGCGGCATATCATTAAATTTTTTTAATACTTTTAACTTAAGGAAATTTTAAAGAAATGGATTCATCAGAAAAATCTATTTTGTGCATTAAGTTGTAATTTCCTCTTTCCACAACTATTTTAACGATATTTCTTAATTAAGGTCTTGGTGTTGCACGACTTATTTTGTACAGAACGCAAAAAAAAAAAAAAAAACAGAACGATGGCTATATCTTCGGTTCTAATTATCGTAGAATCTTACGGTTTGCACCAAAATATTTTGCTTACGATTTTCTATATATCTGAAGCAATTTTTTTTTCTTGAGGGACCGTTTACTAAGAAAAAGTAACGCTATCTTCAAAAATTTCAATACGAACCCTTATTTTTTATCATTCCATTCGATTCAGAATACATCATTTACCCTCAATACCAAAATTTCAATGCATTATGTTGAAAAACACGTCACTTATGAGCGAAAATATTTCGACCATTTTTTGACCGATCTTCAGGGAGAATTTCCATAAAACGAAAGGTATTTTTATTGTTCTTCACAGCGGGAGAAATTGAACTGTCAATGTGGCGCGTTTCACGAAGATTAAAAAATACAAGTATTAGTCTAAAATTGCATAGAAACTACTTGGATTTATAGTGTCATGTTTAAGATTAATACAAAAATAGCAAGTAAACGCAAAAGTTACATAATTTATTTACAACATTAAAGATGTGCATTCTTCACACGAAATAAATAAAATATCGAAAACTGTAATTGCAGAAATATAATGAATACTACTGATAATTAGAAAATTAATAAATATTAAATGTAGGCATTAGTAAACAGTATTTAGCAAAGCATGAATATTTTACAGAAATATTTCACTATAAACACAAATGTAATTAGATCCTTGAAATTATTTATAAAATGAAAAAGTCACATGATTCAGTAAAATTTTTAAAGGATAACTTATTGAAATTGCTTAAAAAATGTTGTTTTAAATAAATAGAATTTAAGAAAGCAAATAAAAAAAAATAAAAAAATAAATAAAAAATTGATAGTTTACAGAAAAAATAATTAATAATTTAAAAAACTAAAAAACACACTATAATAGAAAATCAAACTAAAAAGTAGAAAATAATCAATAGATTAAAAAACTAAGAAACACGCTTTAATAGAAAAGTGAACTAAAAAGTAGAAGATAATTTTAAATAAGTTTGAAATAAGAATAGAGTGATTAACAAGAAATATTTATTTTATCGTACAAAAGCCTGGGGTGCATTTTAAGATATTTTCATAATGGCTCTACTTTTACCAATATCTGTCATTAAATATTTACAAAAATTGACATCAAGCACCCCACGCTTTCTTACGATAAAATAAATATTTCATGTTAATCACTATTCTTATTTCAAACTTATTTAAAATTATCTTCTACTTTTTAGTTCACTTTCCTATTAAAGCGTGTTTCTTAGTTTTTAAACTATTGGTTATACGATAACTGAACGTTATGCGATTTTCCACACCTCTAGTTTACCTTGAATTAATCTTTGTTAGTTTTCAAAAGTCATCTACTATATGGTCCCTTAAAGTGAGCGTTTTTTACATTTTCTCGAAAAAATCGAGAACTAATAGTCAAAATGGAAAAAAAAAAAATTATGGGGGGGGGGGTTAGACCATGGTAAATCTAATGAAAGCAAAAAAAAAATATATGTTTCTATTAAAAAAAAAAATTTAATTGCTTTATTAATTAATAATTAATTATTAAAAAAGAAATTGATTCAAAAGCTGATTGCTATTTATGTTTGGCCATTTACAAACTACCTTTTGAAAAAAAAATTACTGAAATATATTAATTATTTAAGTATTTATGGCCAAAAAATCAACTTTTTTATTTAACATTAATTTATCATTTTCTTTTTATCATTTAAATTACAAACCATTCATTAGAAAATTACGAATTTTTGTATTTCGCATTCTTTTTTAATGCTGAATCCAAATATGGAATAATATTATGAGGTTGCTATTGAACTTTTTAAAGTTTGGTTCTGTTTTAATATGTAGATGACCCCTCATGATAAAAAAAAACTCATGATAAAAAAACTACATACAATTATTAAAAACCTTTCACGATTTACAACGGCACCTTTTGTTTGTTATTTCAACAATTAGAACAAAAGATATAGCCATCGTTCTCTTTTTTTGGGGGGGTACTGTACATATTAATTGCATTTAAGCTCATAAAATCCTGAAAAATAAAGTTTTCATTGTGAAATAATGACTATAAGTTTCGGCAAATAAAGGTATTCACATTCATGATTTGAGAGTTGTAACAATAACACACCCTAAACGATCATTATCAAACGTCTATAAAAAATTTTATTTATATGTTGCACAAATTGTCTGTATATATTGTAAATAGTGACGTATTATTTCAAAATTCTATTGTAATTTATTTTTATCTTATTTTATTTATTAATTAATAGCGATTATACAAGTTAGAAAAAGGTGGCAACACCTAAAACCATCGAGAAGTTTCGAGATATTTCTTTTCTATGAACTGGCTGGAAATTTCGAGAATGTCTCACGCGCTTGTATATAAAAAGACTGGAGAACGGGAAAGTTTTCAGATTGACTTCGGAGTTCGTTGAAAGCGGATCGCTTTGTTTACCTATTGGAGTGAGCTTGTATAATCGCTGAATTCGAAGTTATTTTTGTTGAAGCTTGTGTTGAAGCTTGAGAGTAATTAAACTGTTGCCTGTGAATAAATTCTGTGAGTTTTCTGAAGAGAGAATAAATATTTTTAAACCGTGAAAACTGTGCCATCATTGCCTCAGTGGAAAAATTCATAACAGTGGTGTCAGAAGTGGGGTCAAGTCATCTTGAATGCCGACTACTAGAGGAATGATGGAAGACCAAATGAAGCAGTTGATGGAAATGCTTGCTGGAATGAAAGCCTGCCAAGAAACCACCGCAGCCGAAATGAAAGCCGAACTTTCCGCTACAATCGCCGCAGTTCAAGCCCGTCAAGAATCTACCAATGCTGAATTCGCTGCCGCGATTACGGGTGACATTAAAGCTTTACAAGAAGCTACATCATCGGACATAAAAGCTTTACAAGAATCTACATCATCGGACATTAAAGCTTTACAAGAATCTACATCATCGGACATTAAAGCTTTAGCCGCCAAGTGTGAAACAACATCTGCAGCAGTGAATGAAATCAAAGAAGAAATGAAGATGGAGCTAGCCTCAATGGTGGAATCAACCATAATAGAAACTCCTCAAATGTTCTGCTATCCGTGAAAGAAGAAGTATTCAATGCAGTAAGAAAGGAAGTTGATGAAAAGTTTGAGGAGTTTAACGGAAAAGTTTCCACTGTGCAAGAAAAAGTTTCCACCATGCAAAGAAAAGTTTCCACCTTAAAGGAAGAGCAAAACAGATTCATTGACGTTGTTGAAGAAAGGCTGCGAAAAATGGAAACGCGTGAAGCTGTGGCCATAGCTTCACCTAATGGGGATAACGCTTCCATCCCCTTTATGGCGCCGCGCTCTAACATCAAAGTGGCCCTTTTTGATGGGAAGTCGTCTTGGCGCGTTTATCAAACGCAATTTGAAATGATTGCTTCTGCGAATGGTTGGGACGATACTTCGAAAGCTTTCCATCTCGCAGCATCTCTTCGAGGTGAAGCTGCTGACATTTTACAGACACTACCTGAAGAGAAGCGCGGAGAATTCGTGGCTCTGGCGAGTGCGTTGGAGCTAAGGTTTGGTGAGCAGCATCTTAAGGATTACAACAGACTGCAACTGAAAGTGAGACAGCAGAAGGCCAATGAAACTCTTCAAGAATTGGCGTCAGATATAGAAAGACTGTCGCTCCTCGCATTCCCAGACTGTCCCTCGGACGTACGAGATAACCTGTCTCTTCAGTATTTCGTGGATGCCATCAAAGATCCCGACATACAGCAAGCTACCAGGATGTCCGACAGCAAAGATCTGAAATCCACCCTCGTCTATGCCATGAGAGTAGAGGCAGCACAACAAGCTTCTAGAAAAGATCGGCGTTTCGTACGTGGAACATTGGCAGACGATTCCTCTGAACTTTTCACGAAGAAGTTTCAAGAACTGGAAAACAAGATGGAGCGAATTATGAGAAATATTCCTGGCTCAAGGGATCGAAAAACTAGAGTGGTTTGTTGGCTCTGCAACCGGGAAGGACATTTCAGACGTGATTGCCCTGAATTGGACAGGAGAGGGGACAGACCCTCGTCCGAACCTCAGCAGTTAAACTAAAGAGCGGCTATCTCGCGAGGCGGAGGTCGCCGTGTAGAGCAGGTGGTGCCCCACTCAGCCTCTATCACATCTCATCCCTTCAAGGAGGAAACCATGGTTTATTCGTGGAGGGCAAGATCAATGGAACTCCCTGTCGTCTAATAGTTGACTCAGGGGCAAATGTAACCATCTTAAGGACGGATGTAGCCCGGCGCCTGGACAGCCAACCTCTTTACACGGCGCCTTCAGTTTCACTACAAACTGTGACTGGTGACAAAATTTCTGTGCATGGGAAATTAAATGTCAACATCTCTTTTGGATTTCACACCTACACTCACACCGTTTACGTCGCTGAAATTATTGACCCATGTATTCTTGGATTGGACTTTTTAAAGAAAAATGGAATTACTTTGAATTTCGAGAAAGGCGAGCTTCAAACAGGGAAAGAAAAAGTTCCATTGTTCGGTTTGGACTCGGAAGAGCAGTGTGCATATCGAATAGTAGCTCTTGAAGACATCACCATCCCCTCCATGACAGATTTGGTTGTAAAAGGTACAACAGAGCTCCCGAAGGCCTTCCGATTCGGAGTAACGGACTTCCCATCATCGAATAGCGTCCCGAAAGGAGTGCTTGTAGGAGCGACGCTTGTGGATCTCTCTCAAGAGGTGGTGCATGTGAGAATGGCCAACATCGGTGATTCTAAGAGAGTTATCAAGAAAGGAGAAGAAATTGCCACTTGCACACCCGTTACAAGCATCGAACGAGGATCGAAGGAGCTTCCGACCGCACCACCCGCGGATTTAGTGGACCAGCTTCTCGAGGACTCTCGGTTTTAAAGAAGACAAGAGAAGATTGTCGGAAACCTTATAAAAGAATTTCAGGACGTTTTCTCCATGTCATCGAAAGATGTAGGAAGAACGAAGCTTACACAACATCGAATTGTCACTGGGACCCATTTACCGATTAAACAACATCCTCGAAGACTTCCATTTGCAAAACAAGAGGAGGTCGGGGAATTGTTACATGAAATAGAAGATAATAGAGTTATCGAACCCTCCTCAAGTCCATGGGCCTCTCCAATCGTACTCGTTCGAAAGAAGGATGGTTCCACCAGGTTTTGTGTGGATTATCGGAAGCTGAACGAAATTACGAAAAAGGACAGCTACCCTCTGCCAAGAATTGATGACACTTTGGACTCTCTAGCAGGGAACCAGTGGTTTTCGACTTTGGATTTGAAGAGTGGATACTGGCAAGTGGAGATACATCCCGACGATCGTGAGAAGACTGCCTTCACTACCGGCCAAGGATTATGGCAGTTTCAAGTTATGCCGTTTGGCTTGTGTAACGCACCGGCTACGTTCGAGCGTCTAATGGAGACTGTGCTTAGAGGATTTTCCTACGAGACCTGTCTGGTATATTTGGACGATATCATTATCACCGGGCGGAGTTTTGATCAACACTTGCAAAATGTGAAGAACGTGTTCTTGAAGCTTAGGGAAGCCCACTTGAAACTTAGCCCATCAAAATGTAAGCTCTTTAGGCGGAAAGTCAGTTATCTCGGACACATCATCTCATCCGTTGGAGTAAGCACAGATCCAGCCAAGATCCATGCTGTGCAAATTTGGTCTCGACCGCAAGACGTTCATCAATTGCGAAGCTTCCTAGGCCTGTGCACGTATTACCGTAAATTCGTGAAAGGTTTCTCCAAGATCGCCAGACCCTTGCATCGACTAACGGAGAGCAAGCAGAAGTTCCTATGGACTGCCGACTGTGACGACTCCTTCAATCAACTGAAGAACGCTTTAACATCCGCGCCTGTTTTGGCTTTTCCCGATGTTAATAAGGACTTTATTTTGGATACAGATGCCAGCAATGAGGGAGTGGGCGCCGTTCTTTCCCAGGAAATTGAAGGACAGGAGAAAGTCATCGCTTATTTTAGTAAGAGCCTGTCAAGATCCGAGCGGAACTACTGCGTCACAAGAAAGGAGTTACTGGCAATAGTAAAAGCCGTTGAGCACTTTCATCATTACTTGTACGGCCGAAAATTCCTTTTAAGAACTGATCATGCGTCTCTGACTTGGTTGCTGAATTTCAAGAATGCAGAGGGACAAATAGCAAGGTGGATTCAGCGCCTGCAGGAATACGACATGGATATCCATCACAGAAAAGGAACGTTCCATGGGAATGCAGACGCTCTTTCTAGAAGACCATGTCCGGAGAACTGTCGATTTTGTTCCAATGCCGAGTCTAAGTTCGGGGTTAACACATCGGCCGTTCGGAAAATAACTACCAACTCAACTACTTCAGACTTGGACCCTTGGAGTGACCAGAATGTTCGAAAAAGTCAGGTTGAAGATCAGGACTTGAAACCTCTAATTGAATTCATGGAAGCAGCTACCGGAAAACCCAGTTGGCAGGAAATTGCATGCTATAGCCCAACAATGAAGAGATATTGGGCTATGTGGGACTCTTTGCACTTGAAGAATGGAGTACTCTACCGTCGATGGGAGTCCGATGATGGCAAAAGATTCCGGGGGCAATTAATCCTTCCAAATTCTAGAGTTACGAACGTTCTAGAAGAACTTCACAGCAGTTCTACTGGAGGACATTTTGGTGTCACGAAAACTCTTCAGAAAGTCAGGGAGAGATTCTTCTGGGACAAAGCAAAATCCGACGTGGAGAAGTGGTGCAAGTCCTGTGATGCATGCAATTCGCGGAAGGGACCGAAGACCCGAACTCGTGGAAAGTTGCAACGTTACAACGTAGGAGCACCATTCGAAAGAATTGCTTTGGACGTCTTAGGCCCCCTACCTCACACAACTAATGGCAACAAATACATCCTAGTTGTCATGGACCACTTTAGCAAGTGGCCAGAAGCATACGCGATTACGGACCAGGAAGCCACAACCGTAGCAGAAGTCCTCGTACGGAATTGGATCTCCCGATTTGGCGTACCCCTGCTGATACATTCCGATCAGGGGACGAACTTCAACTCTGCCGTCTTCACTGGGCTGTGTGACTTGCTCGACATGGAAAAGACTCGTACAACTCCCCTGCACCCACAATCCGATGGAATGGTTGAACGATTTAATAGAACGATTCTGAATAATCTCTCCTTGTTTGTTTCCAAGAACCAGCAAGATTGGGATCAGAAACTTCCATTGTTCCTTTTGGCCTACAGAAGTGCTACTCACGAGACCACCGGATATACACCATCTCAAATGATTTTCGGAAGAGACCTTAGACTACCCTGCGACCTCCTCTTTGGACGACCACCGGACACCTCTTCCTCGCCTGTCCAGTATCTAGATGATCTCCAGGCACGTTTGGAAGCCGACATCGGTTCGCCAGAGAAAGAATCAACATCAAGACAGAGCGCATGAAGGTCCGCTACGATGCCAAGGCCACGGAACGTTCATTCCAGGAAGGTGACAAGGTGTGGTTATGGAATCCTAAACGTCGGAAAGGACTCTCCCCTAAGCTCCAGACGAACTGGGAAGGGCCGTATGTGGTCCTTAAGAAGATCAACGACGTCGTGGTAAGGATTCAACGGACATCCTCCTGTAAACCTAGAGTTGTACATAACAATAGACTAGCCCCATATTATATTAGAAGTGATTGAATTGCCTTTCCTCTTAAGGACTTCACTGCCCGGGACGTGCAGTCTTTAAGAAGGGGGAAATGTTGCACAAATTGTCTGTATATATTGTAAATAGTGACGTATTATTTCAAAATTCTATTGTAATTTATTTTTACCTTATTTTATTTATTAATTAATAGCGATTATACAAGTTAGAAAAAGGTGGCAACACCTAAAACCATCGAGAAGTTTCGAGATATTTCTTTTCTATGAACTGGCTGGAAATTTCGAGAATGTCTCACGCGCTTGTATATAAAAAGACTGGAGAACGGGAAAGTTTTCAGACTGACTTCGGAGTTCGTTGAAAGCGGATCGCTTTGTTTACCTATTGGAGTGAGCTTGTATAATCGCTGAATTCGAAGTTATTTTTGTTGAAGCTTGTGTTGAAGCTTGAGAGTAATTAAACTGTTGCCTGTGAATAAATTCTGTGAGTTTTCTGAAGAGAGAATAAATATTTTTAAACCGTGAAAACTGTGCCATCATTGCCTTAGTGGAAAAATTCATAACAATATGTATAACAATTGTATTATAATTTCTGTATAACCAATAAAAGTTCTCAATAAAAAAACACTCACCTGATTTTATGCAGTTAAACCACTTTCATTCATCACTTTATAAACTTAACTTCTATTAACTATAATATTAAAGTTAAAAAAAAAAATCTACATTTTAAACATCAAACGATTTTTACAATAATTGGCAATGGACAAGTTGAGCATTTTTTTAATTTTTTTTTTTTTTTTTTTTTTTTTTAAATTAAGAGTGACGAAAGACAACCAAAACTAGATTATATTTTTTTTAAATCCGTTCAATATTTCTCGAGTTATACGAGTTTCAATTTCCCACTTTTAAAAACGCGACAAAAACCAGACTAGCTTAGCTGTGACGTCACCCTACGTTATAATACTATTTTTGTATCGCGCTATCTTGGAAACTATCGTGAATTTTTTCACATTGCTATAGCATTTTTAGCTTTTTTTTTTAATCTTGCATTCTTTTAATCTATTTAAAATTATGTTCTCAAATTCAGCGTACAAACATTGCCTAGTCCCGAAATGTAGGAATACCACTTCTAAATTATTTATCAGTGTTCTTAAATACACAGACATCCACAAAAAGTGGTGTAAAGCCATTGAACGGGACGATGTTTCTGCAAAAAGTACCCTATACGTTTGTGAAAATCATTTTTATCTGAGTATTTTACATCTATTACCTTTTTTTTTTTACATAATGATTTAATTACTTTGGAATTCTACCATTTATAGTAGCTCATAATATACAGTAACTCGCAAAAGTTTTCTTACAGTTTAAAGAAAAAGTCCTGTATCCTGGAATTGAATTTGAATATTAATTCCTATATTTTTTTTATCGAATCTTTATTTAATTATGGATCAAACCTAATACTTTAAAAAAAAATTGAATAGTTTTTAAGAATTCATATTTTTATAACAATACAAATTCATAAAACTAAAGAAAAAAAATTCCACAAATGTGTTTGTGCCCCACATTTTCAGATAATTTCATTAATTGAACTTTTTTTCGACACTTTTTTTAATTTTTGTATTCTGGAAACGTAAAAAATCAATGAATTGTTCATAGAAGTAAGAGTGTTCTTGAAAATGCGAATATAACATTTCTAAAGGAATACAAATTAATCTGAACTGAAAAAAAAAATGCTTTCAATATAAAAAATGCTATATTGAAAATAATGGTAAACTTTTTTTTTACTATATTGGATTTTCATGGCAGTTGTTTACATAAAAAGTCAAATCACAGACATTTCACTTATTAGTAAAAAATATGATAATTTCTACCATTTGAATACCTCAATTTTAAAATTTTATTTTATAAATAATACTGGATACAATTGCACTATGGAAAAACTAGTGTTTTTATAACTTTCTTAGGAGTGAAGAGCTGTTTAAAAACGGAATGAAAATTTTCAAAACAGCACCAAAAAATTGATTAACAATGAAAAAGTCATTTGTTTCTTGTACAAGAATCAAATGAACTTGTATAAGAATGACTTGTACAAAAACGGAATGAAAACTCTTGAACTTGAATTTTAATTGAATATACAGGTTTTGGTTAAATACGATTCGTTTCGAATAGTTCGAAAAGTATGTAAAATTTTGAGCTCCGAAAATATTGTCGAGTTGTCACTGCAATGTTCTTCAGTTTAACTGGATGGAATGATAATTGAAAATAAAAACATACAATAAAAATAAATCCTATTCAATCAAGTTAAAGGCAAATGAAAAATTGTTTGTAAAATGGGTACATACCTTTTAGATTTTACACCACAAATTTCAGCTCTTGTGAAATCGGAATTCTTTCTCATGAAGTCAAATTGAGCTAGCGAATCTATTTTCGGCAAGTTATCGGATTGCCCTAACACAAATTCAGGTAAAATAGGCTTTGATTTCTATAAGAACAAATTACGCAAACGGTTTGGGTATAATAATAATACAGGAAAAGAAAAACGTAGTACGGAGACGGTGATCAAAGGTAAATAAACAAATGAAGGAGAATATTTTCAAATCGGATTATGACGTCAAATCTAACCAGCCAATGATGGAACGTTTTGCGGTTACTTCACGATTCCACTGTTTTTACAATTTTTCTTCTTTCGATATTTAATTAAATAAATTTTTAATAGCAATATAACTTACACAATCGGAATCAGCTTTGCTTTCTTTATTAAAATGTATTTATTGCTTTCGACCATTTAAAAAAAAAAACGCAACTTCTCCATTGTCTAAAAAATTAAAAGTCAATTTCATATCGCTCAGTTCACAATGACAAAAGCAAACGATGGTAAATAAACTTCTTTTGACGTAATAAATTAAAACTTGAAGTGGATCTCACAATATCTAAGATGTATGTATGTGTGCATGGATCACTGTCAATCATAGTCTTATACATGCCCTGAATGCGTGTAACATACTTACATAAAGTTTCCAAGTATCTTTCGATGGAGAAACATATCAATTCCCCAATTCTGTGGAGTTACTGCATTTCAGCTTAGTAGACCTCGTCTTATTCTGGAGTTGCTGCAAAACTGACTACCTATAGTTAAATAGGAAAGGGGCCGAAAACAGATCATGTGTTTATGAACACATATGCTTACGATCTTAGAGGCACCAAAAAACACAATAACTCAAAATCGACAAAAAGTTTAGTTTTTATATTTCTGCTAAGGACGACAGTATATAACTAGCCGACTCCTTTATTCTTTTAATTATTATTTGGTTTCAAGGAAGTTTTATAAAACGTTTTTAACAACATCCAATTACACTAGATTTTTCTAAGAAAATTAAATTTACCGAACTGCAATCCATGACGTACTTATGCATTCAATATGATTGAAGATAATATAAAATTATTTTAAATCAATAGTTTATTCAGATATGCAAAAAAAAAAATTAGCAATTGAAAATGTTGGCTCATGGGAAAAAAAAAATTAACAACTGGCGATCATTTTGTAGCCGATAAAAGGTCGCCAATGATCGGTTGTATAATGCCTAAGTATCCTTTTTTATTATTTCTTGATTTTAGGCTGTGTATGTCGAGTTTCCCCTCTATTTATATTTGCTAATAGCTACTAGTGTTCTATTTTATAATTCTTGAACCATAAGAATTGAGAACCATTAGATTTTTCGAACATTGCCCCTTTAGGGAATTCGGAGGGGAAAATCTCGATTTTTAGATTTTTTCCTTTGTAGACATGTTAAACCTTACAAGCATATCAAATTTCATAGTTCTAGCTCTGCTAGAAGTATCTTAGTAATTTGATGATCAGTGAGTGAGTTTTGGGTGGATTTCAAAATATGTCGTTTTCTGCCGTTTTCTAATTTGATCAATATAATTGGATCAATATATTTGAACCAATATAATTGGGGACTTAAAACTTAAGAGTCTTACTAAAATAGCAAACAGCTACCCATAAAAAAAAGTCAGCTCTCAGGCATTCTGTAATACGCAGATACGAGAGGTCAAAATACTGCTGAGTGGCTTCCGGTAAAAGATGGCTGGCAGTGAAATTAGCTGGTGCACTATCGTGCACCTAGATATTTTATAGTGCGACGATTGAAATTAAGTCCAATACAATTTTGACACACTTATCTTGATTTAATAATTATTTCTAAGTTCCTGACGTGGGCATATACTTCAGTCCATTATGACAACATAGTCAAGTAACCAAGTGGAAGTACGAACACTTTTTTCACTTCTTTTTTCACTTATTTAAAAATGAATTCATGAATACTGCAAAACTCTTCGGAAAAATTCTCTTAAATACTACCTCATTCCAAATAAATGCCTCAATTTTTCATTCTTAGGCAATTCAACGAGTGCAATAAACCTTCCGATCAGTAGCCATTGTCGATACGTTCCAAAATGTAATTCATATATTTAACTTCATCCATCTCTCCCAAGCATGGGAGTTCAAACATCGGTTCATTTGGCGTGCAAACAAGGAAAGGAAAAGTAATCGATTTTAAAATCCTCATTGATTTCGGATGGTCGCATTCGGACCTCGTACACCAGGAGTGCAAAATCCGATTAAATCAGACAAACGCGCGTTTCTCCTCCTCCTGGTTTGATCCATTTATATTCCAGTGGATTTAATGCTGGAGGATCGTTCATCAATTCAATTTGAGGATGAATGAATCGGTTTCGTGATCGCAATAGTGGTAATTGACTACATTGAGTGGATCACGCTGTGTTTTAAAGAGGAACGTGAATATTTTGCTGTTAAGATGTCTATGTAAATTTCGAAGTTATTTGTGAAATTTGTTACCATTCAACATTGAGACAAAATGCAACAAATAATGTAAATATTGTCAAAACTACTAAGTGAATTTAAGTATTCGAAAATTAATTACTTAATGGATGGATACTTTTATGGAACATCATGAATGGAATGTCACAAATTTTAAAAGTCCATTCATATGCGATTCCCATACGAAATGCATATTTCCGTAACATGTTCGTTCAAAGTAATTTAAATGTCATATCCACCAATACATGTGACATGATTATCCCCAAATGAAATTAATAATTATTTCTTAATTAAGATTGTAATAAACGTACAATACTTTTCAGTTGGAAGGATATTCTGTCTCTATGCCTAAAACACGCATTTACTAAATTAATATTGATTAATTTATTTAATTAGTAGCACAAAATGTTTTGCTATATATGTATTAGATTGAGTTACCTTTCATTTTCAATCTGAAGAAAAGAATAAATATGAAAAAGAATTAATATTCTAAAATATAAACAGTAACGTTATATGAAACGAGATGATGAGCATGAGCACTGATGCCACATCAAGAAGTTCCACCTAGTGTCCAACTAACTAAAGAAACAGATTTGACTTCTGCGACTTGCTGAACATGCACACCTTGATACTTTGCATCATAAAACAATGAAGCAACGCGTAAGCATCGTTTTTTTATAAATTGGGGGAGACGACGATCGAGTCTCAAGTAATTTTAGTGCAAGTGCACGAGACGAAAGCATGAGCAGAAAATTGCAAAATTCTTGTTATCAACTTCTTAAAAGGGTCCTAAGAGGCATATACTTTCTAGGGCCGTACTTCTATAAATGTGTAATATCAATTACACAAGTAGCACAGTGGTATTGGCCAATGTCGGTAACACGGTTTATGGGAATATTTCGAGCACAGTTCCAAAAAATACGATTTTTTAAAAATAAAGCTGCCAAAACGAGAACAAAACGAGAACAAAACATTTTTTTTACCCCTCCATCCTTTCTCATAACACTATACTTCAATTTTAACAAGGGGTGTGGAACATCGCACAACTTTCAATTATACTATATTACTGATGTGGAATTGTGTCATTTATCGTTTTTTTGTTTTCATCATTCGTTTAGAAAAAATGGCCAGTTTGGCGATATTTTTTGCGATAATTGTAATATAGGACTTGTGGGGGGGGGGGGGGGAACTTTGCCAAAATGGAAATTCGGCGATATACTTTTCACTAATTCTTAAATTATCCTTTCTTATAAGTGAAACTGAGAAGAGAAGAAAAAACGATCGTTCAAAAGCTATGTTCAAGCAAAGAGAACTCTGTGTTAAAGGCATTCGTTTTTCCACTTTTTACGTCATTGAAGCATTTTTACGGGAATCTCGGAAGTGGGGATATTTAGAACACCTTAAGAGGCACTAGCACAGAGATTTTTATCAAAATCGTTAGAGTCGTTTTCTAGCAATCATTGAAAAACATTATTTTTTCAATGGCAGCTACCTTATGCGCATGCGCGATTTTGATAAAAACCTTAATGGTAGGTCCTTGGACCATCACCAACCTGATCACCAAATTTGAACATCGTAGGTCAATTTGTTCGGGAGTTATGCTGACCATGTACAGACACACATACATGCATTTTTTTTAGATCACTTTTTTGAGATCAGGATGTTCCAAAACGTAGAGATATGCAAAATAAAAAATAAATAAATAAAAAATAAATAAATAAAAAAAATTGAAGTTTTTTTTTTTTTTTTTTTTTTTCTTTTTTTTTTTTTTTTTTTTTTGACCGAATCCTATACTTTCATTTCCCTATGTATTACCTATGTAATTGAAAGTAAAAATCTGCATCAACAATTCAAAAGTTCCAGTATGTTTTAAATAGCACTAGGCGATATTAACCACGATCCGTAGCAACGGTCAGTCTACAATAGTCAACATCGGGTTTGGCCAAAGTCGAGCCGACATTAGCCAGCGGATTTGCGGTACTGGAGTACTCGATGGATTACAGAATCCATCTCAGTTACTGATATGGCTTCTGTAATACATCTATTTCTTAGTTATAGTTTACATTAGCTTTATAATCCTTGTCAAATGTGTATTCTAGTTAGCCAATAAAGATTATTTTGAGGGCCAATAAGTGTATTTTGTTTGGATCTTTTTCCGCTTTTTCTTATTCTTTTAAAATAAACTTTTGGACGTTCATTGTAGTTACAATACATTTATAATATTCTTATATTCGTAAATTTGTAATTAGAATTCATGTTTGCAATCAAAGATATAAGTTTTCATAAAGTACAGTAGTTGTAGAATTATTAAGCAGTAAATAATACTAATATTTGTAATATTAACTTTTGAATACAATCATAACTTTTGAATACAAATTATTAACTTCTGATTACAAAGTATATCATAATATCTCCTAACAATTATAATTTAGTTCAGTTTATAACTAAGTCAGTTTATAATTATAATAAAACAAATTTAGTTAAAAATGTTATAAACGAAAATATATATTCTCTTAACGTTAAACAAACAGTGTTCCTTTAAAAGGCACTTTAAATTTTTGAAACATATTTTTTCAGTGAATATAATTCCTTATGCCTTAACCTTAAAAAAAAAAAACATACAACTCTCCAAAACTTAAAATAAAATATACAGTTTAGAAATTTCTCGAAAAACTTTCGATACAAAAAAAGTATAAGCACCATAATTGGACTTAAACCAAATATAAATCTCAACGTCCGACAACTCCCCCATCACAAAAAAAGAAATCCAATTGAGACAGATGGTTGGCATTGTACCACAGATTGAGACATCTATCAAAGAAACAACTCCACGCCTTCCAATTTTTATCCAACCTTTCCTCTCTTCTAAACCGGCGTTGTTTTTCCTAAACATAAGCTGAATCCCTTTCTTCCAACGACATATTATATGCAACAACGTGCCACACCAGCAAAAACTAAAAGCAAACCCAACCGCGTTCTTGCCATCCAATGGACGACTTCTCTCGTGTATGACGTCACGATGATGGATGGCATTCTTTTTTGTTTTTTTAGAATTATTTTAAGAGGGAGATTTCTTTTTTTCGGGTGGCAGCGGAAATATGTCAATTTCTTCCTCCTCTTCCACTACGAGATTGTTTGTTGGGCATGTTTTTGCAACTTTGGAATACGCTTGATTTGACCTGAGGGATCCGTTGCTGATTTATGTCGTGTCTTCTTCGGAGACTTGGGCGATTCTTTTAAGTCTGTTTGTGGAAAGAATTTAAGGATTTTTCCAGCTGTATAAAATTTAAAGTTAACTTCCTCACGTAATTGATCTTTGCTTGAGTAAGCAGGGTCATAAAATTTGAAAAATATATTCATCCAAATTTTTAAAAAAAAATTCGTCATGGAATATCCGACCCTTCAGAAGAATGACTAGAGATATTGGTACATGTTCATTATCATTCAAAAATGGGAATTGTATTATATAAATTACTCGTTGTAAGAAACAAAAAAATTTAATTTACCTGTGGTAAATTTAAAAAAAATTATAAATAAATATACAAGTACGATACCAAGAGGGGTTTGAACTCGATTTTCGATCACATCAAAACGTTGGATTGATTTGAAATTTTGCACAGTTATCAAGGACCGATGACAATACAATAATTCAATAAGTTTATCGCATTATCGCAAGGATTAGCTCGTGTTGCTCTTGTGCCGTTAAACTCCAACCAACCAACCTTCACCAGAATCAAACCCTGGTGTGCCGTTATACGTTACAACCCCAGTAGTCACAGAACCTACCATCGTCAGTTGATAAGGCAGACATTTGAAAGATCTATCGTGGGCACTACGGTTATACTATCAGCAAAAAGGAATTCAGATTTATCATATAATAATGATGAACGAGCCACCGATTGGTTTTGATCTAATATTAAAGCGTTCCTTTCATCTGGTCGGAACTCTGGATTGCAAAGATTAGCTCTAGAAATACCACAGTTTTTCTTGTAAATGTGGACACGATCTAAGAAGCCACAACCGAATTAATAAGCTATTCGCGGTTTTACCTCAATATGACGTGTACTGAGACATGCATGAGTTAATCATTGAGACAAACATATGACTACTGTCCGGATCAACTAGTAGGGAGTTTCATTCACGTTTCACAATTGAATAATTAATAGTTTAAAAAACTAAAAAACATGCTCTAATAGAAAGTGGGTTTTTTTTAGTCGCATTATCCTTACCAGGATCTTCAGGATTAGCAATTTTTCATATTCAGAGATACGGTAGTGTTTTGTGCCAAGTAATACGGCGTGTACTAAGGCATACACATGACTTAAATTTGAGACAAGCATGTGACTATTGGCAGGAACAACTGGAGAGGTTATATATATACTTAACACTAGAAAGACGGGAGCTTAGTATATACCTATATTGCCTGAAAGCAGTCAAAATGACTGCATTGTGAAAAAATAACTAATGCGTAAAGAAATTTGTTTAACAGTAATTTTTAATATATTTTATATCACTTACAGTCATATAACAAGTTATTAATAAGTATTAACAATAAAAAAAATGTATTTCAGTTCGAAAAAAAATAATTTATACATTATCTGGACATTTTAGCCGTATCGATTACAGTATGAGATCACACTCAGTGATCCTCCTTCCCTTCTGAATTACGTTACAGCGCGTTCAAAGGGAACAAAGCGCGTGGCCAGGCCTGGCATAAAGATTCGAATAACAAGTACGAATAACAATAACAATAACAATAACAATAACTTTAGTTATTGAACAACTGCAACTTATCAAGTATATGTCGAAATCGACAATTTATCATGAACTTGTATGTTATCATGTTATTCCAATCCAGAGCCGAACTGGTCTTTTCCAAGCAGTCAAAATGACTGCTTTTCGGCAATATAGGTATAACACATATATATATACCGGAAGTGAAGGAGGGGGGGCAACAACAATGATTAATTAACCCATTTATATGTTGTAGAAAAAGTCACAAAATTATAAGAGGATGTGTCATTATTTAAATAATTATTTTTTTAATTGAAATTCAAAAGCAGTCAAAATGACTTGCTTAGGCAATCTAGTGTTAACTAAAAAAATCAACTAAAAAAAATTTAAATAGTTTGCAACAAAAATAATTAATAGTTTAAAAAACTAAAAAGCAGTCTTTAATAGAAAACCAAACTGAAAAGTAGAAAATAAATAATAGTTCAAAAAACTAAGAAACACGCTTTAAAAAAAAAAACTGAACTAAAAAGTAGAAAATAAATAATAATTTAAAAAACTAAACAACACGCTTTAGTAGAAAAGTGAACTAAAAAGTAGAAAATAATTTTAAATAAGTTTGAAATAAGAATAGTGTGATTAACAAGAAATATTTATTTTATCGTAATAAAGAGTGGGGTGCTTTTTAAGATATTTTCATAATGGCTATACTTTTACTAATATCTGTCATTAAATATTTACAACAATTGACATCAAGCATCCCACGCTTTTTTACTATAAAATAAATATTTCTTGTTAATCACTCTATTCTTATTTCAAACTTATTTAAAATTATTTTCTACTTTTTAGTTTACTTTTCTATTAAAGCGTGTTTTTTAGTTTTTTAACCTATTATTTATTCTATCTTCATCTAATAAAATAAAACTTCCACAATAACATTTTAAAAGTAAATTATTCGAATTTTCAAATTCAATTATATATACGAATTCAGAGTTTTCCTTGATCTTCTAAAATGAATTATAAACACATATAGTTTTTTTTTTTTTTTTTCTTTTTTTTTTCTTAACTACATCTTTAAGACATAAGTAAATTTAATTAAGAAGAGTAAATGCGTATTTATAGGAAAACCCAAGTAAATTGATCAAAAGATAGTTCGGGATAGAGGCCTTATTACTTTTTCTTCGAAAAAATATCCCATTTAATGTTTCTTCTAGAAAAAATTCCCCATAGTATGTTTAACATTCAAATGGTATTTTTTTTAAATGCTACATTATGTGAAATATATATATATATATATATATATATATATATATATATATATATATATATATATATATATATATATATATATATATATATATATATATATATTTCTGCCTTTGTGTTGCCCCGCATGAGTAGATGAAAAGTAATTACATAATTGTTAAGATTGAGAAAAGAGACCTTACCAAAAACATTTCTTTGAATATCGCTGAAGACACTGGAACTTAGTTCTTCTGGTTCTGAAAAAAACTTTAGCCAGACCTATAGTTAAAACTACTTGATGAATATTCGCCATTCTTTTATTATTATTATTATTTTTATTCTCAGCTTTATCAGATGAAGTGACTTTTGTACAATTTAATGAGCACGAAGGTCTGTGCCTCTCGGAAAGGATTCCAAATGTTGGGAATTTTATCCATGCCAACAGCTAAAAAAAAATTCTGTGATTTCAATGCATTTTTTTATTGTTGTTGTTATTATTATTCTCAGCTTGATTAGAGGAAGTGCCTTTTGTATGTTTTAATGCGTACAATGGTCTATATTCCCTAGAAATTATCGTGGAAGTGGAGAATTTTGCCAGGGTAATGAATGACTAAACCTGGTTAACATATCAGAAATATTCTTCTTTTTCTTAATTTCAAGTAGTAACTTTGATATTTTAAGTTGAAAAATAAAAACAGTATAATTAGAAAGTAAAATTTACTAATTTTTCAATTAAATTCCATGCTTATCCAAACTTTGAAAACATGAGTTTCAACTTTGAGTTAGAAAACCACTTTCATTTTTAAAGATCTTTTAACACATCAAGATGTTGATTGGTTTTAAACCACTTACTTTCTGATCACATGGGATAACCCATTTCGGCCCATTTTATTTTTTAGTCTTTCTTTAATTCCTGTTATAAGTAGTTTTGGAATATTAATTTTTAAATTTCAATAAGTGCATTTTTTAATTAATATAAGCATAAGATTACTTAAAATATTGGAAATAAAAAAGATCCCCAAGTTTTAACGAAATGTTTAAAAGTTTTACAAGCCAAATAATAAAAATAAAAAATATATTTTCAAGCACAATTTAAGTGTGGTATTTAATTTAATTCAAAAATGTAAATAACGTTCAGAAAAATAAGATGACTTAATTGATGTACAAACAGAAATATTAGACATTCTTATTGTAATCTTAAGTCTTAAGTAAATACTAAAGCACAATAAAAGCAACATGCATTATAAAAACTCATAATAAAAATCCCATTTATAAGACAAATTTATTTCAATTAACAGATTTTGTTTTATAATTTTTAACTAATCATTCTCGATTCCATTTAAAAAAGATAAATAAAGTATTTAAGATTTTTTTTTAATTTGTTGTAACTATAAAGGATTTTGAAGCAAAAAAAGGGGAGGCGTTCTTACTCTTTCCTTTTTATAATCTCGTAATATAAAACTAAAAAAGTTATTTTATTGTTTGTAGACAAAACTGTAATCTCAAACGATTTTTATCAATTAATATAGATAATTGTTTTAACTATTTCTGTTAGCTGACCATTTAATTACAATGATCAATACACATTAAAATCCTACCTATATTTAATGCAGGAAAATTAAAGTATTGCATTGTTCTAAAAAAAAATTATGCTTTCTTTTTTTTGGTGATCTCCATTTTGAGTCATAATCGTGTTTGCATAAGAGAATATGTACATTAAAAAATTTAGGTTTTTTGCCAAAAAAAAACCTTGGTTTGAACGATTTTGTTAAAAGTTATTCTGAATAGGCTTTTTAGGAATATTTGTAAAATAACCACTACGAAATTTTCCATAAAAATGTACTAACAGGTTTCGGTACTAAAGGAAAAAATTCACTCGCTTCCAATTAATAATAGTATATCTTTTGTCCAATCATATAATCCTATTTTTAGTCTATATATCTTTTTTAGTTAAATTTATACAAATGCTTAGTCTTTCTGTCTGTTTAATTAAAAATTTTTTGACCATTTAAATTCTTTGACATGTCGATGTCAGGCAACTCTACGGGCAACTAATTAACCCCCATGCCGTCATCCAATCGGACTGAAATTTGGTAGATAGATTCGATGACGATGAAAAAGCATTCTATCAAATTTTGGCAACTGTCACTGTCACTAAAAGATCGCTTTTAATGAATACTAATAAACCAACTTTTCGTCATCCAATCGCTCTGAAATAGCTTTTGACCGATCATTGAAGACAACTCCTTCCTGTCGGCAAAACTATTTTAATAAATAAATAATAAAATTATTTTAATCAGAATAAATGAAAGATAATTGAATGTAAGTGCATAAATTCACATTCATTTTTAATGAATAAATTTCGAAAAGTAGTTTACCGCATATTTTGCTGATAGAGATGTTTTAATATTTAAAATTAGATGCCAACACCAAGAACACGCTGACAGCAAAAACGTGCTATGTTAATGAATATAAAAATTGGCAGGGCATATAAAGGATTCATATAGAAAAATTGTGTGGGTTATATTATTTTCTAGTGTACAAATATATGCTATTATAATACTATTGAACTACTACTATTTTTAGAATTAAGTTTTATAATGTTCTGCAGATCTAATTTAGAATAATTTTTAACTAATTTCAAAGAAAAAAAGTTACTTAGCTTTTTTTTTTTTTTTTTTTTTTTTTTTTAATTCTAGAAACACTAGTAAAGTTATTTCTTTTAATTTTTTGTAATGTAATGGTTTACTTTGGTTCATATAACTTTATATAAGGATATTACATATAGGTACAGGAAATAAAGTTGCATATTAAAAAAAATAGGGGTGTGGAATATCGCACAACTTTCAATTTCACTATAATACTGACGTGGATTTGTGTAATTTACTATTTTTATATTTTCCTCATTCATTGAAAAAATGACCAGGTTGGCGATATTTTTTTAGGTAATTCTTGTATGTGTCTTAAAAAAAAAAAAAAAAAAAAAAAAAAAAAAGCTTTGTCAAAATGGTGATATTCGAAACTGAAGAGAGGAGAAAAAACGATCATTGATGAGCTATGTTCAAGCAAAGAGAACTCTGTGTTTAAGGCATTTGTTTTTCAACTTTTTAAGCCATTATAGCAGTTTTATGGTAATTTCGGTGGTAGGGATGTTTAGAACACCTTAAGTGGCATTACTACAACGATTTTGAACAAAATCGTTAGAGCCGATTTTTAGCAATTGCTGAAAAACATGATTTTTGAATGGCAGCTATATTACGCGCATGCGCGATTTTGACGAAAACCGTAACGGTAGGTCCCATGGCTACCACCAACTCTCACACCAAATTTGAATTTCGTAGGTCAATTTGTTCGAGAGTTATGCTGACCTATAGACACACAGACACACATACATACACACAGACAGACAAGCAATGCAAAAAAAAAAATTCCCCCTTTTCTTTTTTGGACCGAATACTATACTTTTATTACCTTATGTATATATATGGGCAATTGAAAGTAAAACCGCTTTCTTTACACTTCTTCCCAGTGCAGCGGAACTTTAATACATTTGTATGCTACTATCCAGGTAGCATAGCGGTAAAGGACAATGTCGGAAACAGGGTTCTGAGAAGATTAGCCAGTCCATACTGAATCTCAAGCATCGTTCCAAAAAATACTCGGTTAAAAAAAATAAGCACGTCAAAAACATCCTAAACATAGTTTTTACCATTCCGTCCTTTCTTATAAACACTATATTTTAATTTTAAAACGCTGCATCAACATTTCAAAAATTTCTGTATATTTTATTCGAGATTGTCCAAGACCCATAGCAATGGTCAGTCTATAACTGTTCACATCGGGATTGGCTGGTGTCAAGCCGATATTGGCCAACGTATTGGGGTAACTACCAAGAAAATACAAGTTTTGACAAAATATCCGTTCAGCCTTATATTATTTATTCTTCACACTTATTTAAACCTTATTGTTTAAAAAATTCCCCTTATAATATCAAGACAACTTCATTAATAAAAGCTGCATATCTATAGTATTCGCATAATGACATTAACTTCATCTCAACAAGTTAATCAACCATCACGATTTAATAGCAATCCAACTCTCAGATAGCTATAATCTTAATTGATAGCTCTATGTAGTGTCTTACCTTTAAATTAAATCAAAGATCATTTGCAGTGCCTTTAGGAAGCTTTTACACACCATTTTCAGAAGAGAAGGCACTAAAACAGGAGTACATTTGAATCTTTCGTATCTCGTATCTAAAGGTAGACGCTAGTTGCGCCTTTCCAAATTGGATCTCATCAAATTCCCATTTCATAAGATAAAAATCGCTATCATCATCAAAGAAGAGTTCTGAGAAGATCACGTGATGAGGGTGATTCTGATCATTAACGACAAGGGGCTAAGAGAGAAAGGTTAGGCTTTTTGAACTAACGATGGGAACTTTTGGAACAAAATGAAGTCCGCTGCGAAGTTTCTGTCGACGATTTTTAAAAGAAAGGATATCTTCTCTAAGGACGTTGTAGAATTCTCTGAGATACGTACCAGACAAGAAATTAACTTTATTTACAATGGCATCCAAATTCAGCACCATATATTTTCAGACGTCCTTATATTTTTCCAGATGTCTGTGCTGAAAACTATACTACATTTACATTTGAAAATGCAAAGAACAAATGGATGATGTAAATTAGAAAAAATAATATGTAACCACTAGTTAATAAAATTCCATTGTTGCATTGTCCTATGGTTGATAAAACGCTTAAGGTATACATATACGTTGAGAATCGCAAAAATTGACCCAAACAGACATTTTTGTTTTTTCATTCTAAAATGTTTTCTAATTCATTATCTTTAGAATGATACCAATAACTATCTTATAGTTAAAATACTTTTTTAATCACATGCAATTTCGTAAAGGGTCGACGTTTAAAACATATTGGAAAAAAGAAAATGTCGAAAACTTTGAACTCAATTTCTGGAGAACTGCTTTTCATTGTTGAGTGAACGTACTCCAACGGTGATAACTTAAGAGTTATTTAACTGATTTTTAAAATTTAAACTGTGTAATTTAGATAACATTTTAGAGCACGGGTCCTAGCTGTTAACAAAAATTTTGGTAAAAAATAGATTTATTTATGTATTTTTGAATATTTTTATTTTTGGAAATTTTTTATTTTTTCTAGTACTTTTCATGTTAAAAGTTAAAATTTAAAAAATATTTAAGTAATTCATTATATTTTGCTTGGGCCCGTGTATCAATACCTTGTCTTTAATTTCCAGTAAGAAATTTGTTTCAAAATTAATTAGGTATTATTTTATCATCGTTGCAATTAGACCTTAATTAGTGAATTAAAATTCAATTAATTAAATAAATATTTAATTTTTTAACTTTTTGTTACTGCAAATACATTATATTTTTTGCTATTGCAATTCTCACAAAAATTTGACACGCTGGCATAAGAACTAAAAAAAAAATTGTCCAATGTATATGTATACCTTAAAGGCAATTCTGATATAATTAATATCTAGTTTTAAGATAACACAGATTTATTATTAAAAATTTTGAATATATAAAATGTTTTAAGTTACGCTTCTTAAGAAATTAAATGTTTGTTGCGCAAGAAAATTTTATAATCAAACCGGGAAAAGGCTTTGAGTTTTTTTTTTTTTTTTTAATGATTTTATATATATATATATATATATATATATATATATATATATATATATATATATATATATATATATATATATATATATATATATATATATATATATATATATATATATATATATATATATATATATATATATATATATATATATATATATATATATATATATATATATATATATATATATATATATATATATATATATATATATATATATATATATATATATATATATATATATATATATATATATATATATATATATATATATATATATATATATATATATATATATATATATATATATATATATATATATATATATATATATATATATATATATATATATATATAGAATGTACAGACAAAAATATGCAAGTCATTCGTGGAAAAATATCCGAAACTGTTCGAAAATCAACTTCAAGTAAATTAAATTAATACTGACAGCTAAATGTTTCGTAAATTGTCAAGTAATGAGAATCTTTTATTGTGTGGTAACCAAACGCTCTTTA
This sequence comes from Linyphia triangularis, assembly GCA_963978545.1. Taxonomy (NCBI): domain Eukaryota; kingdom Metazoa; phylum Arthropoda; class Arachnida; order Araneae; family Linyphiidae; genus Linyphia; species Linyphia triangularis. Next base: position 31,570,367 of record OZ021723.1, on the reverse strand, counting down.
AATTCCATTTAGAAAGGGATATGATGATTTTATTCATTTTCTAAGAAAATCTTTTAATTTTTTTCAAACCGAGCCATGCTGCAGCAAATGGAAATTATTTAATCAGGGCCGAGTTTAATGATCAGGACGTAAATTAATAAATTTCTAGGTTGGTTCTGTTTACAAATATTTAGTGTTTTGATGTGAGAATAATAAAATCATTTTCTCATTTACTTATAGAAAATTAAAGAATGGTAGGTTATCTAAAATGAAAGGAAGCTTTTTTTGCCAAATTATGACATAATTTGATACGTCTTTTAATTCAACTCTCCTAGTAGACCAGAATTTTCTTGAACTATCGGTAATTTCTACATTCAATAACAGGTACATAATGATGAGTTATATGAAATGCCAAAACTGCCAGCCATTGGAAATTGTCATCATCAAATGGTGTATAAAAAACGAAATAATTTCCTTATAATTCTAATTATATATAGTTCCTACAAATAACAAATATATATATATATATATATATATATATATATATATATATATATATATATATATATATATATATATATATATATATATATATATATATATATATATATATATATATATATATATATATATATATATATATATATATATATATATATATATATATATATATATATATATATATTGTAGATTTATTAACTGAAAACCTTAGTTCAGTAACACTATTTGAAAAATTCTAATAATCTTTCCATTCATATTTCATCGTTTTTATTCAATGCAAAATTATTAAACAATTCAATTTTTAAAAATAGCTTGCTATACATGCATATCAATTTAAATAAGAATGATACAAATTTCCTGGCAACAAGTGAGACACCCACATTTAAAGTAGATCAAGCCCAATAACTTTAATTCGGGACTAATTTCAGCTAACCCACTGGTTTGTTATTACTGCAAGTTATACCACTGTTTAATCATCTATTGGTATGCTGTGATAGTATTCACCATTCGTTAATGGAATTGTGGGTTTACTTTTGCAAACTGAAATCAAATTAGGATTCCCCTTATCAAATATAACTTGCTATACTAAATGCAAATAAGCTATACCTTTGTCAAAATGGTTAAACCTTTGAAATAGTTCAATTAGTTTTTAGCTAAATAGGAAGCAGGACATTCAAATTTTCTGTTTTTGAACTTCGCCCTCACTCTCAACACATTCAGGGTGGACATTTAAAACTGTTATTACCTATTTCAAACATTTAGCACGTGAATAATATCTGTAAGCATCTGTGCTATATGAAACATCCCATATATAATGTTATGTTTTGTTTCTTCCCCTTGAGAATGGATATTTGCTATCCCGACAGTCACTTTTGAACATATCTCCTTATTTTAAGAGTTTCATTTATAGATTGTATTCCTTTATCATGGTAATACATGTACAAATTTTAACTTCCTGCCTGCTTGATGATTTGGAATTTTTCTATTTAAAAACTTCGACCCTTTAAGAGAAGTGAATGAACGAGGGTTATGACCAGAGTTCACCAAAATGCATGAAAATTGCGTGAACATGCATTGAAATTCAATTTCACCCCATCGAATTAACCTCATGCGTGAATTCAGGCATCGGAACGTCATGGTTAAATTTTAAAAATAATACTTCATTTTACAAAATTCAAGATCATCCTAGTCGTTTTTCGAAGGACGGCGCTAGCTCCCTGCCCTTTTTCTTTAAAAATAGCGTTCTTTTCTGAAAAAATGCAAAAGTTTCGTTTATTTTTCAACGGAATGTAATATGTGGATCACAATTTCCAAGAGCTATTTTGTACGTTCCTTGATTAATATCGCTCCGGCCATTCACCATGCCTTCTTGCACAAAATAGAGAGAGAAAAAAATTTAACTTTATGCATAAATTCATGGCAAACACAGATTAACACTATGTCGTCTACAAATCTAATCGTGATTCTTTTTTGCTCTGGTAGGACTGGTTCAGAAGTTCAGATCATTTTACCTATCACTAATCTATCACTGGCGTTTTTTTTGAGGTTTCGGTATATCGTAAATCATCAAGTTTTACTTCTCCGTCATTTGCGAGATAGTTTTCGTAATGTTGCTGGCATTTTCCCAATCGTTTTCGAAATGTTAGCTGGAAAATTCGAATGTATAGCTTCGAATGTATAGCTGGTATTTGAAAGATCGTTTCGCGGGACACCAATCTAGTGTCACCAAACGGAGTAGTGTTAATAGTTAGTTTAAGGCTGTAATTTTTAGGATTAAAGTATATTAAATATAACAGCTTGCTAAATTGTGAAGTAGGTTTTCCATGAACTTTATTTCAAGTAAAACAAATTCGCTCAACTGAGCTTCTTTAAATTTTGAATTAGAACATGTTCCGAATTGTTGCCATATACCAATTACAATTACACTATTATTTTTCTTTAAAATACAAAGGCAAAATTATAACCATCAAATGTGTTTAGTAAGCATTTAAAAAGCATATTTCCGCTCTCATACGCGCAATCGCTATTGTGTATTACTGGTATTGTTGTAGTTATTAATTTTGTCCAAAAACTTATTTTGCTTTAGTTTAAAAAAAATTTAGTTTTTTTTTTTTTTTTTTTTTTTTTTTCAAAAATACCTTTGGATTTTAAAAATAACCCTTAAAATTCATAGAAGAGGTGAAAATACTCTTTGGAAATATGGAACTGGCAAACATTGGTTATGACTTTTACAAAATATTCAAGGTTAATGTAATAATTTATTTCTATTGTATGATATAGCATTCTCTAATTGACGTTATTGTAATTTATAACTAATCTCTCTGATTAAAAAAAAAAAAAGTTTCTATTTCAGAATTTGTCCACTACTTCTCTGTCTCACACCTAAAATATTCTTAGATATAAAACTCTAAAATTTTGCATATTTGCAGAGAAATGTGGAAATCAGCTGATAAGAAATATTTAGAGATGCAAACTTTAGGTTTTTAATTATTCTATGTCAAAGTGACAGATTGTATTTTTGTTACATGCACCGTCCTCTCTAGGGAAAATTGACCACTGTAGAAATCTAATTCTTTTCAGGCACAGAGGTATATGTATTACTAAAATATCAATGCCACCACTTTTTCTTTAAATTTTATGAAAATTATACCACGACATAAACCAGATTATCAGGATTCGATTAAAAAATATAAGAACTCAGAATGTTAAAATAGTGTCATGGATGTTAATAATTCAAGTTAGATAAAAGACATGTTATCTTTATTTTACATTTTTCTCTTTCAAAAGATAAAAATGAAGTGTTACCAGGTGTAGTATTTTAAATTCTACGGTAGTAAGAGGAATATGCATCGTTACGTCACTGGCAACATAAATACTTGTAACCAATCACTAAGTTACCAAAAAGTTTACAAGAGTGTGCTTTGAATGGTCAAACTTCCCCCAGGCCAATTACGTAGACATGTATTACTCTTATTTTCAAATACAGTTTTGGGCGCAGTATTTTAAATAGTATTCAAAAATGCGGTATATTTATGTTAGTTTTTATTATTAAAAAAATTCACAAGATATTTTATTTAACATACAAAACATTTTTTTAATCACCCAGAAATAAATAATAAAACACATAAACATAAAGTGTTTAGTATAAAACCTTTATATGCCTTACCAATTTTGAATGGGCAATTGCAACTTATTGAACTCGAGTCAATTTTTCATAATGTTTAATCACTAAGGAAAAAACATCCATTTCAAACTGCTAACTTTTTTTATCCCTGACACTTGATTGAATACATTTTCATCCACAGCGAGTCTATCTGCCAAATTTAAACTTGATTGAAAGAAGGCAAGAATGTTAATTAGCCCTCAATGGATTTGAGCACCACTAACAAACAAACAAAATCGAAGTTAGTATAAAGAATTTAAATGTACTAAGGCAGAAAATATAACAAGCTTGGTTTTGAGAGTTGAATTTAATTGGATGTTTGAATGTTATTATTTGTAAAGACGATGTACTCAATATTTTAAGGCTATCGTAATTCAGAATTTATTCACTTCCTGTATCACATCACATATCTTTAACTGAAGGAGTGTAAGAGTATATATTTCATTGGGAATGGCAACAGTTGCTGTGTTTAGTGTATAAAAAATGTCATAAAGCAGTCTCAAAATGAAATATAATACAGTAAGTTACTAGTACGATTTTTTAAACCAATAAATATTTTTTTTCTAAAAAGGACTTATTAATCTTTAAATTAATCACAAAAGAAACCAACCGGACAGTGTTTAGTTATTATGTATCAGTTTTCAGTTATTATATACTTTTACTACCAATACGCAAGTGTAGCAAGCTCATACTTTGGCAAGTGTTACCGAGCAGGTGATTTAACTGTGACGAAACACATGATTTCAAACACACAATAAAGGTTCCAAATGTCAAATACAAAAACAGATTAGAAAATTTTATATTTCTCTAACTATAACAGAATAGTAATTGTTGAAATAAAAAGCTCACCTCTACTGCCAAATACAAAATGCTTTTCTTACTAATTAGTTTTACTTCAAGTATACAAAACTATAGCATAATTTTCTCCCATTACTTCAGAATAAACTATTCCTGCTTCGTGTAAATCATGAGTGAAATTATAATAAAAAAGAAACCGAGATGAAAATTCATTTTTGTAAAAAAGTGTTGTTTCGCAAATCTCATTTTCGAAAGCAACGAAAATAAGACAAATAAAATGTTTTGAAATATAAAATTACTTATGGTAATTCGATGCTTGAAGATTTTAACTACGTCAGAATGTTTTTTTTTTTTTTTTTTTTTTTTTTTTTTAAAGACACTTATTTGACATATTTTCTTAAATGTCCATTAACCCCAATTTTATTTTTTTATGATATATACTGGATAGTAATTCTTATATACATAATCCTTTAATTATTCCAAAATATAAGAAATACAAGATAATCCCCGATCTTGACATCAAAGACGATAAATGAGTAATTTTTTATTATTATTATTATTATTATTATTATTATTATTATTATTATTATTATTTTTAAAGTAGTGATTTAATGATTTACTATATAATAAAGCATATTTTTAATGGATAAAGAAATATTTTAAAATAGCATATATCTTGTGGCGTCATATTACAGACATTAGTGTAGTGATAATTTTATAAATGGCAAGAAACCAAATTGCTGCAGTTTTCTTAAATATAATAATAAATTCATAGCAATGTTATAAGTTTCTGTAAACAAAAGGTCTCATGGATTTAATTAGAAAATGCATATGTTTAATTTGGATTAAATGCAAGTATTTTACCCCCCCCCCCCCCCCATCTTCAAACTATCATTCATTCTTTCCAGATATTACATGCAATGCACGAGTAGACAAATTGATCATCAGCATTCTGTACATAAGTAAAATTGGTAGAATTATATTAAATCTGCAGTAATATTTTAATGAATAGCCCCAATTAAATCTCATTAGATTTAATTGGTAGTATTCATTAAAATATCACTACAGTGAGAGTATTTGAGGATATCATTTTCCAAACATTAGTAACAAATTTTAATCTAAAGTAAGAGTGTGGAACATCGCACAATTTTCAATTGCACTATAGTACTGGTCACTATATTTAAATTTGACTTTGTATAGTGTTATTATCATTTTCATATTTTCATTCATTATAAAAATTGACCAGTTTGGTGATATTTTTGGCGATAATTCTTACATTAGCAAAAAAGAGAGGAAGACCACCAAGATGACGAATTTGGCAATATAGTTTTCGATAATTCCTACATTATCTTTTTTTGTAAGTGAAACAGAGGAGAGGGGGAAAACAGTCGTCGATAAGCGATGCTCAAGGAAAGACAACTCTGTGTTAAAGGCATTCATTTTTTAACTTTTTGCACCTTTATAGCATTTTTATGGAGATTTCGGAGGTGGGAATGTTATTAGAACACCTTCCATAAGAGGCCTTACCATAACGATTTTGATTAAATCATTAAATCCATTTTTTAGCAATTGATAAAAACATGATTTTTTTTCCATGATTCGCGCATGCGGACTATTGACTAATAACCCTAATGGCAATAATTTAATAACCCTAATGGCAATAATTTAATAACCCTAATGGCAATAATTAATAACTACTAACCCGTACACAAGATTTGAACATTCGTAGGTGAATTCATTCGGAAGTTATGCTGACTACTTACACACATACAGTATTTCTAGAACACTCTTTTGACGTCAGAATGCTCCAAAATGGGAAGAAATGGAGAGAAAAAAATGCTTTTTTGACCGAAAGCAATACTCTTAAAAACAACGTGAAAAAAATTAAACTTCATTTAATCATTTTTAATCAGAAATCGTGATGAAAGTAGCACGTTACCGCGAAAAGTGAGGGAAAGAAACTTTCTCGCACTAGTGTGAAAAAGTATTTTCCCGCACGCCTCGTGCTTAAATTTTATATAATTTTGTAATAGAAAAGGCATTTTTAGAAGAGATTCATTGAGTGGAGTTGTCAACTTTGTTTATATATCTATTAAAGATATTTTTTGCACGTGATTATAAAAAAAAAAATTGTATGAAACGTGTGGGAAATCACTTTTTCGAACACTGAAAATTTTTTTACTCTTGCTGTCGCTCTCATCAAATAAACATTTTGCCTCGTTTGAAAAAGTATTACTTTATCAACTAATTGCATAAATAACTATTTTATAACAACATGCAAAAAATTAAACTTTATTTAATCATTTTTAATAAGAAATCATGGTAAAAGTAATACTTTACCGAAAGGAGTGCGGGAAAGTAACTTTCTCGCACTAGTGTGAAAAAGAACTTTCTCGCACGACTTATGCTCAAATATTATACAGTCTTGGAATTGAAATAACATATTTTCAGAAGAAATTCATTGTCTGGAGTTGTCCCCATGAATAAATATTTGTTTTAAAAACATTTTTTGCACGAAAAAATAGTGTGTGCAACACGTGGGAAAACATTTTTTTCAAACTCAGTAAATTATTTGACTCGTACTAATGCACTCATTAAATCCTATGTTAGCATATGAGTAATTGAAACTAATAAAGCTAGAAAAACAACTATTGAAAAATTCACTTATTTAACTCAAGTCCTACCAATTAGTGTAGAGGTAGGTACAAAAAAAGCAGAATTTGAAACCCTAACGTTTGAAAAAGAAGTTTCGCTATATTCTGAGGAACCTCGTGAACAATATAATATTTTCTGATTTTTGCATTCAGTTTGGTAATCAAAACGATCAAACATTTTAAACGAGTTTTAATGCTTTTATTGCTACTGTGAATCCAGAAATATTTATATAATTCAAAAACAAGAATAACATTGGGTTTATAACTTATTGAAAAATGCTAATTCAGGAAAGGGTAGAGTATGTACGATAGTAATTGTAGAAGATTTGTCTCTTTTTCCCGTTCGGCTGCTTGGTAAAATCTTTTCTCACTATCCATGAAAAATCTTTTTATAGGTGTTCTGTTAATCTGATAAGTTTTGTATTCGATGCAAATTCTATTCATTAACTTCTCATATCTATTGAATTTATGATCATCACTATTACACACCTTTAAAATAAAATATAGAAGTTATATGTTCCCTCCAAATACATACATTAAGTTTCCTAATCGATTGGATTTATTCTTAAGGACCATTTTTATTCATCAGTTTATTTTCTTCGGCGTTTTGCATGATGACAGCAAACTTTTAAAAGCCATTTTTCACCATGATAAAGAATTGTTACTTTCACAAACTCTAAAAACTATATATCAAAATATATCACTGGACAAAACTTTATCCGGTTGACGTTTATATTTTGAATTTTCTGTACTTTACATTATATTTTCTCTATATTTATATTTTTAGAAGATATATATATTTTCCATTTCACTTTTTAATAATAGAAAATTTGTTTATATATATTTATTTATGTAACGAGAATTATGGTTTAGGAGACACGAGTAATTTAAAATCAACTGATATTTGTGTGTCCAATTACGATTTCGACATTTCATTGTTTTGACTAATAAGTATCCGAGTAAATAATTAGCCATTTTAACAATTTCAAAGAATCAAGATAAAGCGAGATTCTTTTTTAAAAAAATACATTGAACGTGTAAGAGAGTAGGTTAGAGTGAAAATATTTAATTGCTCTTTATGTTGGTTTGAATAGCTCTTCGATTTTATTATTTTTGAAATAATTGCCTTTTTAATGAAAGATTATGTTTGTTTTTTGTTTTTTTTGTCTCCAAGTTAAACTTTATCTCTAATTTAATAGTAATAGTATTTAGATAGTATATTATAGTTAATTAGTAGAGTATTCAATTATAAAGGAATGTAATGGTAGTACAGTGTTTTGGATTCAGTTTAAAATGCAGTTATATGTATTTTATTATAACCATTCAACTAACGAAGTAAAGTATTAAACAAGTTTTATTACAGAACAGTTAAGAAACTTTGGATCCTTGCAACTTAAGCACCTGTACATCAGAACACTATTCCGGTGCATTATCTCAAAAATCTCCTTTTGAATTTTTTTTTTTTTTTTTTATAAAACGGATTTTCTAAAATTAAATTTCAAAAATTAAATGATTTCATAATCTTTAAAATTATATTAATAAAATATGTAATTCACGTATCCGACTGTATAGTAAAGCAAAATTCAGGCAACCACGTTCCATTCCAAAATTTTTAGTTGCTAAAGAATTGAAGATGTTATTTTGTCCTTAACTTTTATTGATAATCAACAAAAAATATACGCACATTAAAAATTCAATGAGTTAACACTAAATCGCAGGACCCAAAGCTCAAAGGCATGTTTATTGTTTATATAATTTATGTAGCATTCCATGCTCAACAGTTGTTCGAGGTGTATAATTTTTTTTAAAGTTGTTTCGTTGCTATAGTCTTCCTTCGGCTGAGAAAACAAGGCCATGATCCTGAATGCTATTTAACTCTTTTGAAGGTCTCTGTAGATGTTGTTTCCTTACGATATCACTCTTTCTACAGTGAAAACTAATTTAGTAGGTCAAAAACTAAATTTGTATTGTAAAAATGGAAAAATTAGCTTTTCACTCTCAAGACAAACTTGCATTAAAAAAAAAGCTTTAAGATATGGTTCCGAGTCGATAGTCGCTCTGGCAAATAGAAGTTTTCTATTTTTCATCCTTTTCACGGAAGCTAGGAATTTTATAACTGAAAGACTATATCCGGAAGCCGTTGTTTTAACTTTGAAGGAAGATGTTTTACTGCCCTCCAGAATAATTTTTTCGCATTGGAAAAGCAAAAACAACCAACCAACTCAATTAACTAAGTACTTCATGATAAAGTATATTGAACCAAAACTGTCTAGTTTAAAGCTCACAGAAAAACTGATTCTTAAAATATATACTGATTTTATTAATAATTGATTAAATTATTTAATAATATATTCATTTTATAATTTATTATTTAGTTGATAAGTTATAATAAATTATAATGTGTATTACGTAAAAATATGATTATTGTTACCCTATTAATTTTATAATAGATTTACTTATTGGCATCATTATTGATCTATATATTGATGTATTTATAAATTTTTACTTAATTATCGTTTGATTTATGTTTCATTTTTATTTATTTCAATATCAATAAATTAAATTAATAGTTTATTTTAACCAATCAAAAACCTATTTGTCGATCAAAGCAAATCAACAAAGTAAAATTGATCAATGAGTCACTCAATCGAATACATTTAATCAATTGATCAAACAATCCTACAATTAAATTGATTAATGAATAACAATCATACCAATAAATAACTTAATTAAAGTATTTTATAATTCAATCAAACAATCCAAACAAAATATAAATCTAGCAAATCCCATAATCTTACGGAACTATCAATTTACCAAACGCAATAATCAACGAATTCATTATTTAATTATTTAATCAAGATAATCAATTTAATCGATAAATAAAATTCAAGGGAAAATATAAGTAATACTCAATTAAATCAATTAGTAACAAAAAGAGCAAACCAATTAAATCAATCAATAACAAAAAGAACAAACTAATTAAATTAATCAATAACAAAAAGAACAAACCAATTAAACCAATCAATAACAAAAAGAAGAAAACAATCAAATATTATCATAATCAATAACTTAACAATCAAATTAATTATAAATTTAACATAAAAAATAATGGAGCAATCTATATCTTTTAGAAAATACTATAGAAAATCGACTAGGATAAATTAATTTGATCTGAGAAATTCTAGTTTATTCTGAGTATGTCAAGATCATACAGTTTTTCCTATGCTTATCTGGTTTATTCTTACACGCTTGGGATAAGATAGATTAGATTCAGGAAACAAATTTTTTTAACTTTAAAATTGATTCAAATTATTAATAGGTATGAATAATCTCTTGACAGTGTGAAATGGAGAGCAAGAATCCATTTCTATTTTAGAAAGCATCAAAAGATTTTTTTGTTTTATTTTTTTGTTAATAGAAACCATGTATTACAACATTCCACTCTGAAACAACGTATAAAAAAAGATAAAGAGTGGATTTTGATAGAGATTTTCTCGAAATATTTTAGAATCGAGTGGATTTATGGGATTTAAGAAAATCCAGAAGCGGGAAAAAGATGAGTCTTTACACTCTTTCCTCCTCTTCCCCTTTTTGTTCCCCAGTTCAATTCTGGAAGTTTCCATGCCAACGTGAAGCACCTGTTGCCTTCCATGACGTCACCTGGTTTCAAAGAGGTCTAGAAAACAACCCTAACAGCCACTACAAGCATTTTTACTACGTCTTTTTTCTCCCTTTAAAATTACTTACAAGTTCTTGAGAGTTCTCATCAAGACAAGAAATATTCCCATACAGAATTCGGTTACAGGTAGTACTTTTTTATGTGTATTTTTCCAGGGGGTTGTTTTAGATTGTGAGGTTCTGGATCCCGTCGCTAGGGGGAGCTACCTCAAGGGGAGTCGCTTCCCACGCGTTCGGGACCTGCAAGATAGAGCGGGATCGTTTGGTTTTGGGATCAGACAAAGTTTTTGTTCTCTCCAGCATCGTTTGAAAGAAACTCTACGGACGATATAAACGGGAGCATTTAACGTCGAATTCTGAACATGCTGCCTGCAACGGAAATTTGAGGTTTGAAGGGTGAACAACGGAATAAATCTACCCTTTTTTGAGGTAAGGTGTTTTTGGCATTTTAATGCAGTATAATTTTTTAAAGTCTTATATTAAATAGTGACTTGTTCTCTCAACTATTCAAAAACGTTTTTTTAGATAAAATTACTGATTGATATATTTTAGAATGGTTAAAAATTTTGTATTTCAAATACCTAATTTTGATTCTGGGCTATGTTTTGCAATCATAAGTGATACAAAAATAACAAGATTATCTTTAAAGAGAAAACTATTTTGATTTAGTGAGGAATGAAAATAGTAAAGTATTTGCTAATAAGTTATTTTTATAATAAGTTATTGCTTTTCATATTTGAAAGAGTTTGTCTTTAAATTTAGTGAAGGGGATAATAAATTAGATAATTATACTTCAAGATCTACGTAATTTTAACAAAATAGAAATTTTATTTGAATTTAAAACTGGTTTACATTTTTAATTATGCTATTAATGAATATAAAAAAAAATGTAACATATTTTGATATAAACAATAACAAATGTTTCTTACATAATGTTTTTGGTTGTTCCCTAACATTGTTTATTAACATGTTAGTTTTCAAATACATGAACTCAATTATAAAGTATATTTTACAAAATATTTCTTATTTTTATTCTTAATTATATATGCTATTTATATTCAAATAATATCGTCATTACTGCTTTTTAAAGTAACATACTATTAAAAGATTAAATTTTAATGCATGTTTTTCATGCAATAACTATAAACTGCCAATTATGCCAATGAAATGGGTACTAATTTTATGATTGGTTTATATTTCTTTTATGTCACTTTGTTTTATTATCCCTATACTCATAGTGTTTTTAAACAGACCAATGAATCACTGCTCAGGAAACATTTCAATAAAGTTGACTTATCTAAAGAATATGAGCAGTTGCAGTACTTTAAAATAAATGCGAATGATCATTTTATTAAATAGTCTTATTAAATAATAAAAAATAGTCAACTGTGATTACGAACACTATTAATGTTCCATACTAGTGCTGTTCGTGCCACTGGAATGTAACATAAACTTATCATGCAGTTCATGAACAAGCAATTTTAAGTTTCAATCGTTTTCACCTTGAGGCTGGATCCAGGTTCGTTTAACAGTGGCTTTTTTTTTCTTCTCTTTTTCTCTCTCTCTCTCTCTCTCTCTCTCTCTCTCTCTCTCTCTCTCTCTCTCTCTCTCTCTCTCTCTCTCTCTCTCTCTCTCTCTCTCTCTCTCTCTTCCTAGTGACAGAAATCGACCTTTTTTAAAAAATTGTTTTCAAAACATATTTAAAGTTTAAAAATAAATGAATTAAAAATAGTTAAAGTTTGGATGACGTCATTGGTCTCGAAAGAATTAGTGGAAGAATCGGTATTCGAGGGCGGTCCACTTGAACAGTAGTTCATTGCTTTATTACAATAGCAAGTTAGTGAGTGTGAAGCATGGTAATTTAGAACTTATTTATTTTAACTGCGATAATTTAGAAATAATTAAAAAATTGATCATGTTTAAATTTATTTATTTAGATAGGGTTTTTTATATGAAATAAAATAATTTTCATATGAACTACCCATAAACTGATTCTATTAGGTTATTTTTCAACTTTTTCTGCTTTTTATTTTTTGTAAAAAGAGGAAAGACATATTTTCCGACCCTGAATTAGGTATTATGTTATAAAAAAATGTATAACAAATAAAAATATTATATACTTTTTTAAATAATTTCCCTTGGTACCAAACACAAGTTATTAAAAGGAAAAATGTTTTTAATGATTTTTTAAAAATCAGTTGTAAAAGTAACATGAATTATTTAGGTGCATTTAGGTATTTATGAACTATTGTGTCACAAATTTAATTTAAATCACCCAACTTTTCCCCACTTTATTTAATTTTTATTAGTTTGGACGGACAGACGGCATGCATAAAAATAATTCTACAAATGTTTAATTTTTGATCTTGGAGAAAGGAACCTTAAAATTCAATTATGCAATGCTCTTTACTTATCAGTTCGAAGAATATAATAATCACTGAATTCTTAACTCGAGATACCCTGAAAAATCATGTCCAGAAAAAAACTCATATTCACATATTACAAGAGAGATACGTACCAAGAAACTTCTAAACTTTGATCTGAAACAGTATTTTTATTTCATTAATTTATAAAATTGTTTCGATTTATATTTTCTGAATAATTATATTTTAAATTGATGTCTAATGTGAAAAATAGTATCTTAATCTGAAGTACAACGGAACTATTTCAATAAGTAATATATATATCACGCTTTAGGCCAAAAAGTGACTAGACTTGGACAACTCTCATTTTGGATAAAGACCTCTCCTTCTTTTAAAAGATAGAGATCTAGTGATTGATGTTTCATAAAAGGTAGATCCTGAGTTCGGTCCTGGCCTCATTGAGTACTGGTGTCTTCGATAATGGGGGGTGGTGCACATTAAATAGATCATGGCCTCACTGTACTCTAGTTAGTGTAGTGGGGTTGAAGAGAGAGGTGTGTGCGATAAGGTTGCGACCTCTTAATGTTATAATAGTTCAAAACGCGTATTTGGCTGTGATAATTGCTTCATAATGGTAGAAATAGACAACCAGAACCATACAAACTAAACTAAACATAAAAGGATTGCTGTCATAAAAAAAAGTGGCAGCGACTCCCATCTATCTAGTTTGTCACGATTCATGTGCTGTATAATACTTTTTAAGAGACATATTATATTTCACTTTTGGGGTTTTAAGCTTTAGTGACTTTTTGAGTAAATTATAGCTTTTAAACTATGATTTTAGTTTAAAAAATAAATTTAATGTTAAGTTTCTTCCACTTGTATTATTATTTTTGTTTTTTAATGCTGAATAATAATTTAAGGAATTTAGAAGTCTTGGTTACTAAATTCTGAAGTATAAATAAAGTCGTTACTTTAGCTTAAAAAACTGTGTCTTGTAACTTTTTGGTTAGCATATAAACTTTTAAATTGGAGTTTCCAGTACGTTATGAAATAAGACTCGATAACGACGGATCTGAAGAAAAGACTCAATAAATATGTTCCCCCTAGCCTTTATTATCAAAAGAAATGTATTTGTATTGTAATGGTGCTTTTTTTTTTTTTTTTTTTTTTTTTTTTTTTGTCGTCTCCAATGATTAGAGCTCCAAATAATGAAATAATTGCCTTGGTTTTTGAAAATCGCTAAGGTTGGTTGAGCTTGAAAGACAACTTTGAAACACTTTTTTTTTATATTTATTTGCTTTGTTAGACTTAGAAATTCTCCCTCGGTGTTAGAAGGTATAAAAATGGTACTGAATATTAAAATTGAGGGTCAAAATCAAACATGATGAAATAACAGATGAAACTGAATAAATATAAAAATTATAATAATTATAAAATCCTTATACTTTGTGGTAAGTTTCTTGGTGACGTTTGTCAGGTTTCAATGGATTCTTCTTATTTGAATTTAATATTATATAACTGCTGATGGATAGTAAAATTGTTTTTAGTATTTTAGTTCTTCACTTTTATTTTATCAAATAGAAGAAAATAAAGTCTTTATAATATTTATAATTCATGTAATTACTTTCCATTTGAATTTGTTCGAATTTTATGAGTAAGATAATGAAATCAAAAAATAGTATACAAATTATATAAGGCTCAAAATAATTTTATAAATATTCGAATAACTGTTATTTAATTCCTTAATAATTTCGGAAATTTTTTATTGATGGCATGTTTTTACAAATTGTAAAAAATATATAAGTTTCTGGATTTAATGTAAATTTTATTAAAATTATTTAATTACTTCGAAAAGTAATTTTTTTTTTCTTTTTTTTTCTTTCTTATGATTGCCTTTCATAGCTGAATTGCACCATATCTTTAAGTTTTATTAAACCGGTAAAATGAAAAAAAGAGCTTTCTAAATATACAGATATTTTTTGTTGAATAAAATTTTCGGAATTGAAAATTTTTACTTCGAAATTACAAGTACTTAGACTGTTCCCAAACTGACGTTTAGCTTTAAAAGAATACTTTAAAAAAGTATTCTACGTTTATAACTTTTTTAGTTGAAGATATCTCTAACATCCTTGACATAATATAAAGTTATCAGTTCACTAAGAAATATTTTGCTATTGGAATTAAAAAAATGTAAAAACCCATTTTAAATAATTGTTAATCATAATATTTTATTTTTCTCGGAAAGTACGAAGAACTTTTTTTACTATACACACAAACGTAATGACCAATGCAAAACAATATTACCAGGCTACTGTTATTCATTAGTCTGACAAAACGAAATTTAATTTTCATTTTAAAGCTATTTAGAAGACAACAGAATTTATTCTGAAATCACACCATCACACATCAAATACATGCAGTTAATTTTCATTGATGAAATTTTTTTCTTCAACACAAGTATCTATAACTTTTTTTTTTTCCTTTTTTTTTTTTTTAATTTGGGCTATACACATATAGAAAATTTAAGAAGGTCTAAGCAAAAAAAAAATATTTCATTACAACGGCTGTAGAAGATTTTAATGTATGTTGCCTAATATAATTCTTCAAAGATAAATTTGTCCTTTTCAAGAAAAATGAACAATGCATTTTCAATTAGAGGGGCGTGTGTAATTATAAAGTAATTTTATGTATCGTTACAGTGATTAGCTTTTCTCAATGATCGAAACAAAAAGCTTTTATTCACTACTTTTATGAGAATAAAGAAAATTATAATGAAATGTTTAATGATTTTTTTTAATTAAATATATATTACTTATTTTTACTTCAAACTGTTTAGAAAATAATGTCAGGAGCTTATTCTGAGGATTCCAAGAAAATATTTTTTGTTGTTAAGTTAATAGAAAATGAAAAACTTTACATCTCTTTTGTTATATTCAACTGATATTTAAATGCAAAACAAAATATTTTTATAACAATTGGGTAATTTTAAAAAGTATTTTGACTTTTTGGAGATTAAGTGAACGCCTTAAATTAAATATATAAAGCTATAGCTGGAAAAGGAAAAAAAAATATTGTTAAATTCTTTATATAAACTTCAATTTTGTTTGTTTGTGGCAGATAATTCGGATGGTTCATAGACCACTTGCCGTCATTCAATCGAACTGAAATTTGGCACTCAGATTTTATTTTAAACTAGCTAAATACCCGTGCCTCGCTACGAAATGTAACATGTTCAATTTTTTTAGCTAGTTGCGTGGTCCGGCGTTGTGGGATCCGTCATTGGTGTATAGGTCCTAACTTTGGGCGCTTCGCTCGCAGGAAGGTTCATTGTTACTCAAAACCAAGATCACTTTGCTCACTGAAAAGTTCTTTGACACATAAGTGCAGTCTTACTTCACTCATTGAAAGGTTCATTGCTTGCAAACATATGCTCGCTACGCTAGCTGAAAAGTTCATTGCTGCATAAGCATAAGCTCGCTGCACTCACTAAAAACTAATTTCTACGATACTCATAATATTAGAAGGCCCTCCCCTGTCGAGAAGCAGAAAAATTTCCCCGATAATGCAATAATACAACACCCCTTCAAGAATATTTTAACACGTTTTTGTGAAAAGCAAAATTAAAAAGCCAAAACTACTTACGTTAAAATTTTCATAGCTCTATTCCTATTAGAAGAAATTCTGTAATTTTCAAAAGATCGATTAGAAGGCTAAAACTACTTATTATGAAAATTTCAGAATGGTAGCCCTATTATAAATCATTTTGTAAAATATTTATTAAATAATGAAAAATATTAATTAGAAAAAACTAATCGCAATTTTAAAATTCTGTTTTTCAAAAGCCAAAACTACTTATGTTGAAAATTTCAGAGCTATAACCCTATTAGAAATCACTTTGTAACATATTTGTAAGTAAATAAAAAAAAAAAAAATTAAAAATGTATGCCAGAAAACTTTGCTTGAGTGTACTCAACAACTTCCCAAAGTTTCATGGTTCGGATGAATGGTGTAGTAATGCATAAAGGACAAACACACATACATTCGTTTGTTATATATATATATATATATATATATATATATATATATATATATATATATATATATATATATATATATATATATATATATATATACTAGCTGAATACCCGTGCAGCGCTACGAAATTTTACCATGTGCATTTTAGCAATCAAAAAACATTCATGTATTTTACACTTCAGACGTTTGCTCCCATTTCGATCCCGACAAACTGATTTATCAAAATAGGGCATTTCCTTTGTTGAAATTTTTTACAAAATTTATAATTGTGAATATTTTGGAAATGAGACTTTTGAATATCCCTCATTTAGAATGTTTAACCCCCTTTGGACTCTTTTTTATTAGTTAATCGAGATTGCAATAGTTTATTGTGTTCATGCTTGCTATCAGTTCTAAATTTCAAAGTTATAATTGTTTTGGAAATGAGACATCAAGATATTCCTCGTATAGTTTGAATATTGATTAGACTTTTCATCCCATAAAAATGCATTAATCGATTTTGGAATAACTTATTTTTTCGATATTTGCCCTTCTTAACATTTGCTCCAAATATCAGAATTGTGACAACATTGGAAGTGGGTCACTCGGATGTCACCGTTTGGAATGTTTAACCCGTTTTCGACGCTTTAAAGTTGGTTAATAGAGATCGAAACAGCTTACTTCTTCTATGTTTATCTTCGCTGACATTTGTACCAATTTTCAGAATTGTGACCATGTGGTAAATGGGACATTCGAATATTCCTTGTCTGGAAAGTTTAACCACTACTCTCCCCTTAAAAATGGTTAATCGAGATCAGAATAGCTTACTTTTTCTATACTTACCATTGTTGACATTTGTACCAATTTTCAAAATTGTGACCATGTGATAAGTGGGACATTCTAATATCACTAGTTCGGAACATTTAACCCTTTTCCACTACTTAAAGTGAGTTAATAGAGAATGGAATAGCTTACTTTTTCTATGTTTACCATCTCTTTATTTATAAGTCAAAGCCCTCCCTCACTCATTCACTCACTGACTCACTCATCACTAATTCTCCCACTTCCCACATGCCCACAACTCTGAAAAATGGTACAAATATCAACAATGGTAAACATAGAAAAAGTAATCGGAATAGCTTACTTTTTCTATGTTTACCTTTGTTGATATTTGTACCTATTTTCAGAGTTGTCGATATATGGGAAGTGGGAGAATTAGTGATGAGTGAGTCAATCAGTCAGTCAGTGAGGGCTTTGCCTTATATATAGAGAGATAATATATAGATTTAAGTAAAATGATATTTTTAAGCTGAAATATTGGATTCATATAAAAAATTTACCTGCCAAAAACACTCAACTAATTATAAAGAATCATGTTCTTATATACCAATCACTCCACTTGAGTTCATAGGGTAAATTAAAAAATTAACGCATTGAGAATCCATATACATACTGATCAAAGGTATATATCGTTATTCACTACTATTTAAATTTAAAAAAAAAAAGGATTTTAGTTTTCATTGAGTTTCACAGACTTAAAAATGCTTTTAAATGAACATTACTCTTATAATGAACACTATCACAACTTCCCAATTTATTATTATTTTTTTTAAACTATTTTTGACTTTTTTAACTTCGATTTTCAAACCAATAATATGATGTGCAATTGTAAATATACAATTCATCAGAAGTGGAGTTCTTAGTCTTTTTAAAATTGGTATATTGTTTATTCACTTTAGTTTTGTATAAAAAGATGAAAAGGATCGTCATAAAAAAATGCTATTCAGAAATAATATATAAGATCTTTATAAAACTTAATCATTTAAAATCAAACAAAAACTGTTTTTTGTCGCAAGTTTTTGATTTGCAATCTTTACGTATGTAATATGTATTTAAATAATAAGTACCTCTATTTTTTAAAAAAATATTCTAACCTCTCTCGCAAAATATTGCTAAAAACATGTTTTTATTTATAAAGCATCTTAGTGAAAACTTTATTTAAATAATATTGAATATAACTAAACATGCCAATAAAAAATATAATTTTACTTAAAATATATATTGAAAAGAAAATGCATCTCGCAACAAAAATTACAGAAAAGCACACTTGGTAGAATAAGGATCTTAAGCGTAAAAGATTTTTATCAAACAATACTTTTACTTTTTTCATTTTCCTTCACTCTCAAACAAACATTTCAATGATATTATCAATCTCTTCATTCAAACATCTTGAAAACAATCTTCTCAGCATATTTTGCATTGAAATCAAAATTTCGTCTTCAAACTTGAATACATTCACTCAGGTGATATTTTTTGCCATGCATAAGAAAGAGACCAGAGAGGAAACTTCAAGCAAATCCATAAGGCAGGGAGAAAAGACGTTAAAATATCCATTTATGGATTACAATACAGTTTCTATTTTTGGAGAAAAATGCATCGCAAATATGAAATTATATTTTTCTTCTAACAAAAAATTCCCCAAAGATTCGAGAGAAATCTTCGCCAGAGAATCTTGAGCTTAAAAGCTTCTAACGCGGGACATTCTGAAACCTTTTCTAGGCAATTCAAAAACTATTCGTGAGTATGGCAAAATGAGAATGGTTACAAAGTATTTTCATAAAATTTTTATGATCTTTGTTTGCATTTAAAGGTTAGATTTCAAGACGGTAATTTGCAAATGGAATATGTAATGAATAATTTCAATATTTATTGCATCTCTTTATATTTCACAAGATGTTTGGTGTAATAATATTTTATTAATACTTTTACTCGAACTGAAATTCTTTTGGTTTATCCAATTTTCAGTTGAATGAAAATGCTTAAAAAGAATAATTGGAATGAAATTAAGTGAAAAAGTAATCATAAATAATAGTTAGAAAAAAAAATAGAATACAATATTTTCCACATACATAGTTATGATAAAATTTAAGCTTTTCTGAAAAGAATTTAACCACTTTCAAAGCAGTAAATCAATTTGTAATTCTACTGTTTGTACAAACGTTATACTACTTAAAACATATTTACTTTCCTCTTAAATTAATATTTTTGTACGATTTAATTCAATTTAATTTAAAGTAAACTCTAGCAATTTACACAGGCTTTTTGTCAACGAAGTTCCGTAGAAAAAAATTAGATGTATGAAATCTACTAATAAATCATAACTTAGGTTTTAAGTCTTTTAGTCATAAATAACTAAATACCTGAAAACTACATAAATAATCCATCACTTAAATTATGGAACTGCGCTTAAGATCTACGTAGAATTAGACTCCATAGATCTGTATGACTTATATAAAAGGGGAAAATTAAGTTCGGTTACCTAAAAATATGCGACTTTTACATAGCGAAACGTTAAAAAAATATCTTTGTGAGGCAACATTATGGGAAAGAGATCATAATTTTATGAGACATATTAAAAACTATCATACCTTGTTACTTAAATCTTTTGTTTCTTTGAAGACTGAAGAAGTTACTTTTCAATAGAAATTTACAGAAGTTTCAATTACTGGTGATTGTTTAACCCTGATATAATAATTAAAATATTGTAGTAATAATTATTTTAAGTGGTAATTTTAGTTATAATAATAGTAAGACGTATTTCTTATTTAAACTAACAACTCTAGATTTTTTTTCGTTTTGTAAAGTTATGTTTTTAAAGCAAATTTATATTATTTTAACACATTAAAAAATAAAGACCAAACATAGAAAACTCTATATTTAAAAATCCCTTGAGGTAAGTAAAACTATAGACTGATTCTTATTTATGTCAATTAGATACTTCCAATTTAAACATAATCCGATATGTACTCTTAAATCCTCCAATATATTGTTTTAAAAACTTTCCATATCAAAGGTAAAAATGAAACTAAAACTGTCAGAATCATTTCCTTAAGATCCTATTCCTATTCACTATTTTTTTTTTACCAAAGAAATTCCATTTCACTCAACACATTTCAATCCAGAACCAAAAAGTAAAGCTATCTCGAAATCCATCCTTTTCGAAATATCACCACCCATTTTTACCTTAACGAATACCTCTCCATATTTCCAATCTTCAAAATCATTTTCCTCGAAACCGAAAATGATCTTGAGGTAAAGAAATTCCTTCCCACTTACACTATCGAAACGAAACCAATCCAGACACGTCTACCTCTCTCCGCTCCAATTTACTTCGCTCTCCATCCCTCCCTTGTCTGTTTACTTTAAATCTCTACCTTAAACATCCACCCTTCAAACAAGGCGCCTTTTTTAAAAATATACTTCTTTCAAGTCATAAGGTTAAAAGCAGCTGTCTCTTAACACTCCCTTCCTACTCCCACAAGTATTACGTCACGAACTGTCTGTTTAAGTGAAGATACCCATTGGCCACAGTCGTTTGACGTCATGTGATTTACATAATCCAAGTTTGGGTAGACATAAACCATGATATCGTACAGTCTTCTTGTGACGTAATGAGAAGGAGGAGAATGTATGAGACAGGCTTGGTTTCTTTCTGGGAACCTTGCGGGTATCATTCCTCTCAAACCGATTCATTTCAAATCTTTGGTATGGCCCAGAGGTAATCCTTGCCGGTTCCTCCTTGCAGAAAAAATTGCTCTAAACTCAATTTCTTGTTCGCTCCCACCAGACGAGTATTAAATTTCAAGGGATTAGGGAATCCTTCCCACAATTGTAATCTCCCCCAATCATCATCTTCGCGTATAAAGGCGTATGCGAGTCTTTTACGTATGCTTTTTTTTTTTTTTATTCTTGTGTAAGTATCCTATTGCGTCATTTTCTTGGTACCGCTTGCAAGAATTTGTATCCTAAGGATTAGAATTTTGGTTGTGGATGCCTTTTTTTTTTTTTTTTTTTTTTATATATCTTCATGACGTTAAAAATGTTTTGTAATTGAGTAATAACGTGTAAATGAAAGGTTACTTTTACTTTTTCCAATGCAGAAATACATTTTTCTAGTACTATTAAGTTATTTCATGGAATTTAAATGTCAAGGTTTTGTTCTACATAAAAAGTCATTTCCTAAGGCATGATTTAATAGAGTTTATGTTGAATATTGTCACTGTTTATACACACTAAAATGTTTCATTTTCGATTATTTCGATATCCCAAAGGTAAGCCTTACGAGGAAAATGTTTCTAAATTCAAAATTAGGCTTGTTTACTCCATTATACAAGTATTAAATTACAAGGAATAATTTGCCAGTAGTGTCGTATGAAAATGTACGTTTGCCTTTTCTTCTTTTTAAGCTCTTGGGTAAATACACTGTCATGACAGTTAGTAACGTTGGAGATAGTATTATTTCGATATCATAATTATTTCGATGTATATTAATAGTCTTAATGTGATGTCTTAGGATTTTACAATAGAGTAAATATCAAGTGAAAAAGAATTGTCTAAACATAATCTAAAAAATGGTTTATTCGTGAGATATATGTAATAACAAAGCTATTTTAGTATTGACTTCTAATTTAATTTTCCCTTTTAAATCTCGTCTTCTATTTCTATTTCCCTTTTCCCGATCATCACTTTCATACAATAACTTTCCAACGCTTCGACAGTCTAGTGAAGTTAATTAATATTCAATCATTGCGTATTGAGAACTCACATTATTGCTCGTCATTGCGTCTTATTAATTTAGTTCCCACACCCTTGATATTTCTATTCTACCACGTTAGCAATTCCCACGGATTCATACAATATTGGTTTTCCATATTTTCTATGAGATTGTGACTCTACAAATTCATTCTGATTCATTCATTCGCTATCTCCAATTTGATTAAGATGTACCTCTCTCTCTCGCTCTCTCTCAAGTAACTTAATAAACAATGTTTATAGCTGCACCTTGAAAGACTTTTTCCTGACACGCCACATACTGCTAATTGTTTCAAATGATTTGAACATTTCATAAATCTTAAAATCGTTGACATACAATGACACACATGCATTGACATATACAATTAGTACATACTGTGTGATTAAAAAAAGTTTTTCTACAAATGGGTGTCGTTACAAGGCACCTGAATTTTTTTCAATTAAAAATTTATGCACAGTGTTGTCATTTTATATTAATATAAAAATGAATATAATCTAGAGAGATAGTACTAGGCAGTTTGTGTAATTCTACGCAATACATTGTGGCATTATCGGTACATTTTTTATTGATTTGTATTAAGAAAGAATTTTACCATTTCAGCATTTACCAGTTTTAAGAGAAGTATTTCTTCTAAGTTATGAAATTTGCGGATGCCATGGTTACAAAAACCATGGCATGAGAGTAAAAACAATATTTACTGCGTAAATAAACAATTTATAGCTTTGACTGCAGATAGTGCGGGAAACTTTTTATGGTATATGCATCTCAAACTGAATATTTTAAGTCTGATTTATGATTTCAAAACTTAGAGAAAAATAGATGCACGCGTCGCTAGAGTAAGAAAGACACATAAAAGTGAATAAATGTGGTCTGAAGTTTGTATATTACGTGCGTGGAGCAATCACAAATATTGCTTTCAGCTGGATTCGAGTTCTAAAATCTAGGCAGTAATTCAGACTTCTCAAAATTATAGTCAAACCCATTTACAAAATACACGGTGAAAAGAAAAAGGCCCGCTTTGGATGTTTTCTTTACTACCTAATTTATGGGAGCGTTTTAAGACGAGAAATTTGCAATTCTTTATATTAAATTCGCTTTTGAGATTTTCCTGATCCAAGCCTGGGAAAATATATTTAAAAGAACCCTGCCTTTGGAAACTAATGAATATTCTAAATATTCCAAAGAGAAAAGGGTTCGTGAAACTGTATTTGTTTATTTCTGAAAAACTATGCATATAGATTTTTTTTTTTTAATTATAATTTGAAACCTAAAATAATACATGTTTCTGGAGTTTTGTACTGAATATTTAAATGAATAGCCACTCTAAGTGGAAAATATAGTTTAGTATTACGAAATGGAAATATATTGTGTAAGAATATCATAATGGAATCAACTGTGCTCTCTCAGTAATGATTTAAATTCTGTTAAAGAAAGGGAATTTCTTATAAATATACTTTAGTATGCAATACCAAATATTCTACTTGAATAATAAATGTAACGGCTCACTATTTTCAATCGATTGAAATCCTTCAATAAATACTAAAATCTGGTTTTATTTTATGATATTGTATCTTCCAATAGGGAATCGTTCGTATACGGCAAAAGTACTTTAACTCAGCACCAATTTTTCACAAGCGTAGTGGCAACATTAAATGCATAACCTTCATTCTCTCAATTTATGGTTCGTTCTTTTTCATTTTTCTTTTAGTTTTAGTTTTTTGTATTTTTATTGTTATCTTACGCTTTCTCGACAGTCGTTTGCATTGAACTTTTCATGTTTGTATTCAGCTGAAAATGAACATTTTCTGATAATTAAAGAGGACATATACTTAATATAGCATCATCAAAAGAAATGTAAAACTTAATTTTTATGCAGGTAATAAATATATTTTGTAAGGGTTGGATTTTTTTTTTTTTCTTTTTTTTTTTTCTTTCTTAACTATCGATAAACCACTGATTCAAAAAATTCCAAAACATACATAGAATAAAACTATTTGTAATAAGTAAAGTAAATGTATTTAAGTCATTTAAACATAACTGCGCATTAGATGTATCTTTTAAAGACTGAAAATAATGACTTTGGAATGTCAACTCTTTTTTTATTATTGTATCTATGTAAAGCCTTTAATAGACTAAAATGGATTTAAAACAAATACCTTTCAAACGCCAAAAAGTATGCAAATTTTTCTTTATTTAAGTCTACTGTATACTGTCTCTCAAATAAAAAGAAATTTGCTATTGAACATCAAACGAATTCATGTCTATATCTTGAATAAAAACCTCTTTTGAAACATCACTTGAAAACTAGTTGCTTATTTTGGATGTATAAAACATTTTTCTTCTAAAGTCTTTTTGATTTCTCATGTTTTTCAAAAAGATTTTAAGGATTTAGAAAGTGCATGTTTCAGCTCATGGAGAATGATTTTAAAGTACATAGCACACTCAATTTAAGTTTACAATGCATTTTCTCTTTGAAGGTTATGTATTTTTGTAAGCGTGAATCAAATGTTGTTAGATATAGTTGCTTTTAAGACAAAGCACTTCAAATTAGACAAACGTAACGAACTATATTTATATAATTCATTAAAGTATATATAGTTTAACAAAAAAAATAACTGCAGCTTTTTTTCGTATTCCTAATAATGTTGTGCAAGATTTAATTGAATTATAAGAATCTCGGAAGCACGAAGTATTTCCAGGCAACATTAGATATATAACACAAATAAAAATAATAGAGAACTATACTTTAAATTAACCCAAAAATTAAACGGCTTTAAAAACATGAGCACGCCAAAACAACATTTATACAACAAATTTAATACAAAAGTAACGCAATTTATTGCCTACTAAACATGAATTACTTTACTCTCGACAAAACACAAATATACATTTCAGTGTCAAAAGGTTAAAAAACTTAACTCTGTACCCTTTATTTAGTCTTGAAACCATAATGAGTTTTTCAATGCATTCAGAACAAATCAATTAAAAATTGTAGGTCTATTTTCTTCCTCCTTTATTCTTCGGGGCACAAATTTTAATTTATTAAATAATTCAGAACACAGAAATACCAACAGAAAACACGTTTCCCCCCCCCCTTTTTTTTCTATCCCTCCCCCCCCCCCCTCCCCAGCATTTTGGGTTTGTCTGTTTCCGCTTCTTCTGCTGGTTCCAAGGTATATATATATATTTTTTTAATGAAACTTTACTTTACAGCTAAAGTTAGTATGAGATTTGGGAGCAATTTTTAGATATATCAATATTTTGATACTCAATTGATTTTTATATTTATTTGATAAATTCATTTTTTACTTCCTGTGGAGTGGATAGATATATTCTAAACTTTAGTGTGCTAAAACAAATTACCAGTTTACGTATGGTTTTATTTAAAATAATGCATTTTGAAAATTTTATTGCATTATTTTTAAATAAATAATATTTAATATTTAATTCAGAAAGGGTAAACATTCATTACTTTAGATAAAATTCCTACACCACACCCTTACTTTTCATTTTTTTAGATGTTCGGTTTCGTTTTCTCTATTAATAATATTTTGGAGAAACTTTTCTATAATTTACACGGAATGATCGAAAATAACAATATATGTGACTAAAAACACTAACAGCCATTTTTTTCAGATTTCGTGATCACATTTGCACTAAAAATATTGTGTTATATTTTCATGGATGGAAAAAAAAATCAACTAACTTTTCATTCATGGTTGTTGGGCTATTATCTAAACAAAGCGTGGTGGTTTGCAATACAAATAAATAATGGTATTTTATATTAAATTTGCTTGGCAGGAACATTTTTGCATCAGTGTTGTTTTTGGCTAGTAATTTTTACTTTACGTTAAGTTTTTGTATTTGTCTAATACAAAGACTCTTTTCACTTGTCTGTCAGTGATTTACATTGCAAGGCAAAACAACAAATGCTACAGACACAGCGATGTATCAAATAAAATTTCTCATCGAAGTTATATCAATTTATTTAGAGTAAGCTATAAATGTTACATGTATGTAATATAGTACTTTGTAACTATAGATAAGATTAGTATCATCATCATATATTTTGCTGAAGGTTCAGGCCTGATTATCCGTTATTGTGCATGAAAATAGGTATGTGGGCTTACAAACCAATCAAACAAACTTTTTAATCAAATATGTTTGCTAAGTACTAAAGTAAATCGATTCATTCATTATATATGATGACGTACATGACGTTTAAATGAAACCCTACACCCCTAGAATAAACCACCACATAAAGCTTCCAAAACCCGACAATAATTACCACCAGCCTTCGTCTTCTCTGAAGTAACTGTGACCGAGATGATTAATAGCAGGTGTCTCGACAACATTCGAAGGCGAGGGAAGGGTAGAACTCCTAATTGTCACAAATGGAAAGATTATCGTTCGCATTCCTGAGGGATACTCCTAAATAAGCGAATGGTGCATTCCAAGTACACCCTTCTCGTAGATAAATCCTCGAGCCGAAAGAATGGTAACTCTTGTTTCGCCTTGGAACATTCCAAGATCCTTTGCGGTTGTTCCTGCCAAGAATCGCCCTCAGGTTCTTCTTTAGGGCCGATTCCTGGGCGATTCCTGACATTGTTTTAGTGGGCTTTCATTCATGAATTCTGATATATGTTCGGATTGGTTGAGAAATGTAGAGATTTACTTTTCTATTTCTGGAGCGATTCCGCGGATTTATGTGATGCTATGCATCACTCTGACATGACTTGTAATAAATTTTACGTGTTCGTTCGAATCGAAAAGGGCGTGTAAATGTTCATTCTGTTGTCTGATTGCTAAATGAATCCAGTTCATTGGCTGTAAAGTGTTAGTTTTGTGGGTTTTCTCTTTTGTAGCAAATCGATTTTTGAAAAAAAGGGCGAAACAAAGTTTGTGATGAGTTTGAAAGTAGGGAATAACATATAGGAATGCGATAAATCCTGAAGATTTCAAATTCATGGCTGAAGAGCCTTGGCATTGGAGAACAGAAATTATGGATTTAAGCAAAATAGAAGATAGAATATTCTTATTCAAACAAATAAATTGCATCCTTATAACAAAAGTGACTTTTTTCAACAAAGTGACAAAATCCTTCAATTTGATTAAATATGTGAAGAGAATCACATACTGCATGTATTTGAAGCTAGTTGAACCTAAAGGAACAAGATTGTTAACAAATTGAATAGTGAAACTAACTTATTCCGTTCTTCCAGATTCAAATACATGTTGTCTGTCACACTTTACACACTCAACTAAAAAACGAAGAATTTTGCATTGTGTAGCTTTTGTAGCAAGGGTACGATACGTTGTAATAAACAATGATAATGATGTTTCTCTTCCACTCGATTCTTCGCTTAGCTTACTGTTAATTCTACACTTCCAAACTTTGGAATTAAAATATTTTTACTTGGTAACCCTGTAAGGAGGCTGGCACATAGGCTTGTCCTATTTGGAGCCTCTTATTGTAGGGACGTATTGACTTAACATCGTGAAAGTTTCGTAAAATAAAACATTTGGGCAACGTAAAAGAGGTAAAGAATTTTATAGTGAGATCCGTTTCGTACCTGCTCTCAGCGTAGAATGAGAGATTATGTGGGCTTACATCTTAAAGAGGACGATAGAGGGAGCTCGCAGGCGTGCCTCACAAACCCTAATACGATGCAATATAAATATCTCTTCTAATTATATTATAAAAACAAATCTTTTATTGTTACCTTGGGAAATGCTAGAAACTATTTTTCTTTAAAGTATAAAAATCTTAAAATTATAAATATACGTCCAAGAATTCGTAAGTATCCCTAAGCAGTATGTGAAACACAGATGTAGATATAATCTTGAAATATCCTTGGTCACTGATTTGTGCATCAATAACAACCTTATTCAAAATATTATCATAAAATCTCTAAGTTACAAAGGGGTGAAAATTATATATCCACTTAACAGAGATAATTTCACATCATATTCGGAAATTAAGGTCCTAGATCAACAAAGAGGAAGAAACCTTTAATCTGAAATTTCCCTCTGTGCATTTTCGGCAATTATCTCGGATCGGTCAAACATGGCGGAGACGTGAGGAGGAAGTAGAGAGGGTGGAGGAGGGGAGGTATAACTAATTACTTTAATAAATCTTTAATTACACAGCTTAGAGGTCTTAAAAATAAGAGAATAAAAATCATACCCTGTATTATCGCTGGGGTTAAGTGGAAAAATGTCTTGGAAGAAGAATCACTGAAGCAGTTAGGGAGAAAGGAGAGAACAAATAGTTGGGTGTAATGCTCGCCTCAATGAACACTTTAATGAAGTTTTGGAGGAAGAGCCCTGAAAAATATCGATACTTGAGTCTGGATCATCCACCAAAAGCATCTGTTGGGACGAAGGACTTTAATCAAAGGAGTCTTTTTCAGTTTGGTTTCACAAGAATGGAATAAAAAATAAGTTTAAATTATAGTTCGGATGAGTTTGAGAATTAGAGTATATTTTAGATTATTTAAACTGAAACTAATGGAACTCTTTTGTTTTAGAAAAGAGGCATTATTCAACTGTCTCATAATTTTATAGCATCATCATATTATATCGTGAATATATATTAGGACATGTTATTGGGTTTTGGAGATGTACTAGCATTTCACAATTATTTTCCAAAGTTATAAAAGCTATGCACAAAATATTAATTTTAATCTATGAATTTTTGCAAATTAAAATTAGGATGGATTTATAAATAGTGTCGTATTTATTGGCTATTTGCAACTTTTGTTAATTTAATCTAAATTCCTTTAAATAAGGGATATAAAAAAATAAGATTACACCTTTTTAAAACTAATTAATAATACATAAAATAATTTTGGTGAAAATGTTTACTTTAGTTCTTTATCAGCAATTTCCTGTTGAGTAAAATGAATTTCTATAATAACGTAAGCTTAAGCCATAAGATGGCTTATTTTGTAAGACTAGATTAAATACGAATAATAACACAACCAAAAAAAATAAATCATACAATTAAAAGTCTTTCATTATTATGAAATCGACAGTGATTTTTTATGTCTATTTACCTTCATGGCAATGTATCTACAACTTCAGTTTTCCATTTATAAATAATTACTTTCTTACTAAAAGGACTTAAAACCTTTATCAATGCACACTCTTTATATCAATATATTTCATAGCAATAACCCCTCGAAAAAACTCTATAAAACTCCTATATTTAAGCAAACGTCTAAAATATCCTGTCAAAATTGAAAGCGAAGGACAGCTAAGACACAAGATACATAAGTGACGGTGGCTTCGATTTTCTTAAGGGTGATGTACTTTCCTACCAAAAACGAGCTCTGACAGGGACGGCTCCAATGACGCTACACACCATCACCATTTCTAGACGGGAAAAAAAATGTTCCTATACTTAGGGCCTTACTTAATGGAAATGTATCGACCTCTTTTACTAAAGAAAGCAAATTAAGCAACGACCAAGTTCCACTCATTAGCTGCTCATTGACTTACTGGAACTCGAATGTTTTCGCTGGAGTTGTTTGGACATAGGTCGGAATTTTTTTTTTTATTTTAGGTTAGTTTCTAATTTTGAATACACTGATGAGTTTGGGATATTTTTCCAATAACTGAAGAAGGTAGCTAATTGAGTTCGCTGATTAGGTTCCGATGTTTGTCCTTGCATTAACGTTTTTCTAATTTTATTGCTGTTAGAATTTTTATTCTTAATGTAAATTCAAAATTGAGTATTTCGTATAACTTTGTATAAATTTGTTTGAATAACAATTTGAATTATATATGTATCTATTTAATAGATGTAAGAATTATGCATTTTTAGTTTTATGTCCCATTTGGATTCAGGAAGATTAAATGAATTTTTAAAGTTATTTGTAGATAAACTTGTGGCGTGGAACATCACACAATTTTCAGTTACAGTATAATACTAGTCACTACATTTCAATTTGACGTATAATATTGTTGTTACCATTTTCATATTTTCCTTCATTTGAAACAATGGCCAGTTTGGCGATATTTTTGAAGATTATTTCCTACATGGGCCAAAAAAAAGCCCCTACGAACTCATGAACTTGGCGATATACTTTTCGATAATTCTTACACTATCCTTTCTTGTAAGTGAAACAGAGGAGAAGAGAAAAAAGGTCGTTGATGAGCGATGCTCAAAGAAACAGAATCACTATACGTTAAAGCCGCTTTTTTTTTTTCTTTTTTTTTACTTTTTACACCTTTATAGTATTTTTACTAGAATTTCAAAAGTAGGGATGTTTAGAACACCTTAAGAGCCATTACCACAGCGATTTTGATCAAAATCGTTAGAGCCGTTGTTTTAGCTACTGCTGAGAAACATGGCATCTACCTTATGACGTATTATTTCAATGGCATTAATCTTATGCGCATGCGCAATATTGACGAAAACCTTAATGCCAGGTTTCATGGCCACCACTAATCCGTACACCAAATATGAACATTGTGGGTCAATATGCTGACCACATACACACAGACATATATTTTTCTAGGCCACTTTTTCGAAGTCAGGATGTTCCAAAATGTGGAGAAATTTAAAAAATTGAAAAAAAAAATTCTTGGCCCGAAACAATACTTTATTACCCAATGTTAACAATTGGATAAACGATAGTTTAAAAAAAGAGAAAAAGAAAAGTTTTCAATGTATAGTCAATCCAAAAAGAAGTTAATCGCATAGCTTCTAATAAAGTTTTTAAAATGTTCTCCTGACTGTTATTCGATTCAGCTCTTAAAATTGGATCACCATACTTTTCAATTAGAGTAAGTTTCTTACAAACTCCGACTATGTCACTGATAACACAACTGATACCATAAACAAAATACCAAAACAACTATCAGAACAGCACTCTTAATACAACAGAACCACCTTTGAAACCCACCAACACCACTAAAATTCGAACAATGTCAAAGTTTCAGACCCAGCGCGTCCTTTTCCTATTTCTAAAAAGACTTTCAAACAAATGTCTTTTAACGCAGAAAACACCCAACAGCATGACACGTTAAAGAGAGATACACTGATTGAATATTCATTACCTCACCAATTTCATTGACGAGAATTTCTTTCCCCGCAACTGCATCTCATTAAAACCGAGAAGACATAAAAGACACAAGTTTCCACCACTCCAATACAATCTACTCTCAAACAATGTCTTGCGTTTCGTCATCAGATTGGTAAGTAGTACATTCCGCAATCCCGATCTAATGGACATCGTCGCATATTAATGTGTGAACACGTTTCCATTGAAGTGGGGATGGCCTGTGTTCCTCTGGAAAGCATACCCGGTCGCCATTTCGATGTGAAAAGCAGCATCTTAATTATTCCAACCCGGGCATATTCGGATAGCGCCAAATGACACACTCAAAGTCGCATTCCGATATTGATTTTTGCTCCAGGGATCCGTCATTAGAGGCTTTTATGAGTGTACTTCGAGGCACTATACAGTACATGGAGGGTGCTTTTTATTTGTTTAGTGTTTCTGTCCATTGATGGAACAGTGCAGTACACAGTAACTGTTTATATAATGGTTAACTAGTTTTCATTTTATTAAAATAGGCATAGCATTTAAAAGAGAAACCTAATTAGGGACTTTCTGAATATCCGGGTAAAAAAATTCAGTCTATGAATTTATATATATAGACATTTCATAAGCTTCCTGATAGAATGTGTAATTCCTGATTTTGGATCTCAAAATCTACAAGGATTTGCAAACTTTCAATTTAATGGCAGATGTTTACAAGAGACTTAACTTCAAAGCGTTAAAACTTTAAACAATTACAATTACTTAAAAATATGATTTAAAATTTAGTACATGTCGTTGGGGAGAGAACAAATAAAAATATATAAAGTTAATCCATCTGTTTAACAATTATTCTTGGGAGCTTTTGTTCACAAGACCAGAAAATTCTTCTTTTTAAAATTATTTTCAATAAAATTATTTTTAGAAACAACATTCTGAAATTGACTCTTAAAATTAAAACTGTAAAAATGTTGTTTTTTTTTTTTCTTTCTTTTTTTTTTCCTTTTTTTTCTAAATTAAAACTATCTGTAAATACTTCTATCAACAGTAAGCTCTTAATAAGTACAAAAATTTACTTAATCCTATTTACTACTTTTTTACAAATAAAAATCATCTTTGTCAAAGATGTATCACAATAATAATTATTAGATACTCTTATATGGTATAAATTTCTCTATTTGAAAATTTTTATGATAAATTCTAATAGCCACGTCAAAATTTATTGATAAACATTTTATCTGTCCATAAATATTTTCATCGAAACAACGATTCACAATCAAGACAAAAGGGTTCAAGTACACTTTTCAGTGCACCAAAAATATATATATATAAAAAAAAAAACTAAATAAAAGAATTCATTGTCACACATTTCACTATCATCGTCCATCCGCTAAAATTGATTGCTATTTATGACAACTCCGTTGCAACTAAACTTAACAACTCGGCGAAAGGGGCGCTGATCCGAAAAACAAGCCAAGGAATCCCCCACTGATCTCCATCCAACAGAACACTAATCACCTACAAACTTTTCAATTCGCGCCCCCCTTTCCAGCAATTGTCACGCAGGGGCTGATGCATTAAAGTTTCCACTGAAATGGAACGCCCCTGGCGCCTCCCCTTGCCCCTGTCTTTTCCGGATGCGGGGCATATGCAAGGTTAGGGCATAAGATAGAAGGGGTTCTCATAACTTTATTTCTACATTCTTATGACGTCATGGTTTCCCAGTAAATTCAAACTAGAAATCACTTTGGACAATTCGAAATATTTAGTGAAAGAAAGGTCTCCACTATAATCAGTTTTATATCTTAAAAATTTGGGCACTTGTATTGTTTTGAAAAAATATATTAATGCCTTTCATCGTACGACACGTCAATGTATTTGGGATGATACGACATTTGATAAGAAGTGGGGTTGAATGAGTAAAAATTACCTAAATTAATTTGATTTAGAAAACAAGAAGCACATATTTTATAATGATATAAAATTTAGTAAATTTTAAAAATATACTATCATTTTAGTTTATACTTTACCCTAATATAGTGAAAAGCGTATACGAAATTACAAATGTTGCGGACTGGTACTGTTTATTAAATGCAGTCCTCATCAAGAAGATTTCCTATTCCAATTTGAAAGAGAAGTTCTTTAAAATTCAGTTGAAAAGATACTTCCATAGCAACCCGGTGGAAATTTCTCACCTTGGCTACAAATAGATATGACAAACTTGTACTGGTTGACACTGGCTCGTTGACTAATATGGGAGTACGTTTATTCCAACCTTTTCTACTGTCAGCACTTGGGCCAAATCTGTTTATTAGTGCTTTCCCCCAACTTAAGATTTATGGACAATATATTCGGTAATAAGTCTTCCCTACAAATTTGTCCCCAAACACTCAAACGGCAACATTTTTGTTCATAAAAATTTCCATAGTGACAGATTTTTGACACTATATGTCGTCAATCTTAACTGGGTGATATTTCAGATATTAAGTGTCGCCGAAAGTATCTGAACTTAATTTTACGCATGAAAAATGTATGTAGAAGTTGCCTTTTAGTGACAAATACTGTCGCAATCCAATTTTTTTTTTTTTTTTTTTTTTTTTTTTTTATTATTATTATTATTTATTTTATTATTATTATTATTATTTTATTCGTAAGCATAAACAGCAATTGCAAAAAAAAATGTCTGAAAAAAAAATCAAAACTGAATTAAGACCACGTTTTTTAATCCTTTTACAAACTAAGTATCAAAATTATACAATGTAGTAATTTGATAGTTTTTTATAAAATTGCACTCATGAATAATGAAAAGCCAGATAATGCAGTCAAGGGTATCGAAACTTTACTACAAAACCATTTAGGGTGGATATACATCACTTCGTCTTAAATTATACATATTTTTTTTTTAAGTTAGCGTATTTTAATATTTTACGTACGTTTCTTCTTGCGCATTTAAAAAAAAATTCGTGTGTATTTTTTCATTAAACATTCTATGTTCAGTTACTTACATGCTTAAAGTTTTGCTTCGAATCGCATGACTTTTGTGAAATCCAAAACTCGTTGTGATTATCTGTTACAAAATCTCCCAGTGACCACCAAGGGAAAGAAGTCATGAGACTACATTCTCTTTTATCTACACACCTTGGGACATATGGGGGGACGACGCCCCTGGAACCGGGCCAGGACGGAAGATTTTTGCCGCGGCCGTGAGTTTTGTTGTTGGTTGGAGGAGGGGAGGTGAAAGGAGGAATGAATTTGATTGTTAACATTTTCCTCCGAGTTGTTTTGGGGGATGCATTTCTCTGTTGGGTCGACGGATATTGATTGTTTGTTTGGATGGGGGTTCGTCTTGATGGGGGAAGGGGGTCAACGGTGATCCATCTTCGTTCGAATCGAGTGGATCGACCCACTTTCGAGATCGTAATGATGCTTAGGTATATAGATAAGGATGCATGGGGTTCAAAAGGCAGCGTCCATGTATTGCTCGAAAAAATATAGATAACTTAGGATCTATCAGTCTTGGGACGCAGTTGGTCGTCTCGGAAGTAATAACGACGCTATGTGGGCAATTTGTGTGAAAAAAAAAGTTATTTCATTTTTTTCTTGAGGTATTTTTTTGTCTGTTCATGGACACATAGAGAGAATGAAATAGACGGTGAGGTGGCGATGGTTCGTGGAGGGAATTTGTTTCAGCCTCTGTCATCCATTAAATTTTGTGTAGTACACTTCAGATACATAAAATATTTCAAAGTTCTATTTGATAAATATTCTGAAATGTAATATTATTCATAGAAAATATTCATATAGCATTTGATAAAAATGTAAGCTAAATGTTCAATGATTTATATAGTAGTTACTAATTACCATTCAGCACTGAAGTATTTAAAGCCATAATAATTCTCTCAAAGTCAGTCAATCCAACGCATATATTTTAATTTGAAAAACTCCATATTATTCAACATCATAAGAGTACCATATTTTTCTTGGTTCATTACTAATCCTTTCTTTGAGATTACCATAAAAATGTT
The DNA here is from genome assembly GCA_963978545.1 of Linyphia triangularis. NCBI lineage: Eukaryota > Metazoa > Arthropoda > Arachnida > Araneae > Linyphiidae > Linyphia > Linyphia triangularis. The sequence continues at coordinate 31,534,546 of OZ021723.1, read as the reverse complement.
CCGTGTAAATTATTAAAAATTGATATTCAATTCTTCCTAGATAAATAATGTAGGTCTATGCAAATCATCAGCTTGGGTACCTTTCTAAACACTCTTTACATTCATTTTATAAATAGAAATATCTCAGAATAACATAATATTTTTCTAAAAAGTTTATTTTTCTCTCGTCAAAATATTCAATTTTTGAAATTTTGAAAACACTATATTACAGAGATCTATACCATTGTCGATTATGTGTTCTTTGATGACCATACAAAAACATATTTTATCACAAGAAGGAACTCTGAAGTCAAGCATCGTTGTAGAGGTGCATTTTTTCTTTTTTGTGCAATTAGCCAAGTTCCAAAAATGCTTTAGTGAAGCTATGCTATAGTCTACGTGCAACGTCTTGGAAAATATACTAAATAATATAGAGAAATAAGCTCGATTGAGAGCTTTGCATGTTGCTAAGGTATCCCTCCAAGAAGTTTTTCTGTTCCCATTGGATGCCATTTAATATTCAGTGGTTCGCACACATTCTAACTATTAGCGTATATCTAAATAAAATCAACAGATGGTTTGCGTTCATTGATATAATGATACTGTATGTGTATTTAAAAAAAGAAGCTCATAAATATTTTCCAGTTCTAGAAAGTTAGTATGCTGTTAACCAGATAATTTGAAACTGGATATTTTTCACTGAGTATGCAACTTAACGGGAACTTCTTCCAAAATGAAAATTGAAATTATTTCAATAAGGAAAAATCTCGTTGATATCTCAATAAGGGAAAACAGAACAATATTATCAGTAAACAAAGTCTATTATATTCCAGTGCAAATAAAATAGAAACGACAGAGGAAATTATCATCTTTACATGACTCACACACCTCCGTTATTAGTTCAGTGATATCAGGTTTCACCACAAGGAAGACGGGTGGGTTTTATTTCTGGCGCAAGAGTTTCACGTGGGTCCATACATCTGGGAAGGTGGTGACGATCGTGTAAAATAAAAATGGATGTGATCATGATTATAAAACTAGGGGTGTGGAACAACGCACAACTTTCAATTACACTATAATACTGACATGGATTTGTGTTATTCACCGTTTTTACATTTTCATCATTCCCTGAAAAAAAAAATGGCCAGTTAGGCAATATTTTTTTGCGATAACTCTTATGTGGATCTTTAAAAAAAAATCTTCGCTAAAATAGTGATTTGGAAATAATTCTTATATTATCCTTTCTAATAAGTGAAACTTAGACGAGGAGAAAAACCGATCGTTGATGAGCTATGCTCAAGGGAAGAGAACTCTGTGTTGAAGAAATTCGTTTTTCAACTTTTTACGCCATTAAAGCATTTTACGAGATTTTCGGAGGTGGGGATGTTTAGAACACCTTAAGAAGCATTACCTCAGTGATTTTGATCAAAATCGTTAGAGTCGTTTTTTTGCAATCATGAAAAACATGATTTTTTCAACGGCAACTACCTTATGCGCATGCGCGATTTTGACGAAAACTTTAATGGCCCGCAAATCAAATTTGATCATCCTAGGTCAAATTGTTCGGGAGCTATGCTGACCACAGACACACAGACAGACATTTTTCCTAGACAACTTTTTTGAAATTTGAATGCTCCAAAACGGGGAGGAATGCAAAAAAATTAAAAAAATTTGTGACCGAATGCTATACTTTCATTACCCTATGTATACTTACGGATAATTGAAAGTAATATAGGGTGTCCCGAATCTTACTCTTTATTTTTAAAAATAAATGTCTTAAATACTCAGAAACGATGGAAACTTCAGTCAAATGAAATTCAGAAAATGAGTTATAGTATTATTGACTATTCAATAAGCATCAAAGAAGATTCAATCTTTTTAAGTAACTATTTTAGATATGTTCAATTTTAAAAATAGGGGACAACTTGTACTACATGTCTTGTATTTTTTTTTTTTTTTTTTTTTTTTTTTTTTTTTTAGAGTTTTAAAATTAAAGGGTATTTAATTCATCGAAATATTTGAAAATACTTTTCATATATGATGATAGCAATGATATATAAACATAATTTGATAAACAGAAAAATGATAGTTACATTTTTATGATATAAGACATAGAGAAAGTTATATATTTTTTTTAATTTATTAAAAATATATAGTAATTTAAACATTCATTAAAATAAAGTCAACACTTCTCTAAAAGTGGCTTCACATTACCTTTACATTCAGTATAAAAAGTACATGTAATTTGAAATTGTTTGGATTTAAGCTTTTATTTCCACTTTTCGTTCTCTGGTGTTTTAAGAAGTATGCAAATAAAGAGAAAATGGCATTACACTAATCACTATAGAAATTATTCCCTTACGACCCTGATACTTTTTTTTTATTTAAAAATTACATCCTCTCGTAACGAATTTTTAAAGGATTGTCATCTTATTGTAGAAATTCAGATTATAAGATAGCCAAATTTTTTAAAAGGAACAAAGAATTGTTGAAAGTATGTAAAGATATAAATTTGTTGACTCAATATTCATCCCAGATCTTACAAAAAACCACGTTATGCAAACAAGAGGCTAATTGTGTAAAAGACAAAAATCCCATGAGTATCGTGTAAACTTTGAAATCTAATAATGAGAAAACCTAAAGACACAACGGAATTAATGAAAGCTGAATTTTCATAAAAGAAAAATTATATGATATGAAGGCGAGTCTTTGTGTTTCAAATGTAGGAGAAATAATTTGTTTGTATAATTCTCTTGAATATTTTTTTGCTCGAAATGTACTTTATCTCATACATTAACCTGACTATAATAAACACTTTAATTAACTTTCGAAGTTCATTAACTTTAATTCAGCTTGACATGTACACCTCCTTAGAAAACAATTCTGCTTCATAAGAGAAACCAAAAAGAACACATTCTCAAGAACACGCACCCTAAAAAATGACGAAGAGTTTCTTTAAAAGTATATTTTTAATGAATATTCTTCACTAAGAAAACTCTTGCTTGGTTCTTAGAGGATTAGTATTTTTCACACTTGGGAGTTCTTATGCTATCTATTTCATTGGTTAATTGACACACGAAATTTGCCTCCACTATTATTTAAACTTGTTTTTCAGAACAAGAAAAAGTTCTTTCGTAATTGCTTTGAAAGACAAAACCTTGTTTAATTAATAAAAATTCAGCACATACTTATCAGAAATATGCATGCATTTCTATTTATCTTTAAGGTATTTTGTATATAATTTTGTATGGATTTCTTGTTTGTTAATTTCATTTTAGTTCATAAACTTTGAATGATGTACAGAGTGCATGGATAAATTACAGTAATTTTATTAAAATTAAAATATTCTAGAGTACTTATTTTTTAACATATGGAAAAAAAATGTGTTCCTTTATAACGATAAAAATTTTTAATTTGAGTTGTGGAATAGTGTGAACACTAGTATTATATAATATGAATAAATTTAACCCGAAGGATGAATATATTCACTTTTGAGATATTTATTAAAGTATAGTATCTAGAATTCTATCCATTCAAATTTCATAAGAGTTCATTTTATAAATCCTAAAAAATACACAAAAATTGAAAAACTGTGTTATCTAATACCAAATATAAAATAACAGTTTGAAAAAGAAATAGCGTATCTTTGAAACGTTAGTGTCATCAACAAATGTGGATTCGTGCACCTCATAAATATTCACATTTACACCTATAGAGTTCAATTTGTACAATAAATCCTTTTCCAAAAGTATCGGAACCATCCAACAAACAACTGAAATATATAAGATACTAAGTATAACATTAAAAATTTCAAATAAAGGAGCGAAATAAAATCCAGCAATAATATAAAATTTTAAGTCAAAATAGCAATAAAATATGACAGAAACATTATTTGTTTCTTCTCGAATAACAAAAAATACATTATTTTTCTAAAAAAAAACAAAAAAAAAAAAAAAAACATTGTAGGAGACATCCCAAATGAACGTGCTGTCCAAGAGACAGATTCATATTTCTTTTCCCCCGGAAAAATAACAGCGCGACATTATAAAGTAGCAACGCCCACGTGAATAAATTTACAGAAAGTGGAAAGATATTAAAATGATGATGGTAGAAGGGAATAAACTCAATTTCGCTTTTTGAAAAGCGATAGTCTCTCTTTCTCTCTTGGAAAGGATAGAAATATCCGTACTCATCATTTTCTATTTCTTTAAATATAATCCAGGACTGGAAATAAAAACTAGTATCAGTAATGCAGATTTAGGTTTTTCTTTCCATCATTTGCGAGTGCATGATGCTCGCTTCTCTTTTATTGCGTAGGGAGAGGAAAAGGCGTTAAATGAATTATGTCCGCATGATGGAATTCCTACGACATGCCTTTTAGTATGAGTGGTTGAGTGGTACAAGTCAAAAGTCCTGATTTTCAGCGTTATAAGTAATATTATAAAATCGTAGGTCCTCAGATAAAAGGCAAAAATCTTAATATAGCAGAGTGATTTAATAAATCTTTCGTGTAAGTAATATAAGTATTGCGTTAATTAACAATAGTTAATAAGTACTCGAATTTGTGGGATATTTCAATTCCAGCTAATAATCTTTGGAAAAGTTGTTGATTTTATAGGCCTAATATCTTTTTGCGAAAGCTTAAATATTAAACATGTTCCCACGTAGCACAGTGGTATTGGCCAATGTGGAAAACTAGGATTCTGGGAAGATTGGCCAAAAATATATTTTTTAACCCTCCGTCCTTTCTTATAACACTAGATAACAATTGACCATTGGCTTTACTTTATCGCCTACGAAATGATCGCCAATTGTTAATTTGTCCACCCTTTTCCAACTTTTTTTGCACATCTGAATAAACTATTTATTTTAAATAATTTTATATTAGCCTCATTCATATTGAATGCATAAGTACGTCATGGACTGCGGTCCGGTAAATTTAACTTTCTTAGAAAAATCTCGTGTAATTCTCCGCTAATTGGATGTTATTAAGAACGTTTTTTAAAACTTTCTTAAAACCAAGTAATAATTAATAGAATAAAGGAGTCGGCTAATTATATAGCTCTCGTAGTTGGCAGTCAATAAAAAGTTGGTCAAAGGTCGACTGTATAATAACTAAGTACAAAAAAAAAAACATGTATGTTTCCCTCCTTTCAATCCCAGGAAGTTTTCTTGCAAATTCAAAAACTATGAAAACTAAACAGTTTAAATCTAGTTACTGTTGCAAAAATAAGTAATAAATTTAAAATTAGTACCTTAAAAAAGGAAATGAAATCCCAACAAAAACATCTCTGTAAAAGGTGCCAATTTCTACATGCAATAATTATGGCAATGAAAAGTATTGAGATCTAAAGTGGAAACAAGTTTAAAGTTGTTGTAATTTACGGGCAATGAAAGTTAGTAAAATTTTCTTCTCAAAGTCAAAATTCCCCTGCACAGGCCTAAATATCTTGCTACAAAAATGCTTGTGAGACTTGGTCATTAATCGTCAGTGAACCAGAATACGTAATGGCCAAGTATCACAAATATTTTTGCAGCTAGTTATTTAGGCCTATGCAGAGAAATTTTAAAGAGATTGCAACTGGGAGCCTTTTTACAGAGATGTTTTTGATGGGTTAGCTTTGAAGTACAGTATTAATATATATATATATATATATATATATATATATATATATATATATATATATATATATATATATATATATATATATATATATATATATATATATATATATATATATATATATATATATATATATATATATATATATATATATATATATATATATATATATATATATATATATATATATATATATATATATATATATATATATATATATATATATATATATATATATATATATATATATATATATATATATATATATATATATATATATATATATATATATATATATATATATATATATATATATATATATATATATATATATATATATATATATATATATATATATATATATATATATATATATATATATATTTAATTTTTACTTAGTACCTAACAAAATGAATTGAAAAATTAACTTTTATTAATTTATAAGATATTTTTACTTAGTAATCATATATTTGTCCTGTTTCATTTAAATAAACCAATTTTTTGTCGCTAATTATTCAACTTTTAGTTATTTAGTTATTTACAGAGAGACATCGAGAAGATTTCACAAGTATTCCGATTTTTCTAATTTGAATGAAACTCTTATCAAATATAAAGTATTTTTTCCATCAATAAAATTTCAAAAGTAGCAAAAACAAAAAGGATGCGTTTCCAAAATTATTTGAGTGCGACTTGTATCATTTTGGCCTTCATTGGCTCGTTTCTTACAGGAGTATGCTCAAGAATGAAATGGTTTCTTATACAAGGAAGAAAATGAGTTTGTATCAGTCTATCGCTCTATTTTTAAGGTCGTTTCGATTTGGATTATTTCAATTTTTATCTTCTGTTTTCGAATCGATGGGGGAGGGAATTCGGTACGTGTAGAGAAAGAGATCTTCTTCTTTCGTCTTTGAAACCTATGCAAAAAGGGTAGATTATAAATTAAAGAGGACAAAAGAAATCCGAAGATATTTTGTTTAGTTTCTACAGAAGATATTTGTATTTATTATTCAAACGTGTGTTTGTAGAAGATGTTGGGAAACTCTAATCATTTAAAATAAAATCTCTTTCATGACTAAATTTTAGATATTTGTGTTTAAAATCACAGGTTATATTTGTATATTCTAGAATTCCCCCCCCCCCCCATGACGCTATTATAACATTCCATTTGATTATTTTTGAGAAACATAAAAACACTTCAAAAAACTTTTGTAGCTTAAATATTAAACATTTTAATGGTACCAATTTCATCAGCATACAAAAGCGTTTTAAAAAGAAGGGAAATATTAAACAGATGGACACTAGACAGTGTACTTTCGTTATTCTGATCAACTGACATATGAAGAATTCTTCATTTATAATGACATCCCCAGTGAATAAAAACCAACCAAATTATTTATGCAATGTGACGTTATCGCAATTTTTGACTAAACCAATGTCCCATGACTCTTGAAACAAATGAATTATTCAACTCACAGAGACTAACTCTTCCTGTAAATGACTCAGACAACTACAATAAAAACGAAATATAAAAACTTTTAATGCTACGAATTTCATCAGCATACAAACACATTTTAAAAAGAAGATAATTATCAAACGGATAGACACTGGGCACTGTACTTTTTGTTCCGACCCACTATCAGATGAAGAATTCTTCATTTATAATGCCATCCCCAGTGAAGAAACACAACTCTAATTATTTATGCAATGTGACCTCATCGCAATTTTTGACTAAGCCAATGTCACATGATTCTTGAAACAAATTAATTATGCAAATGACAAATACAAACCCCTCCATGACATAGATAAGAACAACAACAATAACTTGCAAATGCTTCCCCATTACCTTCATAATTGCTACTAAACCCAACCAAGTCTGTAATCACACACACACCCAAAGTCTAGCCGAATCTAATAACAAGCGCTCATAAATATTAAATTTGCACAGAAATCACAAGGCCAGTTCTGATGAAATTCTTCACAGAAAATTGCATCTTATTCACTGACCTCGCTTAAAATAGCCAGAAAAGAAAAAGGATTAAGTGTCCAGACTTTCTACCCATTCCTCTCCACTCAGACAGATCCATTTCGGTGTAGGGAGAAAATGCCATGTTGTTCGGAGAGAGTGCTCATGATTATCCTTAGGGATTTCACTTTGGAGGTGTCAGGGTTTATTAGTGGCTGCAACTGATAATGGATGCTCTCCAGAAACGCCGAAAAGGCCAATCTGAAGAGGATTAGGGGAGGAGAAATTTAATAATCAGATGTGGATGACGATGTTGACACTGATGTGAAAATATTCTTGTTGGAAGGCTCCGTAACTTTGAATATTTCGTAATTCTTCAATAAAATATAGTTTTATGCAGGGACTGGAATATACAGATATCAAAAGCGCAAGATCCTACATAGTTTACTTGGGAAATTTAATTTTTTCAACTTATTGGAATTATTTTATATCTGTATTAGAAATGTAAAATTATGGGAATTTTAAGTTATTAATTTGTAATGTATTTCACAAATGCAGTCGATTGATCCGAGTTTGCTAAAGTATTTACAAATATTTTAGTATACCGAAAATTCCTCGAAATCTTAAGTGATTTTGTAATTCAAAATTAAGGTGAAAATAGAGTGCAATTGATATTCAAAATGTTCAAAATTGAGTTTAAAAGTTGAAAATATATAACTGAAAATAAAAATTGAATAGAATAAAAGTTCAAAATGTTTAAAATTGAAGTTATTTTTATTTTTATAAATAATGTCCTTTTAATGAACTAATTTATCAATATTTTTGCGATGTTGAATATTAAATCGATTTTTTTTAATTGCATCCATCAACGTAGACAGATGAGAAATTTCTATTGAAAAGTGTGCTTTTACTTCATTGAAATATTATACCAATCAATCAAATTAGGTGTTTTTTATATATTTTTTTTTTATTATTATTATTTATTTAAGTTTATAAAGTTTGATTATTACAGTTGTTGTTTTTAAAAGAATGCATTTACATAAGTTTTATTTATTTACACAAAATTATACTTTATGAATGATTTTAAAAAGGAATAGTAAATGATTTTTAAAAAGCTATAACTGCTTGTCAGTTACCTTTCCTCAGTGATCAGGAACTTTTTTAGAGAAGTGGTTAACGTTGAGTAGTACTCAACATTGCGAGCCGAAATTAAAAAATTTTAGTATCTCAAAAATTAAACGTTTTAAATAACTTTTAGAGGTATAAACTTAAAATTTCTCGTCAGAAATTAATTTTTATTTCCCACATTATGATTGCGCAAAGTTTTATTTTTGGAATTGAGGCTTTTAAAGCACTTAAGATGGAAATATAAATTAAAATCTATATCGCTTTTCTTTTTGGATAATCTTTACTGTCATAAATTCCGGAAATGCGTCAGCTAAGTATATATTCTACTTCTTTTTGGGCACTGATGCAGAATGATTTAGAAATGAAAAATATTGCTTGTCATACAAACCAACAGCTATTTGAATATAATGATTTTGATTTGGTCGGTGATTTAAGCATCATCAAACATAAAAATACATCTAAAGCTATGTTGCACTAAAATATCGTTGCTACTGTAGAATACCAATAGATATTGCCTTACAGGAGATCTTTCAAAATTAAACAGTTTCATACTTTCGCAACACATTGGAAAAACACACGCAACATTTCTCCCTAGACAACCAGACAATAAGGGCTAGACTATTCACACATTTTATAAAGGTTGTTTTGGGGGGATAATTTGAGATTAAGCATATATTCTTAAATAAATAATCTGATCATTCTAATCTCATATGAAAATAATTTTTTTTTTTTTTTTTTTTTTTTTTTTTAATTAAAGTAAATTCCAGCTAAAGTGAAATAAGAAGAATTTCCACACAATTTAAGATCAATTTTTAGAGCGGTATTTACTAATTTACAATCTTAACTTCCGGAATGTCAATTACCATACACGCGCGGTTGACCATCTATAAACTTTACCATATTTCATGTTCAAAATAACTGTTTAAATTTGATTTCTAAGTAGAAATAGGAAAACTGATATAAGACCAAAAAAAAATTGAATTTTAGCCACACCTTTCTAAATCTAATCTGCCACTGTCCCACCAGTCAGTGATCATGGTAACTTATTTATCTTTACAGGTCTTTCAAATTGATAAATGATAGATGTCTGTAATGCAATTGAAGACCTGTTAGTAATGAATTGACTTCCGGTTGAACAAGAATTTTTTTACCTTAAGCAAGAAAAGTGGCGTCATGTGCTTTATTTATTACATGCGCTACCTTTAAATTATTGAGTTGTAACTAAGAATTTATTCAAATAAGTTCATGGTATTCTAAATTAAGCTTAAAATATCTTTAATAAGACAGCCAACCCTTCCCATTCCCCGTGTAGGAACACAATTAATTTCGTTTTGTCACAAATTGGAATAAACTCTGTGTAATAAAATATAGTTATCAATGTGATACCTAACAATGAATGAACATTCACACACAAATAAAACATTATATTTAACTGAATTACGTCTGTCTTTTTTGAAATTGGTAAAAAATGGCTTTCATTGCAAATTTGAGGTTTTGTACAAATTATATATTTCTTCTGATTTAATTTTTTGTATTTTATCGGAATTTTTCTACGTTGCTTAAAGTGGGGTTTATTCGATTAGGACATATTAATTTACAAAGGAAATTAAAAAATATATAAAATAAATACATATATGTATAAAGAGCATTCTTATCGAATTGAAATTGTGCAAGAAAAGTTTTGTATAGATAAAATTATAAAGAAAAAATATCTTATAGAATAGAGTCGAATTGTTTAATACCTAAATATTTAAGGCAAATTTTTTCAGTTAGCATATAAAATTTCTAATTAAATGTACAACAATGGCACCTGAAATATTCAAATCAATACAAAAGTCATAGAAATAAAAATAAAAATAGGCAATAATAATGCCTAAAATACGTAAATAATGTTAAAACAAATTAACTAAATAAAGTGAACATTCCAAATATTCAATTAAAGTAGAATTAATAAAAGAAACTTGAGAATGAAATATAAATTTCTAAATGTAATACAGCACCACATTTTACGCGAACATCAAAACACGTTGAACCGGACGGCATTTCAAAGAAAATTCTCCATGTTTGCTTTTGAAAATCGGAAATTCCTTTCTTCCCCAACCCAAATTGGAATTTTAAATCTCGCGTTTGGAAACAGGAGTTATTGTTATTATTCCGTCCTCAGATATTAAAACTTATGCGGACTTGGCTTTATGAATAATGGACCATCCTGCTTTATTTCTCTTCAGAGCTCTTGGAAATAGAGTAAAAATCCCCGAAGGACCACTACAAGGAAATTTGCGGGACCAAAAGAAATCCTAGTTTGGTTCCGGGATATTGGTTCTTTAGACAAGGCTTGCAAATCCTGTTTGGCGATTTTCTTTGGTCATTGTAAATTTAGAAACACTTTTTTTTTTTTTCGTCGAGCACTTCCGGTTTGCTCGGACAATAGTTTTTAATATATTAAAATGAAAGTTAACTATTTTGAATATCGAGTCGGACTTTAAGCAAATAACGTTTAACCTTGCTTGGTAGTAACTGAAAGCTATTCATTCAGTAACTTACTTAGTATCATAAAAATGTTTCGGCATAAAATTTAAGTTTTAAATGAATTTCTGTTCAAGTTCCGAAAAAAAGACGTTTCTTTAAGTTGAGGTTATAAAATTAAAATTACTTAAAATTTTTATTATTATTATACTTATCTTCACAAGAAATATAGTCAGAAAAAATTATAATGCGTTATTTGAAATAACTATTACAATATTCTTTCATAAAGAACTAACCAAAGTACTTCTTAAATAGTATTTTCAACAACTTATGAATACAATTTTAGAATCCTTTATAATAATTTAAATGAGATTAATTCTGAAATACAATCTAAATCTAATTCTAACTTTATCAAAGCATCAAATTAAGTTATTTTTAAATTATATCTAATAATCATTGAATAAAAATGAAATGAATGAATACGTTAAGTCATAATACATTTGTAATTTCAATTAAACTTAGGTACTTATCAATATACGTATATATGTATACATTTTAGTACACTCGCATGTTACAAAACTTTAGATTTTCTACTCATAAAATTCAAAGTATAAAAATCTACCACTGCTATACACTTCTTAAATATTCATAATTTGATTTGGGTGATGATACTAAGATAAAACACAGTGAAGTATGATAAAAAAAAGTATCAGTTTTCTTATACTTTGTTTCAAAATATCACACTCAAAAGAAAGTCAGATAACACTAATTGATTATCCCCACGACAAGACCGTTACCATGCAGGTTTTTAACAACAATCATTAATGAAAGTCAACAAACTGGCAAAATCAAACAAAATCTCAAAAATATATGACGTTCCCACCCGTTCTTTTTTGGAATATTTTTTGTTGCCAGTATTGTTACTTATTTCTCTTTCTTTATCGAAACGATGAGAGATTAATGCGCAGGAAAAAATATTTATCATTCAGTTTGCAGAAGTGGCAACAACAAGAGCTGCAAAATAATTCTTTTCTTCGGCCGAGTGTACGCCATTGACGATTGTGTTTCGCAGTTGACGTACGCCGTCAATAGCAAGAGGTAGAGGGGCGATTGGACTATTTTTCACTGTTATCGGTCTGTGTGTAACTGTTTTAAAAAGCAGACGTATCTGGCAACTTCAACCTTTTTTTCCCCCCTCCTGCTTGGCTGAAGAGCTGTTGTTAAACATCATTTTTCAACTGGCTTCGAGAATACGTTTTGCTGTTAGTTTTGAAAAGTGCTTTTTGTTAAAGGAGATAGGTAGTGGAGGAATGTTTATTTATTGTGATAAGGCCTTTTAGAAAGGATAAAAAAAAACGGAATAAGCCTTTTATATTATCATGCTGAGTGATTTTTTTTTTTTTATAAAGTAAAGATGATATGGTAAAAGTCGAATCAATTATTTTTTTTTAAAAAAATCGTCCTAAAATAAAATTTGCCAAGTCAAAACGGTTTTATATAAAATATTTGAGTGAAGTCTTTTGGAAATGTAACATATTGAGTATTAATGCCTGGAATGAAAATTAATTTCAAATCATTGATCAAAAATATAACTGGTATTTTTGTGTGAATTTTTATTTCAAACTATTAAACACGTTACAAATTACTAATCTTTGTTTTTAGAATCCAAATCCATCACGTTTTAAAAGTTTATTTCATGTTAGGAATTTCTGTAATTATTCATGCACTTTCATAGATTTACTCCAAACCTTACATTTAAAGTATCGAACATTTCAATGAAGAACTGATTGTTTTATAAAATCTTTATGAAAAAATATTTCGCAACATTTCTTTTCTCAAAATCATGCTTATCAGTACAAAAAAAAATCAAGGATAGTTTTTGTAGAAGAAATATTTCTAATCAAAAGTAAAGTAGAGAATAGATTTCAAAGGCTATTAGATAATTAATGAAAATGTAATAAAGCAAATTTTGAATTATTAAAGAAAATTATGAGTAATTGTTTTTATCGATTTCTTAAAAAAACTATTTAACTAATTGTGTAACTGATCCTAATTAAACTAATTATGTTTTTATTTAGAGAAGATATAATTATGACGCAGGAAGCTTTATTTTTAAGTAAATATAAAACAACAAAAAATACCAATTTAAAAAGAGAGATTTTGTGTTCATAATTAAAAAAGAGCTACCATTATCTAGCACTTACTACATACTTAGATTATTCTGTAAAACCGAAAAAAGACTTATAAACTAATTTTTTTTTAATAAATACAAATAATATGAAAGAATAAATATGACACTAAATACATTTCTATCAATCGCATTTTAATAACATGCAAAGCATGTAATAATAACATTGGGGCACAAAACCAGAAAAGTTAATAGTTAAAACTTTCTTTGTGTGCCACTATTTGTGGAAATATTGAGAATTAAAAAAAAGTGTTTCAACCAAATATTGCCTGCAGAATATCTACATTTGACCATAAATTTGGTATAGATAATATCAGTGTTGTAATAATATACCCAATAGCATATCCAAACATTATTTTAATTAGTGTATAAAAGGTAAAAAAAAATGTTAAAACCATTGACAGTTATAATTGCAATTCAAATCCTAGAAGTAATTTAATTATATTATTTCCATAGAACTTAATAAATAAATCTCCCATATAGAGTTAGTTAATTTTTAATAAAGAAGCATAACATTCCCAGTAAAAAAAATCATCTGGGCCAGCAGTGGACGACTGACTATGGCCATCACCTAAACTGCTGGACCATTAGCGGATGGCCTTTACTTTTCAGTGCATAAAAGTGACCGTCTGGCCTACACTTGGGCCAGCAGTAAGGGCCGGCAATTGGCCGTTGATGTCTGGCCAGCCATAATGGCCAGCCTTCACTTACCCACTGCTTCCCCTGCATCAACTACTGGCCAAACCGCAAGTGTACAGCAGTGGCCCTAAAATTGACAGCCTTAAGTGGAAGAAAATTTTGTCTGAGCCGCCGCTTAGCCAAAACATAAACATTGCTGTTGCCTTCAACGGCCCAACAGTGCCCCAATATCAGTTTTCTGGCTGCCGTCCGCAATCCCACATCGACTCGACAAAAGTTCGCCTTATAATGTCGATTGCCCTTTACAACACTACAACGAGCAACTAAAGATTCACATTATATTATTAATTTGAAATTAGCAGTCCCACGACAAATTAATAATAGTTCGCTTTCCACAGGCTGCTTTTTAAGCTCAATTGATATTCACTTCCCATTTAGTGCATTTTGCATGAGCATCATCTTTTTGTTCCCTACTTTTATCCACATGTGGATAAAAGTAGGAACAAAAAGATGATGCTCATGCAAAATACACTAAATGATAAGTGAACATCAATTGGGCTTGAAAAAGATAAGCATCAAGAGATTTAGTTAACACAACACAAAAAATCTCATTTCAGAAAGTTAAAATATATAATCCAAATTAAATAAGTGGCATGGATTATAAGATTTTTTGGTAATTTTTATTTTTACCAGTAACTTATAATAATTATCTTGAATAATAGAATTATGAAACTAGAAAATTTGCATTATGTTGATCTGCAATTCAAATTACATTAATTGCTGTAATTATTGGAAGGAACTTGTCAATTCTTTAAACCAACACACCTTGTTTAAATATTGTTGCACAAATTGTCTGTATATATTGTAAATAGTGACGTATTATTTCAAAATTCTATTGTAATTTATTTTTATCCAATTTTATTTAGTAATTAATAGCGATTATACAAGTTAGAAAAAGGTGGCAACACCTGAAGTAATCGAGAAGTTTCGAGAAATTTCTTTCCGATGAATTGGCTGGAAATTTCGAGAATGTCTCACGCGCTTGTATATAAAAAGACTGGCGAACGGGAAAGTTTTCAGATTGACTTCGGATTTCGTTGAAAGCTGATCGCTTTGTTTACCTATTGGAGTGAGCTTGTATAATCGCTGAATTCGAAGTTATTTTTGTTGAAGCTTGATAGTAATTAAACTGTTGCCTGTGAATAAATTTTGTGAGTTTTCTGAAGAGAGAATAAATATTTTTATACCGTGAAAACTGTACCATCATTGCCTCAGCGGAAAAATTCGTCTTCCATTTACTTCTACACTATTCTTTTCAAGCACTATCTAAAAGGGTTTTTTTGCAACCAAATAATTTTCCAATTTATGTTCAGCCTTCACTTAATTTTTTCAGAAGTTCTCCTGCATAAAGATTATCCAAATTTTTAAAGTATAATTCAAAACATCAAGGGTAGAAAATGTGTAATGATACAATTATTAATAACTTATATCATGAATTTTGGTCAGAATTACAAGTAATTTACATCATGTTATGTACTCAACATAATCTCCCACGCAAATCCCCTTATTTCAACAATTATTGAAAGAACCTTAACAAAACAGCAATTGTAAAATAAAGACAAAACAAGGACACTTTGCTCTCAATTCGTGGATTAAATTTATTGTTATTTATTATAAATTAAGGTAAAATGTCATTTATTCGATTTGTTGCGACAGTGACCTTCTCCCATTCCTGTCAAGCGCTGTTCTAAGCCACCGCTTTTAACTAGGTATCTCTTCCATCTCAGCCTGTTTAGTCATTTATGTAGCTTGTGGCCCATCTGATGACTGTAGGATTAGCGCTCTGGCCACGCATGCCAAAGCTGCCGGGTTCGAATCCTGGATTAGTCATGGATGTTCGTTGTGGTTTGGAATCCATGTAAAGCTGTAGGTCCAGGCCTGATTAGTTGTCATTGTGCAGAAAAATAGGTCGTTGAGCGTATAAACTAACCAACCAATCGTAGCTTGTGTTTGGCTGATAGCAGCTGAAATAGAAATATACTATTATATTAAGTACATACTCATGATAGCGATTTCACAAATGTTATTAATTTAAACATTCAGTAGTAAGTTTGCATAAAAGAAACAGCGTATCAATGACTTCTCCAAGTCAAAAGTTCTTTTACAAAATCAAATCATGCAATTATTATTAACTTCTTTTGAAGAAAACAGATTTGTATGAGATTTAACTCTGTATTTAAAACATATGTATCTCAGGTAATTCATTTAAAACTTTCTATTTAAAATTTTGTGCTGATTGAAAATACCAGCTTTTTCAAACTTAGTAGCTTTAAAATGATATTATACTCATATTTGTGAAGCTACATACAAGGCAGGGAGCCCACTAGGATAAAATACATTCATGCAATGCAATAATTAATGTTTAGCTTGATTTTTAATCTTAATGTTCCTAAAGAAAGGTCCGGAACTCCCGGAAAGCAAGTTGACAAGAGAACCAAGTTCAAAGATGTTTCAGTAAAGCGGGATCAATGATCTGTATGCATTTAAAAAATAGCGTCCAAATAGCGTAGCTGAAAAGAACAGTTGTCAGAAGGATTAAAACTTTTTTTCTGAACGATTTGAAAAGTACGTTTTGCAGCAAGTTACGCTGAGGGAAGGCAAGGAGAGGAGGGGAAGAAAGACAAGAACGATCCACTAATTTTCGCGCGCTTTTTTTTTTTTTTTTTTTTTTTTTTTTTTTGGGACTTGAAGTGTTGGTTCGGAAGGGGCTCGAATGGAAGAATAATGGAAAAGTTTCCACTGATTTTTGTTGGTTGGATTTTAATTTTACCAAATAGGTAATAAAATACCCTTTGGAAAAAAAAGTGCAAGTCCACTAATGCTTTGAAAATATAAAACATATATTGATTCTGCAATATAATTTTGCTTACTTAAATGAGTTTTGAAAATATTAACTTTTTATTTAATTCAATAAACGAAATGACTTGTAAGGAAAGTCATAAACTTGGAACTATTTTATCAACTTCACAGTTATTTCATTAGGTGTTTTAATAGCACCACTAATTATTATGCTTTTGCATTATAGCATTTGAAACACATGCCAAATGAATCTAAATTCAAATTTAAAAAAAAATGACCTCTGTAAACAAATTTAAGTTAAAACCAGCTAAGTTTTGCTATGACATATACAGAGAAATTCTCATATTTTGGCGTTGATTATAGTAGTCACCCCCTGACGAAGTTACTATAATAGAGAAATATACCTTTTCCAGTTATATTTCTGCCAACCAAATGGTATAGTGGTTAGCATACTAGCTTCTAGACAACGAGATTGCGGGTTGGAGTCCCGTGTAAGGCATGGATGTTTGTAAATGTATGTTGGCTTGTCAAATGACGAATGTTTTGGGGCGATATAGCCCTCGTGTTGCTGACGACGCCAGATAATCTAAAAACAACCAACCAGTTATTTTCCCATTTGTTATTCAATTCTCTGTTATAATTAAAACTTTGGAAAAAAATCATTCCTATACATACAAATATGAATAATTTTTTCACTTTTGAGTAACTTCACCAAGCAATGTCTTTCGACACCTTACAAACATACCTATCTAGTTTTTGTTTACTCTACCAAAATTCCTTCCACTAAGTTGCTAGCTTCAAATGTTAAACAAGTAGTGAAACATCCCCTAAAATTATTATAAGCATACATCATAATGCATTTTGTTCAAAAATCAGTAATATTTTATTACAGGAATTATTCTGTAACATTAGTTGGTTGGTTTGTACACTCAACGCCCTATTTTTATGCACAGTGACGGGTTAATCAGACCGGGATCTACAGCTTAACGTGGATTCCGAATCACAACAAACATCCATACCTAACCCGGGATTCGAACCCGGCATCTTTAGCATGCGAGGCTAGAGCACTATCCCCACAGCTAACCGATGGACAAAAGTATCCTGCTTCGGCGGTCTGTAACATTAGTTCTTACTCTTTAGTAAGCAACTTCGAAACTGTTCCATTAGATGGATACAAGATAAAAACTTCCAAATTGAAAACCAAACTAATCCAAACTAACAACGTAGACCTGGTGGCTGTGTGGTTAGCGCTCTGGCCTCGCATGCCAAAGCTGCCGGGTTCGAATCCTGGATAAGGCATGGATGTTCGTTGTGGTTCAGAATCCACATTAAGCTGTAGTTCCCGGCCTGATTACCCGTTATTATGCTCAAAAATAAGTCGTTTAGCGTATAAACAAAACCAAAAACCAGACTAACAGCATTCAAATCATTTATACAAGGACTATATACATTACTTTAAATATCTTTGGCTCTAATCTGCAGAACAAAAATCGTTTTACATAGGAAATAAGTAACACGAAGGAGGGGAAGAATTAAAAGCTAGTATTCGGAAGGAATCGTGGTTTGGGTTATGCACCTATACACTTACATTAAATATATCAAAACATTCGAAACAAAACTAGCTCTTAACTGATGTGGTTGGGTAGTTTGATATTTTTGGCGCGAGTGCAACAGGTCTCTACAGCGCCAAACAATTTAATGAACATCAGATTAAAATTTAAGAAAGATAGTATCGGGAAAAATAATTAAAAAGTCAAAGATGAAATATTTTAGGGATGGAAGCATTCCACAAAAAATGACTCGCGGTCTGTCAGACCGCATACAGCAGTTGAAGGATAGAATATTAGTTAATGTTCGTTCAACACGATGCATACTGAACCACATATACATTATGTCGTGCATACATGTTGTCCTCATGTATATACGACATATCGTATAACTATGTAAAATACAAAATACAATTGAATACAACATAAGGAAAAATATTAAAAATTGTATTACTTACAACTTCGATTTCCTTCCATGATGAATATTTCCCGATCCTTTTCTTCAATGAAATAAAAACATTCGTTCGATGTTCACGTTTGCAATGAAATAAAAGAAAAATTATGACGCAGAAGATATCACCGGCCCTTGTGTTGCCTTTGCGCCATAAAACAACAACCAAACCAGAAGATATCACAAACGCAGCAATTTTGTCTGCATGCAATGGCTACTAGAAAATCAAGTGAAAAAAATGTCGTGTTTACGAAAGTTGAAAACAATCATGCGCATGCGCAGAAGGCACGATACGATGACGTAACCTTTGCCACCAGTTATATTACTAAATTGCTGGATGGCCATCAATGGACAAGAAGAGGTTGGCCTAGAAAAAATAAGCTGATGGTATCCCAGTAACGAACCGCGAGTGTGCCATTGATGGCATTACGTGGCCATCACCCACCCAGTACTGCCGTCAACTAGCCGTGAAGCGGCCATCGTCCGTGCTTTTACTGGGTTATTAAGAAATAAATATTAAAAAAGTATCCCAATGATGAGAAATTACAGAAAAGTTACTCCCAAATTTGCGATGTTCTTACAGTAAATCAAATATTTTTGACAATTTTGTGTGTCACTCAAAAAAAATTTCAAAATAGTTTCAACACCACATTTTTCAGAACAATTACCAATTTAGTCATACAAGATTTCTGCATATATCTTAAAAGAATAGAATTGTTTTCAAATGTATTAAGACCGAAGCAATTTTTAGGCCAGCGTTTGCCATCCTATAGGTCAAGACCCATCAATTGGTGGGTCGTAAATGAATTTTTGATGGGTTGGGAATATTTTTTTAAATAGAAAAATTTTCATGCGATGGTTGAAAGTCAAAATATCAAAATGGGGGAAAATAGAAAAATAGTACACGCTATATAACCATTGTAATAAGAGTAAATAACTTTTAAGAACTTGCGACATATTTTGTAATTTACTGATTTCATTATTTTTAGTAATTTTTAATTATAATTTGAATTAAGTTTTTGTAGGGTTAATCAAAAGTAACATAGAAAACAATTCATAACACTTAACGAAAGTAGAGGTGACATAATAGAAAGTAGAATCATGGTTGATGAACTTTCTAAAAACGTGGGTCCCAACCTATAAAAGTTTCAGACAACTGGTATAGGCTACTTAATCCAAACTTGTAAATTGAGAGCTACTTTCAAAATTTGCTTCGGTGAGATCTTTTGGGTTAAAAAAGGAAATTGTATTTCAAAAATAGTTTATAAATATCCATTATAATACATTTGCTTGGTTACACATTCATAGCACAGTTCATAATATTGAAAAAGAAAAATTTTATATTTCATAATATTATATGATTATATCCGAAAAAACACTTCAATTTCAACAACATAACACTATGAAAAAATTTCAATGTATACCAAAAAATTGCTACACTTATAAGAAATGACTTTTCTTTCAAGTTGAATACCCTTATTATGCAAGACAGTTTATATAGAGCATCATAACACTCATTGTTTGGCACGTAAAACTCCTCAGAAACTTACAAGTATTTTGATACATTTTCTTATCGGCATCAAAGTGTCCCACCGAAATCGATTCACAGAATCGACAGATTACCGTCCGGATTCTTAAATGCGAATCATAAAAGAAATCGAGTGTTTCTTCCGACAATCGATTCTGGGGAGATTTTATGAATTATGGCTTCCATTTTCCACACCATAGGACGAGACCGGTACAAAGTCGACCGAGGCAATTTGTTTGCACTGCTATCGCAAGAAGAGAATTCGATTATTTATGCATCGTTTCACTTCCGGCGTCGATAATATCGACTTGAATGGCTAATAATTGATGAGCGCATTACACGGATGGTGTTTCAGTTCCCAAAATACAGCGAGGGATGTAATAAACTTTTTTTTATCGCTGTTATTATGGTTTTGGGTGGGAGTATTAAAAACAAGTTGAAGTCAGTGTGAGATAAGTTAATGTCAAGATATATTTGATTTGTACTACTACTATTATAACAAATTTTATTAAACGAAATTAAGTAAATGTGTTAGTGGTACATTTACATATTTGTGGTGATTTTTTAATTTCATATTACACCCAAATGATATGTTTATGTATAGTAGTGGAAATTAAAAGTGTTAGTGCGGAATTAGATGCATTTAAAATCTTTTAAGTATTATATATTATTTCTCCCTATTATAATGTTACAAAAAGCTATGATTAAGTATTACTCGTTTAAAATTGCATTATTGAATCATTAGAATCATTCTTGATTTTTTTATAAAAAAAAAGTATTTTGTGTGTTGCGTGTGTGCGTGCGTGCGTGTGTGTGTGTGTGTGTGTGTGTGTGTGTGTGTGTGTGTGTGTGTGTGTGTGTGTGTGTGTGTGTGTGTGTGTGTGTGTGTGTGTGTGTGTGTGTGTCGTATTAAAATAACATTAATTTGATCAATGAAATTTCATTTTTGCATTTTGTGACCATTAAATAATTTTCCTAAATTTTTCATTTTGATTTTTTATATACAGTATGTAAATTATTATATTTTTTCTTTTACTGTTAAAGAAAAGGTTTTAATTTGGATATTGCATATATTAAAATTTTAGAAAAATTACTAATGGTCACAAAGTGCAACAATTTATTTTCATTGATCCCATTCATGTTGTTTTAAGGCGACACAAATACGACAATTTATATTCTTTTTTAAATTGTTATTGTATACATATGAGGAACCATTCTAAGCAGATTCCACTGAATCAATAATGCAATTTTAAATTAACAAAAAATTGCTTTAAAAGTATATTTCTAATGAATTTGATCAAAATTTGAATATGGTTTACTCATAAGTTTAAGTGATTATATATATTTATACAGTTTGATTTATATTTATAAAAATACATTTTTAAAGTAATCATTAAATTTTCTATTTTAATTGTTAAGTTTTAAATGTTATTTAATATTAAAAATGAGGTTAAGTTTGCAAATAAGACCATTGTAAGGTTAGAGAATTTTCAATTGTGATACCACTTTAATAATCTAAGTGAAACTCTGCATACGGTGAACTGAGTTTGACTGTTATTGCCATCTTTTAGAGTCGATGTACCTATCCCTCCCATGCAAGGGAAAACGCAACTCCCAATTTCTTAGTTACGTCTTTATTGGTACATATCTAATACTCTACTGCATGATACAAAACAGTTATATTCTGATTACACAAAAGCGCCATCTATCGGGCGTATATTGCAAAACAATTCTTAACACTCCCCACCTGATTTTAGCAAAAAAATCAAAATACAATTCAAACAATATTCAAAATTAAAGTTAAAGCAAAATATGTAAATAATTAATATGCTGAAAATAAAAATAGATTGATTAAGCATGTTTAAAGGTAAATTAATAAGGGATATATAACTACAATAGAGAATTTAAAGTTCAAGAGGATATAATAGTTGTATAGGTCTCTTGTACTGTCCCTTAGCAGTTTGAACTATACATGAACGAACAAGTCCGTCGCGACCCATTATAATCTCTTCGACTCTCCCAGGAGTCCACAGAAACTTCGATTTGTTGGTTCCTGCTATTAAGATGACGTCACCCCTTTTTAAGTCTTTGTGAGACGTAGGAGTTGAAAGTTTGTGGGCATTGTTCAGCTGAAGAAGATACTCTTCCTTCCACCTTCTCCAAAACTGACGTAGCAGAGTAGTCAGGTACAACTTCCTTCGGGTCAAACTTTCCTTGGTGGAACGTCCATTGCTCAGAATTTCAGCGAAATGTAACGGATATTCGTTTAACTCCATTGATGGGAACAGGAAATGAGCTGGAGTCAATGGCTGTAGATCTTCTACATCATTTGACACGTAAGTGAGTGGTCTGTTGTTTACCACTGTTTCGACTTCGGTTAACACTGTACACATTTCTTCAAAAGTCAACAGTGCTCGTCCGAGGATCTTTCTGAGAGGCTCCTTAATAGTTTTCATCAATCGTTCATAAAAGCCTCCCCACCATGGCACAAGTTCTACAATGTATGTCCACGTTATTCCTTCAGATGATATGAAGTATTTTAATTCAGGATCAACAATGATTTCAGTCAAACTTTTTAGTGCATCGTTTGTTCTTTTAAATGTTGATTTACATGGAAGAAGAATAGGATGTTTTTCTTCTATTGTACAGGAACTCTCTTTTAAACGTCCTTTGACGTGAAGAATATCCCTTTCATCCAAGTAAGGGGCTAAACTGTATAGACTAGAGTCCTTTGGCAGCAGCTTACCCTTTTTGAGATTGTCAACTTCAAGAGCGTAAGTACTGTTTTGACTAGTCTTTATCCAGAACTCTTCTGCCTTTTGGAGTTCATCTGCTGTAATGGGACCGATTTGAGTAGGACATTCTTTGAATTTAGAGATTAATCGCATCAACCAAACAGTCACTCGCAACAGTCGTTTAACATTGCTGAATGAACCAACATTAATTATAGTTTGTGCTATAGTTGAAACACATGTGGCAACGATGGATCTCCGTTCCAGTTGATCTTCTTTTAATGTCGTTGAGTGTTGAGTAGGCCAAAGTTCAGGTGAACACCTCAGCCATGGTGGACCCGAAAACCAGATGTTGTCGATGAGAAGAGATGCTGCTGGTATTCCACGTGTCAGTTTGTCTGCCGGATTCTCCAGTCCTGGACAATGTCCCCAATTTTCAGGACTAGTTGTACCCTGAATTTCCAACACTCGGTTTGAGACAAATTGCTTCCAATCCCTAGCAGAACCCTTAATCCAATGCAAACAAATTTCCGAATCTGACCAAAAGAAAACCTCTTCTAATAAATTCTCAAACAACCCTACTAAAAACTTCCACATTCTTGCCGCTACCACTGCTCCCATCAACTCAAGCCTTGGAAGTGATAATTTCTTTAACGGCGACACCCTACTTTTCGACATGATGAAGGACGTAATCAACTCACCTCTATCATTCCGAAACCTAAAATACGAAACTGCACCATATGCTATAGGAGACGCGTCACAAAATATATGCACTTGAACCTTCAATTTATCCGTATTTACACAATTCGAAAAATACCTCCTCGATATTCCCAGATTTCTCAAACACTGGACCTCCCTACACCAATCACTCCACTTATTTTCAAGATCATCCGGTAATTCTTGATCCCATTCTAGACCCCTTTGCCAAATTTGTTGTAACAGACACTTAATCCTAATTACAAATGGAGCTATAAACCCGACAGGATCAAAAACCATTGCAGCAAAATGTAAGACAAGTCTTTTGGTTGGTCTTCCACAACTCAAACCCTCTATCAACGAACCCAACTCCAACGACAAAATATCCCTTTCCGGATTCCAATTCAAACCCGAAACCTTTGATTGAAGTTTTGAGTTATCATCAGCTGAACCAATTCCTTTTTCTAACCATAATGAGTTTAACTCATCCGAATTAGTTGTAAATTTTCTCAAATTAAAACCTCCATCTTTCAAAATAGAAACTGCATCCATGGACAACTGAAAGGCCTCTTCGACAGATTGTCCTCCAAAGTACAAATCATCAACATAAAGAGAAGAATTTAGCATTTCTACAGCTTTAGGTTTAATTTCCTGATATTGCTTAATGTGTTTCTTAATTGTCGCGCTCAAAATAAAAGGCGATGTCGTAGACCCGAATGGTAAACGAGTCATTTGCATAACTTTATAATTTTCATTTTCTTTATCGGAAACCCATAAAAATTTTAAGAATTTTCTGTCTTCCTCAGCGATACCTATCATTAAGAATGCCTTTTCTATATCACTACTAAAAGCAATATCAAATTTCCTAAACTTTAAAATAACATTCAATATGTTGGGATTTAAATTCGGACCCGTTTCTAAACAATCATTTAACGACACATTATCCTTCGTTTTAGAACTACAATTAAAAACATAACGAACGCGTGTAGTAGTTAGGGATGGGAAACAAAAGAACAGTCTGCTATTTTGAGCCTGTTCCTTAAAAAGAGCCGGAACACCCTGTTCTCTGATCACACCAAAACCCTGTTCTTTTATATTCTTCGACGATACTTTTCCCACTCGGAGGCAGGTGCTTAGTCACAAAGTCCTTCCTTTCCACCCTCTGCTCGGGGGTTCAACCAACCAACCATTTCCCACTCCGATTCTATGCGTCACACCTCTGACGTTACACTTGAGGAAGTAGGTTTTGTTTCCCCCTCCCACTCCTCACACACGTATCCATGTTGTGTGTTCTCCTAACAGCAGGGCTGTGTTGCGCAGGCGCAGAGTAGATGGCAGGTTTGTTTCAAAGAGCCAGTTCTTTTCAACCAGCTCTGTTCAGAACAGATTAGTTGAGTAGCTCTTTCCGAACGGCTCAGTTTGAACTGTTCCGTAGAGTAGTTCATTTTGAGCTAATCCCGCTCACTTGCTCTCTGCTCCCGCTCTGTGTCGGAGCGGGATCTATGGGAAAGAACCAGTTCCTTTTTTCTCGAATATACTGTTGCTTTCAAATGAAAGTGGAAGCTATCGTAAGTAATTTTGGACAATGTTCGTGCCGGGAGGGGGGGGGGGGGGGGATCTTTTAAATTAATTTCAGCAGATATAATGCTTATATGTTTTTGTTTGTTTTTTATTTTATTTTGAGTATAAATAAGAATAATAAGGAAATTATTTGATTTCTCGTTCTATATTCAAACTTTCAATGCATTGGAATGAAACCGAGTTTTTCTTATATTATGATGTGTTTGTTACAAGTGTGTTTTTAAATTAGGCTAACTTAATTTTTGGTAAATTTGGAAAAAGGAAACATAATTTATGATAACACAACGTTGTGGAATTTTTATTTTCCAAAAATATATATATTTTTTTAAAATTTATTAGGTCAATGTTTCATTGGTCCGGTAAATCCCATCCGCTAAATAAAAAGTTCGAGCTGTTATGTATTTACTCATATGTATATATACATAGGGTAATGAAAGTATATAGCATACGGTCAAAAAAAAAAAACTATATTTTTTTGCATTTCTCCACGTTTTGAAACATCCTGATTTCAAAAAAGTTATCTAGAAAAAATGTCTGTCTGTGTGTGTACGTGTGTGTGCGTGCGTGTCTGTGGTCAGCATAACTCCCGAACAAATTGACCTACTATGTTCAAATTTGGTATGCGAGTTGCTGGTGGCCATGGGACCTACCATTAAGGTTTTCGTCAAAATCGCGTATGGTCATAAGGTAGCTGCCATTAAAAAAATCATGTTTTTCAATGATTGCTAAAAAACGGCTCCAACGATTTTGATCAAAATCGCTGTGGTAATGCCTAGTAAGGAAAGATGTACTAAACATCCCCACCTCCGAAATTCCAATAAAAGTGCTTTAATTGCGTAAAAAGTTGAAAAAAGAATGCCTTCAACACAGAGTTCTCTTTCCTTGATCATACCTCATCAACGATCGTTTTTTCTTTCCATTCAGTTTCGCTTATAATAAAGGATAATATAAGGATTATCGGAAAGTATATCGCCAAAATCACCATTTTGGCGAAGGTTTTTTTTTCTTTTTCTTCTTCTTTCCCCTCAGTTTCACTTATAATAAAGGATAATATAAGGATTATCGGAAAGTATATCGCCAAAATCACCATTTTGGCGAAGTTTTTTTTTCTTTTTAGACCCACACAAGAAGTATCGCCAAACTGGCCATTATTCTAAATGAAGGATATAAACATATAAACGGTAAATGGCACAAATCCACGACAGTATTATAGTGTAATTGAAAGTTGTGTAATGTTCCACACCCCTAGTTTTAATTTTACCTCGATTTAAATTGAAATTGTGAGATTTTTTTAATTACATGTGTATGTAACAAATAAAAGTTCATTTTGAAACAATTGCAAAAATAAATTTGCGGAGTTTGTAATAAATTTGTAAAGAACATGTTCTTTCATAGAATCCTCGGCATATGAGGACTTACAAACAGTTCGACTTTCTTTACTTGCGTAATATACGCAAAGCATAATAGGTCTTTAGTATATCCGTTTTATTCTCGTAGCTCTCAAATGAAATGTAAAAATGTTCGTTATAAAACTCAATTAAAGAACTCGATGGATTGTAAAATCTCGATTTATTAAATAAGTGCGGTTCCACAAAATGACCGCTTAGCGAATTCTTCTCGTATCGAACCAAACGACTATCTCAAACAAAAAACTACATCATAAATCTACATATTGCACATGAACACAAGATATTTCATCATCTCTTTTCCAATTATAAAAAAGGGGATAATCCCTTTTTGAAAAGACCTTGGAGGAATTATGGAACAGGGCCCCCACATTGGCGAGA